>JAPDVU010000011.1:37348568-37948568 GCA_026230045.1 Corynorhinus townsendii
GATCTGGCAGTCAGACACCCCTCTTGCAGTCCAGGGCTCTCACAGTCCGGGACCCCTCACTCCTCACTGCCTGCCTGCAGTGAAGGCGGGAGAGGCTCTCGTGCACTGACCACCAGGGGGCAGCTCCTGCGTTGGGTGTCTGCTCCCTGGTGGTCAGTGTGTGTCATAGCGACTGGTCGTTCTACCTGTCATTCCACCATTTGGTCTATTTGCTCATCAGGGTTTTATTATGTAGGATGGTATCTGTGGGTCAGAATTCTGGGCACAGAGGGCTTGTTGGGTTTCCTGCCCAGGGTCTCACAGGATGAAGTCAGGGTGTCAGCAGGGGTGTGTTCCTTTCCAGGATGTCAGCAGAATGGATTCCTTCCTATGCTTTTGATATGGCCCAACTCCATCTTTCAGCTAGCAACAGGTTGAGCCCTTCTCAGGCTTTGAAATCCTCTGAACTTCCCTCTGCCTCACCTCACTGACTTCTCTCTTCTGCTGCAACTTACTCTCCTGCCTTCCCTAAGTTTAAGGGCTCCTATGATTATTTGGGTCCACTTGGATTACCCAGGATAATCTCATTTTAATGTCAGCTGATTAATCACCGTAATTAATATTGGCAAAGTCTTTCTCCATGTAAGGGAACATAACCACAGAGTAAGACAGGGGTAGAGCTCATGGGCTCCAAAATTCTGCCTACAACACTGATGGTTAATTTTGTGTCAACTTGACTGGGCCATGGGGCACCCAGACATTTGGTCAAACTTTGTCCTGGGTTTTCTCTGTGTTTCTGGAGAGATTAACATTTGATTCAATGGATGAATAAAGCAGATTGCCTTCCCCTGAGTGGGTGGGCCACACCCAGTCAATTGAAGACAGGACTAGCACAGACAGGCTGAGTGTGAGGGAGCGCCTCCTGCCTGCCGGCTTTGAGCTGGGACATGCCTTCAGACTTGAGCTGAAATAATGGAACCACCCCTTGGGTGTTCCTGGGTCTACAGTTTTCCTACTGCAGATCTTGAAACTTTTCAGCCTCCATAACTATGTGAGCCAGTTATATACATATAACTGCATATATAATACATACTAGATGTGTATTTCTCAATGAAAACCACGGACATGGTCTCCTTTCCTTCTTTCTTCTTCCTTGACATAGCTGTGGTGTTTTCAGGTATTGAGTCTCATAGCCACAGAGAAAGGCTGGAGACTCACGACGTGCTGTCAGCTTCTGGGAATATGAGAAAAACCAACCAGAGAGGCTTAAGCCACTTAAATTTCTATTTTGTTTCAGAGCAGAAAGCATTCCTGATGGAAACTTTAATAGATGGATTTAAAATTGTGTCTTTTTTTTTGGCTGTGAGCACGATTCCCCCACAAACATTTTCACTACACAACTAGGTGGCCAGAGGGCAATTTTGCCACCAAAGGTAAAATAACAAAAAAGGTAAAATAACAAAAAAGAAAAGAGGGGGCATTAAAAAGGATAAATGAATCCTGAACAATTAATACAATTAAAAATGGCTCAATTACAAAAAAATGAAAATACATTATACATTGTTTTGCTGGTTGATTTGTCTTCTTGCTCAGCATCACACTTTTTTTTTTTTGCTACAATTTCTCCCTTCATGAAGAGAGGTATCCGTTTCCCACTAAAGAACCAATAATTAGCGCTCTCAGGGACTGCTGTGACTTATGGCCCCTCTTGGACATGGGCCAGAGCCTGGTAAACTGGTTGGCAGGTGGGAGGTGACTGTGCTCACTGCAGGATTTACAGGCAGATGTGTTTTCACTTTCTAGGGTGGGGTGCCGTGTGGCATTCTGCTCTCTTATTTCACACTTCCATCAGTTGTATCACTGTGTTTTCTACCAGGTTGATACACTCAGCTGTCATCACCCGTGTTCTAAGGCCACCATATCTCCTCGTCAGTGTAGAGACCGTTGTATGATTATAAAGTATAAAAGTGGGGGTACACTGAGAACTTCCAGAGAGAAAAGAAACCAAATTGATGGCCAGCTTCAATACATTACGTCTGCCAAAGGTAAAAGAGACTGCCGGCCAGTTATTTTACCTTTTACAGTGAAATTGCCTTATGACCCATTAGTCATGTGGCGAAAATGCTTGTGGCAAGGACATTTATAGTAAACAATATTTAGGTAAAAATATCTAGCACCAAATTTCCTCTCTAGATCCCTCGTAATAGTTTTTCTAACCCCAGAAAGTTTTCCTCTGGTAGTATTTGCCCTTTGGTCTTGCATCTTGCCCTTGCCCTTTAAGATGGAATTAGAACCGGGCCCAGCTGGACTGCTTCACCCTACAGGGAAAAATCCCACAGACAGGTGCGGCGTAGAGCAGCTTCCCAGCCCGCAAGCTCTGAGCTGCAACCACACTACAGTTTTTGTTGCTTGCTTGTTACATCTCCCATGAGCAATAAAATAAGCAATTCCTATTCAGATGCACAGCCTTGGCTGGGGAACAGCACTGAATGCTTACCTCAGAGACCACCGAGTAGATAAATAAATAAGTAAGTCTTACTATGGGGGACGTGCAGGATACTAAGGAGTAATAACCTGCAAGGAGACAGGATATGCAGTCTCCTTGAAGGAAGATGTGATTTCAGGTTAGACACACCCATTCTCACACAGCTTGTCCTCTGCTTATCTGAGCTGTTTCCTCCTCCGAAACTTGTGACAATGATCACCCTTGGGAAGAGGAAATGGAATGACGAATTTGAAAGCACCCATTCTGCTCGACCAGTGTGGCTCAGTGGTTGAATGTCAACCTATGAACCAGAAGGTCATGGTTCGATTCCAGGTCAGAGCACATGCCCAGATTGCAGCTTGATCCTCAGTAGGGCACATGTAGGAGACAGCCGATCAATGATTCTCTGTCATCACTGATGTTTCTATCTATCTCTCCATCTCCCTTCCTCTCTGAAATCAATAAAAAATATATTTGAAAGCACTCATCTCCCACATAGGAGGCAAGCATAGTGGCTTATGGAGGAGCAGAGATGTCTGTGTGCTGTGGTACCTGGTTGCTGAGGGAAAAGGGTGATGGGAGGGGATGAAGGGCTGAATGGCTTTCACTCACACATCTTGCTGAAATAAGTTAGGAAAGACCATAGGATGGCTGTTTTCAAAGCTGTTTTCCATTAAAATTCATATATCCAATGCTACTATCATAATGGAAATATATATACTCAGGTGGACAAAAGGAAAGTTTACAGATGACCTATGAATACCTGGATATTGATGGAAATTTATGAAGGAGTATCTAACTTGAATTGATGGGCTTCCAAAAACTTGGACATTTTAGTGGAAACTGGATTCCCTCCCCCCCCCCCCCCCCCAAAGGCATTTTCGGGGTTTTGTAGTGAACAAACTCCTTAGGAAACACTTAGTAATTCTTTTACTTAATCAATTGGAATCTGTATTGATGGAGATTCCTTAGGGTGAGGGAGACACAAAAGCAGATGACAAGTAGATGTGCTACAGAAGGAACAAACCAACCAAAACAGGGAGGGACCATTTCTTGAGGGGCCACCCTTTATCAGGTCCTGCTACCAAGAACTTCCATATATTACCTCATTTAATTCTTATAACACAACTGCAAGATAAGTAATGCACAGGTGTACTTTATATAAAGGACACATTTTCAAATACATCAAATAATTAAGAATGTGCATAATTCAAGACTGATCTTGACAAAGAATGATGTGTGCTTATTTTATTAGCTAAAGTGGCATCAACTGTGGTAACAGCAGGTTTATTACAGGAACCCTGTCTTTGTCAAGGAAAAGGAACAAAGCACTGATACATGCTACATACAACACAGATAAACCTTGAAAACATTGTTTTGTATGGATAAAGCCAGTCACAACAAACCGCATACTGTGCGATTCCATTTATATAAAACTAGTGGCCTGGTGCATGGATTCGTTCACATTGAAAGGAAATTAATTAGAAGAAATATTTTAATATCACTCTTCGCCCTTTCTCTGTAATAGAAGTGTCAAATAACAGCAGTGTCAACCAAATTCATGATCGGCAATGATAGATCGAAACACACTTGTGCGATTGATGCCAGTGAGAGCTTTATATGTATTGTACATGCGCTAGTCAACATTTATTTTAAATTGCCAGTGCGCATCATATGTACCAGCGGGTCAGTTGGTTGGATGGATGTACGGTCAGTCACTTAGCCATTTATATATATAGATAGATAGATAGATAGATGTCCAGAATAGGCATCTATTGAGGCAAAAAGTAGCTTTGTGGTTTCTAAGGGATAGGGAGTTCTTTTGGTGGGGGTAGGGAGCAGAGAATAAATCTAATGGATACAGGATTTCCTTTGAGGATGATAGAAATGTTCTAAAATTGATTGTGGTGATGATCGCTCAATTCTGTGAGTAGTATATTAAAAACTATTGAATCATATACTCTAAGTGGGTGAATCAGCGAATTGCATATGTGAATTATATTTCATAAAAGCTGATATATATGTGTAGATATACATACATACATATGTATACACATACATAATATGTATATATATCCTATATAATAAAAGGCTAATATGCAAATTGTCCCCTTGGGAGTTCAACTGACCGGGAGTTTGACTGACAGGGAGTTGGACCACTCGCTATGATGTTCAATGACCACCAGGGGGCGACTGGGAAAAGAGGAAGGCCTTGGCTAGCTGCTGGCAGCCAGGGAAAGGAAGGCCCTGATTGGCCCTAATTGCCAGCCGGCCAGGCCTAGGGACCCTACCCACACACAAATTTCATGCACTGGGCCTCTAGTGTGTGTGTATATATGTGTATACACACACATGTGAGAGAGAGAGAGGGAGCAAAAACCCTGCCAGCCATTTTGAAATTATGTAGTTCTTGACAAATGCTTACAATTTAGGAAATTACATTGTTTCTAAATTTGTGCACAAATGAGATTTTGTTATTATTTCCATATTGCATCATTTTCAATTTTCCTAATTCAAATTCATACAAAACGCTGTCTCAGTAGATTATCTCCAATTCAAAATGAGGACATAGAGACCTGAATTCACAGGGCTGATAAGGGAAGGAGCCAGGGTTGGAATGCAGCTTTGCTGGTTGGCAGAGATCTTCCTCCCTGCAGGATGCAAGGAGGTGGCACTATGATCCTCTTGAATCTATTCTTATTGAGAAAGAATGCGCTCGGTAACTGCTAACTTTTATGGCACACGTGTATTTGTCAGGCAAGGTGATCAAAGCTTGATTTCTCTTTTCTCACGGATGTCACAGCTACCGTTTGGGACATTATTGTGGTCCTCATTTTACAGAGGCATTGCCCAAAGCTCAGAGAGGTAAGAACATGTTCAAGGTCTCCCAATTAGTAGAGGACATGAAACTGGAAGCCATTTCTTTGGGACCCAGGAGCCATGGTCTCAGCCCCTGTGCTATGCTCCTGTCAGCACACATTGCTCTCCTGATGCACTTCCAGTTGGCTCACTAGCAAGAAACAAAAATAACATTCCTGTGCCTTTTCCCTCCTTCTCTAGTCCTGGGCCTGTGGATGAGAGGCCAGTACATTGACATCAGTGGCAGCCACATGATGACGCCCCGTGTTGGGGTACTTTCCAATAATCAGTGCTGGCCCATGATCTGAAATTACTGTGATAGGAGGGAGTCAAAACCGCGGTGAGAAGGTTTCCATCATAGGACTGAGTGTTTTCAATCCAATGAAAACATCTAATGACAGAGACCTCAGAATGTTTTCTGGAAAGAACTCTAAGACAGCGGAGGAGACAAAAACCATTTTTGTCTCAATAAAGGCTCAATTTTCTTGTTACTATACAAAAAACAGTGGCATGAAACACATCCAGAAGAAAGTGGGTTTGAATGTCTAGAGCAACATAGCATGCCCCAATTTAAAAGCATGGCTTGGAGTCAAATTGTTTGGGCTATCATTCTTACTGGTTGAGTAACACTAGATATGTCCATTTTATTACAGTTGGCAACAAATACAGAGACCCCAATGTAACCGTGGGCTAAATAAGAGAAGTTCATTACTGTCTTATGTAACATAATTCTGGGGAGAGGCTAACACGACATTCCACAGGCAACAGAATCCAGTCTCACTTTACCTTTTGTAGCACCTTCCTAGGACATGGTTTCCATTCTCAAAGCCATTTCAGAAAGCAGAGTCGCTTCCTGAATTCTAAGCCTCACATCCTCATTCCAGGCAGCGAGAGGAAATGGGTGGGAGGAGGGCAAAGGGCACGCTTCCCAACTGCCTTGGTTCCTGACTCATCCCAGAAATCTAACCTCACACATGCTCTGGCTCGCTGTATGGTACTTCATCACATGCCTCATCCGGCTGTGATGGAGGCTGGAAAATGCAGGGTTTGCATGGACACACTGCCGCTGTGGTAGCCGGGGTCTGTTACTAAAGGAGAGCTGAATGGATATTAGGGAGGAGGTCTCTTCTCCTGAAAAATTGTTTTCTAACTTCTTTAAGCCTCAACCTCCTTGTTGGAAACATGGAGATGACCACTGCATCCACTTCCTAGGATTCCGGTGGTGAGTCAATGGAATAATGCATAGGACTTGCGTAGGGCCCAGCACTGCCCCCACTCATGAAGTGGCCACTGTTAACTTCAGCGCGTGCTGACGGACCATCCTCACAGGAGCAGGGTCCCCATCACTCACCCCGGAGCCCACACAGAGACGCTGACCAGTGCATCTCCTACAGACTCGGCAGTGCCTCTCCTACAGACATTAGATCCGGGCTGCATAACCCACTCTTCATGCTCTCCATCCAGGGCAGTGTTTCTTTACCTCGGCACTCCTGCCATTTTGAGCCAAATAATCTTGGTGGTGGGGCTGTCCTGTGTATTGTAGGATATTGAACAGCATCCCTGGCCTCCACCCACTAAATGCCAGTTACACCCTCCCTGCCCCCAGTGTAGCCACCAAAAGTGTCTGGGGAGGGAGCAAACCATCCACACAGCGCAACACTGCTCTGCGATGTCTGAACCCTGTGTCTCTTTGACAGCAGCAGCAGGGGTCTCTCTGGTTTTCTGTTTTAGTTGCATGGATCAGCATTTTAAGTTGAACTACGTTAAACATACTTTCCCCATTAAGTGGAAATCCACCCAGCCATTTTTGCCTGATACATCACACATAGAAAGAACTCGATTAACTTAATTTCACATGTCTAGATTCCTTTCAAGTCATCACCTCCATCCTTGGCTTGTGACTTGGGTGTGAGCCAATGAGAATAGAACCTCCTCAGCAAGAGAGAGGGTGAAACTGAAGAAGTGAGAGAAGCCCAGGCACAGACAGCAAGCAGCTCAGGGCATCTGGTCTTGATAGACAGGGCACAGGACTGTGAGGTCCTCCTTCATTATGAAAAGGGACCTTTCCTAAGGACATAGAGGCCAACTAGAGACACATGAGCCCCCCAACCCCACCCCCAGCCCGCCCCACAAAGAGGGGATCTGTGTGAGCAGCCGCTAATTAAGCACAGGCCTAGCAGATCATAACGGTGATAACACTGGCTAGGTGATTAGAGGGTCATTTCAAAATGCTAAGGTTGTGGGTTTGATCCCTGATCAGGGCACAAACAAGAGGCAGCCAGTGAATGTATAAATAAGTAGAACAACAGACTGACGTTTCTCTCTCTCTCTTCCTGTCTCTCTTTAAAATCCATAAATACCTTTTTTAAAAACACTGTCATAAATACTCTAAACAAAAGTAGAAAACCAGAGCAAGAAGAAAGCATTGAAAATTCCCCAAATCAAACTTTTGAGAAATCTTTGAAAACAGCCAGTCTTCTAAATAATAAAATAGGTTTGGAAAAGATTCTTGGTTTATTAAAAATTCAGTCATAATTAAAGCAAGAAAGCTGTAAATCTATTAAATTTTTTGCTTTGATATATTGGAAAAATCAGTTCATGACCTATATTTTATAATACATATACTTGAAAGAAATTTTATATGCCCTCTCCCCACTAAACTTAGAAATCGGAGGCTCTTCCATTTACTTAAGGTGAGGGGTGGTTCCATACATAAATTACCCAGGGTTTCTTCTGTGCCCTGCTGACAGATTGTGGTAGAGTGGTTCAAAGGTATCTGTGCAGACAGGTGGAAGCAGTCACACTGGACGCTCCCTCAGAAAGGACGGCATGCATAGCATGGTGACGCTGCAGTGAAAGCTGGTTTATCAAGCTGCTTATTATAAAGTTTTTTCTGACTGACATGTGTAGACTGTCCTGATTGACAGCCTACATGCCTGGGAATCTTGGAGAAGTTTTCCTTAAGCATCTCCCGAACGATTGCTAGGGGGAGAATCTGGCTCTATTTGAGAAGGCCACTGCCAGTAACTACGGGCCACAGGGAGGTACCCCACTAGCGAGGCTGGGATAAAATGACTATTGACAGCCGCTGGTATTTCTCTCCCTCCCTCCTGCCCTCTCTCGCCATCATCTATCCATACACATATGCATACTTACACCCACACACAAAGTGCAGGCATACACATACACATACATTGCATATAAGGAAATGCTGTCTAGACTTAGGTGGCAGATTTGGGTTCATTTTAACATTTTCATGGGTGAAGTGGCTAAAGGACAGTGGGCAACATGGATGGAGAGGAAATGAAAGGGCCCAAGAGTTAGCTGAATCTGAATTCCAGTTTTGTCACCCACCAGCTGTGTGATTGGGGGGAAGTAACCTAACCACCCTAAGTAGGAGCCTGGTAAAGTCTGACTTTACTGTAAAAACCACCCAAGGGCTTCCTACTAATTTTAAAGTAAAGTAAAAACTTATGGAGCTCTATACAGGATCTGCCTACTTCTTCAGAGGGTCAGGTAAAGGATGCTTATTTATTTAAAAATACTTTAAATATTTAAATTTACAGATATACAGGTAATATAAATTTTTAGCTTTGTGAAATATACAGTCTGTGTCCCAACTCTAACATTGTGGGAAAACAGCCATAGCCCATGCTTAAATAATAAAAGTGTAATATGCTAATTAGACCGGACATCCTTCCCAATGTCCTTACAGATGAAGCCAGGGCAGCGAGGGAATCCCGGGCCCCAGGTGCCTGCTGGCAGCTGGAAGGAAGCCCGGGTCCCAGGTGCCATAGGGAAGCCCGTGTCCTGGGTGCCAGGGGGAAGCCGGTGCCAGCAGCTGGGGGAAGGAAAGCATGAATTTTGTGCATTGGGCCTCTAGTGCTTAAATAAGCAATAATGGGCAATGCTTATAAGGGCATGGCTATGTCCAGTAAAACTTTATTTTAAAAACACAACACACAGTGGTGACAGATTTGGTCCATGGCTCATAGTTTGCTGACTTCTGTTCAAAAGGATCTTGCACTTGCCTGTCTCCTTGAACTCACCCAGCTGTCTTCTTGCTGACCTTCTCCCATCCTGCTGGCCTCTTCTCTGTCCCTCCATCTGCCATTCCTGCCTCAGACCTTTGCATTTCATAATCCCTCTGCCTGCATTATCCTTGCTCAATACCTTTACATTGTGGGCTCTCATTCTCACTGGTCTTAGCTTAAAGGTCATCTCCTTAGAGAGACCTCATTGTCATTCTTTTACATCACCTTGTTCTATTTTATCCAAAGGACTCAAATGCTCCTGTTTATTCATTTCATTGTTTCTTTTCGTTTTGCAGCTGCTCAACTGTCACCTGATTTTCCACTTTGGTTGGAAACTCCCATCAAATTTATTCTTTCAAAAGACTGTAGGATGATCACTACGTCTTTGAAGCTACCAATGCTTCTTTAGCTTCCCTCCACTTTAAATTATTTTAATTAAGTTGATTGATTAATTTAATTTTAAAATATTTGATGATACAAATCCTCCTCTCTCTGAAATGTAAAGTGATGGAAGAATGACTTCCAGCTTGAGTCTCAAATATGTCCAACAAGTTAGTGGGGCAGGGCTACCAAGCATTTATTTTTATGAGGGAGTCATATATTTCCAGTCCACCAGGCTACCCACAGCGCCTGGAACGTGGAGATCTGGCATGAATGAGTATGAAAATGGATGCCTGGCAGAGGAAAACAGACACACAGGCTGGCCAGGAACAAATACTTCATGATTAGAGAGAAAAATGATTCAAGAAACAAGGTGGTATCTGTCTCTTGAATTGATCTCCACCCCATGGACTCATATCTAAATTTAGGTGGAGAGTGGGCTCTGAATAAAAATAAGAGCTGTTTCAAAGTTAGCCACATTAAAGAGGAGACATGCAGTTTTACTGGTTGGGTATTCTTTTTTTTTTTTTTTTAATATATTTCTTTATTGGTTTCAGAGAGGAAGGAAGAGGGAGAGAGAGAGAGAAACATCAATGATGAGAGAGAATCATTGATTGGCTGCCTTCTGCACACCCCCACTGGGGATTGAGCCCACAACCCAGGCATGTGCCCCTGGCCAGAATCGAACCCGGGACCCCTCAGTCCGCAGGCCTACGCTCTATCCACTGGGCAAAACTGGCTAGGGCTGGTTGGGTATTCTTTAAACAGAATCAAGGGGCCCAGGCATCCTCCCCGTCTCACTAAGCCCTACGGTATCTTGAAGACTCTAGTGAGCCAGGAGCCATGGGAATCGTAATCTATGCAATGGTGTCATCAGAGAGGGGCTGGGACATAAAGGAGGGAAACACCTACTGGCTATGCCAAGGTCTTGACTGGCTTGGTTTGGAGCTCCTAACACATTACCTTGGGTCCCCAGCCTTGGTTAGGAGCAACTTAGTGGAGATTCGGTTTCCTGAGCAAAGTTCAGATAACTCAGCACTTGTGATATACTTTATTTCTGAAATGTTCCCTTTGGGAAGGTATCTCTGGTTGGATTACACAGCACTTTCATAGATTTTGTTTTATGATCAACTACACTGGAGTGGTCTGTAGCATAGTTCAAGTGCTGCCTAATCCGCTCTGAATGGTACTGCCTCATGCTGTCGACATCTGTTCCTGGCAAAGCCCTTTAGCCAAGACCCCAATGGTGATGCAGGGTCAACAACCTCAGTCCTCTTCCTTGACCACAAAATGCAGGGAGGATTCTAGAGCAAGACATTTTACAGCTCACAGATACAGTTAGTGAAAAGACCACAAAAAAAACTTGGAGATATTGAATATAATAAAAAAAAATATCCACCAGTAGGTTGAGATGTAAAAAGAAAGACTATTGTATCTTCATGTACAAGCTTAGCCAAGATAAAACATAATGCAATGATTAGAAGCATCCCCTCCAAATGCATCAAAATGTAACAAGCATGTCCTGTATCCCAGCAAACCCAATTGTTTGTATTTATGCTAAACAAATTGTCACCCAGCTGGAAGAGATGTATCTTCCCCCGTAGAATTGATTTTCAGTACAGAAGCGTGAGAACAACTAAAATCAACAGGCTAATTAGATGAAGGTAGATCCAGGCACTAACTGTTTACGACAAGGATATGGCTTGATATTATTTACTGGTTTACAGAATGTCCATTGGACCCCACAGAGTGAAGAAAGTGAGTCACAAAAAGAAAGTCAAGTTCCATTTCTGTAAAACTGTGCATGTGCATCCCTGTATGTAGACACACAGAAGGAGCCCCGGAACTCTGCTCACCGTAATAGCAATGATGGCTTTCTCTGCATAGTGAGACTTGAGGGCGATTGCACTTTTTCACTTAAACAAAGCTGGCAAAACGCTGAACTGTTTTGCTTTTAAAATAAATATATCTGCTTAAGAAAACAATGAGTGAACTAACCAACCAAAGAGAAACCCAAAATAGCCACATGTCCAATGTTCCAAAAGCCCCGGGGATTGGCCAGGATACTTGAGAATGGGAAAAACTACAAGGTCAAAGTCCAAAAATACCAACAAAGGAAAACGGGACAGCGGGTGGACTGAAAAGCTACATGGCCGTTACTGCAACAAGTAAACAGGTGACCAGAAAAGGGACTTCACTTCCAGGTTATACCAATGTGCCGATCCCTTATACTAAGCGAGGTCTCAAATGTCAACCATCAAATATCACAACAATCTCTATTCAGACCAAGCCGGTTTGGAAAACAGCCACTGCCAAGCACAGGGGAGCGCTCAGAACAGCCATTTGTCCTAGAGGCCGCTGATTGGCTGTTCTTCCTTATGTCTAGCAAGGTAGGTAGGACCACTTTAAAAAGCAAAGTAACTGAGTCTTAAAGAATGGAGATTCAGGTGGAACCCAAGGGGCGGGGGGAAGTAAACACCCCCCCACTCTCCTCACAGCACCCCATCCCGCGTGGGTGCCTGGTGGCACTCACCACACTGCAATGCTTACTTATTGGCTGCAGTCTCCCTGCTGGGCTCTGCATGCCAGGAGGGAATGAGCAGCATCTGGCAGGTCCACAGCTGCACCCTCGGAGCTTAGTAGATGCTCAACAGCACTATTGGGTGGGGGAATAAAGGGAGCATGAGAGGAAGCAAGACAAGGCAAGAGTACTTGTGCTCTCAGGAGTTAGAGGATGAGGCTTTAGCTGCTCATCTCTGCTCCAGTTCAGCAGCCTCAAGAAGTGTTGGCACCTCAGCAAAGGGGATCTCTTAGGAGTCAGGACATGCCCCTCTAGTTCCAGACCCACATTTTAAAGAGACATTCCTCTTTCTCAGTCATGCAGTTTGGGAACTAACATATTCCTCCCACTACTGCCTTTCCCTGACATCCCTTTAAGCCACCCCACCTATCCAGGTGTTGGGTGCCATGCTCCCAGCTGACATCCAGGGCGGCTGCAAGCGTGGAGGGAAGAGCCTAGCTGAGGCCTGCCCAACAGCCAGCTCCTGTGCCTTGTTGGAAGGCTGCCCCTGCTCTGCGGATGCCGTTTTCCCATGTCCACAGCTGGATGAAAGTCCCCAGGAGGTAAGTCCCTCTAGGGACAGCTCTGACGGGCATGGGGATGGATACCCCAGCTCCCTGGCCTCTGGGCTGGGATAATGCTGCTGGGTGTGTTTTACGTCGTTTCCTAGAGCCCCCTGTCCATCCAGGAATCAAGTTCACAATTGCCCACTACGGTAGCTGGCTCCCTGGCATCTTGAAAGGGCCTGCTTCCCTCCCTTGTAGCACCCCTCACCTGGTATCCTCCACCTCAGGTAAGCCACATGCCTCGACCCTCACACCAGGGTCTGCTTCTGGATGAAGCATGCCTTCCTCATGGTTAGCTCTTCCCAGAGTGTCCAGAGGACTGTAAGTGGCAAAACACTGGGAAGTGGGTGCCAGCCAGCACTGTGGGCCCTGGCATGTGTGCCCTCCAGGAACTTCAAAGTGCCCATTCCTCTATCCCAAATACCCACGGTCTTGGCATGCTTTAGGCATTCAGAAAACACCAGGTTCACACGGAGCTCCGGCTGGTCCCAGGGAGCAGCCAGCAAAGTTCAAGGCCATTACTGTCTGTTAATCTCCCTTCATCTAGTAATGATTTCCCAGAACACTACCCTGCAGTTTAGTGCTGAGGGCTGGAAATAGTCTCCTGTCTGCACAAACAGATAAATATAGGTGACCTTCCCATGTGATGGATTGGGGCAGATGGCATCCGGGTACACTGGAACATGAAAATGATACTTAGTTTGTTGGGAGATGAATGTTCCTTCACACAAACTCTATGTCCCTTTGCCTTCCCTTCCCTAGTGGGTTCGCTGCCAGAATAATAATTGCAGTATTAACAATATACTGGCATTTCCTAAACATTTATTATGTTCTAAGCACTGAGTGAAGCACATTGTCCCATTTACTCCTTGCATATAGTTCTCCAGGGTGGCACTATTATATACCCACTCCATCTATAGACAAGGCAATTGAGCCTTCTAGAAGGTTCAGTAGCCTTCCCAAGGGCTCACCTTGTGAAAGAGGTGAGTAGAGCATTAAACCCAACTCTAGGCCACAATGCTGGGCACCAGGCTAGCTACATCATTTGTGGGGCTTAGTGCCAAATGAAAATGCAGGACCCCTTGTTCAGCAATTCTTAACAATTTTAAGATGGTGATGGCAGAGCATAAAAGCAACCCTGGGGCCCTTCTGAGCATGGTGCCCTGGGAGGCTGTGAAGGTCGCGCCCCTGGTTATGTGGAGTTGGAAGAGAGTGATGTGAATGAGGACAAGGGCCCCGGTGTGGAATGCTGTTTAACCCCAGACACTGAGCAATAGCTCACATATATTAAAAGCCATTCAATGAGCCTGGATATTTGGTCAGAGAGCTGGTCACTTTCTGTCAGAAGCTAAATCGGTTCATCGGATTAGAACCCCACAAATATTTTTCCTCAGCTGGGCCTGCAAAGAGTCCGTCCTCAAGAATGTGAGGGCAGGTGGCCGGCTCCAACATGGTACATGGGAAAGGGCCTGTGTCTTGATGCCAGAGACATGAAAAGAGATTCTAGCTCATCTCCCAGTTTGTGATTTGGGGGAAATTCCTGGACCTCTTTGAGATTCAGTTTTCTTATTTGTATGATGGGAGAGTTACCCCTCTCAGGGTAGGACCTGGTATAACGGAGGAAGTGATACAGTGTATATAAAGGTCTCAGAATACAGTAAGTGCTCATCATAGTTTAACAGCTGTTTTCACTGCAAAGATTTGGGGACGGTTGAAAGAGCACATGATGTGAAGGTGGGTGATACAGTTGAGACTTGAACACTGCCTCCCATCTGTTGTTGTGTCAACTGGGCAAAGTCACTGAACTCTTTCCAGGTCAGCAGTTTCTTCTGTAAAGTGGACCCAGAATAATGTCCACAACACATAGGATTCTTAGAGCCACACATGAGTGAGAGATTATGAAACTGGGAGAGGCGATCATTTCTATAGAGGGTCTGTGTTTGTTATAACTTATAAATGGTTAAGGTTGGGGAAGGGGCTTAGAGAGGGACACTGTCACCCTTCCCAGATTCCCACTGTCCCCATGGAAGCTTCGGGTCCTCCTTGCCTGAGCTCTCCCACAGTTCCACATTTTCAACCCAACTTTGACGCCATTCCGATGCCTGCTTTATAGTCAAACCCAGAGAGTACGGAAAAGACAACACTAAATCAGGCCAAATTCCACATAGCTGGTAGAAGCTCCTCCATACTGATCCCCAAGGCTTTCTGTATTTTATAGGACATTTCCAATTATAAATTGAAGTTTGAGATGGTTTATGTTTTGCTGGAGATGCGTCCACCCTAACCAAATGGCTTTGTGCTTTAAGAAATTCAATATACACAAAGGATTCAATTTCCTTTGAAAATATGATGTGTATATAAAACATTAAAATTTGAAATTCTTTCTGAAACTTTAAGGAAGGGCACAGTGGGAGGTAAATTGAACATTGTCTAATCGTATACACATATAATATACAGAGATATGTACCTGCTCACAGCTGCCTGAAATACCACCATTGTCATTTACATTTAGAACACTTTCCGAGCCCATCTTGAATTCCAGTCACTCATACACAATGCCCGGGTACCACAGACGGAAATGGAGAATCATTTTTCTGCTCTGCTCCACCTCCAGTCTCTTTCATAGCTTTCCTCATTGGTTCTCCTAACTTCTTGTGAACACCAGCTTGTTTAAGATTTCTATAAACATCAAACTCACATTCCAGGGTCTCTCTCACCAAAAGCCATCTCTCCATCAGAGCAGCCTCCTGAGGGGTGCCACAGGAAGTTCCGCCTGAAGTGATCTGACCCACCTCCACCTGCTACTCTCTGATTTTCTGGTGCTGTTTTCACCCCTCTGTCGCCACCCTCACCCCCAAATGCCTTCCAGCACACACAGGGAATTCCCTCTCCTTTTTATGGAATGCAGTCAAATTCCAGAAGACAGAGGGTCACTCCTGCTCCCGGGAATCTGATGAAGTATATAGAGATCCAGCTCCTTGAAACTGAAGAGATGTTTTAGGCACCTTACTTAAAATTATTCACCTGGTAGTCTAGGCAGGTTACCATGACAACACTTTAGCACCTCATGTAACTACACGTTATTGATACATCCCATCAATTCAGGAGGAGGGTGGGAGGGCAGGTAACCAGTCGAACAAGCTCTCCAGTGTCCACCTCTCATCTGGCCACTGAGTGACTTTTACTTACTTGTTTTGCCATTATCTAGACACAGCCTCAGGGATACACTTAACATGGCGCTTTTTCACTTAAATGCATTTTAAAGCTTAAAATCAAAGTACAGCCTTACACTAGGGATGTTTCTTCTTTGCTCTTCAGTTTCCAAAGCATTATCCTTAGGACTGATTTCTGCTGCTGGTCACAGAATGCTTTAATTAGTATCTATTGGGCCAGAAAGGGAGCTCTAATTGTAAAACCTTCCCTGACAGAAAGGTTAAACATGGGGAAAAGATAAAAGGAGCTCTGTAATAACTCTGAGTCATTTTTATAACAGTAGGTACAAGTATTTCCAGGGAGAAAAAGAAAATGTCTTTCCTTTGGCCCTTTGACTGAGGACAAAGGTTTCTCCATGCACATCTAAGGAAAGGGGAGAAAAAGGCCTACCCAGTTTTCCAAAATGGGTCTGATTAAAATGCAGTTATGAAAAGAAATAACTGAGGATCTTGCAGTGGGGACCTTAATGTCCATCACAGCCCCACTGTTTCACAAAGTCCAGCCTGGGGCCTCACACAGGTGAGCTAGATTGTGTCCGACTGTAGCCATGCGTTAAAGACTGAGATGTCAGTCACCCTTGAAGGATCACCTTTAGGGACAAGGGAAGATGTTTTCATAGTTTGCAACACCCCACTCATGTTCTGAGTTGCATCTTTCCAGCTCTTGCTTCTACCCAGGGAAATGTTGTCAGTGATGATGCATACCAACAACAAGTTGGAGAGGCAATACATAGTCTCTCTAGTGCCCGAAGATCAGGGTATGCCACTTTCCAAGCCATTATGCTAATGATAAGCCAACTTAACATACCTGTAGGCGATCCTTCCATGACGTGGCCAACATAGGGGCCCTCTCGGAAGCTTGGTTTATTGTCGTTCTGATCAATCACAATGACTTCCAGAGGGACTGGCCCCTCAAGAGTTCTGCCATTGACATCGGTGGTCTCCACAAATAGCTTTTGGAGCAAAGAGATGGAGAAAGAGGATGTAATTAATTATGAAAATTAATTCTCTGGAGAAGGTTGGTAATATCAGCAATTTTTTGAGCCCTCAGCAATATTGCGGTCTCAATGGATAGACACTGTGACTAGAATAGAAATTCAACATTAGAGAATGAAAGACAAAGATCAATTCATGGTCAATCCCCTTTGGGAAATTTATAATTAATTTATCAAATCTGCAAAGGAAGTCCAAAAAACAAAAGAAGAAGAAGAAGAAGAAGAAAGAAAGAAAACACTCGTAATCAGCCATAGCTGAGAAAATGTGCTTACATTGTTTCTGTTTTTTCCAACATCATTAAGCTTAAATGGAATGTTATGCTAATAAAAATAATTGACTAAGCAGTTAAGAGCAGAGTACATTAGAAAATAACTGAAAGTGTTTATAGCAATGTTGGGAGAAATTCAGGTCAGTAACTATGTATAGAGAGCCTTCCTGGTGCAAGGAAGCCATTTGCTGGGTCCTGAATGAGACCTCAGGATTCCTGCCCACCAGGCTCTTAAAATCTACTAGAGGCCGGGTGCACAAAATTCGTGCACAGGGGTGTGTGTCCCTCAGCCCAGCCTGCACCCTCTCCAAGCTGGGATCACTCTCACAATCCAGGACTGCTGGCTCCCAGCGGCTTGCCTGCCTGCTTTCCTGATTGCTCCTAACCACTTCTGTCTGCCAGCCAGATCATCCCCTAACCACTCCCCTGCCAGGCTGATTGATGCCTAACTGCTCCCCTACCAGCCTGTTTGTCCCTAACTGCCCTCCCCTGCAGGCCTGGTCACCCCTAACTGCCCTCCCCTGCAGGCCTGGGTTCCCCCCCTCACAACTGCCCTTCCCTGCAGGCCCGGTTGCCCCCAACTTCCCTCCTCTGCCAGCCTAGTCACCCCTAACTGCCCTCCCCAGCAGGCTTGATTGCTCCAAAATGCCCTCCCTTGCAGGCCTGGTCCCTCCCATCTTCCCTCCACTGCTGGCCATCTTGTGGCAGCTATCTTGTATCCACATGGGGGCAGCCATCTTCTGTGTTGGAGTGATGGTCAATTTGCATATTACTCTTTTATTAGATAGGATAGAGGCCTGGTGCATGGGTGGGGGCCAGCTGGTTTGCCCTGAAGGGTGTCCTGGATCAGGGTGTGCCTCCCTTGGGGCATGGAGTGGCCTGGGCGAGGGGCCTATGGTGGTTTGCAGGCTGGCCAGGCCCCCTGGCAACCCAAGCAAAGGCCCTGGTATTGGGATTTATTTAGCTTCTATAATTGAAACTTTGTAGCCTTGAGCAGAGCCAAGCCTCCTGCTCACTCTGTGGCCACAGCCATTTTTGTTGGGATTTATTTATCTTCTCTAATTGAAACTTTGTAGCCTTGAGTGGAGGCCTGGGCCTGCCAGGGTGTGCGGAAAGCTTGGCTTCCTTCATTGCCGAGGAAAACCAAGCCTCCTGTTCGCTCCATTGCTGCAGTCATCTTGGTTGGGTTAATTTGCATGCCCGCTCCTGATTGGCTGGTGGGCGTGGCTTGCGGGTGTATGAGAGTGATGGTTAATTTGCATATTACTCGTTTATTAGATAGGATGGGGGAATTTCATAATTCCATGAAACACTTCCAATACAGAATTACCATCAGATCTCAAGTTTGAAGAAAATAATAGCATAAAAACATTAGCTTTATTGTCTTAGAAACAGGAAATTATGTCATGACACTTCCAGTGAATCACAGTAACCTTATGCTCTTATTTTCTGAGCCTAATTCAGCCTGGATTGAACTCGGCAGGGATGGCAACACTTCTCTCCATAGATATCAGTGGTGGTCCCTGCATTGAAGGGGGTTGAGCATTTCAGTCACAAAAGGGTTCTATAGTGGGAATCCTTGGGAAGAGGCCTCTGCAGCTGGACTCCCAGCATAACATTAAAAACACTCATCCTATTTAATAAAAGAGTAATGTGCAAATTAACCGTCACTCCACTACACCCACAAGCCATGCCCACCAGCCAATCAGGAGTGAGTATGCAAATTAAACCAACCAAGATGGCTGTGGCCACGGAGCTAACAGGAGGCTTGGGTTTCCCCAGTAATGGAGGAAGCCAAGCTTTCTGCACATGTTGGCAGGCCCAGGCCTTCACTCAAGGCTACAAAGTTTTAATTATAGAAGATAAATAAATCCCCCCCAAAAAAGGCAGAGCTGGAGAGAGCAGGAGGCTTGAGTTGCCCCCAGAGATGGAGGAAGCCAACCTTCTGCAGTCCTGGCCTGCCTTGGCCTCTGCTATAAAGTTTCAATTATAGAAGATAAACAAATCCCAATAAAAATGGCTGTGGCCATGGAGCAAGCAGGAGGCTTGGCTCTGCTCAAGGCTACAAAGTTTCAATTATAGAAGATAAATATATTACAGATACCAGGGCCTCCGCTTGGGTTGCCAGGGGACCTGGCTGGCCTGCAATCCACAATAGGCCCCTCGCCCAGGCCGCCCCATACCCCAAGGGAACGCCCACCCTGGTCCAGGACACTCTTCTGGGCAACCCAGCTGGCCCCCACCCATGCACCAGGCCTCTATCCTATCTGATAATCAAGAGTAATATGCAAATTGACCATCACTTCAACACACAAGATGGCTGCCCCCATGTGGATACAAGATGGCCACCACAAGATGGCCAGTGGGGGAGGGCAGTTGGGAGGCACCAGGCCTGCAAGGGAGGGCAGTTGGGGGCGATCAAGCCTGCTGGGGAGGGCAGTTAGGGGTGACCAGGACAGCAGAGGCGGGAAGTTGGGGGCAACCGGGCCTGCAGTGAAGGGCAGTTGGGGGGGACCCAGGCCTGCAGGGGAGGGCAGTTAGGGGCAAACAGGCTGGCAGGGGAACAGTTAGGCATCAATCAGCCTGGCAGGGAAGTGGTTAGGGGGTGATCAGGCTAGCAGGCAGAAGTGGTTAGGAGCAATCAGAAAGGCAGGCAGGCAAGCAGCTGGGGTCCAGCAGTCCTGGATTGTGAGAGGGATGTCTGACTGCCCGACGGGGGTCCCAGATTGGAGAGGGTGCAGGCTGGGCTGAGGGAAACTCCCCACCCCCATGCACGAATTTCGTGCACCAGGCCTCTAGTTAGGAATAATAATCAATATTATCCAGTGCTTAACCAGGCTCTCTACTATATTAACTCACTTGATCCTCACAGTAATCCTAGGACCCTTTTGTGAGGAGGGGAAAAAAGCAAACATAGATTATATGGTGGAGTCTAGATTGGACCCCATGAAATCAGGCTCCAAAGAGTATATTTTTAACATACATAATGTTTCTTCAACACTTAATGCCTGTCACATAAAATATCTCAAGAATATTATGAGACTCTGGCCATGTAGCTCAGTTGGCTGGAGTGCCTTCCCAATATACCAAGGTTGTGGGTTTGATCCCTGGCCAGGGCACATACAGGAAGTAAGCAATGAATGCATAAATGAGTGGAACAACTAATTATTCTCTCTCTCCCTCAAATCAATAGATTTTAAAAAAGAAATATTCAATTAGCTCCTGCTATTGTTGCTACTGTTATTATTAACACCACCAATGTAAAAACTAGCCCAGCCCTGGCTGGTGTGGCTCAGTTGGTTGGAGTATCATCCAGTTCACCAAAAGGTTGTGGGTTTGATCCAGGTCAGGGTACCTACAGGAGGCAACTGATGTCTCTCTCTCTCTCTCTCTCTCTCTCTCTCTCTCTCTCTCTCTCTCATCAATTAAGGGAAATAAAACTAACCCAAATTAGGAAAATAAGAGAGAAACACCTTTGTTACAAATCAGCACAGTACCCCAAGTAATGGTGCTATAAATTGATATCATTCTTTTGGAAAGCAGCATGACGAAATTCAACAAAAGCTTTGAAAACTCATACAGTTTGTTCCATTTGTATACCACTCCTGGTTCTATTTGAGTTAGATTGTGCTACATATATGAAAATATTCACTGTAGTTTTATTTCTAGTAATGAAATAACACTGGCATCCCCTAAATGTCCAGTGAAAGGGGCTAGTTGAATGAATGTTTATGTAACAACATGCTAGAATACAGCCATTAGAGAAAATAATTATTAAACCTTGTTGATCTACTAAGAATATTGTGTGAAAATAGGCTAAATAGCATGTGTATCATACATATGTAACATATACATATGGACAGAATTTGAAATTAGTAAGCAAAAGTGAAACCAGGTATGCTTAGAGAGATATAGTTTTCATTTTTTTTCTTTAACAATCTTTTCACTAGCAAATTAAAACACACACAAACACACACCCATGCTTTGATTTTTGGAGCAGACAAAACAATGCACATGTACTTTAATTAAAGAGGCAGAGCCTTTAACATCTGTATAAAAAGAAAATCTTAGAGTTCACTCTTATACTTTCACTAGGGGCCCAGTGCACAGATTTGTTTACCTTGAAAGGAACTGTGGGCCGTGAGGTTGAAGTGGGCACAGGGGCAGGTCTCGGCCCACCCTCTGCCCCCCGCCCAGCCCCTCCCGCCACAGCACCCAGTCACCAGTCTACCTACAGCCCTGCTCCAGCCACTGCTGCTCCCACATGCTGACAGCAGCTGCCCCACTCACACCTGCTGACTGTGGAGTGATTAGGGCTGGTGCTGTCAGCGGGTTTAAGTGGGGCCATCATTGGCAGTGGGTGTGAGTGGTGGTTCCCAGCCCCGATTGCCCCTCAGGAGCAGGGGGAGGTGGAGAAGCACTGAGGGATAATGAGGGCTGGCAGCCACTGCTTGCACCTGCTAATGGTACTGAGTGATCGGGGCTGGCACCGGGTGCCAGCAGCAGATACAAGCAGCAGCTCCGGCGCTGGCAGCAGGTACGAGCACCGGGCGGGACCATGGTGCGTGGGAGCAAAGAATTTTCAGTAACCACCAGAGGCTCGCCCTAATGACAACAACCTGCACCCCTGCTCACCTGCTCCACAATCCCACCATGGCCAATGCCTGCCATGTTTTGCACTCTGCCACCTGCTGCTGACACCCACCATGTTTTGCGCATGTCCCCTGGTTGTCAACGCATGTCACAGTGACTGGTTGTTCTGCTGTTTGATCTATTTGCATATTAGCCTTTTATTATATAGGATCCTGCTTTTAAAATCTAATATAAGAATACTGCTAAAGAAAGAAAATTAAAACAAAGCCTTGGGGGAAGTTCATGCAATAATGAAGGTCTGGCTTTTTGTCCTACCGAAATAGCCAGAGTTGACTTTAACTTAACCAAAAACCTATGTATAAAGACAACACATATGTTGGTTCTGAATCTTAAGTTTCCTGTTTGTTCACAAACTGGCCCCTGTGCATGAAGGCTATAAGATATAAGAAAGAGGTGGACCACTCCAGATTAGTAGGTGGCAGTTTAATAAGTAAGGGAACCTATATATGAGACTTGTCTTGGGGACCACAAGACAAGTAGGTATCTGTGCCCACCAACCAGTATCTTGAAAGTTTATGTGGAGGCCTTAAGTGGCTTCAGTCACATATGACATCCAGATGGTCTCAGCAACACCTACTGTCTCAAGGCTGTGCCCTTGAAAAAGCTCACACTGTGGGAATGGTGGGCAGAACATACATTCCAAAGACAGAAGAGGGGTGAGGAGCCTGACTGCATGGGTCCAGCTCATGGGTCAATGGGCAGTCACATCCTCTTGATGACCTCTTTCTACACTTCCACTTTCTGCAAGACTCGGGTCATATAAGGAGCCACAAGTAGGACAAAGAAACGTAATTCACATTTGTCAAATACGCAAATATACTGGAACTGGGAGAGGCAGACTCCAGATCCAGCTCAACATAATGGGAAGACAGACAGATAGACACTAAGGAGATATAATTGATTAGGATGAATGAAAAAATGTTGCGCTGAATCTCATAAAATGAATTATGTAAGTAGACCACCTGACAGCAGTTTATGTCATTCCAGTATCCAGAGTTTGTCTCCTGAATTTTTTAATGGAAAACAATATTATTAGATGCACTCTGGGTTATCATGTGATTGAGAGAAAGAGTGTGAATGTGTGCTGGCAGGGGAGTACCTATTTTAGATACAAGAGTTTGGAAGACTCTCTACAGACTTTCAGGCCCTGACCAGAATCTACTTATTGCTGAAGGAACATTTTGACTGAGGCTTGAATACAACAAAGCAGAAGGAGCTGGCCACATGAAAATGCATGGAAAAGAGTTGTAGACAGCAGGTGTAATGGCTTCTAGCTTAGCATTATATTAGGGATGGTCTTGGTACAAGATGAAGTCAAACTGGGGCTCCACTCAATTCCAACAGAGTAGACTAAAGTTGATTCTGCTATAACATTCTTTGCTGGGTAAAAGAGATGATGGAGGGAAAATGATATCATGCTTGTTTCTAACAAAGAAAACCAGAGTAGACTGAATGAAACATAGATTAGGAAATGCTAGTGCCTTACTAAGTAGTCCAGGCATTTTCCAAATGGCATTTATTAAGTGTAGATGAAAATTAAGCAGTCATGAAGCAATTATTAGTAAACATGACCTTATCTACCCAATAACTTACTATAAAGAAATCTGACATTCCAGTGAGTTTAAATAACTATTCTCTTATGAAGGTCACATCCACAGTTAACAAATGTGAAATCTGAAATGGGACTCTTAACTTTCAGAGGGTACCTCTAGTATCAGAGAATAAATGTTTAATGATGTTTTCACCTTCCTTTCCTCTTCTTAATTGAAATTCCCAAAACACACAAGTCCTTAGTCTAAAAAGACTGGAACAATGTTTGTTTCCTTTGAGTCACAGATCTATTCTAGGGACTATGTTTGGGGCTCCAGAAATAAAACACACCGGAATGCATTCTAAGGGAGGCATTCTCATGCCTGTTCTTGATGTTTAAAGTGAGATGCCAATTAGTAGAAACCTACTGTGAGAAAAACAAACAGGCAGCCATTGGCAGAAAGCAATGGAATAATTTCTAACAGGAAATGGAAATCACCCAGCTTCTCACTGACTATTTCTGCACCATCTTCTAGGACTTCTGTTCTTAATGTGAGTGGTTGATCTTCTTGGGAATAATGAGGGGTGACATATACAGAGGTCTACTGTGGAACCAGGAAGAGTGAAAATGCTCAATAAATTAGATCTAGAAACAGTTGCCCAAGTTACTTGGACAAGTAATTGCCTAATAACTTATTCCATGGTGAGTATCCTGAAAAAGTGATATATTCGACCAATCTCTGTGTTGTGTGTTCTAGGACCTTACTATTCACAGTGCCGTCTTGGGCCCAGCATCCCTGGCATCCGGGGCGGGGGGGGGGGTGGGGATTAGGGGGTAGAAATGCAGATTCTCAGGCCCTGCTAGAACCTCCCGAGGCAGCCCTGCATTTCATCCCATCTGCAGGGAATCCAGGTGCACACCATTCTTTGTGTGACGGTGAACTGTGACACAGGAGTTAGAGATGAAAGCGCAAGGGCCTGTAGCGCTTGGGAAGAGCATTCCCAGGTTTAGATGCATGAAAATAACTTCCAAACTGAAGGCAGAGTCACACCACCTGCTAGGAATCCACTGCACACTTGGACTAGTGTCAAGCCCAGATACACAGGCCAAGCAGAGCAGATGTTTTCTGTGGAGCCTTTGAACAGACACACACATGTATAAACACAAACAAACACACACAGACATAACATACAAACACACAGACATAAAAAACATACGTACACCACATACACAACATACACACACAGATATAAAACTCATACACCCACAAAACAATTCTTCCCTTCTTCTCATCTCCAATGGTACATGATGAGCACTTAAAGTGTATTTTGTCAGATCACTGTCTGTAAAGTTGTGAAACAGAAAGTAGGGAGAAGGGAATTGCCTACTAAATGAAAAGTGAAAAGTTGCAGAAAACAAAAGAAAAGAGAGAAAGGTCCTAGAGGCGGGAAACCTCCCAGGGGTGGAGCACCAGTGTTGGTGGCACCCAATTGCCTCAACCGCAGTATGATTTTTGGATCCAACACTGCATTGTTGTTCTCCCCCACTGAGATGCAATACCCCTGGGAGGGGTAAACTAATTAGGTTCTATCATTAGAGGGCCTAGGGGTCATCTAGGGACTTGTTGGAAATCTAGTTTACACCAGCACTTGGTGAGACTGGTGTTAGTGTCTCCTGCCCAGGCTGTGGAAAACTGAGCCTTCATGGGAGAGAGCCGTTGGTGGTCATGAAGGAAGGGAGCACTGCTGGGGGAGAGAGGCACATTCCGAAAGCCTGAGTACAGGGCTTTGAAGAGCTGTGCAGTGAGCCCGGGACCCGGATTCAGGAGAAAATAGTCCCCCTGATGTCTCGGATCCAGGCTCTGAGTGGGCACCCCCTCTTTGACATTGGTTTCTGTGTTATGAATAAGAGCCGACCACAGAGACCTTAGAGGATCTAGTACAGACTAAGTCAAGGGTGTGCAAAGCTGTCTGATATAAAGTGAGTTCTGGAGTTTAACCCAACTCTTGCTGCCCAGATTTCAAAGGGCTGGCTTCTGCCTTTCCTAGAGAGGGAAGAACCATTTTACATTTAAAATGATATCATCAAAATATTCTTAAATGGCATCATTGGAGGCATGGGTGTCTGAACCACTAGCAAGTATTATAAGTGCCACTGCATGGTTATCATTCTGCTCTAAACTTTTTCCAGAGGGTGGTCCTTCTCCCAGGACCAAAGCAGAGACGCAGAAGCCATCCTCTTTCTCGACGAATCCTTCTCCCCTCTCCCCGGCCACTCAGCTAGCAAGTCCTGCCTATCATCCCCAATCTCTCTCAACTATACAGTCTTCTCCATCTCCATCACCACCTCCTGAGATTAGCTTCTGTGACCTCTCACTGGGCCACTCCAACAGGCACCCAGGGGTGATCCCTGCACCCGCTCTTGACTGCCACAGCTTATTCTCTGAAGGGTGTGTCAACTTGACTGGCCACAGTGTGCCCAGAATCAACATTATTTCTGCATGTGCCTGTTCCACATGAGATTAGAATTTAAATCAGTGACTCGGTAAAGAGATCCACCTCCCAGTGTCAGGTGAGCACCAGACAACCTACTGAAGGCCTGAGTAGAAGCAACAGGGGAGGAAAGAGATTGCCTGCTCCTTCTCCTTCTGCCTGCCCTAGGCCCGAGGTCTCCTGCCCTTGGTGCTCTGCTTTTCAGGCCTCCAGATTCAGACCAGCTGCCCCTCTAGCTCTCCTGGGTTTCCACTTTCAGATGGCAGGTCATGGACTTCTCAGCCTCCACTACTTCAGGCAGGAGTTGACTCCTTATAATAAATCTCTTCATATATATATATATATTAGAAGCCCAATGCACTAAGATTCGTGCTAGAATGGGCTTTCCTTTCCCTGGCTACCGGCACTGCCTTTCCACTCTGGCCCAGCCCCTTTCCACTCAGGCCCCAGAGCTGCCTCTTTCCACTCCGTAAGCTGTCTCTTTCCATTCTGGCCCCGCCTTCCCACGCTGCCCAGAGGCCCTGAGAGACCTGGGGTGGGGCAGAACCCCTGCGTTGTCACCATGGCGACTACACAAGCGTTCTGCTCCCATCACTGGGCGCCTGTGTATGCAAATTAACTGTTATCTTTGTTGGGTTAATTTGCATATCACTCCTGATTGGCTGGTGGCATAGCGGAGGTATGGTCAATTTACATGTTTGTCTATTATTAGGTAAGATTTTTTTATATAAAATTTTACATTGATATTTACATTTTATATATTTACATATCTCCTATGGGTTCTGTTTCTCTGGAGAACACAGACTAACACAGGATTCCAGGGTATCTTTTCAAATTTTAATTTGTTTATAGACACCTCCCAATCATTTCTCATCACTCTTAGGATAAACAAAACATTCTTTACTTTGACAAGTCTTTTTATAATTTGGCCCCGGGTCACTGCTCCAAACTTATTCCACATCTTCCTTGCTTTGTATCCAGGCACACCAACCTTTTTTCATTCCCTCCCCCTCTCCTTCCCCACACAGCACTCTCTCTTGCAACACTCCTAGAAGCATGAGCATCCTACCTGCTGTCCCCTGGTGATCCCTCGTTCATCCTTCAGATCTTGGCTTATTATTTGTATGACAATTCAATTACTGTTTGCCTCTCCATCTGGCCCCATGAAGTCAGAGGTGCAGTAACTATATCTGCCCTTTAGCCAATCCCCGGTACTAATGCCCAATGCCTGGCACATCACAGGCACCAAAGTTAATATTCATTACACAGAGCGCTCTGCTGAAGAGGTAATGCCTCTTCAAGAGAGTGGAGACCAAGTTTTGGCCTCAGCTTCAGCCATCTGGCCTTTCTCTCCAACCCTGGCATGGGAGAGCTGACAGGCCCCATCCCACCGACCACAGGCCAGCTGACATCTTGTGCAGTCTTCATTCACGAACGAGAACCACGGTGGTAAACATTACTGAAGCACATTAAATTGATTACTTGCTTTTTACAAGAAGGGAACAACATTTATTTGGTGTCTGATACATGTCTGGGCTTTTGATGCATTGTCACATGGGGCTCAAAACAACTTGGAGAAATACCACCACACAGAATCCAGAGAACTTGAGTACCTGGTCCATGGTCCAAGGCTGGATGGTGATCTGGCTGGACCCAAACTTAGGTCTGACTCCAAAATTCAAGCTTATTGCTATTATGCTCTTATTTGCTAAATACTTTTTCACAGATTTTTTTTATTTTATTTTCTTTACTAACTTGTTATTTACTTAAGAGGCATTACATTGATTGCTATGTGTCACTGTTCCCCCATCAGTGGCAAAAAGAGCTATTAATTTAGGCAATGATGAGCATATTATACAATTTTCCTAATACACATGAAAATACATATTAAAACACACCATGAGCCACTGTTCATCATATAACATGCTGCCACAAATGACCGGTTGGGTGTATTACAGTGTCAGCCTGGTTATAATATGTTCCCTTTGGGGATGTCATAGAGTTTCTGAAAAGAAAAGAAAAAATGTTGTTCTTTTTATAAATTTAGCTCTCAAATGAACATGGTGAATATGTTAAAGAGGGAACAGTGTATGCCAGTCATTCCTAATCTATTTAAAGCAAAAGTACTTTGCCCTTGACCGTTTTCTCAGTGGTTAGAGTGTTCCCTGTGGACTAAAGGGTTATGGCTTCATTTCCAGTCAAGGGCTTGTACCTTGATTGCAGAATCAATCCTAGGGCCCTGGTCAGGGCATGTGCAGGTGGCAACCAATCATGTCTCACATCCATGTTTCTCTCTCTGAGTCTCTGCTTCTCCCTTCCACTTCCCACTTTCTCACTTAAAAAAAAAAAAAAAAAAGGAAAATTACGCAACCCAACAGCAATCCAACAATGGAGACATGAAAGCACCACAAGACTGTGAGCTAATCGCTTCACTTCGGGAGCCATGGTCAGTGGCACCAGGTTCTCAGTGCTGATCTCCGAGTCTTATATGCAGGAGGAGAGAGAGGCTTGAGTGTGAAGTAGGGAGCAGGTAGATGAAAGATCACAGGAGCCAGAGAGGAAGCCAAGCTCCAGCATAGCTTCACTGAAGCCTGAGTGTAGGTCCCCTCGGCCAGCCATCCTTCCCAGCATCCCAGCACCTCAGATCCTCTATTTTCCTTCCATGTCTTGGGGCATCTCCACTAAAGTGTGAACTATCAAGTCACTACATGCAAGCCAATGACTCTTCCAACCAATTAATGCACCATTACAGTGGAGACAGGCTGTACACAATCATGGACAAGAATCATTTTTCAAAGAATAGGAACATAATGAACCAAATTACAAAGCACGTACAAGTGCATTGGCCTTCAGCATCACAACAAACTATTAACATCTTGCCCTTCATTTGGCTCATCCTCTCATCTGCTTATGAAAGATACAATTTAGTCAGACACAATTTGATACTGTGATCTAACGCAAAGGGATGAACTGGTGGAAAACAAAATGTGCTACAAGGATTTTTGGGTGAAGGCCAAAATGAGGAAGCTGGCTCTTAAAAGCCAATACTTTTTGCAATATGAGATGACCCAAGCAACAGATGTCAAACCTGGATCAATGGACTAGGAAACAGAGCATGACACACACAGTCTATAGACTCATGCGTCATTTTGAAGTAAAACAATTTAGAAAATACTGACCTTTTGAACTCTGATGGTTCTTCTTCAGGCCAAATACTCAAATGAACACACACACACACACACAGGTGAATTACTTATTTATGATGATGTAGCAAACATCAGATCAGGTTGACTGTGTGTGCACGCATGCTTTTCAGCCACATGGTTTTGATCACAAAAAATAAAGACAATATATGAGCTAGGGCTCCAACAACATAATGTGACCCAATTTGTCTTTTAGACATATAGATGTCTCCTACCCAAATGAGTGTGTTCCCTCCAAGTTATCTTTCTGGGGCACTTAAAGGTGTCCTTTATGGGTGCTGTGGTTTGCACCATCTCTGAAATACCACCGTAGGAACTTCTACTGGACCAGTTTAAAAGTCACAAATAAAGATGGGTCTCATTCCTTTTATGCCAAACATCATCCTTTACACTACAGAATAGTTATAATGCTAGAAATACAAAACGGTAACTGGAAGTTCACTGTGTGCAATTAGAGATACACATAAGTTTAAAAAACATTGGACATCTCCAATTAAACGTGTCTGCAAGTTCAGACAGAGAGACTCACACAAAACCTTAAAATGCATATGAAAAATAGGATGCCTGCATTTGCCTTCCTAGTGGACAAAGATAAAAAAAAAAGATTAGACCCAGCGATTGTGGAAGTACGGGGATGTAAGCACCAGGTTTCATGCGAGTGGAAATTCAACTTGATACCATCTTCCCAGAAGGCAGTTTGGAAGTACTGGTATGTCTTCAGACCCTCAAAGATGTTAACAGGTTTTAAAAAGTCTGCAGAGATACCATGGAAATAAAAAAGCCCACAGAGATTTTTGGGGAAGTATGCTTTTATGAGTTTATTTAAAACAGATGATTTCCAAAAGTTTGAGAGTGGTTGGAAGATTTTTTTAAAGCAGTAGCTTACACTATGGATATAATGTTTGTTGTGATATGAAAAAGAAAATAATAAAACTAATCCTAACTTATTTGATTAATGTGAAACAGAAATTGCCTTTACTTCCTGTGTCTGAGTTCGCACGTGTTTAATTAATAAAGTATCATGCTCATTTATTATAGACTCCTTTGGTAGAGACGGATGCATTCTGCATGTAGATGAGAATTTACTTGTGACCCAATCAGATCATAATCAACTTGAATACCTATTCCTTCTGTATCTAACTTTATTCTGTGCCTTGAATAAAGAAAGCATTGAACACTGGCTAGTCTGCTTCTGGATAGAGCGTTGGCCTGCATTTGATTCTGGTCAGACCTTGCAGCCCTGAATCTTGTGGGCTCAATCCCCAGCAGGGGGAGTGCAGGAGGCAGCTGATCAATGATTCTCTCATTGATTTTTCTATCTCTTTCTCTCTACGAGTATATATAGCATTGATGGATATTTTTATTGACTCTTTATTTGCCATTCTTACACTCGCCTTACCTCCCAACAGGTCTCAAAAATCCAACGAGGCTTTTCTACCAAAGACACCCTCACTGATCACTAAAATTACCCTAGACTTTGAATCAGAGAGCCTGCCTTCAAAATTTGGCTCTGCTCCTGATAGAGTGGCTATGGCTGACAGTGTAATGGCCTTCACAAAGAGTTTTAGACATTTATCTTTATTGTTGAAAGTATTACAGATGTCCCCCCCATGGACCCCCTCCACCTGCCTTCTACCCCATCCCAGCCTTCACGGCACTGTTGTCTGTGTCCATGGATTATGCGTATTTGCGTAAACGTTCTTTGGTTGATCTCTTCCCGCACCCACTTCCCGCTTCCCTCTGAGAGTCATCAGTCTGTTCTCTGCTTTCATGTCTCTGGATCTATTTTGTTCAAAAGTTTATGTTGTTCATTATATTCCACATATGAATAAGATCATGTGATACTTATTTTTCTCTGACTGACTTATTTTGCTTAGCATGATGCTCTCCAGGTCCCTCCATGCTGTCTCAAAGGGTAAGAGATCCTTCTTTTTAACAACTGCATAGTGAAGTATGGTAGCAACCATCCTTGGGTAAAAATTGCTGTTTAATGTTTTAACCTTGCTGTTTTGGGTTCTGTACTCATTTAAAAGTTATTTTGATTTTCTGAACTTATGTATGATTGAATACTTCACTGATGATGGTTTGAATATTCCATTGATTGTGATCTCACTGGTCATCGAAGCACATTCCTCTGGGACTCAGGACAGATAGTGATCCTAAATTGTCTCAGCAGCTACAGAGAACTGAGTTTCGGTTGACTCAGTGATCTCAGAATCTAGACAGCATAATTATTCTAAAATTGCCCAGGTGGTCCCAGATAATGTGTTTCCGTTGATTCAGTGATTCGTAGATATTTTAGATAACTAAATTGCTCGATTTCGCTTCTGTAAAAATGCTTTTTCGCAAAACAGGTTCCTCATTCCAGACCCAAAGATGTAATCAATACTTTTGTGATTTTTGTGATATTCTGCATATAAGCCAGAAGTGGCTAGCTGTTCAGGGCTGCGAGGTCTGGAGCACTTTTGCTCCCTCATATGCCGCGGGCTTTTAATAAATGACTCCATAATTTGACCTTTTTTTGAGGTGTCCTTTGTGAGATTCGGGGTACATCACAACAATAGTATTCCATGGTATAAATGTATCACAGCTTTTTTATCCACTACTTTACTGATGGACACTTGGGCTGTTTGCAGATCTCCACACATTTTTATGTCCTAATTGTAGAAGCCGTGGATAGGTTACATTACATGGCAAAGGAGAATTAAAGTTGCAAAAGAAATTAAGGTTGCTGATCTGCTGATTTAACATAGAGAGAGTAACCTGGATTATCTGTATGGGTCCACAAGTAATCACAAGGATCCTCGACAGAAAGAGAGAGGACAAGGTCTCAGTGATGCGAGATGAGAAGGGGTTGGAGCAGCCATGGCTGGCTTTCACATTGGAGGGAGAGGCCAGGAGCCAAGGAGTACAGGCAGTCACTAGAAGCTGAACATGACAAGGCCCCTCCTCAACAGCAGAGCTGCTGACCCATTGATTCCAGCCCAGTGAGATCCACCTAGGATTCTGAAGCTTTAGAAATGCAAAATAACAAGTGTGTGTTGCTTTCAGTCACATTTGAGGTAACTTCTTAGCACAGTAATTGGAAATTAACACTGTGGCCACAATTTATTGTTCAAACTGGAACACATTTTTAGAATGCAAGTAGGTACAATTAAGCCGAAACAACAGGTACAGTCCAAGATTGTCCTAGGCAAACTGGCTACATAGTGATTTTATCTTATAAGGCGACTTCACTTTCCAGGTCAGTCTGCACATGTAAGAAAGGTAGCTAGAATAGCACTCCCAGGCTTTGTCATTGTTGTTATTAAAGTAATAAAAACATAAATGAGCATGTACAGCACAATTCCCAACGCATAGAAAATTCTAAACCAAGGTTTATTATATCAGAGGAGGGTTAGGTGACCTTGGCATTCATTCACTCCCAATAGACATTGAGGCTTTTGTAAAAGTGGATGCAGTACCCTTGATTCAATTCCTATTTGTCAGTCATTACCCTTTTGAAACTGTTTTTCTATTATAGTAATCCGGATTTCTCTTTGACATTAATCACTGCATTTCAAGTTATTTTTCTTAGCTTTATTCATTTGTCAAAGTTGAATCTCATTATGAACAACTCCTAGAGAAGTCCCAGGGAAACGGTTCTTTCGGCTTTCTGTAACACACCCCACCTTCACAGGTCTGTGTGGGATTTCCTCCTGGACAGACTGAATGTAGTGTTTATAGCTCTCCCTAAAAATGATCGAGGGGCAATGAACATTTCAGACTTGTTAGATTATTGATTACAGATCTCGATGCCGTTATAACTGTTCTTTGAAAAGCCTGCTCTGCTTAGAGCTATAGTATTTCCTTTGTCAATTTGAAATGTTTAGGTCTGTTTCTCCCAAACATAATGAAAACCTTTTTTCTTATCTATGCATGATCACGGCCACATGGACTTTGATGGCATTTTTCTAGTTAATGTTTGATTAATTATTAATTAATTAATAGCTTTAGTTATGTGTAAGAAATCTATGCTGATATTAAAAACAATTTTATTTAAGCAAAATGGGTAAAGTCCCAGTGAATATTTATTCTCTACCCCCAAGAGGGGGCTCAGGTTGAAATTTTTAATTGGTTCAAGTACAATTTACATAAATAATGGATGTTGGAATTATTCCAGAATCATTAGGATATGTACCAGGAGTAAGAGGATTTTGGTACAAAGATGGGAATACAATACTGTGAAAACAAAGCCATAGGAGAAAATTATCTGGGGTTTTATTTTCACTTGCCCTTCTCCTTCTCCAAAAGTGAAATTTAGAGGAACAGAATGAAATGAAATACTTTTTTTATTTTACAACTCTAAAATAATTTTGTTAAATAAGTATTAAAGTATGTTTTATAAAACATGTTCTCCCAAAATTAAGGTTGAAGTATAAAATTTAAAGTATAGCCTATAAATTCCAGGTGGATTAAAGTATTAGGAGAAAAAGCCATTGAATATTTATGAAATAGAGTAGGAAAGACCTTTCTAAGCCAATGTGAAAGGCATAACTTATTATGTAAATTGAGAGAGTAAACTATTTAAGGGCATGTTTTTATATGACTAAAATAAACAGAAAACTGAGAAAATATTTGCATTATATAAAACAGAGGCTTACTATCTTGAATATAAAAAGAGCTGGTTAAAAATCAATTAAAAAACAACAATTAGCAAAACAAGAAAACAAAAATGCAATACACATGTAAAATTAAAATGAGGTAGCTTTTTGCTTATAAAATTGCCAAGATAATTAGAAAAATCTATTAGTTGGTATTTTGCAAAAAAACTCACATGTTACCGATGATACTAAAACATCTTTCTGAAATGCCATTTGTCAATATCCATTACAAGCCTTGAAAACATGTGGTTTTACTTGCAGAAATTCAGCTTAGGGCTTAGGGGCTATGTGTGTGGGCGTGGCAGGGAGTGTTCAGTAACATGTATGCTCATTCAGTACTGCTTAAAAATAGGAAAATTTAGACACGATACAATGTCCTAACAGGACATTGAGGAAATAAATCTATGGTATTTAACAAAACGACTTCAGAGTTGTAGAATACTATGTTACAGAAACAGTTTAGAGAACGGAAAATATATTAATAGTGTAGTGTTCATGATATGAAGTGTAATATCTGATTACAAAATAGTATGCATTATATATGTAATTTTTGACAAACAGACAAAGATATGATGCTATTAAGATTATCCTGAAATATTAAGAGCGGTTTTTCTGCAGCTGGTTTTTTACTTTGCTTCTCTACACTTTTCTAGATTTTTTTTTTATAATGGGCATGTGTTAATTCAAAGTTTAAAAAGAATTTATAACATTTATTGTAGTAAACTTTGCAGCTTATTCAGACAATGACTACAGATTGTTTATAAATTATTACCAGTGGGGCCTGTTACCAGTGGGAATCTGTTAAACTTGAGGACATTGAGTATCACTCAGTATTGGTGATCAATGAGAAAGAAATGAACATTAAGTATGTAGGAAATCTCCAGTATTACAGTAATTATAGCAGAACTAGTGGCCCGGGGGGGGGGGGGGAGGGGCAGTGGTCTCTCAGCCTGGCCTGCACACTCTCCAATCTGGGTCCCCTCCAGGGATGTCCGACTGCCAGGGATCGGGCCTAAACTGGCAGTCGGACATGCCTCTTGCAATCCAGGACTGCTGGCTCCTAACCTAATGGCTCACCTGCTTGCCTGCCTGGTTGCTCCTAACCACTCTGCCTGCCAGTCTGCTCACTCCCAATTGCTCGCCCCCTGGCCTTCTTGCCCCCAACTGCCCCCCCCTCCGCCAGCCTGCTCACCCCCAACTGCCCCCCCATCGGCCTGCTCACTCCCAAATGCTCCCCTTGCCAGCGTGATTGCCCCCAACTGCCCCCCTGCTGGCCTGCTCACCCCCAACTGCCCCCCTGCCAGCCTGATTGCCCCCAACTGCCCCCCTGTCAGCCTGCTCACCCCCAACTGCCCCTCCCCCCCGCTGGCCTGCTCGCCCCCAACTGCCCCCCCCACTGGCCTGATCACCCCCTAACTGCCCTCCCCTCCTGGCCTGATCGCCCCTAGCCACCTCTGCCTTGGCCTCGCCACTATGGCTTTGTCCAGAAGGAGTCCGGAAGATGTCTGGAAGGTCTCCCGGTCTAATTAGCATATTATCCTTTTATTAGTATAGATACGGAGTGGCTGGCTTTTTTAGTCTTCATGGATCTCTGAGTTTTCGATGAAAGTTTCAATGCCCTAGACAGAATTTTATAATATGGAACTCGGTCTCATCAGCTTCATGTCTGAACCACACTGTTATCAGTGTCTGCTTTTCCTCCTAAGCTTGACTTTTAAGCTCACTGATAAATTCTGAGAACCAAGAAAGAGGCGAGGTTCCAAGCATGGACTTTAGATTCAGGGAGGCTTGGCTTCCAGTGACAATTTTTCCTCTTATCAGCTCCGTGATTTTAAACTTATTCAGTTACTTCTCAGCATCTCAATTTCTTCATCTTTAAAACGGGAGTGTGGGACATAGCTCACAGGGCTGTTACGAGGTAAAATACACAACGCTTGTAAAGCATTTAGCAAAACACCTGGCAGAACAAGTGCTGAGTGAATAGCAGCGTCCGGTACCCTTAAAGGTTGTTTGCTGTGTTAATGCCGAGGACTCCTTGCCCCTCTAGGTCCACCCTCAGCAGACTCCCTCTCCAGATTGGGTGCGCTCTCCGGTGGCGCACTCTAACCTCAAGGGCTGTGAGAGAAATGCTTTCTTTTTAAATTAAATTTATTTTGACATGTTTTGCTTTTTTTATTCACATGCAGGTATGAGAAATCAGAAATGCAAAATACTCTCTCTAGTGTCTGCCAAACTTGTAGTACAGTATCATGGGCAGGGCATTGACATCCATTTCATCTTGTGTCTTCCCAGACTCCTCAGTTTTGTGTGTACTGTGTGTGTGTGTGTGCGTGCATGCATGCACATGTGGGCACCTGTGTATTTCATTCTGTGCTTATATTCATCACCTCAATCAAGATACCAGACCATTTCATTTCCAAAATTCCCTGTTGTGTTGGAGAACAATGCTTTCAAAATGTTAATTTGCATCCCACTTCTGGGTAAACATCCCAAAGAACTGAAAGCAGGGTCTTGAAGGGATATTTGCCTACTGATGTCCACAGCAGCACTATTCACATTGTCAAGAACCGGAAGCAACCAAACTGTCCGCTGACGGATGACTGGATAAGGAAAATGTGGTCTGTACATGCAATGGACAGCCTTGAGAGGAAGGGGGTCCTGCTACGTGCTACAACGCAATAAACCTTGAAGACATTATGTTAAAAGAAATAAGCCAGTCACACAAAGGACAAGCATGGTATGATTTCTCTTATATAAAGTATCTAAAGTCGTCGAATTCATAGGAACAGAGAGGAGAACCGTGACTATCAGGGGCTTAGGGGCGAGGGAAGAGGGAGCATCTATTTAATGGGCAACGAGTTTCAGGTTTGCAGGATGAAAAAGCTCTGCAGATGTTTCACAACAATGGGAGTAGAATCAACACTGCTGCACTGTACACTTAAAACAGTTAAGCTGGAAAATTTTATGTGAAACTTTCCTATCACGATTTAAAAACTTTAATTTGCATGGAAATCACCTAGAAACTTGAGGAATGCAGATTCCAGGGCCCTGGCCCCGGGATTTATTTGGTATGTTCTCAGTGGGGCTCAGGAATCCCTGTTAAAGCATCCCAAGTAATCCTGAGGCAGTGGGCTAAACACTGCACTTTGGGAAAGCCTGCTCTGGGGAAGCTCAAGGCTCTTTATTTATCATTGAATAGCAGGTGCTAAGACACAATAGAGGCTGTCCCTTCTTGGGACAACATGACTATCAGGGCATGGGGTTGGCAAACTTGTTTATTGTGCATAAGACCCTAATGGTACTGAGCAGCACAATAATGAGACCACCTGACTTCCATCAATGCCAGTATGCACGAGTCGCCCCTTTCATCTTTCATGTGTTTCTCCTTAAGGATTTCCTACTAAGACCCTGTCTTTGTAAGAGAGGAATCAACATTAGCTGTTAGGGGAGTGTGGTGTCCTTGCTACATCGAAGCAGCCTGGAACCCATCAATCTTCTTCACCCACATCCAGCCCATCGGCACCTCGCGTGTCCTGAATCTGATCATTGCTCACAACTTGTTGGTTACGCTCTCAGCCAAGCCGTCATCTCTCTCCCATGCTAATGTGAGTACCTCTTAACTGCTCTTTCTGCTTCTGCTCTTGCACCTACACTCTATTTATCCCACAGATTCCCAAGTGGCCTTAAAAATGTAAATTGGATCTTACACTCTTCTGCTTCCCAACTGTCCCACATCAGCTGTGTCCTAAGCTCTCATGGTGGCTTATAAGTCCTTCACATGAACCTTGGATTTGTCCTTGACCACACTTCTGTCACACACCCAGAATAATTCCAGTCTGACCACACATCCTTGGTGTTCCTCAAACCTGCTAATTTCCATTTCTAATCTTTGAAGACTGTGTCCCCTCAGCGGCAATGCTCTTTTCAAAGGAGTTTCCATGGCTTGCTCTTTCAACTCATTCAGGTCTTTCCTTAAGTACTTGATCAATAGTCATCCCTCCATCCTTACCCCTGTGGTTTCCACAGCTCTGGTGGTCACGGGCTGATCATGCAGCTGTTTCTTTAATGCCTGCCACCCTTACTATAATGCTAGCCCATGAGAACAAGGAGGTGGCCTGTCTGGTTCCCACAGCACGGAAGTTGCCTTTCAGATAGTGGGTTTTCAGTAAATGTAACAAATGAACAATGGATGAGCTAAGCACTGTGCGTTTATAAAGAAGTCTCTTTTTTTCTCCTGGAGGACAGATCAAAGACAAGAAAGACATGACACCTGTCTTTTGAGGGTTCCCCAAGGGTGAACCCAGCTGAAAGGTGATGCATTAAAACTCTCCTACATCAACAAAAGCACATCCTGCCTATTTCAGAGGAAGAAACCAAGTGCAGTGAAGTTGTTACAATGGTCTCAAGTGTGCAAATTTATTTCACATGAGCGTATTCATTGTTTGGCAATGACTGATAGAACACAACTCTGTGCTGACAGACATATTACTAATAAGCATATTAACATGAAAGAAAATAAGGAAAGTGGAAGTTAATATAAATTCTAGCTCATCAAAGTGATCCCATCTTTTCCGGCCTTTATAAATGAGGCAATACAAGTTACAGGAATGACCTCATATTTCTTACATAAATCCTTTCTACCATTCTTATAACCCTAGCTCAGCATCCCTTCCCTGATGTGTTTTACTTGTGCATGAAAATGCCTCAAACAGCCACAGATGATGGTGCCGTGAGCCGATGCATTCTGTTAGATTGCTCTGCATGTGCACCCTGATTGTTCCGTCTCCTCTCGTTTGGGCAGAAGCCCCACCCAGATTGGTGCACAGGTCCTGTGCTTCCGAGTGCAGACAGTCCACATTCCCATAGGCCTGCATTTGGCTGTGTTCTGGCCCATCAGCTTCCCCCTGGCACAGAGCCCGCCCAGAGTGAAAGAGCCAGTGTAACTTGTTCCTTTATTCATGATTCCCTTTCTGTGCTTCTGGGCCATGCAGAGAGGAAGATGGTAGTCTAGCCCCAGATTATATTTCAAACATCGCTCTTCTGAGTTTTGCTAGGTTGAACCATATGCACCAAATTTTGTAGGGCAAAGATAACGAAATGCTATTGGTAATTCCAGCTCAAGTCCAGCCTGATGTCTGTTTTGTAAATGACGTATTGGAATATACACACCCGCATTCGTGTATGGATTGACTAAGGCTGCTTTCCCACTAAAATAGCAGATTTGAGTAGCTGCAAAGGAGTTTGCATGACTTACAAAGCCTAAAATATTTACTATCTGCCCTTTAAAGAAAAGGTTTCTGACCCCTATTTACAGCATTCAGTGCAAAAGGAGGAAGCAAGAAAATACCCAGGGAAAAAGAAGAGTTTTGATGTAGATTTCAAACACAACTTGACAACTTAAGATCCCTTTAACTAAACTCTCTCTCTCATTATTTATTTATTCAACAAATATGTTTTATGCCTTTATTATACTTCAATTTCTGCACAAGATTCTTGCTTTACAATAATTAAAAACAGTCTCAAGATTTTTTAAGCTCATCTAGAGCCACCTTAGAGTGGGATTACACAAGTGTCCTGTAAATAATTATTAAACAAGGAAGGGTATAATGAGATTTCATTTAGATTTCAGGGGTTTGGGGGCTGTTCTGAGAAGGCCTCTCTGATGGACATTGACAAGGGAAGGGGAAGGGAAGAGCCTGTGTAGATCCCCGTGCCTTTGAAACACTGCACAAAAGCCAGAGGAAGAGACTGGAGTGAGAGAAGTGGGCACAGAGACAGACAGGGGCTGGGACTGGAGAGGCAGGCAGGCAAGTCAGGGCAGCCCTTGCAGACAATGCTAAGCAGTCTCAGCTAAGGGCAACTTAAAACACCACTGAAACCATCTCATAGAGCCACTTTGGAAAACTGTCTGGATATCCCTCAAATAGTTAAGCACAGAATTACCATATGACCCAGCAAATCTACTCCTACTCACATACCCAAGAGAAATGAAGCAGGTACATAAACATAAACACGTGCACATCAAAATAGCAGCATTTTTTATAAGAGTCAAAAGGTAGATGTAACCCAAACTCCACCAACAGCAAATGGATAATCAAAATGAAGTCTAACCATGGAATGTTATTCATTCATAAAAAGAAATGAAGTACTGATCCATGCTATAACATGGATAAACCTTGAAAACATTAAGCTACTAAGTAAGTGAAAGAAGCCAGTCACTGAGAGACCACATATTATATGCTTCTATTTATATTAAATGCTCAAAATAGGCAAGTCCATAGAGGCAAAAAGTAGATTGGGGAGAACGAGAGGAATGAAAAAATGACTACTAATGGGGTAGGGTTTATTTTGAGGTGATGCAAATGTTCTGAAATTGACTGTGGTGATGGTTGTACAGTTGTGAATATACTAAAAACCACTGAATTCTACACTTTAGATGAATAAATTGTATGGTGTTATGACTCTGCTACATGAACACTTGTTAAGTAGAGAACAGGATGCTGGATGGTGAGGCGAGGTTCAGCAACAGACCACAAAAGAACTGAACTAGGGTTCCTGGGCGGAGTGCTTTGGGGTTCCTGCTAAGGCCAGACTGGTCAATTCAAGTCAAAAGAGTGTGATTTTGGTAACACCACAGGAGTCTTATCTGAGAGGTGCATGAGGAAAGGCACTGGGAGGCAGGGGAGGCTACTGATCATCAAGGCTGTTGGGACCTACATGTGCTTGTCTCTCTGTGGCCGCTGACTGGGGGGCACTTGCATGAGGGACAAACAAAATGGCATCAATATCATGGAGTGGCTGAGCCAAATTCTCAACATAAAGTGTGAATTATACCTCAATAAAGTGGTTAAAAAATAAAATCTCTTATGGGTCAGGAGGTAGGGGGCAGTGGTGAGGGAATAACTGAGAGATCATTCTGGAAGCCATATGGACAATGAACTGAAGAAATACCAGGGGAAGTTGGACAAGCTCGTTGAGAACCTCCTGAAGGTGTCCGGGGAAAATGATAATGGCTTGCACTACCGTAGTGATTTCCTTTATGAAATAATGGTGAGGAAAACTTGTGTTTATTCAGAACATTTTGAGAATGGTCTGTTCTGCTTTGTTTTGAAACCAGAGGCTGAGAATATGATGTGTCGGTTTCAAGCCTGGGTCTGTCACAGCTATAGCTGGTTTGGGGACTCGCAGTTAACCACAACCTCCATTCTCTCATTTGCAAAATGGCCATAGTAACACCTGGCCAACCTCCTTCATGGGACAAATTAGATAAATGGATATAAAAGTATTTTTCAGTGTAGAGCAGTACATTCCATGTGAATTCCAAATTTCAGAGAATTAAAACTCAAGAATAAACACTCAATACCAACTAAATTAAACAAAGCGTAATCCTTCTCTGAAATTTCAGGAAAGCAGCTCTGAACTCCTGAGGGCCTCGGGAGCATTGTTATGCATGTCAATGATTAATTATAACTGTAGGTGCTGAGAAAGGAGGAGACAGCTCTGACATTGTAATGACTGCAGCACCACAGGCTGGGTGAAGCTCCTCACAGGCTGCTGTGCACATTAGCAGAAGGAAATCCAGATATTGCCTCCTCGGGCAGGTTTCTCAGCCCTCCCAGAGTTGCACCCTCCTGGGTGCCCAGAGCTCACTGCAGACTCCTCTAGGACATCATGGGCATTGTCTGCAGGTATATATTGCTGCAACCCCCATTGGAACTTGAGTTGAGTGTGAAGACTGGCTTTATATTAACCTCTGTCTCTAGTCGTCTAGCATACATAGGTGCTCAGCATTTGTTGGCTGAATAAGTGAAATCAATCAATGAACAGACGAGCAATCATAGAATGGTAAGTGCACCAGAGGGCATCTGTCCCGGTTTTTCTGAGAAATAAGACATGAGCAATAGGCCTTGAAGCTAGAGATCCACTGATGCTTCCTGGCTGCCCCATACCCAAAGGCCTCATCAGAGGATGTCCCTGTTGGCCGTACACATCGTTTCCATTTCCACAGAGGGCAGCCAGTGCTGCTCCAGGGAGACCTGGGCTCCTGAATGTCAAAGGTCCTAATTTCATCCCTAATCTCATTGACAGATGTTGTCTTTAGCTGGAGGCCTCGTTTTCACTCCTAAGCCCTCTCCCTCAGTCCAGGGTTCTGGACTGACCAATAACAGCCCCTTATTTTCCCAAGGCCAGTGATTTTCCCACTAAGCAGGTTTCCAGTGTACAGCCAGCCATGTTGAAGTTCCTGCTCCCTCCCATTGTCTTGCAGAGCTGACCCAGGACCCCCTTTTCCATCTGTCTTTGCTCTGACCCATGGGCTGAATCTGGCCCTGAAATACTCACATGAGGTTAGTCCTTGTAATGTTTAAAAACTTGTTTGCTGACATTTTAAAGCAGGAGTGTTCAAATAAAATTCCAGATTTCCCAGGGGGAAGAGGACGGGGCTTACACCCCAGTGGCTATCATTCCTACATGGCAGCAACACGTTAAAGTGGCAGCTATTCTCCTTTAGACAGAGTCCCGTCCCTGTGAGCCCTGTTTTCTCCCCAGAACCCAGGCTGAGTGACAGTGTCCTTCTGTAGCCATGCTTGCCCTCTGGTTTTCTTATACCTGCACTTGTCTGCAGTAACTTCCTAAATCATCGGTATTTGGGCTGATAAACCTGCAACCAGTGGGTTTCAACCAATCTCCACTTCCCTTTATATTCCAAAGTTAGAAACTCTTTCTATAGTTTGGGTTTAAGATGATGCCTGTCATCTCTTCCTCTAATACCTTAGCATTTTGCAAGAAAAAATAGCTGTGTAGTGATTAGCAGTCCAATTTAAATAATCGCATTGCCAGTGAATGGTGTGTGACATGCCTGCACATTGATCAATTTGCTATGCTACTAATTAATTCTGTGCAATTACATTTTTGCCAAGAGTTTTCTGGTCAACTCTGTCAAGAAAGTGGCGCAAGAGAAAGCCAACCTTAGAAAGGTAGAAAGGTGATCTGCCCTACATTAGCATATTAATAATGGACAATTTTTTCACAGGGGATTGATGATTGTCTTTTGCAACTTCAGACCAAGCCCTTTATAAACTAGTTTTCAAAACGATAAGGTAAGACATGGGGGAGGTCCCTTATTTTCAAACTCCTTCCTTTTGCATTCTACATACTTTGTCAATGAACTCTACAGAATGGTTCATTAACTGTCAGCTCCCATTGAAGTATTACCTGGTAGCATCACAAGACTTAAATTCCCCTTAGCACAACTTTCACGGCTTTGTACTTCCTAAAGATTTCAAATTCAAACTAAGATATTGGCCTTGGGATATTTTTTCTTCGCAGACTTATTCCATAACAGTTCCTAAACCCTTGTATCCTTAAGTCAGTTCAATAACTTGAAACTTTCATAACCCAAGCCAAACATCTAAGGGGCTTCAATTTGGGGCTGAGTGCTTGACTGGCAGTGGTGTGTTCTCATTTCATTCCTTGTACTTGGTCTACCCTTCCTAATCGGCAAGTGGCAATAATGATAAGAGAACCTCAAAAGCAGCTCAATTTCTTACTCTTTTGATTTGCATTGCTGATTATTGAAAAATATCTTCAGAATATTTGATTAGGAAAAAATCATAGAAACAACAGGGTTATTTTTCATAGAAATAACAGGGTTATTTCTCAAAGAAATAACAGGGTTTTTATGTTATTTGTTTTAATTGAAGTGAGCAAGAAAACACTCAGAGGTGATACACATTTTAAATTTATCTGATTTCTGTCATTGTTCTGACCTATCTGTCTTACTCCTAAATGAGAGAACTACTGTGTCCTGTATCCAGCCTACCATCCCTACCAACGTCCAGAACTCAAAACAGTTGATACTTTGCCCAGATAGATCTTGGACAAGAAGTTTCTTGAACTAGTTCTTAAAAGATCATGAGCCAAGACAGCCAGAGACCAACGCAGGTGTGACCAGCTGTGTCACGTGCAGTGGATTCACTCTAGAACTAACCAACGCCTGGTACCAATGATGCCTGTCCTCTGTTGCAGGTGGGCTGCGTTAACCCCATCACTTAGAGCTTCTGAAGGTTTTGAATGAGCAGGTGAAAAACTGGTGAGTTTAACACTGACCTGCTCATTAACTTAGATCCTACTGAAACTTTTCCTGTCCTTTCATCCTTAAATCCGTAAACAATTCCTTTCTCTTCAACTGTCTTCTCCCTCACCTGGCATACTTCTTCACTTCTCCTGTGTCTGTCACAGCTTTTCGTGTGTGACATCATGTTTTATGAGACTTGCTTTACTCCTTTGCCACTAGTTTTGTTTAGTTATTTAAATCTTATTTTCATAAGAAAAAATATTGATGATTTCAATATTTTATATTTCTCTTTCCAAGAAGTAAATTATGCAGAAGTGATTTACTAGTCTCTGAAACTCAGTTCATTCTATGTTTTATATACAAAGGAACCAAACGAATGCCCCTGCTTGGAGAAGAACAAACTCCCTGGGAAGAGCTCCACTTACTTCCCACCCCTGGCTCTGATGACTTCTAGGTTTTTACTTTGCAAACAGTACAATTGGAGTGCTGCCCCTGCCAGGCAGTGAACACTGGGGAATGGAGGCCAACAGAGGGCATGTCATAGAGAATCCTCCTTGACACCCAAACCTGCAAAGGTGTTAACAAGCAGTTATCTTGTTAGTAGGTAAACATTGTATTAAAATAAACATCCCCTTCAATTATTGTTAAGTGAGAGATAACAAGAGTCAAGAAAGGAGTATTACTTCCTAAGATATCTGCCTAGAGAGCTCTTATCCATACTTTGCACCAGGCCTCGGCATCACTCTTTCTGAAGTCTATTACTCAGCCTTCATAGAGTTTCATATGTGTCTTAATGGTAGTGATTGAATGATTTTTATTTTGCTTCTGTGAACCGTTTAGATATAAGGAAAAGGTCTTAACCATCTCTGACTTTCTAGAGCTCAGTGCAGGGTCCGGGACAAGCATTTGGATTGGACCAATGTGCCCATAGACCTCAACAGTGACTTTGAGATCCCTTCTGACCACTGAGAGAGAAAATGGCTTGTAACCTAGAGGATGTATGACACCACCTATTTGCTCCTGACAGATATTCCCAATGGCAAGGGGTGTTATTGGTCCATCCAGAGCTCTGGGATAATGGAGAGGCCTTAGGGGTGAAATCAAGGCCTCCAGCTAAAGACATATAGCCATGTACCTTGAAGAACTTCCAGGAAAGTTGGAAGAGTATATAGCCTGATCCCAGTGACTTTGGACTTGGTCACGCAATTTGCTTTGGTTAATGGAATTCAAGCAGATGTGACATGAGCAAAGGTTTTAAATGTATTCAGGTAGTTGGCTTGGCATCTTGGGCTTCTGCCATCCACTATGACAGGGTTTCTCAACCTCAGCACCATTGACATTTGGGGCCATTGTTGTCATTGTAGGGGACTGTCCTGAGCATTGCAGGATGTTTAGAAGCATCCCTGGCCTCTGCCCACTAGATGCCAGTAGCACCTCCCTCCTCCCATTTGTGACAGCCTAGAACATCTCCAGGCACTCCTAAATGACCCGGGGGGCAGCAAAATCAACCCTGGTTGAGAATCACTCTGTGGATAGCCACCTGTTCAAGGTGAAAGAGGAAACACATGAAACATACTGGAATCCAAACTGACCCAGAGCCCAGCCCAGCACAGATGAACTTCAGCTGACCAATAGATATGTGAACATGAAACATAAATATTTGTTGTAAGCCATTATGATTTTGAAGTTTTCTTTACAGCAAAAAATAAAAAATGAAAACAAATCTAACATTCTAGCCATGAGGACAAAATCAAATATATGGTAGTATTCCATGCAGAGGCCTGAGTACAAGGAGGGCACTCACTGCTGGCATTTTTAACAGAATTAGATTGCCATATGTAGTGAGTTAGTTTGTAATGGATCTCCAATCTCTCCTGCAGAGTTACCCCCTGAAAGCCTTCTCAGTAGCCCTCACTACTCTGCTTTATGGACCACATTCCCTAGTACATCTATGCCTATATCTTACTACCCTATATTTGTCCTATTCCCAGCTCTGGAGCCAGTATCCTGGGTAGTAGCATTGGATGTCTTTTGCCTGCTCCTCCTTTATTCCAGTTCATGATGAACTGAAAATCAAGAGCCTTGGCACACATAAAATAGTTTAAACTTTGATTCCCATTGATCTTGGTCAGCATACCAATGACAGTAGCAATTATTCAATATTTTTATGTATATGTGTTTTAATATTTTACTTCCAAATAGTAACCTCTCACAAGGGCAGAGACCATTTTGTGCCTGTTTTATTCTCTGTGCCAGAATCTAACACAGTTCCTGGTGTGGAGCAATGGCAGCCTGGAGGAAGGAATGAATAAATGAGCTGAAATGGCATTCACCCATCTTACCAAGCACACTGGTTATCTATAATAATAAGTGTAATATGCTAATTAGACTGGACGGCCAAACAGCAGAACAACTGTCCGGATGACCTTCTGGACGCCCATCCAGACAACCATCCAGGACCACGCTATGACACCCATTGGAGCCAGGCCAGCCAAGGCAGGTGCGATGCGATTGGTCAGGGGCTTGGCCATCGCCCCATGATGGCCCCTCAGAGGGAGGCCCAGGCTATGGGCCAACAGGACGATCAATTGGGGGGTTCTAGGATCACCCCAAAGAGGGAGGCCCAGGCCACCGACAGGCGGGCTGCAGGTGGGCGGTGCCTCCCTCTGCAAGGGAAGCCTGGGTCCCAGGTGTGGGAAGGGAAGTCGGTGCCGGCAGCTAGGGGAAGGAAGGCCTACTCTTGTACAAATTTCGTGTATCGGGCCTCTAGTTTAGATAAGTTGATGATGACCTAAGGACCCTGTTTACATCACACGAGATTCAGATGGGTCACCCAGAGTAAATGTCTAGGTAATGTGGAAAGAGACACTCAGAACTCCATGACAGGGAGAATGCATTGAGCAAAGGATAAAGTTTTCTTAGAGCTTAGTTGTTGTTTTTAATCCAGAGTTTGCGACACATTTAGTGATCCTTTTATTTCCCCCAAAAGAAAATCTCTCACAAAGCATAAATTGATGATGCATGCCTATAGGTCTTTGGAGTATTATTAATCCAGACAATATCTATCACCACTTAGTCAGTCAGGGGAAGGAAGCAGTGATGTCAAAGACAAGAATTAATGTACATATAGGGGGTAAGATTTAAACATACACATGTTTAACTCCAGAGATCTGCACTCTTGTTTAGTATTTGCTTCTCTGCTTGCTGCACAAGTTAGCTATGACATCAAAGTTTAGTGTAGCCAATTCAGCTTCAGATAATAAATCCCACATGTACGCAGTTCTCAGCACCATGACCCTCTCCTTGCCACAGGGCTTAGGCATCTGCCTTGGACTCAGTGGAAATGCTGACAAGAGTCCCTCTAAACCTTAATGGAGCATCCATGTGTATATAAGTTCAGGATGAGCAATGACCACAATTAAAGTATCATACATAGAAAGACTACCGTTGTGGTGTCCATTCTTCTGCATGGCTAAATGTTATTTCACTGTTAGCCATTATTCCTTGCTATCACTTTGTAACTTTGGCAGGAATGGCCATTTTGTGATTGAGGACACACAGGGTGGAGACAGATTCACACTCCCAAGTCCTTTCTAGGGTTTACCACACTGCCCAGAGCAGAGGCTGAAGGAAGACAAAAAGGCAAATAATCGAGAACCCACAAAAGTTGCATAAATAAAAAAAAAATAATTAAAAGTTGTATACTAAAACAGCAATCTTATTTTACCCTGTAAATATTAGTGGAAAGGATTATTTGCCTTCTTGAGTAGGCCCTAAGCATTCCTGGTGCTAGGCTGGATTTAGATATCGAAAACCCACTTCCCCATACCATGGGTACAAGACAACTCAAACAAGTCTTGTTGCAGTGAGAGGGCAGTTGCTGTTGGCCAAGTCTCTGTCTGTTGCCTGGGTCCCGATTTGAGCTGGGCAAGGGAAACGAAGCAGCCATGGGGGCAGGAGACCTCATTGCTGTTAGAGTATTAAATTTGACAGTAAAATAGTAGTTAAGTTCTCAGACTAATTGAAATTGGCTAGTTGAAATAAGCGAATATTCTAGAAAAATTAATGGTACTGGACAAAAAGCTGTTCCTAAAGCGTTAACTAAAATTTTTATTGGTAGTTCATCTCATGGTAAAATTGCGTAACATGTAATGAACCTAAAGCAGTCACATTTTAGTGCAAAAAATTAAAATTTAAAAGCTATCAAGACTACATTATAAAATTTCCAAAAGCCTCCTAATATTTAAATCAAAAAAGGGGGATAGTAGAAGAATATCATGTAAGGAAAAATATCCTGTAAGTAAATTACATCTAGAAAATTTTTACTTTAGAAAATTAACTTTCATTTGAAATGCTAACAGCAAGACACTCATGAAAAACACACATGGTGTCAAAACAAGCCAAAGGAAAATTGGGCAAAAAATGAAAAAGGATCCCAAGTCAAATTTATAGAAAGGATTCCTTTATTAACTTTTGGTCAAGAATATGTTTTTATATTTTCAGAAAACAACTCCAAGACCATGTGGATTCCTGCAACAGAGAGAAATTGACAGGACTGCTCTGGCCATGAAGAAGAAGAGAAACAGTCCAGAGATGGAAGACGCTGACGATACCTTGCCATGCCAGCAGTCAGCAGCTGTGTGTTGCTGCAGGTTGCCCAGGACCAAACCAGTAAGGGTCGGACCTGCATTACACCATTTGTCCACCATCCAGAACTGAAATATCATTGCTGACATGTACACATAAGGAACTGTTTGACACTGAAATTGGGACTCAAAAGAACTGTTGCCCCAGAAAGAAACTCACTACAGACTGATTCATTTGCCTCTCAGCATAACCATTATTGCTTGCCTCATTTTCGGTTCTTATAAGTGTATTTCTAGTACCACATGATCTCACTCATCTAGGGGAAATAATGAACAACATAAACTGATGAACAAAAACAGACCCAGAGATAGAGAAGCATCAATCAGATTGTCAAACCTCAGAGGGAAGGTAGGGGAGGGTGGGGGTAAGGAGGAGAGATCAACCAAAGGACTTGTATGCGTGCATATAAGCCTAACCAGTGGTCACGGACAACACGGGGGTGGGGGCATGCGTGGGGAGGGGTTTGGGATAGGAATGGGGGGATGAGGACAAATATGTGATACCTTAATCAATAAAGAAATTAAAAATAAATAAATAAGAAGTAAAAAAATAAAATAAATAAATAAAAGCTGTATACAACCTCATTTCAGTGCCCCAAAGCTCTTAGAGTAAGGTTTTATCCTATGTCGATTTTGGAATGTAAAATCACTCTATCACCATGTGAAGTGAAGACTACAGCAAAACTTACTCTTGAAATCAGTGAAATCACCCAGAAAGTACAGTACAGAACAATCACTCAGTAAGTCCAACACAGCCACTTTCCCTCTGTTGTTAGAACAGATGGCTGACCTTCAGCTGAGTCCCAGATGCAGTTGTGAGCTTATCTTTACAGGATGCAGATGAAAAAAAACATATTGCATCTTAGATGCTAGAATCACACTCAGCTCGTTGAGATTCTCTCACTGTGAAACCACAGCAGTTGTTCCAGTTGCTTCTCCTCCCTAAGGACATGTGCATACCGGTGGAAAGGGGGAAGAAATACCCACACTATTTAAATGTTTCTCTTGCTCCAATTTTCCAAGTAAAATATTTGCCTTTGCATAAACTCAGTGTGCATGTGATATAACTGTACTCTAGTGACCTGAGGACTTGGATTTTCTGCCTGTAATGAAGGGGGTAGGTCATCCACTGGGCATATATTGTTGGAAAGGACCCCATAAATCTGAAGGCTGTCTATAGTATTTTCTACTTACTATAAGCAGCCATGTGATTCAAGCAAATGGAAATGATTTCAATAAACTGGGAAGTTGAACACATTGACAAGCACTCTTTGGGGATTTTCTTCCCTTCATGGGGCATATTTAACAAACCAGCCAGGCTCCCCAAAGCTGAGAAGGGTCTGTCCTGGAAGACAGCTGATCTAAGGTTACATATTATCCCAGTTATCTTAGTTTAGAAAATTATTTGTTTTATTATCAGTCTTATTTGTAATACCAAATCATTTTGATATTTCTCTTGTACATTTCTTTAAATAACTATTACCCATTAAGACACATTTGAAAGAACAAAAACCTTCACAGTTTTGTGAACTATTATCTCCATAAGGAAGAAATTTAGTTGAAGAAGAAGGAGGAGGAGTCGGAGGAGGAGGAGGTGGAGAAAAAGTCAGAAAATATAATAGATTGTCAGTTTTCCAAGGTGTGGTGGGTGTGAACAAAAGTTTATTAAAAATAAATAATACTAGACACAACATGTATAGCTCATTACTGCACTTGGGCATATTTTTGATTAGGGCAATGCTAGACAATAGCTCCTCAAATGAGATTTGACAGCAGGTAAATTACACAGTGTGAGGGTTTAAGTTGATCTACAGAACAACAATGTCTTTATCATAAATAGGATTTGTGTGCTGGAAAATACATTCCATCATTAATGAAACAGACAAATGAACTGAAAAACATCCTATTGCACCATAGTTTTAAGTAGCTTACCTTAGCAATGTAATATGGGCAGTAAGTCATGCATAAAACCCTTTAAAAGCTCATTAAGTCAGAATCAGTTTATTCAAAACAGCACATTTTTCAAATAACTGTTCTTCCTTAGCCAATTCCAGAATCTATTGTTTAAAAACATCAACTAAAATAATGGGAAATAAGGCAATTATAATTCATTATAAGTTGTTTCCCTCTAAAATGCTAGCATTAAATTGGTAATACCAAGTACTTCGAATACTTTATGTGGTAAAAATGCTTGTGACTTATCTCCTGGCACTGCCCATCCAATACCCTCTGCCAAAATTTCTTCTAAAAATCTTCCATGGCCTGGGCTCTTCAACTTTTGGCTGAGAATTTCTAAAAAATCATAGTCTCATTCTTTTTTAAGGAATCTTACTGCTTTCGTGGGTTGCTAGTATGGAGCAATCTCACTGAAAAGGCAGTCGTTGGCCAGCTGAAAGGTTAGTGGCAACATGCTTACTGAGGATGGCTACGATATACTGAGTGAATATAGAGAGGGGACATATATCAAGTTGGATATCTGTATCTACATCTGCAGCATCCATAATTTCAAAGATAATTTGCATTCAAGGATCTCAAGTCACCAACGCATCTGTCAAAAACATCAATAGCTGTGAAATCTGCCAGTCCTTCAGAATTCAAAGACTACCCTTAAAAAAACAAAATCCCTGTGATTTATTTATTCAATGCTCCCAATTACACAAAAGTAAATGGCCACTGAAATACATTTCCAAGTTTTAAAACAGATTGTAAACACATGAACCTATGCATGGGATTCCCTTGTTATTTGTGACCTGAATGCCAAACCTTTTCTACTTCAGACCCAGCTGGGTGAGTACTGACTTCCCTCCACTTCCAGAAGCTGCATCACATGTGATCGCCCACGGGCTCCCTGAGAGGAGAATTGAGATAAGGAGCTTTGCAGCAGGTTCGAGCCTGGTGCACTCTAAGACCAAGGGCCCACAGCTGGGGTGCTGGCCTGGGATCTGAGTGCAGCTTTTCTGAGTTGACTAGCTTCTGTCACACCCACAAGCTGCTCCCTTTACTGCTGCCAAATTATGTGTGCACATTTGCAGTTCAGGTTTGGAAACAACAGAGAAGCAATTAAGCTTTTGGGGGTTTATTGTATTTCATGATATGATTTGGGAGTTTTGACTTCCTCTCATCCCTAACCCCCTTCTATAAGCAGCAGCATCCTGCTTATACTTGGGCCATTACCTCTCCCCATTCCCTGTGCTGTGGTGCGTCAGTCAATCACAATCTTATTTCCTCCAATCCTGGCCAAAAGGGGCAGGCTCATGACCCAACCCAAGCCAATGAACAGCTCTCTCCTGGAAATGGGTACTGTGAAGCAAAGAGTATGGAGATAGAAGGTGGGCTTTGCCTAAAAGAGAACCTTTCAGAGTTCCTGGCTGGGATCCCCAGGACAGAATCTGTTGCTGTTCTTTCCAAAACCCAGCTGTCAGATTTAAGTTTGTAAAATATGGCCAGCATTCATTCAATGATTCTCTTACTGCTTACACTGGCCAGTAAGAAGTCTCTAACTGCTTCAGCTACTGCTTGTCCTGCCATCACAGGTCCCTGAGCAGCTCACGTGAGAATGCATCCCAGAGCTAGTCCCATCTGCACGCATGCCAACTTGGCCAACTCATCTGCATCCACTGTGCTGGGCAGAGCAGGGAGATGAGCGGACTGTGTGATCGAGGTAGAATATACTAACAGTTGGAACAGGACTGTGCCATTCAGTTAACAGGAAAAAAAAAAAAAAAGTGAGGGCATATTCTTTCCCCAAATTCTTCCTTCGTGAGGAAGAGGTGACATTTGTCCCAGCTGAGGAATTTGGCTGTGAAGAAAGCCTTTTGGGAGACAATGCAGGTTTTGGCATCACACTGATTGGGTTCAACCCCCAATGCCATTCCTTACTGTGTGGCCTCACACAAGTCACTCGCCCTCACTGAGACTCAGTTTCTGACTCTGTAAAATGGGGATCTTATGGAAAGAAGCTACGTTTGTGTATGCATGTGTGAGCATACGTGTATATAGTACATTTTACACACACACTCACTCAGTACACATGCCTTCTGACACTCCCCTGGCAATGGGAAGATGTAAAGAGACAGTCTAGGGCAGTGGTTGGCAAACTGCAGCTCGCGAGACACATGCGGCTCTTTGGCCCCTTGAGTGTGGCTCTTCCACAAAATCCCACGGCCTGGGTGAGTCTATTTTGAAGAAGTGGCGTTAGAAGAAGTTTAAGTTTAAAAAATTTGGCTCTCAAAAGAAATTTCAATCGTTGTACTGTTGATATTTGGCTCTGTTGACTAATGAGTTTGCCGACCACTGGTCTAGGGGAAGTAACTGATTTCATACAAAGCATTTGTTCTACATACACATGTGTGTCTGGGCTCTGTGTACACATAAATATAACAACCTTTATTTTAAAAAGTTTTTAACACATCTCCTTGCTGCAAAGCAACCTCATTTCACACTCGGGGAGCACACCTCCTGGTAAGAACTGACTTGCTCCAAGTCTCACAGAAGGTCATGGAGGGATGGGAGCAGGCGACCAAAACTCCAGATGAATTTTAAGCTCTACTGATTCATATGACAAACAGAAACTTGAGGCCCAGTCAAGAATCTAATTGGTGCAACTGGGACATCACAGACATGACAAAGTTCTGACAAGGGAACTGAGACTTTAGAGGAAGCATGAGAGGAGGGAAGCTCCACGTAGGACAATTTACCACAGGGAGGAAGGATGGGTGCTGGCTGCAGCTGCGTCCACCCTGGCTGGGACAGCCCGCTGTCAGAGTGCATGGCCTGTGCCATGTGGCCTTCCTGGAACCATCTGAAAATAGCCATGGAACCAGACTGCCATAGCTCCTTTACCTCTAAAATGGGCCTGCTTGGGTTAGTCTCTCTGGTGCTTTTAATTTAAGGCCTTGAACAAATGCTTGGGAGGAGAAAGCTTTGATTCAGTCATGCTGACACTGTTCTTTCCTACAAGATGTGACCTCCAGAGGGCAATGACTGTGCTAGTCCATAGCACATGCACAATAATTAATTTGGAAAGATTGAAGGAAATAAGTGAAAAGGTTGGGATGACTGAGAAGGAAGCTGAGTGAGCCAAGACAGACAGGTGGGAGCTGTCCAGGTAGGAGCCTGGGAGGCACCTAAAGGAAAATGGCTTAGGTGGTGGAAAGGGGAATGGGTTTGGCTAAGGAGTATGGACCTGTCTTATCTCCAATTTAAATCTTTATGACTCTCCTCTCTGCCTCCCTATACATGTATGTATGTGCAGAAGCATATGTACATCCATTGCATATGTGCATACATGTATATATACACACACACAGTTTTGAAATCTTTGGTACTTCTACTATTCATTTCCTGTTTCTCAACTAACAATCACAGAAACTAATTTATCTTATCAAAAATGCAATTACCCAGTATCTTAAACTGCTATTTATTTGACAGCCTTCTAATTTTCTCACTTTCACCTAATTTGACAGGGAATATTATAGACATAACTAGTCTTTCAAAATGATTTTCACAAGGTTAGTTCACTTGTTAATTGACCCTCCGTGATGGCAATTTATGAAGCATATTAATTTCATCTGTCACTTCCAACACAAAGTAAATGTGGAAAATAGTCTATCTTTCATAAGGGACCTTGTAAAAGAAGGATGTCAGAATTCTTAATTAATATATGCATATTCTTTCAACCATTGATAGTGTGCAGAACTTTTATATTCGCTCATCTGAAGCTCTGTCTCCCTTTTATAAATGTTTTGTTATTCCTTTATGATGAAGGAGAGACACCTTCACCGAGGATTATTCTGCCAGGGATATAAATCACCACCTCGAAAATAAAGCAGCCATTTGTCTGGAAGGATTTCTGGAGTCCACAAAGGCAAAGTTTAATAAAACATCCCTTGAGAGTCATAGAGGAAAGAACTCCTTTCCAGAAGGCTGAAGCCGAGCACTCCTGAGTTATTTCACAGCCTTGGCACATGTGCTCTGAGGGATAGAATCGCACACCCTTTGCCCGCTGTAAGAAGAAAGGCGGTGCCTCCAGAGCCTGAGTTGGACCTTCCAAGGACACCTGCAGAGATAGAGACCTCACCACATGGATTTGACTTTGACACAGATCTTCTCTTGGATTTCTGAGCGCCCTCAATTCAACCTCAACCACAGCCACTGCAAAATCACTCTGGAGCCTACCAGTGGGCAAGCACTTGGCATAAAGCTGGAAACTAAGCAGACACACGCGAAATGCTCATAGCTCACATTCATGCAGGAGAAAGAGCAGAGTCAACAGAATCTAAGAGAACTGCAATATGGAGTGATAGCAGCAAGACTGATGAGGGGCAGTTCTGGGGACTGAGGCGCAGGGAGGTGACAGGAGGGAATGGAGCCAGGACACTGGGGAAGGGATTTCCCTTGGCAACCAAGCCATTGTGACCTGGGCCGGTCCCTCCTTCCCTCTCTTGTCTGAACATCATTGCTGTGGATTTCCTGGCACCATCCCAAATCCATGACTCCTCCTTTCCAGCTTATAACTTCACTCTAAATTCCAGCATCTTGGTAAGCATCTGTTCTAGCTCCAGCTCCAGCAAAGGTGCCCAGGCTTCCTCATAGGTATATATTTCTTGTTCCTGGTTTCTACCCAGCTCTGAACTTTCCACCCAAGGGGAGGATGGGGGAAGGGGTTTCTTATAAGCAAAGACTCCATTTCTTTTTTTAATATATTTTTATTGATTTCAGAGAGGAAGGGACAGGGAAAGAGGGATAGAAACATCAATTATGAGAATCATTGATCGGCTGCTTCCTGCACGCCCCACACTGGGGGTTGAGCCTGCAACCCACACATGTGCCCTGACCAGGAATCGAACCATGACCTCCTGGTTCATAGGTCAACACTCAACCACTGAGCCACGCTGGCCAGGCAAGGACTCCATTTCTTAATCTAGCCAAAGCCCTAACTAACAATGTTGGCTCAGGAAGGGTTCTGTGCATGAATTTCCATTGTAAATCATTCAGGTTCAGCAGTAACATTCTCTTAAAGCCTTTTAAAGTAACAATGTCCTTGCCATTGTGATCTCGAGTGTCTTTTCCCTGCCATTTGCTCATCCTAAAAACTCCTACTCCCTTTATGAGGAAATTAAATGCAATTTTCAAGTTTGAAGGTCTTCTTGTAGGTGATCTCCAGATAAGACAAGGAACCTCTGTGGGAGCTTGAAATATATGTTAAAAAAAACAGCAGGACTTCTTATTAATGCTGACTTTAGTCTCATTTATGTTTTCCCTGATCAAACAGAGATTTTTCACTTTCCATAGGCATAAGCAACTTGCTAATAAATCCCCTAATAGGTTCATCCCTGGCTTTCAGCTAAGCACAAATTATATATGTTTGGGAAGACAAAGGTTAATCTTTAATTTGACAGTAATTATAAGAGCTGGAGTTTTCTTTGTTAAAGTAGAAAAAATATATTGAATAGCAATAAGATATAAAAAGTATGTGAAGGCATACTTATCCCTGATTTCTCTACAATATATTTTACAAAAGCATATTTTAGAGCATTTACACGAGAACCATTTGACTTGTGATTGAGATCATCTACGCCAACGATTTACACACAACCATTTTTAAAATATGCAAATTATGAAAGTGACATGCTGTAATGTCCTCATCAATCATAAAAAATACATATTTTGAATGCGTGTTGAAATGCATAATCTATACTCCATGGATCTCAGCATGAGAGCACTGCCAGAGCCCGCTACAGTACAGCACATGTATTATCACAAACTAATTCCTCCCCTGCTCTGATGCTATCACATGATGACAGTGCTAAGATGCTGGTCGGAGTCACAATGTTTCTGGGGAGAAGAAAATATCTTCTTCATTTAATTTCATAGGCACACAAGAAAAGGAAGGCCGGTAGGGGAGTGTGTGTGCATTGTGTGTCTATATGTGAGTGTGTGCATATATGTGCCTGTGTGTACCTGTGTGTGTGTGATGTGGGATATCTTTTTTTTTCAAGGTTAGCAAAAATATTTATTACTAGAGGCCCGGTGCATGAAATTAGTGCACAGGGGGGGTGTCCCTCAGCCCAGCCTGCACCGTCTCCAATCTGGGACCCCTCGAGGGATGTCCAACTGCTCGTTTAGGCCAGATCCCGGTAGGATCGGGCCTTAATGGGTGGTAGGACATTCCTCTCACAATCCAGGACTGCTGGCTCCCAACTGCTCACCTGCCTGCCTTCCTGATTGCCCCTAACCACTTCTGCCTGCCAGCCTGATCACCCCCTAACCACTCCCCTGCCAGCCTGATTGATGTCTAACTGCTCCCCTGCCAGCCTGTTTGCCTCTAACTGCCCTCCCCTGCAGGCCTGGTCACCCCTAATTGTCCTCCCCTGCAGGCCTGGTCCCCCCCAAACTGCTCTCCCCTGCAGGCCTTGGTCCCCCCCTACTGCCCTTCCCTGCAGGCCCAGTCACCCCCAACTTCCCTCCTCTGCTGGCCTGGTCACCCCTAACTGCCCTCCCCTGCAGGCTTGATTGCCCCCAACTGCCCTCCCTTGCAGGCCTGGTCCCTCTCAACTGCCCTCCCTTGAAGGCCTGGTCCCTCCCAACTGCCCTCCCCCGCTGGCCATCTTGTGGTGGCCATCTTGTATCCACATAAGGGCAGCCATCTTGTGTGTTGGAGTGATGGTCAATTTGCATATTACTCTTTTATTAGATAGGATAGACGCATGGGACATGGGTGGGGGCTGGCTGGTTTGCCCTGAAGGGTGTCCCGGATCAGGGTGGGGGTTCCCTTGGGGCATGTGGTGGCCTGGGCGAGGGGCCTGTGGTGGTTTGCAGGCCGGCCAAGGCCCCTGGCGACCCAAGCAGAGGCCCTGGTATCTGGGATTTATTTATCTTCTATAATTGAAACTTTGTAGCCTTGAGCAAAGCCAAGCCTCCTGCTCACTCTGTAGCCGCAGCCATTTTTGTTGGGATTTATTTATCTTCTATAATTGAAACTTTGTAGCCTTGAGTGGAGGCCTTGGCCAGCCAGGCTGTGCAGAAAGCTTGGCTTCCTCCATTGCCGGGGGCAACTCAAGCCTCCTGCTCTCTCCATCTCCATGGCTGCCGCCATTTTTGTTGGGATTTATTTATCTTTGTAGCCTTGAGTGGAAGCCTGGGCTGGCCAGGCTGTGCGGAAAGCTTGGCTTCCTCCATCACCAGGGACAACCCAAGCCTCCTGTTCACAGCCATCTTGGTTGGGTTAATTTGCATACTTGCTCCTGATTGGCTGGTAGGCGTGGCTTGTTAGTATAGTGGAGTGATGGTTAATTTTCATATTACTCTTTTATTAGATAGGATAATACTTTTCCATTTATATTAGTAGCGTGGCAGACACTGAAGGAATGCAGTTTATTTTATTTTACTTTTTACCAAATACAATAAAACCTTGAGGGTTAAATAAAGTTTTCATGGCCTGAAAAATTGGATGTTCCCATTAGTAAAATCTCCTTAAAATATAAAGTCGGAGCAATATCAAAACTACCCTCATATCTGTGGACATGTGTAGGTTGGAGATATTTGGGAATATTCCTGTTGCTTTAAGACTCTATCAGTGAAGAGAAAGTTGCTTTGAACTGACCTTTCTCCTCCCAGAAGCACAAAAATATAAAATTAAATAATGGGCGGGGAAATAATCATGAGAGGGATAAATCAGGTGTAGTGGAACTCAACTTGATCCACATGATCACTCAGAGGAGTGAGGGAGGGACTGGCACATAAGTGAGGTTGGGGGTGTCACCACTTCACTTCCTGGATACCTTGGTCTATAGCAGAAGTGACTGCAAACCCTAGTTCCACAACTTCTCCCTGAATGTTGGGGGAGTACTACCCAACTGTGGCTTGTATCTGGAGCTGAACTTGGGAAAGTTTACTCATGCTGAAAAAGGTTTAATTTGTTCCACTATTCTCATTTATGCATTACTATTTAAGGGCTCAGAAAACAAACATAATTGTTTGCTTTCTCTATGCCTTTTTACAGCTTTACAGATAAGTTAGAAAATTATAGCTACTGTTGCTTATGAAACACTTCTAATTTCCAGTCACTTTCATCTATATTCTACATCAGTCAATCAATCCCAACTAGGGGTAATTGTCCCCCTACACACACACCAAAGGGCATCTGGCTGTATCTAGAGATGTTCTGGGCTGTTGCAACTGAGCTGGTGGGTGTCACTGGCATCTAGAAGGTACAGGGCATGGAAGCTGTGAAATATCCTACAGTGTACAGGGGAGCCCCAAGTGTCAATAATACCAAGGATGAGGTTGAGAAACCCTACTGTAGAAGAATTACTGTAGTGCTCATATAAAAAATGCATGCTAGGTGTTTTTATTATTCCTATGTTTCAGATTAGGACACAGCGTCTAGGAAGTCAATAACTGCAATAACTATAGTTTATTGAGTCTCTATTATGTGCTTGGCTCTCTACTAATTGCTTTACTGTATGTCATCTGCTCATCAACACTATAAATTCAGTAGTACTAACTCCATTTTACAGATAAAAGAAAATGCAACATTAAGTGTCTATTAACTGGCAGAACTAAGATACAAACTCCCTTCTGCCTGACACCAAATCACATGCTATTTCCCCAATATTCCACTGAGTCAAAGTCACAGCTTCTAAGGACCAGAGTTGGGATAAAAGCTGGGATTTTTCCCATAATACCTCATTGTCACACAGGAAAGGCCTAACCCTCCCAAAGCACATGATATGGGATTAGATTAAAAACTTCAAGACACCAAAACTCCTGGGTACCCATTTAGATGAAAAGGGTTCCAAAGAAGGGACATTGAACAGAAGTGCTCAAGCATAAGGCTCTCTGGTCAACAGTCCCTGCCTACACATAGCTGGATGCCTAGGAACAGCCATTGGTAAATATGTCAAGAAATCAACTCAACTCCTTGCTTCTTTTTAAACCATGCTTACAGCGTGGGAAGTCATCCAAAGCAGGGCAGTCCTTCTGACATTGGGGCAGAGACACATACAAATGAGTCATCCTCTGGTTTCACAAACTGACCTGACATTGGAGCGTTCTATTTTAGATGAGAAAAGCTTGCTGGTGTGGGAAATGCAAAGCTCATTCCAATTACACATACTTGGAGCTTAAAGAGAAGGCTCCTTTGCAAAATATGCAAAGTCGGAAAGTTCTGCCAGGAATAGAATGTTTTAAGGCTTGATGAATTACACACACATATGAGAGAGAGAGATTGCTGTTGGAGTCTAGCTCACCCTTATTAGCAGCTTCAGTAAGGTGATTAAATTATCTGGATTTAATTACTAGCCTATTAACCCAGAGGATATCTGCTCCAATGCCTTGCTTATAAATGTCACATGCACTTTATCCCTTGCACAATATTATAACATGAGAATTAGCATTATTCCTTATTTCAGTTAACTTGTGTCAATGGGCATTTCTAAAAGGTTCTTATTTATTTATCCAGCCAGCCAACATCCCATATATATATTGAGAATCAGTATCTATTACTTGATAGTCACACTGTATTGTCTGTGTCAGATCTAAGTAGCCAGTTCTTAGATTCTGATTTTCCCAGATGTATTATCATTTTTATATAGATCTCTAGGGAATCCTGGAAACACCAGGAAAAACCGAAATTATCATCTCAAGCTCCCTTCCTTCTCCTCAAACTGACCTCTTAACCAGTTACCTGGTTCCATTCAGACTCCTCCCAGAATTACCAGCACACCTTTGTTCTCAAGACTCTGATCTTGCCCTGTTCTCCATCCTCTTGAGTGGGTTGTTCCCAATGAACATACCCATCTAATCTTACATACTCCCTGCTTCAAACCTTTCCGTGGGTTGCCTGTTCCTTCCAAGTAAAACCCACATTTTTAGCATGGCTTGTACAGTCCTTCATCATTCAACCTTACCTTCCCCTTCAGTCTAATGACCTGTCAATAGTCTGGTCTCTATGCCACCCCTAAAACCTAGTCATAGAAGAGTACTTGGAATTTCCAGAATAATTGTGATGCTTCATGGCTAGTATGTGTGCACACCTTGGATGGCTCTCTCCACCCCTCATACTGACAGACTAGAAAGTGTCCTATTCATTCTACAAGACAGGCCAGGTCTAAAGTCCTCAGGGAGAACCTTTCCTGGTGACTGACTTATCCGTCAATGCCTGGGCCACTCAGGAGGCCCATCCAAGCCTGCCATGAGAATCCTGTACCCTCGTCACAGTCCAGGTTAAGGGTGAGTAAGTTTCAGCAATTCTTGCCTATGCTGAAAACTATGGGGGGAAAGGGGAGCTGTTCTCTTTCTCAAAAAGAGAAGATACCCTGTCTTTTCTCTCTGGTGTCATCACGTCAGCAATTGATGGAGCCATGTTGGCACTAACTGGGAACGGGTGTTAGACGGGAAATGACAGAGGCTGTGATGGGCCAGAGAGATGGAAAGAACCTGAGACCCTGACGAAATGTTTGAGCCTCTATAGTTACTGAGTTTGCCCTTCTTATGACCTTCTTGTTTGGTGCAATTTCTTTTTTCTCTGGAGTTTAGGTCAGTTTGAGTTAGAGATTTCTGTTACTTGAAGCTGAAAGCTTCCTCACTTCATCGCCTTCTCTGCCATCCCTGCTCTTCTCTCCACTTGGCTCGGTGCCCCTCCTCAGTCTCCCCTTGCCTTCCCTTCCATGGCATTTATTTTGCAATTCTCCACTGACCATAAATCCCCTAAAGCAGGGTCCGTGATCTTATTGGTCTCTCTTCTCCTAGATCCTGGTAAATAGCAGATTTTAAAAAACATTTCAGAAAATCAACTTTGCTGAATAACTACAAGTTAAGGAATATGAGTTGAAAGAAAATTGATATTGTACCTTTTCTGACACTGACTTATTTTCGGGTATATAAGGACCCTGTGTGTGCTGTGTGAAAAATGCCTTCTCGACTTAAATATTGGGTCCTGGCAATCTTATGAGTCAGATTCAGCCAGCACTTATTGAGCATCGACTCTACCATAAACTTCTACAGATTCTGCCTGAATTGATTGCCATGGCATTGTCTCCAGTGTATTATATTTCCTTCTTACAGGTATAGAAAACTAAGACAGGCGGTAAAAGTAACCGCTAAAGGGTGCATAGTGAGTAAGCAGAAGCAAGGTATAAAATCACAGTTTTGGCTTTAGGTTAAGAACATTTTCTTTGGCCCTAACCGGTTTGGCTCAGTTTATAGAGTATTGGCCTGTGGACTGAAGGGTCCCAGGTTTGATTCCGGTCAAGGGCATGTACCTTGGTTGTGGGCACATCCCCAGTAGGAGGTGTGCAGTAGGCAGCTGACCAATGTTTCTAACTCTCTATCCCTCTCCCTTCCTCTCTGTAAAAAATCAATAAAATATATTTTTTTTAAAAAGAATAAACACCTCAAAAAAAAAAAAAAAAGAGCATTTCTATGATGTCATGCTATCAATAGCCGTGAACTCTGAATGTTTATTTTGCACTAAGTATTTTTTGTGTTATATCGCCTAGGATAGTACTCCATCCTTATCCTCAGTTTTGCTATCCTGAGTCTCAGTTATCTGCAGTCAACCATAATCTGAAACAGTAAGTGGAAAATTCCAGAAATGAACAATTCATAAGTTTTAAATTGCTTGCCATTCTGAGCACAATATTGTGATGAAATCTTGTGCCATCCTGCCCTGTCCCCTTGGCCCAGCATCTTCATTCTGTAGACACTCCCTGCCTGTGAGTCACTTAGTAAGTGGCACAGTTACCAGCTCTACTGTCAAGGTATCATGGTGCTTGTATTCACAGAGCCCTTATTTTACTTCGTAATGGTATCAAAGCACAAGTGCTGGGAGGTTTGCAGTTCGGATATGCCAAAGAGAAGCTGTAAAATGCATCCTTTAAGTGAAAAGGTGAAAGTTCTTAAATTAACAAGGAAAGAAAAAATTCAACACTGAGGTTGCTAAGATCGACGGTAAGAACAAATCTTCTCTCTGTGAAATTGTGAAGTAGGAAAAATTGTGAAGAAGGGTGAGTAGAGAACAATAAGATATTTTAAGAGAGATGAGACCACTTTCACATAACTTTTATTACAGTACATTGTCATAATTGTTCTATTTTATTATGTTATTGTTGTTAATCTCGTACTGTGCCTAGTTCAGAAATTAAACTTTATCATTGGTATCTATGCTTAGAAACAAGATAGTATATATAGGTTTGGTACTATTTGTGGTTTCAGGTATCCACTGGGGGTCTTGGAGTGTATCCCCTGGAGATGAGGGGGGACTCCTGCACTTATAACATCGTGAGGTAGGTACTGAGATGACCTGCATTGTCCAGACAAGGGATGTAAGTAATGGACTAGCTGGGGTTCCAGCCTCATATATGTCATTCCAGAGCCTGAGACTTTAACCCCACAGAGGACAGAGGGCAGCATGAAACCAGGCATGGTCTTTATGAAATTGAACATCCAAACTGGAGGTTCCAATGTGTCTTCACAAAGCCTCCTGGTGCCATGAAGGTGGCTTGCCTAGCGCACTTCCCCCTAAGTAGAAGGAGAAGGCCCAGTCTCATCTGGCAGTGGTTTGCCATCAGTCCAGGCGGACAGGAAGCTCCATAATTAAACAAGGGGCTGGGCACCACTAGCACGATGCAGTTAAAAAGGGGAAATCCCTGAGAGGGAGGCAGAGCAGGTAAATTTATTGAGAGAGTAAATGATTCTGCAAGAAAACCCTGAGTCATGTGTATCAGCTTAACGTGTATAGTGGAATACCCACAAACTTCTTCAAGACATGTGTTCCCTTGCTGCCAGCCACATCTCCATGTATTTCTGTAGGTATTTTAAAGGTTATTTTTCAAAATATTATGAAATCGTACAATTTTATAGAATGTTATAAAAACACATACAACTTCACAATTGAGATTTATATTGTGAAATTTTTGTGAAAAATTCATTACATGTTAAAAATGAACTATGAGCCATTTTGAACTACAAACACATTGCACATATATCTTCTATCATTCACATCTGTGATTAAATCTGAGTGAAAAGGTTATAGAACCTTAATTACAGGATACATTATAATATACTCTAAGCCAAATTAAAGACCAACTTTTGAAATTATAACTTAAAAGTAATTTAAAATTTGAAATTATAATTTAATCTACAGACAGGTGACTGATGGTTGTTTCAACCCTATTTTTAAGCCACTTTATTGAGGTGCAATCAACATACAAAAGCTGTACCTGATACAGCTGTATACAATCTGATGAATCTGGAGATGACACATCCATGAAACCACCACCACAATCTATGCCTTAAATATACCATCACTTCCAAAATAATAATAAGCAGCCATGTCTCCTTTCACAAACTACCTCAGTACCATGTGCCTTTCCTTCCTAGGATGTTCTAAACATGTCTCACCCCAGTTAAGTGTACAAATCTTCAAGGTGCAGTTGGACAGTTTTTAAATATTGTCCAGATAAGAGATGTAAGTAATGGACTAGCTGGGGTTCCAAACTAGTATGTTGGTAAATGTATATATGTAAACCATGATCTATAACTTTTTACATCCATTATAAAATTTTAAAGTTTGAAATCATATTTTTGTGAGATTATTTGATATTTCATCCTGATCAGATACTAGGTTCTTGGAGGGCAAAAAAACCCCCAAAACATTGGTTTTGTGCAACAGTGGGCCCTGGTATGGTGCCCATTATGGTGCTGAGCACACAATACTTGATCATACATATTTGTTGAACCAACAAATGAGTTGGGGGCAAGATATAGCAATTTAGCTGACTCCTGACTACTTGTCAAGGCTCAATTAACACTATTTTTAAATTTGAGATAACATCCTCTGTTCCTACTTTCTAGATTTAAAAAAAATCAAATGAAAATATTGACATAGAAGTATGTGTAGTAAAATCCTATATAAATAACATGAAGTGTATATTTAGCAAATGTAAATATGTTGACCTATTTCTTCATGTCCCTAAACTTCAAACTGTGTCTAAATGTGAAGTCCCATGAATTTCTAGTACTTCTGACAACAAAGCAACGTTTTCTAAGTTAACCTTTTTTTTATTAAACAGCTTTGGTTTTGGCACTATCTGTAAGATCTGTGAACTTAGCATTGATTCCAAAGATGATCTTTAATGATCCCCACTTCTTGATATTTACACAGTTGGAGAATCCCCTGCCTTGAGTGTAGGCTAACCCTAGTGACTGGCTTCTAAGAAGATGGTCAAAGTGATGGGATGTCACTCCTGTAATTAGTTACAAAAGACTGTGAATTCCACCTACCTGGTACTTTCTCAATCACACATGTTAATGAAGCAAGAGGCCCACATGCTAGGGAGCAGAGGGTAACCTCTAGCCAACACCCAGCAAGAAACGGAAGCACTCAGTCTGACAGCCCACATGGAACTCACTCCTGGCAACAACCACATGAGCTTTAAAATAGACCTTTCTTCAGTGGAGCCTGTAGAGGACTAAAGTCCTGGCTGACACCTTGATTGTGGCCTGTGAGAAACTCTTAAGCAGAGCTAAGCCATGCTAGACACCTGACCTAAAGAACCCATCTATAATAATTAAAGGGTAATATGCTAATTAGACAATGTCATTCTGGACATCCTTCTAGACAAAGCCGGGGCTGGAGTGAAGCCACCTGGGTCCTGGGTGCCGGCTGGCAGCCAGAGGAGGGAAGCCTGGGTGCTGGGTGTCAAAGGGAAGCCGGTGCCAGCAGCCGGGGGAAGGAAGGTCTACTCTTGCACAAATTTTCGTGCATGGGGCCTTTAGTACGTTAATAACTGTGTGTTGTTTTAAGTCACTCAGATAATTTGTTATGCAGCAATAGCTAACTAATATAGGCTCCCTGAATTTCTAGTACTTCAGATTACAGTAACAATGACTCGCATTTCCAACTTAGCCATTTTGATCAGTGACTCTGGTTTGATCATTAGTCTATAACTAAACAAGAGAAGAATAACAGATATTTTATTCAGCACTTAAATGAGGGTCTCACAAAGGGCTGACACATAGGCGGTGCTCAATAAATGTCTGTGCAATGACTGATGAATAATTAAGTAAAGCCAGTTATCTTTAGTAAAGCTGAATGACAAGCTAGGGATGAGGGCCTGGGGGAAGATGGTGGCTCCTCCGATAGAGCAGAAAACAGAAAGAGAGCACAAGCACTGCAACCATGGAAAGTCTACATCTTCTGGGCTGTAATAAGAACAGGAAGTTTATGATAGAGTAGTGCTTCCTTTGTGTACCATCTCTTACAATCTTTCTGCAAATGTATCTCTTTCTTCCCCCCACCCCCCATGGCCTAACATGGAACCCTAAACAACTCAAACATCAAAAATAAGGAATAAAATAAAGAGGAACACTGTGGTTTTTCAATGACTCTGCAATCATTAAAAAATGATGATATAGCCCTAGCCAGTTTGGCTCAGTGGATAGAGCATTGGCCTGCAGACTGAAGGGTCCCAGGTTCGATTCCGGTCAAGGGCACATGCCTGGGTTGCGGGCTCAATCCTCAGTGGGGGGCGTGCAGAAGGCAGCTGATCAATGAATCACTCATCATTGATGTTTCTATCTCTCTCTCCCTCTCCCTTTCTCTCTGAAATCAATAAAAAAATATTTTTAAAAAATGATGATATATGTGACTTAGATATGACCTCCATTCAGATTGTATAAAACAGGTTGCATGACTCCATTTTGGTAAAATTATATGTGTATTTACATACTAAAAAGTCTGGAAGGAGGTATATCAACACTGCTTATCTTGGGGTGGTGGACTATGAGGGATTTTTACTCTTTTTATGCTCTTTAGCACTTTCTAGTGTTTTTTTTAAGTTACAAACATGCATTACTTTTACACTTAGAAAAAATAAAGGTTATTAATATTTACTGCTAAATACATAAAACAAGGAGATGCCTTAAAGATAACCCTTTCCTGTTATTCCTGTTATTGGAAAAGACATCACATTGTGGAAGACTCTGCAGCTCTTCTTCCTTGTTCCTGGAACCGCAACACTCTTGTGCAACCCTCTGTGAGCCTGATTGGTGTTAAGGGATTTCAGGCGGGGCTCATCTGAGCCCCTAAACCTCAGGTCCTTCCTGGCTCAAAGGTGAACCGAGAGAGACTAGTGCCCCTGCTGTTTTAAAAGATCTTTAAAGAAAATTCAGTCAGTCCACATTAGCTGCTTCCATAACAGAGCCTTGCTTCGCAGGTCTTTTACGTCCTCAGGCAGCTTGCTTTGAACCCTATAACAGTGTTCTCACTATCATTCAGTGCAGCAGGATGTACTGAGGAGTTGGTTTAAAGTTCTCTTTCCCTCTGTGAGGGATTAATTTTGTAGGTTTGGGGCAGAGCCCAGGGATCCATACTTTAACACAGGCACTCAAGAAATTTAGATACCTGTTGTCTAAGGGATACATATGGAGACACATTGCTTTCAAAGGCTATCATTCTTGCTGGCTCGGTGCATTCTAAGATAAATATTTTTATCTGTGTTGATATCTTCCATCTTTTTCCTGTTTCCAGTAACTGCACAGATCAGAAGATAGAAACATGTTTCCTCAAAAAGAGTCCAGATCTTACCTTGAAACAGTTTTAGGCATTTAAAAGTCTAGCTTGAATATCCTTTAACTAGTCTATTTACTCCATCCCTTTGGTCACCTGTCCATTTCTTCACCCATGGGATATATATTAAATATTTATGTGCTAAGCATTGTGCAGGAGGCAAGGCTTGCAAGGATTCACATCAAAGCCATATTTGACATTCAAATCTCCTTGACTGGTTGAAATGTGTCACATTCTGTTGGACCGAAAGCCTGGCATACACTACATATCAACGACTCCCCAATCTGTTGGCAATAGAATGTGACTTCAAAGACCCCTGAGAAGACTGCCTGGCATACAGTAGCCATCCAGAAAGTGTTCAGTGAACAACAGGGCGCTGGTGCCTGGAGATCAGCTTCATTGCATTCACCCCTTCCCCTCAGTCTCTCTGCTCTTAGCTACATCTTCTTGACCTCCTGTCAGTACTATTGTAATGAAAACAGGTCCTCAGCCTTCCAGGCACCCCTCTCTCCTCCACTCCATCTCTCACATAGCTATTTCCAAATACATACCTGATTGCACCATTTCTTTATTTGGAAAGTCTCCAATGGCTCCCCCACTTTCTCCAGTAAATGCTTTCAATCTATGGAATAGTCCATCCCATCACAAAACAGGGTTCTATCATGATGGACACACAAAGCTCCCCTCCCTCCCAGGAGGATGTACATTTACAGGTGATTGGTTCCAAATGCAATCTGTTATTGTATTTAAGAGTTGGAGTAAGTTGCAGAATATTCAAATTACAGTAAGATTGGTTAGAGCACATTTTACTGTGAAACTGTTATCCATCACAAAAATTGTGTGTCCTACCTAGGTGACTGGGATCCCATCAAGGGTGTGTATGCCATAGGAATTAAGAACTTATAACTTACAAGGAATACTATACAGCAGTAAAAAAGAGACAATGTGGAGGGGATTATTATGCTAAATGAAATAAGCCAGTCAGAGAAAGACAAGTATCACATGATTTCACTCATATGTGGAATCTAAAGAATAAAATAAACTGATGAACAAAATAGATCCAGAGACACAGAAGCATGGGACAGACTATAGAATCTCAGAGGGAAGGTGGAGATAGATGGGTGTGGGAGGTGGGAAGAGAATAACCAAAGAACTCGTATGCATAACCCAACAGAGTGATTATGCACAGACAAGAGTGGTGAAGGCCTGGGGCAGGGGCAGGTGCAGGCTAGAAGGGGTCAATGGGGAAAAAGGGACATCTATAATACTTTCAACAATAAAGATAAATAAATTTTAAAAAACGAACTTACAACTTCCATCCTGGAGGGTAAATGTCTCATGTTCCCACTACCATATCCTCTACTTCACCCTTAGGCAGACATTACTAACAGATCACAGACCAATTCCACTTCCCCCCTCTCACGTCTTATGCTATTCCCCTTCCTAAACACACATGCCCTTAAAACATCCTCATTACTTGTCAGGCTTATTCTTTCTCAGCCTGAACTGCTATGGTCAGTACCACATCTTGGCTCTTATCTTCCAGGAACTGACCACAGAATATACCTCCTGACTGCAGTGCTGGTCATGTGACATAGGGTACTATAATGAATCGCAGGGAGACTCCATTTTCTTATTGTACAATGAGGGTGTAATTTTAAGTTAGAAGGAAACTAAACGCCCAGTGCACAAAGATTCGTGCACGGAGGGGGGGCGGAGGGGGGTCTCTCAGTCCGGCTTGCACCCTCTCCAATCTGGGACCTCTCAGGGAATGTCCGACTGCTGGTTTGTATCCGCACTTTTAACAGATGACAGTTCCATTGTTGTTTCTTTCTTTTCATGCTTAAACCCATTGGAATTAGTAGGTATCCAAAGTATGTATACATTTTGGGGGGATACCCTGTATATCTCTAGCCAGCAGTGAAAGGAACCAATGGTGGATTTGGGACCCCAGACAGGGAACCTCGCTCACTCCCCGCATATCTCCCCACTCCACTTTCTACCTTCGTGGGCAGTGGGAGAATCAATGCTTTCTCTCATTAACTAGGAAAAGCACGTCCTGTCACCCGCTACCTGGCAGGAGTGCGCTAGGCCCCAAGCGAACGAGGCTCAGTCAGGGCAGCCTTTGCTCATGGGTGCTGGCACCCACAGTGCTCATTCCTCCTCTGTAGTCGCCCCAACTATCCCACCATTTCACTGAGATGATGAAACTCCTCGCCTCCTCTGGGTTCCCAATCTTGAATGCTGACTGAAGGCACCTCAGCGAGGGCCACCCGCGCCCACCAGGTGTGTCTGTCCACACCTGCTCCCACCTCAGCACCTGCATTAGCCCCACAGAGGTGATCTTGTCATTGCACTGGCCTCCGTGGGGAACAGGGGATCACCACTCCGCCCTTTCATTGTCATCTCACAGGCACCCACACCCAGTACCCAGAACACCCAGACACTCTCCAAAGGACGTGAGCATGCCAGAGGGGATGTGCACAAGTCCTATGGGGGATGTAGGCATGCTGGGGTTGATGGAATTACAGCAGAGGGGTGGCGGGGAACTTGCACATGCCATGGTCCAGGACTGTTGCAGGCGTGCGTGGGTGACAGTGCGCTGGGGGACATTCACACACCAGGGGGGAAGGAGAGGATGTGCACACCAGAGGCCTGTGGCTGCGCAGATACACAAACCCCCATGGCGTGGCCAGGAGGACATCAATCTGGCCCGCCACGGTGGCTATCCCTGCAATCACACACCTTTTGGACCAGGAGGTGGGACTTGTGCAGCCACTCCTTGGCACTGATGGCCTGCAGGTGCTACTTCAGCTTGGCCTGCAGGCTCCGCTTGGCACACTCACAGCAGCCACTGCCACCATGTGGGAAGAACAGGCCGCCCACTGCTGGCCTGCCTCCCCCACTCAGAGGCTCTCTGCGCATGCTGCCCACTCTCCATCCGGCAGCTTGGCTTCCTTGGTCGCTGGGGCAACTGAGGAAGCCAAGCTTCCCACCCACTCCAGCCGGCTCTGTGGCCTTGGCCAGTGCCACCATCTTTGTCACATCAATTTGCATATTCCCTCCTTATTGGCTGTGGCGCCATCATCTTTATCGCAAAGTGACAGTCAATTTGCATATTACTCTTTTATTACATAGGATTATGAAGATTAAAAGAGAAATGCAAATGAAATGCTTGGCATAGTTGTAAATGTGATAAAAGGGGAGAGGCCATGCAGGGGAGAGAAGCATAAAGAACAGGAGGGGAAGCATATCTTGAAACTATGTTCTATGCTAGGTTAGAGGCATCCTCACCAAAGAAAGAATGCTAGGAATGTGGAAAGCCGCTGCTCAGACATTCACCCTGTGAAATCATCTGTACACAGAAGGTTACAGAAGCTTTTCTAACAGAGATTTCATTCAAGGACCAGAGTTTAGTTTTATGAAAGATTAATAGACTCATCCAGACACAACTTTAGTTCTCTCTATTACAAATAGTCTATCAATAGAGCCAGATGATCCTTGGTTTCTCACTATAAGTGAATACATTTGCATTCTGGCTTCCATATTCATCTCTCATGAGCTTAATTAATAAAAGTCCATTCCCAGATACAAATCACCTCTGGATGTATATCAAATCAGACTTCTAAGTCTAGAAAGAAGATAACTATACTCTGGACTGTTGACACAAGTAAAGTCTTCCTAAGTGACCTTATCTCAGAAAACAATGGACCTTCCTCAGATACTAACTGACTACACTGAGCAACAACTGGGGATTGGAGCTGTATTGTCTTCTAATGGCAAGCCTGCCACATCCACCCATATCTGCAAAGGCACAGCTCTCAAGTTAGAGCATGAGCCTCAGAAGTCATGGGTCAGGTCAAAGTTCTTTGCAACTTCAGCCCCTAACTCAGTAAGAATTCAGTAAATGTTTGCTGTTAAAAATAACTGAATGAAGACCTTTTATCCATGGCAAGGTAGACCTCTAATCTATCAGAGGATTTGGTCCTTATCAGATATATATAGTACCAAAAAAAAAAAAAATCACAAAAGCTCAATGAATTTCCTATTGCTGATAACCCCATCTTAAAAAAAAAAAAAAAAAAAGTACTTTAAAACAGAACACAATGTGCCCTAACTGGTTTGGCTCAGTGGCTAGAACGTCGGCCTGGGGACTGAGGGGTCCCGGGTTTGATTCTGGTCAAGGGCATGTACCTTGGTTGTGGGCACATCCCCAGTGGGGGGTGTGCAAGAGGCAGCCAATCGATGTCTTTCTCTCATTGATGTTTCTAACTCTCTATCCCTCTCCCTTCCACTCTGTGAAAAATCAATAAAATATATTTAAAAAAAACACAAAAACAAACAAACAAAAAAACCAGAACATAATGTTACACAGTAATTACTGATGTGATAACATCTAATGTAATGTCCACTGCCCTTATGCAATTGACCCAAGTACCTGCTGAGTCACTTCAGTCCAAGAAATGTGTTTACAGTCATGCACCCCTTAACAACAAGGATATATTCTAAGAAATGTGTGGTTAGGCAATTTCGTCGTTACACAAACATAATAGAACTAGAGACCTGGTGCATGAAATTCGTGCACTCGGAGGCGGGGGAGCTGGGGGAGATCCCTCACCCCAGCCTGCGCCCTCTTGCAGACTAGGAACCCTCGGGGGATGTCCGACTGACAGCCATCAGTGGGACATCCTTAGCACTGCTGTGGAGGCAGGAGAGGCTCCTGCCACCGCTGCTGGGCTTGCCAGCCATGAGCCTGGCTTCTGGCTGAGCGGTATACCCCCTGTGGGAGTGCACTGCCCACAAGGGGCAGCTCCTGCATGGAAAGTCTGCCCCCTGGTGGTCAGTGCACGTCATAGTGACCGGTCATTCTGCCGTTGGGTCATTTTGCATATTAGCTTTTTATTATATAGGATAATAGAACACTTACACAAACCTAGATGGTATAGCCTACTGCATACCTAGGCTACATGGGATATCCTATTGCTCCTAGGCTACAAGCCTGGAAAGTATATTACTGTACAAAACGACATGATATTAAATAAAGCACAAGAGAAAATGATGCAATTAAGAGACACAGCAAACACTGGATGTATGGCTGCTGCTGGAGTAACAGGGCTCACTGTTTTACCACAAACTTTTTCCTTTTATAAGTAGAAAGAGTACACTCTAAAATAATTATAAAAAAGTATAGTATAGTAAATACATAAACCAGTACCTAAGTTCTTTATTATTAAGTATTATGTATTGTACATATTGTATGTGCTGTACTTTTATATGACTGGCAGGACAACAGGTCTGTTTACACAGCATCACCACAAACACAAATGCGCTTCACAAATGCCTTGTGCTGTGTGACATTACCATGGCTACAATGGCACTAGGCAACAGAAATCTTTCAGCTCCATTATAATCTCACTAGAGGCCCAATGCATGAAATTTGTGCAAGAGTAGGACTTCCTTCCCCCAGCTGCCAGCACCGGCTTCCCTCTAGCACCTGGGACTTGTGCTTCCCTCCGTCTGCCAGCAGGCACCCAGGACCCGGGCTTCCCTTGCAGCCCCTGCTTTGTCCAGAAGGACATTCAGTCTAATTAGCATATTACCTTTTATTATTATAGATGGGACCACCATGGTATATGTGTGGTCCTTACCAAAATGTTGTTATGCAATGCATGACTACAATTATAGATTTAATCATTTACCTAATACCAAACACCATGGCATCAAGGATTAGGACCTAATTACTACATACAGGAATTGTAAAACTGTTTTCCAAAAGCAAACATTAATCCTGGCTATAATGGTTCAATGGTTAGAGTGTCGGCCCATGGACCAAAGGGTCAAGGGTCGGATTCCCTGTCTAAGGGCACGTACCTCGGTTGCAGGTACGATCTCCAGCCCCAGATGGGGCAGGAGCAAGAGGCAACTAACTAATCATTGTCTCTTTCTCATTGATGTTTTTCTCCTTCCCTTCTCTCCCTCACTTCTACTTTCTCTCTCTCTAAAAAAAAAAAAAAAAAAAAAAAAAAAAAAAAAAAAAAAAAAATCAATGGAAAAAATAACCTCGGATGAGGATTTTAAAAATTACTTAATTCTTATTAAATATATTATTGCATGTAAGTAGACTTGACCCTTGAACAACACATGGGTTGGGGTACTGACCCTTTGAGCAATTGCAAATCTAAGTATTACTACTAGTCAGCCCTCTGTGTAGTCAGATTCCCAATCTCGAATCAAAAATACAGTTGCCCCTTAGAACAGTGTGTGTTTGAACTGTGAAGTACACTTATAAAGAAAAAGGAATCAGTGTACAATTGAGCTAAATTAATATATGTTCAAACTTTCACAATACAGACTTTCTAAGTATTCTCTAGGAAATGGTAGTGCCAATTGATAGTTTTTTTTTTTTAATGAATATCCCAATGATTTTAATTCAAATATTCTTGATATTTTATTTTCTAAAAGGAATTGTCAACTTGGTAAGAATATTTGTTGGCCTTATCTGGGAGAGGTGTAGCTCCTGCCTTTGGAATTAGGCAGACTTGTTCAAAACTGAAATAGAGGTTATAAGACAAAGAGAGATCTGAAGTGTATGTCACGGTGGCTGGTAGCTGCTCACTTTAATATCACACTTGAAGCAACTGCAGGGGAAGGGACAGCAGAAGTGGCAGAATGACATCAACCCCCCAAAAGCTCCACATGAAAAAGTGACCGCGGAAGAGAACAGAAAGACCTAGAATCAGAGAAAATGAGAAGAAAATATGAATCAAACTAGAAACATCACATTAATGAAGCTACTTCTAAGAGGTTTGTTGTGTGGAGGAGAAAACATCACTAATTCCTGCTGTGATTACAGCTGTATATTAATTGGGATTTACCAATGTCTGTATTCACGCTTCACTTGACAGCTATGGACTTGTTAGAGCGCTCCCACCGAAACCGGCTGCATTGATCTTCTGTCTAGTTACTACCTGCCTCTTCTTAAATCTGTACTTTCTGAACTAAATGTAAACAAAGGTGGTCACATAAGCCAGCAGTGAAAAATACCTGGAGGACATTATAAGTGAACTCTATTATGTAGATGAATCACTCGCTCATATCCACTGGGAGCAGGTATGATTAAAAGTGATGTAATAAGTTTGTATATTAAAAAATAACTTTGGAGAATTTTGATCTGATCAAGGTGACTTTAGCTACAAGGAAAATAATCACACAAAACACTATTTGAATATACATGGGACCAACTGTACAAGATGTATTAAGAGGCAACTCAAGGCATTTTTTTAAAAAATAATTCAGGCAAAAGTCTCACTTGGCATAAATTCAGGTCAAAGTAAGTTGGAATTGAATTATCCTCCTTTCCCTTGTTGTAACCTCTACTGGTTTTGAGTTATGAGGAGTCAAAGCTAGTTTTATTTTTAGTTACACCAAACAGTGTGAGGGCCACCAGGTAGCCTTTCTTTGCACCTTTGGAAATAATTCTATTAAAGTCTACATTGGGCTATCTTTCCATTGGGCTAACAAAGCATTCTCTGAAATTGTGAATGAAAAAATACCCATATCTGGATCCAACACTATGGGGGGCCTTTGCACCTGCATTTTTATAAAGCACTCCGGTAATTCTGATGGGTACCCACAGTTGCTAAACACTGCTCTAAATAGAAGCCTACAGAGAAGCTGTTGACAGACATAGAAATAATGAGATTAATATAATTGGGTCCTGAAATTGATGCTATGATTTCTAGCAGTTGAGGCCAATGGGCCCAAGGTTGGGTTATGTACTGTTCATTTCCTGACAACCAAATTAATGCCCATTCATATGCAGACAGTGAGCTCTTCCTGGTCCTGGTCTCCAGTACAAATTTGTCTTGTTGGTTCTTGCAGACAGAGGAGCAGGTAGCAGCCCGTGATGTGTCTCATTTCTCTTTAACAAAAGACTCCCTTGATGAATGTAGGAGATTCACATTTTTCTCTTTCAAAAGGGCAAGGCTTGGTGGTGTTCCAAGGCCTTAAGAGAGCTGTAGAGAGCAGGCAGTGTTAATGTGAGCCCAGGTAGGCTGATGTTTTTCTCCTGCAATACTAGTAGAATTGACATCTCCATTATGCAAATCAAGGCAGTTGCTTAAAAGGATGCAAATACCATTGTCTTTTCAGTCCAATATCCTTCACTGTTTTAGACTGCTGATTTCATCAACAGCATTAATTTCCATCCAGACCCTGGGTTCCCAGTGATTACTCTGCAGGTGCTCTTTCTGCAGAGAAATGGAGATGCGTCCACTTGAGTGTTATGAAAAGAAAAATAATTCATTTGGGGGGTATGCGATATTTGTCGAAGACTCTTTGGGAAAAGGTTAAGTAATCAGCTTCCAAACACAAGTCTTGGATGCATGTTTTCTTCCTGGTGACTGCGGTGTGAAATGTCACTGGTGAGAGGCCCTGCTTGCCCAGCTGGCTCCTTCAGCTGGAGGGACAGCTTCCTGCAGCGAAGGTAGCCACCTTATGCTTGCTCCAATGCCTTTGCACCTGCTCTTGTTTCCTCATGCCTTCCTTTTCCTTGTCCCTGAACGTGGCCAAAGCAATTGGCTTTAGACTTAATTTGATCCCCTCCACCTCCACCTAGTGTGGATTTGGGGCAGATTATTCAACTTCTCTGCTCTTCCATTAGTAAGAGACCCCAGGGCATAAGACTGTTAGGAATTAAAACAAGCCGGTGCAAGTCTAATTTTCAGCACAATGTCTCGCACACCCTCAACAATGTGGACTAACTAGTGAGTTAGCTATTGAGCTGGACTAGGGTGAGGAGATTGAGGCACTTGCTTTCTGAAAGGAAGTACCAAAAACTCAGTTATGAAGATAAATTATATTTTAATGCAATATTTTACCAATTCAAAATTAAGGCAGAAAACTGAGGATGAAAAAAGTCCTCAAAATTTTAAACAAAGACAGGATTAGTCACGGTGCCAAGACAAGCCACAGTGTTGCCTAAGGCAAAGGGAGACTCAGCAATACTGATGCTGTTTTTCTTTAAACTTCTGGTATTTTGTTCATTTTGGATTTATCTGCATTAATTTTGATCTTGTCCTTATTTAAAAGTTTGATGTTTTGTTCATCATGGATTTTTTTGCATTCATTTTGAGTTTTTAAAATTTTGCATTAAAATGTAATTTCTCTTGATGACAGGATTTTAAAATCTCAATGATTTCATTCACTTCACCTTAGCTGGAGCTCTGCTGACAGTGACCATGTCCCACAGGAAATCTCTGAGTTCACCCTAGCCCTGTGGGGACCCTCCTATATGCTGGGCTTCCCAAGTGCTCCACTGATTTTTGCTGAATGAGTGTGATTTATAAAGTAACTAGAGACCCGGTGCATGAAATTCATGTACAGGGGGCAGCGGGGAGGTTCCTTCAGCCTGGCCTGTACCTTCTCGCAATCTGGGACCCCTTGGGGGATGTCCTACTGCCAGTTTAGGCTGGTTCCCACAAGATCCGGTCTAAACCAGCAGTCAGACATCTTTCTCGCAATCCGGGACCACTGGCTCCTAACCGCTCGCTCACCTGCCTGCCTGCCTGCCTGATCACCCCTAACCAGTTTGCCTGCCTGCCTGATAACCCTTAACAGCTCTCCTGCCTGCCTGATTGCCCCTAACTGCTCATCTGCCTGCCTGATCACCCCTAACCGTCTCTGCCTTGGTCCCCACCACCGTGGCTTCATCTGGAAGGATGTCCAGAAGGATGTTCGGAAGGTTGTTTGGCTATCTGGTCTAATTAGCATATTATGGTTTTATTATTATAGATTTGTGACTTTGCAAGCATTTATGGCTTTTACACATGCATATCACAGTCTTCCAGGATAACCTGGAAGCTTTGTTTCATACAGGTGACCCGAAAATGGAGGAAAAGCATCTAAAGGATGACGGGAAGAAGGGGTGTCCTCAGGGGTACCATCTATGGTTTTAAAGGTTGTAACATTCACAATACAGTGGGCACACCAAGGGGACTGAAAATTCAGTTGAGTCCACCCACAAGTAAAGAATATATGTATTTTTGAATTTGACAGTGTCACTTTCTGTAGCCCAAGTTGGTACATTTGTGAGGCTTCATATGTCCAGAGGGGTACCCTTTTACTGCACAAAGACACCATATGGGCTAGCAAAGCCCTTGGGACAATATTCTTTGGGTTCACCCATAAATATGGAAAAAGTATTTGTCAAAGAAAAACCAATTCTAGTGTGGTATGTAACTGTAGCATGCAAAGGGGGTTCCCTGAAGCTGAAGAATAAAGTGGGAAGAGTAAAGTTCTACCAGGTCCTGAGGGGGAACTGCTGGAAGTGCCTGGTGAGCAACCAGTTCATACTTCCAAAATGGGGAATGGGAGAAGCAGGAGGGGTGCTCTGACAGCCTAGCTGGGCAAGGGGACTTGGACTTGAGTCAGGGTGAAGGTATTCTGCAATAGCTCTTTGCTCTTTGAAGCCTGGAGCTGAAAGAGGGCACTGTGGGGCAGGAACCACCCAGCCCTCCCACACTTCTTGGTCTGCATCGTTGGTCCCTGCTCTTCCTACTGCCCTCTAATGCCTGATAATAATGAATGGTGTTTAATTTTTTTCCTAATGATTCATTGGACATTTTAATGCAAATCTGGCCATTAAATTTACCAAAAGATCCAGAATGTGTTCTAGAATCCAGTTACTTCAGTCCCTTAGCAAGGCTCTAAGATAGACCCCCATCCTCAAATGAGTCCCTGAAAGTCAGCTCAGTCATGTCACAAAGATGTCCCTCTTGGGTCTCTAAAACAACTGCAGAATTATTTTCTCAAGTGTTTACATAAAGGACAAAAATAATTAAAACCACCAATGAGAAATTGACCAGGATCAGGTCACTTCAGGGAACAATGAGCACAGATAAAACCACATAATGACTTTTTTTTCCCCATGAGACCTTGTCTCCATTTTTGTGTAGGACTTTAATGTATTAATACAGATGTTTTCTCTGTTGCCAAGTATCTACAGATAAGATCACTTGGACATCCTTTTGCCCCAGACAAAATGTACTTCCTCTAAAGGTTAGGAGCCATTCCAAAACAAAACAGAAACAAAAGGGGAAAATTATGTGTGAGAATAACTGGATGCAGAAAGAAGGCCTCTGAACCAGAGCTAGCATTTGTACAGGGAGAGGGTGTGAGGAAGCCTGTCAGGTATTTTATAATTAAAATACAGTCACAAAACATCTGCACCCAGCTCCACAGAACCTATCTGCTTTCCTCACTTTATTACCAAAGTAATTTCACTATCCAACCCAGGCTTTGTTTTAAACTTATTCTGAACAAGGTTTTTAAAAGACACACACATATTATACAATGTAACATTATCCTATATAATAAAAGGCTAATATGCAAATCGACCAAACCGCAGAACAACATGTTGCTATAACATGCACTGACCACAAGGGGGCAGATGCTCAACGCAGGAGCTGCCCCCTGGTGGTCAGTGCACTCCCACAGAAGGAGCACCGGTCAGCCAGAAGCCTGCTTACAGCTGGCAAGTGCAGCGGTGGTGGTGGGAACCTCTCCCTCCTCTACGGCAGCACTAAGGATATCTAACTGACGGCTTAGGCCTGCTCCACAGGGAACAGGCCTAAGCCATCAGTTGGACATCCCCTGAGGGTTCCCAGACCGCAAGAGGGTGAAGGCCAGGCTGAGGGATCCCCCAAGTGCACGGTTTTCATATACCGGGCCTTTAATCCTATCTAATAAAAAAGAAATATGCAAATTGACCATCACTCCAACACACAAGATGGCTGCCCCCATGTGGTCAAAGATGGATGCCCCCATGTGGACACAAGATGGTTGCCACAAGATGGCCAGCAGGGGAGAGCAGTTGGGAGGGACCAGGCCTGCAAGGGAGGGCAGTTGGGGGCGATCAAGCCTGCAAGGGGAGGGCAGTTAGGGGTGACCTGGCCAGCAGACGAGGGAAGTTGGGGGTGACCGGGCCTGTAAGGAAGGGCAGTTGCGGGGGCAGGGGGAGAACCAGGCCTGCAGGGGAGAACAGTTGGGGGGTGGGGGACCGGGCCTGCAGGAGAGCGAAGTTGGGGGTGACCGGGCCTGTAAGGAAGGGCAGTTGGGGGGGGGGCACCCATGCCTACAGGGGAGAACAGTTGAGGGGGACCAGGCCTGCAAGGGCAGGCAGTTGGGGGCGATAAAGCCTGCAGGGGAGGGCAGTTAGGGGTTACCAGGCCTGCAGGGGAGGGTAGTTGGAGGGAACCAAGCCTGTAGGGGAGGGTAGTTTTGGGAGGGGGGGCAGACCAGCAGGGGAGAGCAGTTAGAGGCAAACAGGCTGTCAGGGGAGCAGTTAGGCATCAATCAGGCTGGCAGGGGAGGGATTAGGGGGTGATCAGGCTGGCAGGCAGAAGCGGTTAGGGGCAATCAGGAAGGCAGGCAGGTGAGCAGTTGGGAGCCAGCAGTCCTGGATTGTGAGAGGGATGTCAGAATGCCCATTTAGGCCTGGTAGGATCGGGCCTAAAGGGGCAGTCAGACATCCCTCGACGAATCCCAGATTGGAGAGGGTGCAGGCTGGGCTGAGGGACACACCCCTCAGTGCACAAATTTCATGCACCGGGCCTCTAGTACTATATAATTGTATATTATATTAATCATATACTAATTTTATTATATATTAGGCATACAAATTATATTAATCATACTAATCGTATTTATTATACTCATATTTATTACATTATTATGTCATCCTATGTTATATTCTGATATGTTGTATATTTAAATAATTTGCCATTTTCCTATACTAAAATAACCAGACAAATTCTTAGCTGGAAACACAGCTGGCAATTAGGAAATGTGAGATCCCTTTCTCCAGTCTACTGAAAAAAATGTCCCACTTCTCTTCAGAGTCACCTGTGCTCTTCAGTCTTAATCCTATTTTTATTTCCTGTAGGCCATCATTTTTTGAGTGCCTGCTGGTGTGAGATATTCAAACAAATGGTCTAACTTTAATCTTGCCCATGAGGTAGGCAGTCCTGTTCTATTCCACTGAAGATAACAAGACTGGGATCTTAGAGGCAACTTGCCCAAGGTCAAGTTCGTGACTCCAACACTATCTAGTACTAACCCTGCTTTTGACTACTCTGTCTCCTCCCAGATAGTTCTTTGTTCAGGATTGAAAAGCCAAACCAAGAAGCCAAAAAACCAGGCTTTTACAAAGAGCCCCAGCCCTATAGTGAATCTGCTTCAATTCCACAATGGACAACTACTCCATATTTAACACTAATCCATACTCTGAAAAGTGTCAGCTGGCTTGGCTGATAAAGCTGTTTCTATGAGGATGAGTGTTTGATAACCCAGGGACTACAGGGGCTTGGTTTCAGATCCCAAGGAGTATGGTGATTCATTCTATGTTTGTGTGACTATTAGTATCTGTTCTCACTTATATTCATTTATTCACTCAATAACTTTTGAGCACTTACTATGTGCCAAGTGTTGGAACAAACACTAGGTCAATATAATGATCCTATCTAATAAAAGAGTAGTATGCAAATTAACCATCACTCCTCTACACTCACAAGCCATGCCCACAAGCCACGCCCACAAGACATGCCCACAAGCCACACTCACAAGCCAATCAGGAATGAATATGCAAATAAACCCAACCAAGATGGCTACAGCCACAGAGAGCAGGAGGAAGGCTTGGGTTTCCCTGGCAATGGAGGAAGCCAAGCTTTCCGCCTGCCCTTGCCGGCCTAGGCCTCCACTCAGGGCTACAAAGTTTCAATGAAAGAAGACACATAAATCCAAAACAGAAATGGCCGCAGCCACAGAGCTGGAAACAGCAGGAGGCTAGGGTTGCACCCGGCGATGGAGGAAGCCAAGCTTTCCGCACACCCTGGCTGGCCCAGGCCTCCGCTTAAGGCTACAAAGTTTCAATTATAGAAGATACATAAATCCCAACAGAAATGGCTGCCACCATGGAGCAAGAAGAAGGCTTGGCTCTGCTCCAGGCTACAAAGTTTCAATTGTAGAAGATAAATAAACCCAGATCCCAGGGCCTCTGCTTCCGTAGCTAGGGGGCATGGCCGGCCTGCAAACCACCACAGGCCCAGGCCATCCCACACCCCAAGGGAACCTCCACCCTGATCCAGGACACCCTTCAGGGCAAACCAGCTGGCCCCAACCCATGCACCAGGCCTCTATCCTATCTAATAAAAGAGTAACATGCAGATTGACCATCACTCCAACACACAAGATGGCTGCCCCCAAGTGGTCAAAGATCCTGCCCCCATGCGGACACAAGATGGCCACCACAAGATGGCCAGCAGGGGAGGGCAGTTGGGAGGAATCAGGCCAGCAGGGGAGGGCAGTTGGGAGGGACCAGGCCTGCAAGGGAGGGCAGTTGTAGGCAATCAGGCCAGCAGGGGAGGGCAGTTGGGAGGGACCAGGCCTGCAAGGGAGGGCAGTTGGGGGCCATCAAGCCTGTAGGGGAGGGCAGTTAGGAGTGACCAAGCTGGCAGAAGAGGGAAATTGGGGGCAACCAGGCCTGCAGGGAAAGGCAGTTGGGAGGGACCCAGGCCTGCAGGGGAGGGAAGTTAGGGGTGACCAGGCCTGCAGGGGAGGGCAGTTATGGGAAACCAGGCTGGCAGGGGACCAGTTAGGCATCAATCAGGCTGGCAAGGGAGTGGTTAGGGGGTGATTAGGCTGGCAGGCAGAGTGGTTAGGGACAATCAGGAAGGCAGGCAGGCAAGCAGTTGGGAGCCAGGAGTCCTGGATTGTGAGAGGGTGCAGGCTGGGCTGAGGGACAGCCCCCCTCTGCCTCCATGCATGAATTTCGTGAACCAGGCCTCTAATAAATAAAATAAGATCCTTGGTCTCCAGAAGCTTACTATTTTAGATTAGAAGATACTTTATAAATATATATCTATATATGTAAAAGTCTAATATGCAAATTGCCCCCTTGGAGTTCTACCAGGAGATCAGGAGTTCGATCACTTGCTATGATGTGCGCTGACCAACAGGGGGCAGCATGGAACGAAGGAAGTCCCGGGCCAGCAGCCGGCAGCTGGGGAAGGTAGTCCCTGGCTGGCAGCCGGAAGGCCCTGATTGGCCCTAATTGCTGGCCAGGCCTAGGGACCCTACCCATACATGAATTTTGTGCATCCAGCCTCTAGTTGTTATAATAAAAGGCAAATGCAGAGGATGAGTGCAAATGCTAAGCAGGTCAGAGTTGAGGATATTATTTCCAACTGAAACTAATACTTCAAGAGGCAGAGAGGTGGACAGTGGCAAGGTAGCATGCAGAAGGAACGCCAAGGATAAAGGCACCACAGCAAGAAATCCAAAGCATGTTTAAGGTAGAGCATGTCCTTTGGCTGCACATTAGAAACTACTGTGAAACTGCTTTAAATGCACCGGGCTGAAAAAGCAGAGGTTCATATTCAGCTGGTCTGGGGTACAGTCTGGGCATTGGCGTTGTAATTCAAAACATGCAGCCAGGGTGAAGAACCTTGATGAGGGCTGGATGAGGGAGAGCTTTGAAGGAAGGAGACCAACATTTACTGAGCAGCCTCTTCATGTGATGGGAATTTTCCTGCTTCTGAACACAAAGTATCTCATATAATCCTCACAACAAAGCTATGAATAAGAATGAAGAACTTGAATTCTTTAGGAGCTTACAGTAGCTAAAACTGTGCTAGTGGCATTAATGATCTCATTTAGTTAAATGTAAAGTTTGTGGGGTTTTATGTTAGCCTGTCAACTATGGAGACATACTGAGGCCATCTGGACAAGAGAATGACAGCACAAAAATGTGCTTTGATGAAAACCATCAGCAGCAGCCCTGACTGAAGGGCAAAGAAGGCATTTAGAAGCCAATGTAACTGTCCAGGTCTGCTGGAAAGATTTACTCTCTCGGTGCCTAGGGAATTTATATCTCTGCCAACTTTTCTTCCGTTATTTGTCTCTTATTGATTTATAGGAACTCTTTTTATATTAAGGACAAGAATTGTTATATATATTGCAAATTTGGGGGGTTATCTTGTCATTTGTCTTGTAAATGTATGCAACTTTTTCCCCCCAAATATATAGGAACTTTAATTGCTTATATATTTCAATTTATAGGTTCTGTTATTGGAGCCTTCTTTAGGGAGGCGCTCTCTAATCCAAAATTACATTTTTACAAATCTCTTATCTTTTGGTATATTTGTTGTTGGTTTTTCATTTTAAGATACCATATCCATCTAAAAATGTACGCAGTAGTCCCTCTTTATCCACAGTTTTGCTTTCTGAGGTTTCAGTTACCCATAGTCAAACACTATCAGAAAATATTAAAGGGGAAATTCCAGAAAGAAACAATTCATACGTTTCAAATTGTGCTTTGTTCTGAATGCGTGATAAAATATTAAGCTGTTCATCTTTGTCTATACTGGAAATGAATCATCTCCTTGTCTAGTATATCCACACAGTACACGTTCCCCGCCCATTAGACACTTAGTAGCCATCTCCACTATCTAAGGGAGAGAGACCCCATTCACATAATTTTATATCATTATATGTTGTTATAATTGCTTTCTTTCCTTATTAGTTATTACTCTTAATCTCTTACTGTGCATAAATTGTATGTTAAACTTTACCATAAGTATGTATATATAGGAAAATAAAACAGTGTATATAGAATTCAGTACTAGCCTTGGTTTCAGGCATCTGGGTATCTTGTAGTATATCCCCTGCTGATAAGGGGGTACTGTTGTATCACTATATATTATAAGGTAGGAAGCTAATGATATTTTTCCCAAATGTATATCCAGTTGTCCCAATTCCATGTATTTGAATAGACAGCTCCTTTCAGGATAATTTATATTCATTAGTGAGGATGGGAAAATTGCCCCTGACCTTTAAGGTGAGATTTAATACCTGTTTTTAGTAATGATCTCCAGAATGTGGCAGATATGTGTGGTGCTTGAATGATGTTAATGTTCTCCCTAACCTCTGGCATTTGTGGTTCAGCTGCTATGCTACAGTCTTCCCCTATTAGAATTTTAAAACAATTATTTTGTATGTGCATCCAGGAGCTCCTTGGCTTTGGGAATATTTTAAATTCAAACTCAGGAGTGGAAAGGAGGCATGTAAATCTTCACTAACAAATCCTCAGGGATGGCATGTTTACTTTCTCTTCTACCTCAGATGTATAAAAATATGTGGCTGACAATGTCTTAATTAGAATAAATCTAGCCCTGATATCAGACCCATTAGTATCTAGTATATAGAATTCTTACCTTTGGACAACCACAGAACTTAAAGCAATTTCCTGTGACTAAATATTCAATTAAAATACAAAGATGTGAGGGGGGAAAATGTTAACCTGAGATGAACCTGCACCAAAGTAGTCAGAACTGGAATTCAGAAGCAGTTGATTCGTTCTTCCAAAAAAAACACCCATTACAGTAAAAAACAAAATTAAAAAGAAATTACCATGCCCTGAGCCAGGCAGAGTGCTGTGTGCTTTCTCTATTTCTATCTACTCTTCACAGAAGAGAGGCATGCTAGCTATTGTTATTGCGATAATACTGATGAAGAAACTGGGGCTAAATGTCTTGTCCATACCTCTCTCCCGATAAGGTGGAGTCGGGTGGATGTCCTCAAAGGGATTCCTCTGGCCTCTAATATGTACTTTTGTCTTTGTTCACATCTGAAAGACCACCCTGGCACAAGGCAGCATTCCTAGGCTTGGGAGAAGCTAAGAGGTTACAGCAGCTTCCTGCGTCCTCCTCTGGAGCCTGTGTCAGCATTGCTTTCTAACTAGCACTGTGTTCAGTGATGCCAGGTTGAAGCTTAAAACCAGGCACGGCGAGACAATTTCTACCACAGAAATTGCTACAAATCACCACTTTGCTCTCCACATCCCAAGTCAGTTGTTGAATGTTAGTGGCTACACTGCTGCCTCCCCACTTTGGAAGCACTATTTCAGGTGGTTAAGCTTTGGAGCTGTTTTTGGTCCAAGGGGTCATCATGGGTGGGAAAGGACAGGAAGGAATCCATGGAATTCATTCAAGCTAGCTCAGGTATAGGCATGGGGAAGGGGAGATAAAGGAAGCCAGATGTGACTACACTGAGTCTCAGAGCTAAACCCTGATGTTTTACAATTTTCCATCTAGCCAGGTTTTGTGCCCCTCACATCTATATTTATAAAAGGCTAATATGCAGTGTCCCCATGGGAGTTTGAGCGGGAGACTGGGAGTTCTATCGCTTGCTATGACCTGGGCTGACCACCAGGGGGCGGCACGGAACAAAGGAAGGCCCTGGCCAGCAGCTGGGGAGGAGGGAGGCCTGGCCAGCAGCCGGAAGGCCCCAATCAGCCCTGATCGCTGGCCAGGCCTAGGGGCCCTACCCATGAATGAATTTTGTGCACCAGGCCTCTAGTATTACATAAAATTGGATGACTTCAAATTGACCAAGTTTTGGGGAAGTCTTGGAGCATATTATAAAATATTTTTTCTATGCAAGGAGAAAAAAAAGTGTTGGTATATTCCTTGCCATGTTGCAATGATCAGAATTCATATCAATAGAAATAATAATTTTATGTAAACTGGATAGATAGAGATCAAATATTTGATACAGCATTTAAGTGAATAAAGACATAGAAATTATTTTAAAATAAATTTAGTTTGTTGCTCAATAGTAGCAATTGTTGAACTTTTTGGTCTCAGGACCCTTTATGTTCTTAAAAATGTATGAGGATCCCAAAGGCCTTTTGTTTGTGGGGGTTGTATATTACCACCATTTACATACTCAAAATTAAAACTATGAACCTAAAACATTTAATAATTCATTTAAAAATAAACCCACAGCTTAACATAAATAATACATTTAAAAAATTTTAAAAACACTTATCTTTTCCTAAACTAAAGACAATGTAGTGAAAAGAGTGGCACTCTGGCTGGCTTTAATGTCTGTATTGCTGGAAGACAGCTGCGTTTTTTTATTGCTTCTGCATTCAGTCTTTCACAATAGCACCTACCAGGTAGCCTCTGGTACTGGTACATTTGTGAGAAATGAGAGGGGGAAAGGCATGCAGCATCTTAGTGCTATTATGAAGATAGTTGTGACCTATGAACCCCTTGAAAAGGTCTCAGAGATTCCAGAGACCACATTTTAAGACAACCTTGCTCTTTTTAAGACTTTTATAAAGTCCCCGCTCTTCCCTACCCTCCAAAAAAAAAAAAGTTTCCCAGGGGATCCAAGATGGCGGCTGAGTAGGTCGATGTGACATTTACCAACAAGAACAAAAGTGGAATTAAAATTAAAACATAGAACAATGACCATAATTATGATCCTGGGTACGTTTTCCTCTATTATGATTATTTAAATGGTCATAATGAACTTTTCATTTTCATTATAAGCCACCTCATTTTTCCCCTATAGGACAGAAAGAATACAATTGGAAGTGCTTGAGGCAATTTCTTATCTCTGACTCTCCTCTCATTTCTCTGAACCTTCCCCCTCTCCCTCAGGGCCTGACACCTCCTCCAAGCACAGGATTTATGTGGCCTAATTCACATGAAGTAGGCAGTAAACACTATGGGTTCAGAACTGACCAATGCTTTTAATAGTTATAATCAACAAAGTGGACACCTCTTACCTCCCAACCTAGAATCATGAGGCTTACCCCTGAATTTTCACTAATGCCAGTGAGGGAAGTGCACTCCCTTTCCCTGAGCCTCCTACATGCTTTGTTAGTTGCCCCACCTCTACTGCCATCCTTCACAGAAATTTCAAGATATCAGGACAATAATACACACAGCTCTTCATCAGCAAAAAGTCAGGAAGCCTGGGTGAGGATTAATTTTAGCATTGTCTTGTTTACTCTAAATGGGACAATTTGTGCTCACCATCTGAATTCAATTAATCTGATAAGACAGGAAATTAGCAGCCAAAATTGCCTATCTATTAGGTGGACATGACCCAACAGCATTTGGAGAGAAAATGTGATGGCTGCCCTAATTTCTCAAGTGTCATCTAATCAAAATGAAAAATGAAAAAACAATGTCAATATTATCTCAAGCTATAATGGCCCAGTGTCTCTCCTTTCCCAGCTGCATAGGGCCTTGAACATTTCAAATGTTTTATGAGGTAAAGTATTTACTCATTCAAACATTGGGTGCCTACTATGTGCCAGCCACTGTTTAGGGAATGGGGATGTGGCAGAAGCAACAAGATAAAATTCTTGCCTTCATGAGCTTATAGTGGGTGGTGAGAGACAGGCTCTCATGATAAAAACAGGGAGTTCTAGTTGTGGGGGGGAGGTGACAGTGAAGGGTTGGGATTTTAAATAGGAATAGGGGAGGCTCAGAGAAGGACACAATGAGATTACACCATTTGAGCACACCTAAATGGAATCAAGTTGTTCACAGAGTATCCCTTATTTTATTTTTATTTTTTGTTAATCCTCACCCGAGGATATTTTTCTATTGATTTTTAATAAGAGTGGAAGGGAGGGGGAGAGATAGAGGAGAACATCAATGCCTGCAACCAAGGTATGTGCCCTTGACTGAAATTGAACCCAGGACTCTTCAGTCCATGGGCCTATGCTCAATCCACTGAGCCAAAATGGCTAGAGCATGTAGATTATATTTTATCTGCTAAAAAGGAAGTGCCCAAACTCTCACCCAAATCAGATTCTCCCTGGGGGCTTGCTTACAAACCTTAGGAGTTGCCAATTAATAGGTCCTGGGTGGGGCCTGAGAATCTGCAAGCTTAACAAAAAACTCCTTCCACTCAGGGTGTTTGGGAACCCAAGTTTTAGGAGCTGGATGCCCTTTAAGTAAATTTACATAATAATTAACTTTACTATTTTTTCCATGTATTCAGCAAGTTCCACAAATCTAGCTCTGTGTGGTGTTTGGGGATTTATCTGGGGAAAAAGACAGAATCTCTTTCTTGAAGGAGCACACTGTTTAATGGGATTTATATAAATTAATCAAATAGCCACACAAACATAAGTCAAATGGCAGTAAGGGCTTTAAGGAGGACTAAAGGAAGGAATTGGGTCCTGAAACAGAGCGTCCTGAGCAGGGGATCAGGAATGCCTTCAGGGTAGTGTCAAAAACTGAGTAGTAGGTGTGGACAAAAGGGGCCGCAGGCTAATCTAGATAAGGTCAGGGAAAGCCTGCATGGGAGTCTTGCAAACTCAGAGACCTAAATTAACCACAAAGGATGGTCTGAAAATAAACCTTAACTAAAAGCAGTTATGGTGGGTAGTTACATCCTAGGCAGGTATCTTCACTGACAAGGTCAACCTTTACCTTAACTGAGCCTGTCTGTCTTTTTGCATCTATAACAGCATATCTTTGAAATCACCTTGGGGCACAACCTAATGTGCCTGGGCACCAGGACAGATACCACAAATTCCTTCATTGTTATGTTAATTGTTCCTGCGTGCACCCACCTAAGTATGTGTATAACATTTTACTTTTTATCCAATTCCAGAGGTTTCCCTGCTTTGCTTTCTCCAGCCTCTCTAGTCTATCACCAATGGATTTCATGTAACCCACCTAAGTCCCCTTCTTTTGATTGCAATGTATAAATACAGATGTAACCCGCCTTTCTCCAGAGCATTATCTCAATTTGTTGAGGTTCTGCTTCCTGGCATTTGTCGACAGTTTGGCTCAAATAAACTCACAAAAACTCATTACAGGTTTCAATGTGTTTTTTTTGTTGTTGTTTTTTATGTTAACAGAGGAAAAACATTCTAGAAGAGGGAAAAGCATGTAATAAGGGCCTGAGATAAATGAGAGGCCTCTGATCAACAACCCCTCCCACCAATATGAATTTTCTAGAAAAGTCTCTCTATCTCCAGTCTTGGCTGAAGTCAGCCTTTCTCCTGAGGTTACTTTTCTGTGTGTCTCTCTGCCTAGCAGTGAGAAGGCTAAAAGGCTAAATCCAATGTAACCCTGATGTTTGGAGGGGCGAGCAATCCGAATCTGTGCCAGTAACCTAAAGTACATTCTTGATAACCTATAATTAAGTCACTGCCCCTTTCTCCACAATCTGGTCTTACAAGACCTGTTACCTAAATGCTCACATTTTACAGAGGCCTAAACCATGAACAACACACAACCCCCGGAGGGGGTTATCAGTGCTGGCACCAGGCCAGGCCCTTAGATATGGTCTTGTTATGCCCAGATTTCAGGATCCCCAAAAACCCACCAGGAAGGAGCCGAGCCTGATGCAAGAGCAAGAGAACCTTTATTCGTGCTAGCACGAGCTCCCCTCTCCAGCAATCACCGGTGCAGCAGCAGGAGAGAGAGAGAGAGAGAGAGAGCTTTGGGAGAACAAAGACTTTATAGGGGGTCCAAAGCAGTGGGCAGGGGGAACGTTCCTGGCCCCTGTCGATTGGTCAGGGGGCAGGATCAGGGGTCTGGTTATGCAGGGGTACTGTGCAGTTTGCCTAATTTGGGCTGAGTCCACTTCTCTGCATTCCTATTGGCAGGTTTGTGCAAATGTTACATACTTGCTGTTTACAGGGAAGGGCAGCAGGAAGAGTTGTAGAACAGCAGGTACAGAACAAAAGAAACATTATAAAAGTAACAAAAAGAACTCCATGGGGTCAACCTAGTTTTAGCTCTATCAGTCTCAAGGCCCCCATCCCAACACACGGGGCTTTTTGCAAAGCCCATAAAAGGTCTGGAAGTCTCATCCATATTTGGGGGACAAAGAAACCAAAGGGGATAAAAGAAGAGCTTTCACCATATTGGTTTGCTCAGACTTTGGAGGCAACTCCTCTGAGACCTCCGGTGTAATAAAGCTGTGTAACTCCAATTCTTTAAGCGTTGCTTGGGTTTCTTCAGTCTTCTATACAGCAGAATTGTTGCCTCTGAGGCTTTTAAGCTGGGTTGTTATTTGATGAGCCTGTCCTTTAGAAGGACTATGGTGTTGGTACACAGAAGATGGGCTAGACCTGGGGGGAGGCTGGAGGGTCTGAGATTGGCTTTAAGAGAGTGTTGTAAAGGTTTAGCTAGAGAAAAGAAGGCCTAACCCCAGGGAAAGGATGCAGAGGAAGAGTAGAATGTGTGAGCAATATGATTAGAGACAAAATTTGCACCTGAACATATGGCGGTCTGATTATGGGTCAATGGTTAAGAGTTTTCATGTCTATACTAGGGTTAAACTCCAGGTTCTATACCAATTGTTTGATTAAGGGCAATCATTTTTTCACTCCTGTAAAGCCCAATGCCCTTATCTGTTGAATGTGGAGACAGGTAAACCTGCCTCCATGGATAGTTGTGAAAACCAGAATCATGATGATAGTTCCATAGTATTGAAATAGTCCTCCAGGGAAACCATAAAAGATCAACAAATGGTAATGTTAATGGTAGAATGTTAGACCTCAGTCATTGAGTTCAGCTCAGAAAGTATTCACAGCCATGAACTCTAACATAGTAAGTTTATTTAGAAAATCAAACTTTCTAAAGAGGTAGAAGAAGTGAGCTAACTGGGTTGCATGGACTCAGGAAACAAGTTATAGAGGCAAAAGAAGGGCCCTTGGAGCTTAGGGGGGAAAAGGCAAAGATAATGCACCTGAGGGAAGAAGATGGGGAAAGGAGGGGGCATGCTCTAGAGAGAAAGAGCTTGCCCCCCCCTGACCCTTGTCTGTTTTCTAAAGGCAGGGAATTTAGGGGAAGTGTCAGTAGAAAATCTCAATAGAATACTTATCAATGTTCCTGGTGCACCCTTTAGAGTCATGGTCTCTACTGATTGGTTGGTGCTATGGCAGGGGGTCATTAGTCATTGCACTGGTCCTGATGTCAGTCATGGTGTCACTTTGTCTGGTTTTGCTGCTTTTCTGAACTTGGAGCTCAAACACAACTGAGGCCTAGATGTTAACTTTAATTTGACAGGAACTGTGTCTCTGTGTTCAATAGACCTAAGGCTTCTGTTTCTAAGATTATTTGATATGGGTCAGAACCTCACTGTCCTGAGGGCTTAAAGCTTAAGGGTGTGGTCATACAAGGGCTTATATGGGAGTCATATGAGGCTATTACCTGGCTCCATTGTTCCTCTTCTAAGGGTGTCTAAATTGTTTGACTAGTGAAACAGGAATTTTCAGGGTAAAATAGGACAGTTTTAGGAAATTTTGGAAATTAAGGGGACCATGGAGGAAGCACAGGGCTGCAGAGCAGCAGAAGGTATATTTCCATAGAAGAGTGGAGCTAAAAAGCTGCAACAGGTACATTTCCAAGAATGAGGGAGCTGGGAACACCAAAAGATCTATATTTACAAAATAAAGAAAAGGAAGCCCTTCATCCAGAAGAAGAAGAAGAAAGCCCAAAGGGAATGGAAAAACAATAAGGAAGAAGGGAGGAAGAACCTCGCATGTCCCATGTGAGGTTCAACTTTTGAGCCCAGGAGTTACTATAGAACCAGTCAAGGGAATAGTGGCTAATTAGAGGGGACATTAAGGCACCAGGGTCTGCAGCCTTTATAAGCCACAGGGAAAAAGAACTCAGTGGGACCCTCTCCCCCTCCCTACTTGGGAATCCCTTCAGTGGGACTCTTTCCCTCTTCCCATGTGGGAGCCTGTATTTATTCTTCAATAAATCTCCACCTTTGCTATACCACTTTCTGTCAGTGGATTCATTCTTCCATTCCGGTGGACAAAGAATCCGGGTTCCAGTCCAAAAATTCCGTCTCACTAGCAGTGTGAAAGGTCAGGGGAATCTAAACTGTCTGTTTAGCAATATGCTAGGGGAGGAAAGGTCACCTCCAGGGTCAAGTCTATAATAGTTGTTTTTTTCCAGTCTTGCCCGTTGCTAGGCACCTGTGATTTTTCCATGTGGTGACATCACATACATGGTCTATTGTTTCTGCTCTGCTTGTGCCTGTCTAACTGCCTCCTCTATCAATAGGCTAACTTGAAATCGTATCATTAAAACACATCTTTACTTTTATATAGCCGCATGTGGCTGCTTTCAAATGGGCCACCCTGTGGGTTTCTTAATAATGGATATTGTTTTAGAGCGATTTTGCTTGATTAAAGAAGCAATATACACCACAACCAGGGTGAAAGAATGCTCAATAAATATAATCTTTGTGATTTCCTGAAAAATAAAAAGGAAAAAAAAGCAAGCATGAAGTTAGGAGACAAAAGCCTCTTTTTTAAACACCAGTTATAAGCATACAGCACAGTAATGTCCTTGGACATTGGGTTATCTGAGTGGCAGTGTGCTTACTGTCATGTATTAATAATTGGATATGGAAATGGAAATGTTGTTTTTCAGCAAACTCATCAGTTGGCTCTGACAGGAAAACTCCCTCCCCAAATCCCCACATGGCTGACCAATCCACACAGAATGGTTGTGCCTGAAATTCCTAGGCCCACTTAATAGACTAGATTCCCCCCATTGACTCCTCCATGGCTTATCTTTTTCTTTTTTTCTTCAAGTTTTGAGAAAAGCTACTTAAGTGTGTCCAGCTCAATCTTCATGAATCAGGGGTTGTTTCTCCAGCTTAGTGGAGCATTAGGGGCCACACAGGCCTATAAACCAAATGATTATGATTTGCTGGTTGTTTCTGTGCAACCTGGTGGACCCGAGACCCCAGAAGGAGAGAAATTCAATGAGCTCCAGACTGCAAATCTGGACAGCTATAAAATCTCTAAGGATATCATAAAAGTGTTTTTCAGACTTTAAAAATTCAAGTTTTAACAATATAGAAAAATATACCTGTGGTATTAAGTGGCAAGTGGAGAATGCAATGCTCTGTGTGAGACATAAACCAAATATTCCCTTTGCCTGAAATGCTGTCCTTCCTGCCCACTCTTTCACATAATTCAGAGCTACTCACCTTTGCCTCTGCAGAGGTACCAGCAGTCCTTGTCAATCTCTATCCCTTGGCCTCTCAATCCTTTGCAGACCTTATCACTCCCCAACCCTGGGTCATACATTTGTGTAATTTATCATCTGTATCCCTCACTTGAATCAGTTTCTGTATGACTGGAGGCTTTTATTTGCCCTGCAACCCCAATGGCTGGCACTGTGTTGGACACAGAAAGGCACTCCATAAATTTTTGTTGAATAAACAAGCAGCATTCTAATACTGGTTAAATGAATGAACTATCTAAAAATCGTTATGAAAATTAAGAGAGATAATGGATGGGAAAGCACTTTGTAAACTCTAAGGCACAACACAAATGTTTATTTATTACCGTTATGATATGTGAGAAGCATCAGATTAAAAATAATTTGCAGTGACAAGATTTTCATATGGATCACTTAGGTAAGAAGAGATTAATCCAGCTAAAGAAGCTAGAATATAAATTATTCCTCCCAACTGCAGTGGCATGGATGATTGGACAGCAGTATTTTTATTGGAATTGATTTGTAGTCAATATTCACATAGAATTTATTACAGAGTTGTTGTTTTTTTCTAATTATCCTAAGTGAACAGCTCTGGTCAAAGACTTTGCAAAGAAAGATAAAAGAAGGGCTTCTATAAATAAGGCTGACCCATAAGTGCTACATTCCACTCAAGTGCCATAAATTATTTCCTTATTTTCATTGACAAACCAGCAATATTATGATTTCCAGCATTTTATGGTCTTAGGTGTATATTATGTCCTTCTTTTCTTGATTATTCCTTCTACATACTGCTTTTTTTTTTTTTTTAATAGAAGCCCATTATCCTGGGTTGAGGCTCAATCAACAGTTATAGTTTTGGTCAATTTTGCCTCGTTGTGGGGCAGGGTTGCTGACTAGATCCCGTTGAAAAACATTGCTGGCAGTCTAAGCCATCAGGAGGAGAAGCCCAACTCTTGGAGTACCCTGAGCACTCATCTATAAGATTGACTGAAAGGTCACCAGAAATGCAATCAGATAAACAAAGTTTTAGTTTATTGATTTCATCCAGGGAGAATATGACATATGTGATTTAGCTGCATCATGTTTTCTTCAAAAAACTAGTGGGGGTGGGACCTAATCCCTCAAAGGATTTGTGTCAGTGGAAACAATCACTGAAGTGTCTTCCAGGAAGAAGTAACTATAGGATATTCTTTGCTAAATGGGACAGAACGGAGACCTGGAATTGTTTATGAAAGTATCCCTAGCACTTACAGCAGGCCCTGGTCATTGTAGGCATAGGGTTGATAATTGTGGAAGAAATGTTTGTAATTCAAGGGTAGAGTTGAATTGTTCAAGGCCAGGGAGGAATAGGGAGGACACACAGGATCCCTTTCCTTTCTCAAATACAGGGCTCACCCTCTCCTTTTTAGTAAACATCTAAAATTAGTAAAGAATACCAGTTAGACATGACATCACATTAATTGACTGTCCAAGGCACCTGAGCTCTATCCAACCCCATTTGCCAACCCAAGATTATTAAGTCCTACAGCTGTCCTTCTAGCCATCAACTCCTGTTTGGATGATAAGCCACCAGCCTGATTTTTCTCCCCTGTGTACGTAAAACTAAACGAATCATTTGATAATGCAAGAGTGTCTCCTGGTTCAAGGCCTGCTTGTAAATATGTTGGTGTCCGTGTGCTTCCATTTTCTGCCATTTAGCAAACATGTGTCACTACCTCTTCCATCTCATCTCAGAGCCCTCTGGAGGTTCCCCATTGGCCTGATCTTCAGGCAGAAACAAGAGGAAGGATGGGTCCATGAGTCGATGTGGACCCTTTGCAGAATTCTAAACTCAGCCCCAAAGGAAATCAGATGTTTGTAGATCATAATAAACCACTTTCTCAGTGGAATGCAAGACTATTTTACATGGTATAAGAATGCAATTTTGAGTTTTATTGCTTAGTTGAGGTGTGATAAGTCAACAGTAAGTATTACACAAAAGTCTATGTTTATATAGATAGAGAAATGAGATCAGAAAAAGTTGACACCCCAAAATGAGCAGTTGGGGAATGAATGACTGAAGTTGGAGAAACATGGCAATAATGCTTACAGCAAGCCCACCTCACAGACCTATCAAATAGATGAAGCACTCAGAGCTAAAGGACTTGGGGGAGGACATCCAGTTGCCTGAGTTGGTTCAGTGTGAATGAACCCCATGCACTTTGGCTGAGGTCCGTCCGACCCTGAGCTCCTGACAAGTAAGTAGAGGCTGCTTTGTGTTGTCATGGTGACAATTTCAGAAATTTTCTTTTGCCTATTTTTAAAAAACTGGTGGAGTGGGTCTGGAGCTGTTTCAGAATAAAGAGGATTTCTTTGCAGAAGATTTATAGACAGAGTGACTCACAAAGTAGTAGAAATGTGGAGGAAGAAATGGCAAAGGGAAAATATAATCACAAGTTACCGGTCTGATAAAGGAAAGAAAGGGAAGAGAAGAAATGGGAAGGGAAAGGAAACAGAATCTTCAAAAATGTCTTTGGCACTAGGAAGCGAGTCTATAAACGTAAATGATGTGTAAATAATTCTTATCATGAGAAAGCACGCCTAAGAGGAGAGATGATAGATAGAAGCGTGTCTTGAAAAAAAAAAAAATGAAGCATCTTGTAACCTGCAGGAGAATGACTAAGTGCTACATCTGCAGAGATGCGTGCCTTCAGGCTCACAGAACAGCTCTGCATCCAAACATGGACTCACACTCACACCTGTACATATGGCCAAGAATTGAAACTCTCACATCTTGTCCATGGAAACCGACATCCATAATTCATGCTCTCCACTTCACGATTTTAAATAATTTAAATTTCACAATGGGGAGGGCTTAATAAGGGAAGTTTCCCATTGTACAGCACTGCCTGTAATTCTCAGATGTCCAAAACAAACCATATTTCCTGTGGGCATATTATTGCAGTGAAACATAGCCAACATCCCAAACTGTAAAACCTGGGCTTGTCGACTTCTCCATATAGAGCTGTTTCCTAAATATACATCTTATTCCACCCAAACACAGCATGACAGGGCCGTCTTAGCACTAAGAGAGTCATTAAATACTCATGTTATACTGTTTTAATTACAAGCTGCCCCCTTTTCAGGCTTATTTCAGTAGATTATTGCCCTGCTGTGTAACAGTGTATAAAGAAACAGCAGTATCTCTTGCTGGTATATTGTGGAAATTAAAATTCTCAATACTACTTCAGTAATTAATTTCCAAAGAGAAACCAGTTTAGTTTAATAAAGAGATTAATGAAAATGTTGCAGAAGATATATTTCTCAGGAGGTGTAGTACATTATTTCTTGTATTTGAAATAATAGAACCATTTCAAAGGACTAGCCTTAATCTCAATGCTGTTGAACTTCATATATAAATGCTTTTTAGGGGGTTTAAAGAAGCAGGACAAACCAGATCAGTACATCCCTAAGGAACATATGGATTGAGTGGTTCTCTAGTGGCAATGTTCTTTGGATGATGCGTGTGTGTGTGTGTGTGTGTGTGTGTGTGTGTGTGTGTGTGTGTGTGTGTATTGAAGAATAAGTTTAGGAGAAGGAAGTTGGTTGCAGGTCAAAGATAAGGTTATGAAGAACTGTATTCTGGGTCTTGGGGAGAGAAAGATGGGCAGTGTATGAGGCTATGAGGTGATATGACCTTACCCACTACTGCTACCAACCCACTAAGGTGAACAGATAACTCCTTTTACAAAGTGCTTTTCACATATATTACTACACTGATTCTTTATAACATCTCTAGGAGATGTGTATTATCACCATCACCAAATTCATTTTGTACATGAGGAAATTCAGGTAAAAAGTCAGGTGATTTTCCCAACATCACAAATAGTAAATTAGAGAGCTAGGATTCAAATTAAAAATTTATTCCAGATCCTATGTTCTTAAAACATACCATGTTCACTTGGTCGAATGCCCATTCAGGATTTTCTGGGGCATTCCCATACTATATCAACTGGAGTAAGGATTTACCATGATTGAGGTGGCCTGGGAAGATTCAATGGGCTGAGAAAGTGGTTTTTGGTACAAGAATAAAAAGGAGGAGGAGAAAGGTGGTGTTACTTAAACCAAAGGGATTATACTCTCTTCCACCTCTCCCATGGGTTATTCCATGGCGTCATAAAGATGTAGGGATACAGAGGCATGGTGTGTTGTAAAGAACCTTGACTGGTGACAACAAAACGTCCAAAGAAACTTCTTGGTGCCAACAGAATTAGGCATTGATAGTTGGGACCAGGTGAGCCATTGGCGATTCTGGGAGCACTATGAAGCCTGAATCACCAACACTCACACTTCTTATCTTCTCTGCAGCCTCTCTGCACTGGGGTGATCCCAGAATTGTAAGGACACGGGAATCCCTCCTCTGAGTTCCCACAGCACTCTGGACCCTGCTGCAACACTTTCCATACCACTCTACTAACTGTTCATGGATGTTATTCCCTCACCAGACTGCCTCTTTATAGCTTCCAGCCCCAGGTTTAAACAGATGACCTGGCACAGTTTACGCAGTCGATAATGGAGACCAAAAGGAAAGTGCGTCCATTATGCTTCCAGAAATAATGTTACATAATATTTTAATGAAATTTTATAATAAAATTTTGTGGTGACAGAATTTGTCCTGCACTTTAAATATTCTCTGGAGTCCTGGGAAGGGGAATTTTCACGTGGAGGTGTGCCATCCAGTGAGTTCTCTGCAATGATGTAAATCATGTTATGCCACAATACCACAGTTGAATTTTAAGAAGCCTCATGTTTCAAAAATTATGATAGAAAATTTATTTCCTAATTGAAAGGAGATGTTTGTGAGTCCTGGACTCACTAAGCCATAGTTTTTCTGTTTAAAACATCCACAATAAAGGCATCTTTATAGATAAAAGCGCATTTGATTCCTGACTGCTCAAGCTGAGGAGGTTGGCTGGTCAGAGTGGAATAAAACAAACCTTGTTAAGGCTTTGATGACTCTCCAGTCTTTCGGCTTTGGCCTTGCTCTTGCAGTGCAGCGGTGGCCAAGTTCATCTCCAACAATGGAGAAGCAATGAATGCCAGGCAGACCCAAGGACTGGACAGGCAAGCAAAGTGGCTCTTGGTCTCTCTGTTGTGCTCCCGGCCATGCATTCCCTGTGAACCTATGCCCAGCTTCCACTGTTATACCCAATGGTGGATCATGAATGTAAATTATATTCATGATTAGTCAATCTTATTATGTTCAGTTAAAAGTTTGACAACATTTTAATGTAAGAGGAATGCCTGCAATCTAGGAAAATTACTGATACCAGAATGTCACATACATCCTCAACTTTGTATTTCATTTCATGTCATTAATGCTCGCCAAAAAAATTGTATATAAATTGTATATACAATTATATAAACCATATACTTGTTATACATTTAAATGCAAAATTGAATGTTTTTATAATTTCTATCACACAAAAATAAGTATCTGTGAGATTGTGTGTCCTGACTGTTAGTTTGGGAAAAGTGTGGTTACTGTAGCAACAGCTGCGATTTTGCCCTGGTATACTTGAGCCAACTGGCGGCAACATTCCTATGAACAGACCAGGATGTGCCAGACATATCAGCTACACACAGCCCGTGAATACAATGTTACCATCCAGTTGGTCATTTTCTTGTTTGTTTTCCCAGTGGACTTCCTAAATTTCTTACTTACATATTGCAAAGTTTACATATGACTTGGATATGGATGCATATATATTTTTGCACTAAGTCAAACTGAAATGCAGTTATTTTTAATGTTTGTAATAATTAATATGTCAATTACTATTATCAGGAGATTATTCTGTTCCAGTTTCTGTGTTAATATCAATGTGTATACATGTTGTACACTTGTGTATGTGTGTATGTGTATCTATTTCTACCTATTTATCTATAAACCTTTAATCTTTACAATAGCCCCTGAGAGGAGATATGAGCAACATCATTTTATAAGTGAGGTCATCAAGGCTCAGAGAGATAAAGTAACTTGCTCAAGGTTACACAGCTGTGAATAACTGGAATAAAATTAATGCCAAAGCTGGGACAACTTAACTATCTATCACTTTATCCTGCCACCTTTTCATGGACAGGGACCATGTCTTATTTGTAATTGCATTTTTAATGCCTAGCTTAATGCTTAGAATAGAAGATAAATTGGTGGTCTGTTGAATGTTTGAGCAAACATATTCATGAAGAAAGGAAGTTGAGGTGATGTAAACATAGCAGGCGATGTTTACTTCTTATTTGAAATATTTCCTTGTTAGTAGAATAACTAAATATATCTGAGGGTCCACCATCTCCCACAGAGTCATGTGGCCAAACTCAGGGATAAATTGTAATCATCTACTATTCATGGTCATCCCATTTCCCTCGACAGTGATTGGCTTAGGGTAGACATTTAACCTGGTCTGCCCAATGAGGCATGAGGGCACATGTGCTTCTGAGAAAGGAGGGACATAAGAGACACAGGGAAGAGGTGCTCTGTTCTTAGACCTTAAGCTGGTATGCTTGCCTGTGACACCCATGGCTTTGTAGCTGTCCTGCAAACATGGAGAGGGAAACTGAGAATAATCCAGCAAGTTAAGAATGACAGAACACAAAGATGGAAAGAACTTGATCCTTTTAACCAAGGATATAAATACCTGTACTTGGAAATTTATAAAACATTGTAGAAAAAAATAGAAGAAGATACAAATAAAGTGGAAGCATACACTATGCTCATAAATAAGAAGAATTAACATCATTAAAATGTCCATACTACCCAAAGCAATCTACAGATTCAATGCAATACCTGTCAAAGAAAATAATGGCATTTTTCACTGAACTAGAACAAATAATCCTAAAATTTATATAGAACCACACCCCAAATAGCCACAGTAATCTTGAGAAAGAAGAATAAAATTGGAGGTATCATGCTATCTGATATTTAACTAATTACAAGGCTATAGTAATCAAAAAAGCATGATAATAGCATAAAGAACAGGCATATAGATCAATGGAACAGACTAGAGGGCCCAGAAATAAGTACAAATCTTTCTGGGCAATTAATACATAATAAAGAAGGCAAGAATATACAATAGGGTAAAGACAGTCTATTCAATAAATGGTGTTGAAAAATTGGATAGATACATGCAAAAAATTAAAACTAGACCACCTTCTTTTACCATATACAAGAACAAACTCAAAATAGATTAAAGACATAAATGTAAGACTTGGAACCATAAAACTCCTAGAAGAAGAAAAATCATAACAACATAGGCAGTAAACTCTCTGATACTTCTCTTAGTAATTTTTTATTTTTATTTTTAAAAAATATATTTTTATTGATTTCAGAGAGGAAAGGAGAGGGAGAGAGAGAGAGAAACATCAATGATGAGAGAGAATCATTGTTCGGCTGCTTCCTGCACACCCCCCACTGGGGATGTGCCCACAACCCAGGCATGTGTCCTTGACCAGAATTGAACCTGGGACCCTTTAGTCTGCAGGCCAATGCTCTATCCACTGAGCCAAACCGGCTAGGGCAGTAATTTTTTAAATATATCTTTTTGAACAAGGGAAACAAACAAACAAAATAAACAAATGGAACTACACCAAACTAAAAGGTTTTTGCACAGTGAAGAAAACCATCAATAAAACAAAAAGACAACTACCAAATGGGAGAAGATATACACCAATAATACATCTAATAAGGGGTTAATATCTGAAATTTATGAAGAACTCATATAACTCAACACCACCCCCCTCACTATCCAATTAAAAAATGGGCCAAGAACCTAACTAGAGGGCATATAGATATGAAAAAACGCTCAAAGTCACTAATCATCAGAGAGATGCAAACGAAATCTGCAATGAGGTATCACTTTCCACCTGTCAGAATGGCTATCAGCAATAAATCAACAAACTAGTGTTGGAGAGGATGTGGAGAAAAGGAACCCTCGTTCATTGTTGGAGGGATCACAAATTGGTACAGACACTATGGAAAACAGTATGGAAGGTCTTCAAAAACTTAAAAATAGAACTACCTTATGACCCAGCAATTCCACTTTTGGGTACTTATCTAAAGAAATCCAGCATGGTTGGTGTGACTCAGTGGTTGAGTGCCGACCATGAATGAAAAGGTCACCTGGGCAGGGCACATGTGTGGGTTGTGGGCTCGATCCCCAGCAGGGATCATGCAGGAAGCAGCCGATAGATGATGTTTCTCTCTTATTGATGTTTCTCTCATTCTTCTCCCTTCCTCTCTCTCTAAAAATAAAAACATATTTAAAAAATAAAGAAATCCAAAACACTAATTCAAAAAGATATATGCACCCCCATGTTCATTGCAGCATTATTTGCAATAGGGAAGATATAGAAGCAACCCAAGTGCCCATCAATAAATGAGTGGATAAAGAAGATGTGGTATATATATGTATATATGCACAATGAAATATTACTCAGCCATAAAAAATGATGAAACCTTATTATTTGTGACATCATGGATGGAACTAGAGGATATTATACTCTATAAATCAGAAAAAGAAAAATACCATATGATTTCACTTATAAGTGGAATCTAAAGAACAAAATAAACAAACAACACAGAAATGGGCTCATAAATACAGAGAATGTACTTAGGGTTACTAGGTAGAGGGGGTTGGGGACTGGGTGAAAAAGATGAAGGGATTAAGAAGTACAAACTGGCAGTTACAAAATAGTTACAGGGATGTAGCTACAGCATAGGGAATATAGTCTACAATATTGTAATAATTATGTATGGTGCCAGTGGTAGAATTATATAATTTGTAAATTATGTAATTGTCTAACCATTATGCTGTACAACTAACATAATGTTGAATGTCAACTGTAATTGAAAAATAAAATTTAAAAAGATACCTGATCCTTGATGTTAAAATGTAAAATTGACAGTACCCAGAGCTTCCCTACATTTCCAGGCTTTGTTTGGAGAGATGATAAATTTTCCTCATTGTTTATAAGTACTGTGTTGGAATTTCCTATTAGTCATATCCAATAGCATTTTGTTCAGCAAAGAATGCAGGTCCTTGCTGCACTTTGGGGTTTCACTGGCTCCTTCCCCACCACAAAATCGCTGATGCTGAGTAGGAAAGGGGCTGAGGGGCCGAGGGGCCTTTGTGTCACAGAAGTTTATAAAGAGACACCCCTACTTAAGACCAGGAGTGGTGAGTGAAGGTGAGAAGAACTGAGAGGAGGGTGAATGAGAGGAATCAAAGAGGAAATGCACCTATCAGCCACCACGAATGAGGTGAAAGGCAGCCATAGTTTGTGATGTTTGTGGAGCTGGGAACTTAAACATCCATATGGAAGTTACTGGCTTACTGCTTGCTATATAATTCCTCCTATTTAGGCTTCTTTGCCTCAAGTTAAGAGGTTTGGTAGTAAGCAACGTCTGCCTTGCCATTCTTTCATGTGCTCCCAGGAGTGATGGATGGGGAGACCATGCCAGCAGAAGCCAAGCCCAGAAAAAGGCCTGAATGGGGAGCATGTGGGTGGACACACTGCTGTGGCTGTTAATATCTTGCTGCCATGATGTGATGCATTCAACTTTAATAATATCCTATAATATGGCCAAACCATATCCTGAAGGTATTTGATAAAAGTTAATCCTATAGTGGATGGGGGGCTAGGAAAGAGTCAAGACCCTTCATAGGAAGAATCATCAAAGGATCTGCCCTCAAATATCCGAGACCCGTCATGTGGAATGGCTAGTAGATCTCTTAGTTTTTCACGAGGGAGGAAATGGATATTTTCTGAAAGGCAGATCTGAGCTCAGTATAATGCCATTTCCTGCTGGCCTGATCTGAAAATGACAGGTTACTGTTACATTCTCACTGGTCCCTGGAAATGCTCCCAATGTTGGAAAAAGGAAACTGGGCAACCACCTCTAGCAAGAAAATATTTGTGTGAAAAGCTGAAATAGTTAATTTTTTTAAGTACTTGAAAATAATTTAAAACCTTATGAAAATACCTACACCATTGAATTTATAGGAATGCTGTCTTCTCAGGAGCTCTGGCTTCTGTGTTTCCAGTAATCACTCTCACTTCATCCATCTTTCCCCTTCTTACTATTTATATCTATTTCTTACGGCATATTTATTTATTTAAAAGTGTGATCGAATACCAGACAGTATGCCAAGAGCTATGAATATCACATTTAAAAGAATATAACTCAATTTCCTACTAGTCACTTAATCTTTCTTAGGACAAACAGCATAGTATCAATTTAGCTGATTGGTTGGAAATATAATTACACTAAAGCCTAATGAGTTTAGACTGTTAATTAGCAAAAAAATCTTACTCAATTGGCAGTCCAAGTAGGCAACATAGACGCAACAGGAAAAGGCTTTCAAAATAGAAAACACACACCATCCAAAAACCACCCCAAGTATTTTAGAAACATAGGCAAAAGAAAGCCTATTGATATTTTTGTTTTGAGTTATTCCAGTCCATTTTTATAGCCCATATCATGAATATTTTAAAAACCCTTTCCCTTGAACATTATAAATATTTTTTTCATTTCTCTTTATACATTTTCCTGCTACCCACTTCTTTTTTAATTTGGAAAGTTCTTCCTGAGGGGAAAAGAGGGAACTCGAGTGAGAACATTCCCCAGGGTCTTCAAGAAAACCCAGGTCTTTTAATGTGCAAACATGTTCATACTTCCCAAAGGCTCAGGGTGCAATTAGAAAGACTCCAGGCTCTTCACCTGGACCATACACTATTTGAAAGGAAGTGAAACTTCCTCTTTTCAACCAGAGCGCCTTCCCCAACTCTACCTTTACAGACAAACGTTTCAGGAGAGACAGCAGGTTATTCCACTCTCAGTCTCCTGCACATCTGATTACCCACGGCCTGCAGACTTAATGCCTCTTCCCCGTGGGTAAACCAGGGAGATGCAGGCCCATTACTCACCATGTGACCTGGGGCAGTTACACTCAGAGGAGGTTACAGGAGGCTAACCTTCATGCTAGGTCTCTGGGGGTGCCAGCTGTTACCCTGTTATACTCCATTTCTAGGACTGAATATTAAAAGAGAATAAGCCGGTGGTGTGTCTTCCACCTGGATTTCCAGCAAACTACATGGCTATTAATCACCTGGTAACTTCTCCCTGTGCCAGCATGAAGACAGCTGCACCAGGTAACCCCAGACACGAAGCCTTTCCACACGTTACTGTTAATTTAAAGCCTGGCAGGTTGGAATGACTCCAGAAAAGGACAGAACAAATCTTATTAGCAAAGGGGAAACTTGCACATTTGTTACGCGGCTTACAGGTTCCTGTTTGAGAGCCTCTACCCACGCCCATCTTTTCTTACCAGGAACGTGGGAGAAGCTATTTTTCAAAGGTATAGCAAAGGTGGAAGCATGTCCTGGAACTAGAGAGATCCGGGTCCAAGTTCAGGCCCTGCCATGTGCGGGCTTTCTGACCTTATGACTATATCCTAACCTTCAGTCATCCATAAAATGAGAAAAAAAAAAGAGAAAACCACCATCATCTTTCAGGTTTATTGCAGGGTCTCTTGACTTCAGCAGGAGTGACATTTTGGACTACATAACTTCCTTCTTGGGAGGGGGTGCTGTCCTGTGCATTGTAGAATATTTAGCCGCATCTCTGGCCCCTACCCACTACGTGCCAGCACCTCCAACCAAAGCTCATCCAGACATTGCCAGCTGTGCCCTGGAAGGCAAGATCATCCCCAGGTGAGAACCACTGGCTTACCGAGAGGAGTAAGTTCACAATATCTGTAATGAGCTTGGCACAGAGCACTTCTCTCCCTCACATTGCCATTTAGATGCTCAACGACTCAGCATTCCCTTGTTGTGTCTGTCTGCCCAGCACCCACCCCCCTATGCACGGTGACTAAATTGTGACCGCCCTGTTTGGTGGTGGGTCTGTCAGTCACAATGCTCCACCTTCCCCTGGCTTAGGAGTGGACCTGGGGCTGAAGTTAGGACATCTGGACCCTCTTTCTGGAATTCGGAGGTCCACAGCAAGGGCTCCAGGGGCCCTTGGTGTTGGTTAATTGCAATGAACTCATCCAAGGAGGTATTGCTAGTTCCTGCTACCAAAGTCCAGGCTCTCTGGCTTCATGGCCTCCCCAGGGATCAGCTTCATCAGCTTCAGTCAGTTTGGGGAGTTTTCCAAATGCATCCTTTTTATATTTGTAATTTCATCCAAGTGGCTTTTACATTTTTCAGCAAAGGCATATTAAGTGACATAATTAGTCACAGTGGCAAGACAACAAGATGACCTTGAATGAGAAAAGGGATGTTAGCGGATGGATATGTAGATCACTGTTTGGGAACACAAGGTTTCATCTGGTGCTTTCTCTCTTCTCTCTATTCAGTGAGGCCCCAGAACCAGCAGCACCAGCACCACCTGGGAGCTGGTTAGAGCTGCAGAACCTCAGTCTCCACCCAGATCTACTTAGATCACAGGTGCTTCTAAGGAACCATCTATCTGTTGAAGCCCTCCCCGAGAGAGACTCAGCTTAAGGGCAATCATGCGGCCTGTTCCCACAGGCTCCCTTTGGTTAGATGCTGGGCCATGCAGAACCCACTGTGCCAGGAAGGAGGCAGAGAAGGATGAGAAATAGACACTAATAAAAATATTTAATTCTTTCCAAAGCCCCAGGAACCTACCCTTACTCATTCATCCCTGTCCCTCCACTTAAGTACTTTCATATAAATGTGTTCTTACCTAACACTTTAGATCACTATTTTTTAAACTGGGTGTCACAATTCATTTTCAGATCATGAAATCAATTTATAGATCATGGGCATCATTTTAAATAACAAAAGAGACAGACTAGAAATGAGAAGGCAAGCACCACCTAGAGTAAGACTAGCAAGTATTATATGTAAAACTTTGGGGGGGGGGTGTGTGTGTGTGTGTGTGTGTGTGTGTGTGTGTGTGTGTGTGTGTGTGTGTGTGTGTGTATTGGAGGTGCTATGATGTAAACCCATTTTTTTTTTTTTTTTTTTTTACTGTGGAACCCAATCAAAAAGTATGAAAGTCACCTTTACCAAGAGTTGTCCCAAGAAATAGCCATTTAAAAATTGTTTCATTTCTCCATCCTTAAATTGTTAAACTTACTAAGAAATTATGTTCATGGGGTTCGGTGATGGCCAATCACAGATCAGCCTTAGAATTGAGGCCTCAAAAGTCTGCCTCTCTATTTCGGGGAAGTATTCTGGTGCACAATCCAGGACACATAAAACTAAGAAAGCTACTAGGAGGCTTGGGGAGTTTGGTTTTAGCTCAGTGACTCTTAGTCAGGATTCAAGTCTGAGATCTTTTCTACTTCACTTGACCTTGTCCCATGTGACTGATTTTTCAAGTACTTTTCTGCCGGTACGGTGTCTAAGTACATGTTGCACGTCCCTTTTCTGGAGGCATCTGTAACATAATCAACCAACCCAACAGCTAAACACTAATGCCCCGAGAACGGCACAGGCTGCACTGAGAGGGAAGCAGGTGACACTATGCCTGGGGCCTGTTTACCCCATGCTCAGCAGACAGGCTCTCTCCATCAGCATCATTCCAGCCCTTATGGGAGACCCATGATGTGCCCAACACCATGTCTTGCTTTAGAGAGATCTTCCCATTTCACAAAGTGTCCAGTGACATGGACACTGGACTCTCTTCTTATCGCCATTTCAGATGAGGAAACGGACTCTCAGAGAGACTAAGTGGCTGGCCCACCTCCTAAAATCTGCACCAACCTAATTCAAACCTGTCCTCTGAGCCACTGTCCCTCCTGTCACCCTCATACCGGCTCCAGCAGGCATTCCCACCTCCCACTGTGCCACAGCACGGCAAGGAGCACACACTTCTCTCTTCCCGTCAGCGCTTAAGTACACAGCTGGCAAGCATGGGTGATATTTATGACATGGCGCACAGCCTTCTTTTATCTTTTCCTGTTCCCTTTGTTTATATATCAAATGGAACAGCGTTCACTCTCTTCAAAGAGAGGGGAGGCAGTGATGTGGAATGAATCTTGCAGAAGTGGAATTTGACGGTGAGTGAAATATTTATTCAAACAGAAGGATCTGAGGACTGGTCACATGCCTGTCATTTATAGCATAGTGATGTGCTCTGTGCTATTAACTTTTAATTAACTCAATTAGATCAGAATGTCTGACACCACAATGAGCACATATAAACACCCCTGTTGGTGTCATGTTAAATTAATGTCTCTGAACAGCAAATTCTCTTCTTGCGCTAATGAGTTTGCCACCCCAGCTCAATTAATTGTCCCTGGCACCTACGTGCTGGTCACATGTGAGGTGTGCCCATAGTGCCAGGCCTCACAGCCTGCCTGTCTCACGTCTTGATCAGCAGCAGCAACATGATTTCCAGCGCTGAGGTTCACTGCCCTCTAACGCTGGCGAGATGTCTCTGAGTCTAATTTTTATTGGGTACATTAAGGAAGTTCATCTTTATAATCAGGGACCTAGACTGTTGAACCGCATTCTCAATAGAGTGTTGCAATTTCAAATAAGATACATCTTTTTGGCTCCTTCACCTAAAAATATTAGAGGGGAAGTGTTTTTTTAGCACTTAGACTTGGGCTGCGCGGCTGTAGAGCTATACTTTTCAGCTAAATCAGTGCCTTCACTCATCTTAATGAACATTATTAGTCCAATTCAGTCCCTAAATGGAAAACAGCCCCCACAGAACCGCCAATTTGTGCGTGGTTATAAAGGCCCAGTTTAATTTATCATCTCACACATTTAATCAAGAGTATGCAATAATAAATCCTGAAAACGATCAACGTTGCTGGTGTGTGGCCCCACATGCGTCTGTCTTCCTAACAGATTCATAGAGGAAACTCCCCCCAGGCTTTCTTTTGTAAACTCCTTACATCAGGGACCAGCAGCAGAGCACTGGGACCATGGGGACAAAGAATTGAACCTAAAAGTTAAAGGGGGTGGGGGAGGAAGAGCCAACATCCTTCAACCTGGGGCTTGAGATCAGCTTGGATGCTCCTTATATTTACCTTATTAGTTCACTTTTAGTAAAAACAGAAAACACAGATGAATTCTATTTAAGCAGCAGCTCCATGGGCTTCTCTGAACATGTTAAGCACACTTTTACTTTTCCTCCTTCTAGTCTTTGCACATGCTGCCCCTTTGTGCATCAAGCACCGTTTTCTTTGTCTGGCTAATCCCTGCTCCTTCTGAGTAAGAAGGACTGAACACCATTTCTTCAGGGAAGCCTTCCTCCACCCCCAGACGGGATCAGGACCTCCCAGTCTGCACTCCTACGGTGCCCTGTACTTTCCCTTCTATCGTCACTCATTATTATCTGTTCAGTGTTTGCTTTCTTACCAGATAATGATCTCCAGGGCAACTACCTTTGCCTTCTGTTCCCCACAACATGTAGTACACAGGTCCCAAGAGACACAGAAGAGGTGAGCACTAGTGTCTGCAGGAGAGAGGGAAAGTGAGGGAGCACGGACTACACCAGGGCCAATCACAGCTTCTCAGGGCACGGTCTGGCTGCAGATCGCTGAGGCTCTCGGAAGGGATGGGGAACTGCCTGAGAGCAGGGGCTATATCCCCTGCATTGCAGGTGCCTAGGAATGTTAAAAATATTTTGAAACATTATCCCTAATGCCCTTGTGCCTCTGAGTTGCAATAAATACTTAAATAAAAGCATCATTGGACCTGATGATCTCAGAGCATCAATTCCTCATAAATATTTAATTTTTTAAAAAAAAAATCACTATGTTGAGTTAATTTATTTTTACCTATTTAATCCCCAGCAGCTCTATGAGGTTAGGTCTATGTCAAATCCTCCTTGTTTTGATCATAATCTGAGACTTACTATGTGCTAAGCACATTGCAAGGTGTTTTACTCACCTTGTCTCATGTCATCTTTGGAACAGGAGCCAATTTTCTCGTTTTACAGATAAGGAGACAGAAGCACTACAGAGTTTATTCAAACAGGAGGAGGTAGGATTGGGCTTGGAACCCAGTCCTGTCTAAACCGCAGTGTCACTTTATTACAAATATTAACAGCATTGCAACCAAGGCTGTGTCAGATTTTCATGCTCATCCTGTTTTGGGCCAGGAAATCAATGACTCCAGATACCAAAAAAGGTGATTTTCAAGGGTGAAACAAGCAGGGACATCTGGGCCAGCACAGACCTTGGAGAAGGAGCCACACTGGAGCAGGGAGGCAAGCAAGCCCACAAGATGTGTGAACCTCTCCTTGCTGGGTACAATGGCAGGGACTCTGTCTTGTGGAGCAAAAGCCAAATCACTGAATATACTCATGACATGAAGACATTTCCCAGCGTTTGAGAGGTTTGTCCTTATCTACGGGAAAGCCATTTTCTGCATGCATTTCTAATTTTCTAGTGCAAATACCAATACTCACTTTGCAACCAACACTAGTTTAAAGCTAGGAAAGGGGTAGAGGCAGGGCCTTTTGGGGCATCCTTGTACTTCTCTTTTCAATCGCAAAGCCCCCTGTCATGGCCACACAGCCCATACTGAGAAGCCTTAATATGCCTGGACTTGACATAATTAGTTTCAAAGACTGGATCTTCAATCTTTACCACAGTCAATTTCTTCTATAGTCAGTATTTTTTATTAAAAATAATAGCAAGAGATTTTGTGCATTCCTGCTACTTCATGAGCCATCTGTCACAGACACCTGGGGCAAAGAAGCTATGAAAAGCATGAGGAGCACTTGATCAGCTAAAAAAAAAAAAAAAAAAAAAAAAAGGGAAAGAAAACCCACAAGAAAGCTGGCTTCTTACTTTTGGAAAGATGAATTTTAGCATCTCACCCAGCATTTCCCCTACTAGGGACATTGTTACAAGGAATTTAATTGATCTTATTAGGCTTGGCATAGGAATCAGTTATCTTTATAGTTACAGTCAGTCAATAAGAGAAGGTGGCGAGTCACTTTTTTGTTGTTAATCCTCACATACAGATATTTCTTCATTGTGTGTGTGTGTGTGTTTTCATAGAGAGTGAAAGGGAGGGAGTGGGAAGAGAGAGGGAGAGAAACATCAATGTGAGACACATAGACTGGTTGCTTCCTGCATGCATCTGACTGGGGTTGGGGAGAAAAATCCACAACTCAGGTACATGCCTTTTACCAGGAATCAAATCCTTGATCCTTTGGTGCATCCTTAGGGCCAACGCTCTAACCATTGAGCTCACTGGACAGAGCTGGTGAGTCAGTTTTAAGAAGCCAAGCAAAATCCTAGAGAATTGTTGAACATATTCAAGGTTTGAGTTTTCAAAAAATTCCTTACACCCCATATCCATCCACACTGGGTGTGAGGTAGCTTGCACAACTAAGCACAATAAGGTGGAATTATAAGAAGATGAAAAGAAGAATCAGAGAAGAGAGACAAAAAGGGGCAGATCGACATCGCGGCCATCCACAGATGTAGTTCTTATGCCTAAACCACAAATTTGATCCTGTGCATCTTGTCAGCGAAAATAAAAGAGAAATATGGCAGTGTGTGATGCAAATGGCTCACAGGCTGGTGGTGAGGGAGAACCAGGTGTTTATGAACGGGATTCCTGAGTCTCAGATCATGAGGCTTCCAAGAGGGTCCTGGCACCATAAATCCTAATCCCATTTCGAGTAACGGCTGAGGATTGGACGCCAGGCCATGAGCTACAAACTGTGCAATGCTTCACAGCAGCCGATGACATAGCTGTGGTCCCCTCCCCCAGCTGGGAGGCTCAGCCTCAAAGAAGCAGTGTAACCTGCACAAGGTCACATGACTGCAAAGGAGACAGCTCACTTCCACACATCAGTTTCATCTCTCCTGCCTCCCCAGTCAAGGGGAAGCTAGGGTGTACCCTAAGTGTCTTAGAAGCTGATCAGATCCAGGGACATTCACTCTCTTGGCCACAGGTTGATTCTGAGCAGAATGTCATTAGTACAAAGGTTTGGGCAAGTTAAATTCCATTATATTCATATGTACTATACATATCCAGGTGTATGGCTATATTACAAAGTATAGTTTTTGAAATATTCTAATCTATTACATAGATGTACCTGCACATGTCATAGGCAGTTGCATACACATAATGGCACTTGTACCTGGAAATAATAATAACAGCAATAGGTAACTTGCAGAGCTCTTATGGCGTGCCCAGCTCTATTCTATGCATGTCCTGTGATCTTAATTAAGGGTATTGGGAGCAGGGCAGCAACCTGCTCTGTTAAACCACAGAAAAATGACACTTTAAAGGGCAATGTGGCCTGTAAATCCCCGAGGAGCTAGGTAACCCTTTATGCTGACAGCTCATCAACATCACCAGCTCAGCTCTGCTTTCACATTCTCTGACCTGCATTAGAACAAAACACATAGATATCCCATGGCTGATGTGCTTGGATCTCACAACATGACCCCACAGCTCCCTGCCTTGGACACAGGCTGCCCCTTACTTTGATCAAGGTGACTAATTGGTAAGAAACTCAGGTGGATGAGGCTGCTTTCTAGGGTCATGGTTACATCTCAGGCATAGCACTGCCAGACACTGGCCCCAGCCGCAGTGCAGAGCAAGCCCTTCATCTACACTCTCACAGGAAGCCTTTCACAGAATAATGAAATAGAAAAAAATCTAGCTTGGAGGATCTGATAAAAAGGCAACTTGTAAAAACTAAATTTAAACTTGGTTTGACACTTTTTTTCCAAGTTATTTTACTTCCAGGAGGACAACAATAACAGTAACAATAATAAGGATGAGTTACAATGTTCACTTCTTTATTGAGTACTTACTTTGTGCCGGGAGCTGGCTAAGGATTTGACATGCATTATTTCAATTCTCCTAGTATCATCTGAGCTTGGTATAATTATAAGATCTACTTTAAAAGACAGGACTTAGAAGTTCAAGCAGTTGAAATCTCCTTCAGACACCTCTTGGCTAGACCCACCAGCAAGAGGGCACAGAGACAAGGGTCCCAGGGCCATTGGTTGAGAACCTCAGCTTTAGAGATAGACATCCTAAAATCAATTCAGTTCCTCTACCTGTCATTGAATGACTGGCCAATCTCTAAGAACCTCAATCTCCTCCTCTGTAAAGTGGACTAATGCTACAATCCATGCTATCAGAATCTTGCAAAGGTTAAATGAGGTAATTCATATAATATACTCAACACAGCACCTGGTACCTGGTAAAATACTCAAAACGAGTAAGACCTATTTTATCTTCATTAAGCTTTTATTTAGAAATGATTGTGTAGATCCACGTGCAGTTGTAAGAAATAACGTAGAGAAGTCCTGCAGACCCTTACTTAGTTCCCCCAATGATAACATCCACAAAACCATGACATGATATTACAACCAGGATATTGACATTGATCTAGTTAAAATACAGAACAATTCCATCCCAACAGGGTCCCCACTATGCAAATATTTTCATTATTTTCCAAAGTCAGTGTGGTTGCTGAATAATTTGGGGATGGTTGGCCTGTGGGATAAGGGGCAGGGAAAGAACATTTACTACATGACAGAGATGAGAAACCATATTTTAAAAGTTTCTTTCCCCACTTTTAAACAGATAAAACATACCGCCATATAATTCAATGCACCTGTTTCAGAAGTCACAGTGAAATCCGAGTTCCACATGTTAGCATAACGATGTTACTGATTTCACAAGAAAGGACATAAGTCACCTCCACACACCGAAGACAGAAATAGTGCGGCTGGAAACAGACTCCTGAGCACAGACATAAGTTAGAAATGTCTCTGTACTGCTAGGAACACTCCTGGGCCCCCGTGTACACTTAGACTGAACACCAACTAAACCTTCAAGACCCTAGATCAGTGGTTCCCAATGTGGGGCACATGCCCTACAGGGGGACAATTTGATTTTTAAGGGGGCAATTAGAGAATGAGTTATTTACAGTGAATTATTTGCATTTCTTATGGTTCTAGGAGCCTCCTATGCATTATATAAATACATATTGTGACATATTTATGCATTTCAGTTTTCTATTATATGTTTTGAAACCTTATTTGCTATTTTTTCATATCACTTCATATTATTATTATTATTTTTAACAATTTCTTCCTCAGTACTTCAACTGTCCTTTCTTTCTTTTATTTTTCTCTTTCATGGATGGCATGTTCCTTGAAAGCTTGTTTAGAACAAGTTAATGGGCTTTTAGGCTTCCTCCATGTGAATAGCTCACTTTTTGAATAAGAATTATGTCACGGGGAGGGGGGGCAGGGACATCAGGATTTTAGAGATGCTTAGGTGGGACATGGCCAAAAAAAGGTTGGGAACCACTGCCCTAGATCATCTGGGTCCTACCTACCTCTTGGATTTGTTTGCTAATCAATCCTACCTCCCTCACTAAACTTCTACTGTTATGGTCACTTTCCCACTTCTTGACCATTCCACGTCTGTTTTGGTCTCAGGGCCTTCAACTGGACATGCTCATTGTTGAGCGCTGCTGGCCGGTTCCCTAGCAACACTCCTGTCCTTGTCAGCTCTGTTTTAGCAGAGCCCCTGCCCATGTGCCTCACCCTTCCTGTCCTGCCACTCCTTTCACTTTCCTCTCCCACTCCTCACTACCTGACATCCTGGTTTTATCCGGCTTCTTCTTTATCCTCTCTCTTCCAATGAGAATACCAGTCACAAAAGCTGAGATCTTGCCTGTGTCCTTCACCCTTTATTTTCAACCCCTGAAACAGTTACTGGCATAACTTAAGTGTTCTTTGAAGAGTCACTAAATTAATGAGTGCAAAAGTAAAAATGAGAAAAATTACTTTTTGAATACTCATTGGATATCAATTGGATTTTTCTTTTTGATGATGGCAATCCCAATATTTCTTCTGATTTATGAGAAACCTAAACTACACCATAGCATTTTATCTTAAAGGCAGCAATAACTGGCAACAATGATCACACTAACGCCCCACAGGTAGTCATTTAGCTAAAGGGTTTGCTACAGAAGGTCTCAGGTAACCTGAGTTACTTGGCCTCCCCTCTCTTGTGATAGCCCTATTGCAAAGACACAGCTACTTGTTTGGTCAATGACAGTGCTGTGTGCGGTTTCTTTTGGGGGTTGAGGGGAAGTTGTTAATCAAGCATTTATAAAAATAATCTGGAATTAAAATGTTATTCAATTTTTAGATGTATATCATTGAAAAATTTTCATCCAAATAGGAAATTGGACCTGTCTCATAAGCTCTTTTTGTGGATGATCTAACAACAATTTCAAACTTCCCAAATGCTACCTGTTTCGAGAATGCAAAATTTGTAAAGTCTAATCCCGTGGTTGGCAAACTGTGGCTCATGAGCCACATGCGGCTCTTTGGCCCCTGAGTGTAGCTCTTCCACAAAATACCACGGCCTGGGCGAGTCTATTTTGAAGAAGTGGCATTAGAAGAAGTTTAAGTTTAAAAAATTTGGCTCTCAAAAGAAATTTCAATCGTTGTACTGTTGATATTTGGCTCTGTTGACTAATGAGTTTGCCGACCACTGGTCTAATCTATTGCAATTCCCAGCACCATTTTCTTGGAGTGGTCATCATTTAGAGACAGAGATACCTCTGAGACAAATAATGCCCTGATCAGGTTTCTACTACAAATCCACTTAGATGACATGGACCTATTCTTGGTCACAGGTGTTGAGCCTTGGTTTTTCTTTGGTTTTCTTTGATTCTCTGAGTGTTCATTTGCCTCACCTGTAAATTGGCTATAATGAAGGCACCTCTCTCATAAGGTTGTTCTGAGGATTAAGTGAGATAAATTGATAAAGCTTTATCAGAGTGCTTCAAACAGGGTAAGTTAATGCCATTACTAACTGTATAGAACATCATATAAGTTTGGTAATGGTAGGGGTGTGCTGGTAAATATTTAACAAAAAACTCTTTGAAAAAGTGATGGTTTGTAATGTTTGCACATTCCCATGGTGTATACACTCCTGCCAGAGCTGATATCAAGCTACAAACACTACACATGAAATTGGAAAGAGAGTCTAACAATCTCTCAGGAGAATTGGTATTAGCAACTCCAGCACATCAACCACTGGGTAAGAGGGTGGGTGTAATATCTTTTTTGCATGGTCTATGCATCTCAAAAACAGGATATGTATCATATAACTTGCTAAAGAGAATCAGTGAGGGGCATCACTCAAGGAAAGCTAAAGTCAAGGTCCAGGCACAGACAACTGGTGTGTTAGGAGTAAAGCTCTAGGAGATATTTCTGAGTTTGGAATTTGGAATTGCATTTTCCCCCATGCAAAACTATTCATGAAGGGTCATACTAGAGACAATAATTTCCAGTCTAGTCCTTGAGGACAAAGAAACGCGGTAAGAGATTATGGACTCAAAGAATGAACATTTAGCAGATTCTTTGCTAGAATTAAAGGCACAAGATAAATGTTGAGCTCGTATTTGGAATACACCAAGGGGAAGATGACAAAATTTCATTTGGAGATGATTCATGTGGGCAGTTCACAACACCAGATTGTAGGAGAGAGTTCTGGGCTGGACAGGGAAATCCCTGCATCAAGTGATGGATGAAGCTATGGGTCTTGGTTAGGATTAGAAGGCAGAAATAGAAAGAAAGTAAAGGGAAGAAACTTGGGGAAGCCTTCATTTAGATTAGGAGAGAAGGTCATGACTGCTTTTCAGGGACAGTTTGAAGAGATAAAAAGACTAATCTGGAGAGTTAGTGTCACAGAGCCTGAGAGAAAAGAGATTTACTACATTACACAAATTCTCTTGATCTACCACCTGCTGATGATTTCTTAGCCTTACTTTCATTTTAAGTTGTTAACCTTGTGAACCATGTTTAGTGAGACACAATTACACCTACACATAACAGTACTTCCTGGTGGTGACTTGATGCGGCAGCTCTAGGTGAGGTCTTGGAGAAGCTCCCAAGAGCATAGAAAATGGTGCAAACAGCTGCAAGTACACATCCAATCCTGAAGAACACAGCCCCGAGGTTAGGGTTTTTATTTCTCGCCTCTTTTTCAAACATGCCCACACATGCACAAAGTTCTCTTCCTTCCTCATCTCCCTCCCCTAGTCCCTGCGGATGGCAGCCATTAGGGGCAGTGGGTGGCCTGAAGCCCACGTGTTCTCACAGTGCTTGACCCTCACCACCATCCCATCAGCACCCCTGCTCAGAAGGGTCCTTCAGGAATCAGAAAATATCAACCTTCCCCTCCACATTCATCGTGCCTTCTTACCCTCCCCTTTCTACTCCTACCCAACAGCCTGGCATCCCTGGACTTCTGAAGTGAAGCTGTGGAGACAGAGCAGAGCAAAGAACCCGAATGTGGGGGTGACATTTAAAGGGCAGCAGCTCTCTTTAAGAATCAGCTGTCCTTTAGGAGCACATTTTATTATTTGCTCTGCCAAGGAATGCATTGAGGCTTCTTGGTTTCTGGATTTGATATTGAGGCATTGTTTGATTTGGGTGGGATGGTTATCATGAGTGACAAAAGCCAATTTTTGTATCAGATTAAATTTAAAACAGACCAAATGGTGAAAAATGATGCAGGGAATAACTTTTAATTTTTTCCCCAGGTTCATGGAACATCTGAAAATAACCCCAGAGGAAAATAAACAATAAGTCAAGTATTTAAAGGTGATTTAATTCAGGGTGGTGGTGGTAGGGGGTGATGCCCAAAGTTGAATAATGTACATGTTTAACAAATGTTTTACGGGTAGCATGCCAAACACTGTCCATTTAAGAAAAATGGGCTTCATCTTTATTTATTTATTTATAAATATATTTTATTGCTTTTTTACAGAGAGGAAGGGAGAGGGATAGAGAGTTAGAAACATCGATGAGAGAGAAACATCGATCAGCTGCCTCCTGCACCCCTCCTATTGGGGATGTGCCTGCAACCCAGGTACATGCCCTTGACCGGAACTGAACCTGGGACCTTTCAGTCCGCAAGCCGATGCTCTATCCACTGAGCCAAACCAGTTAGGGCTGGCTTCATCTTTAAGATGTCCAGAATGTAACAGAAAGAAAAGTAAGCAGACCATTCATGAGAGTGAGGTATGTGCCATATTGAAGCCCACACAGAGCTGGACCCTCATCAAACTTGCTTTCATGTTTCCAGCTCTTCACAAATCAGCCACTGTGATCCCCACATGGAAGGTTATTCTCCCCAAATGCCCAAGTAAGTTATATCTGGTACAGAACATGTATTCTCAGGGTATTATGCCCTCCTTTCACTGGGCTTATGTTAAATGACCTGCCAGAACACTAGCTCTCCTTTATAAAAAATAAGACAAAATGAAAACAAAATCTGTGAACTGCTTCTTCCCTTCTTTCTGAGATGTCAGAGATCAATCTCCAATTCTAAAATTCATGGGATCCCTCCATCCAGAGCTAAAGACCTGACCCAAACATCCTACATCCATTTTCACCCCTCCCCCAACTCAAACCATTCATCCTTTGTGGTTCATGCCAATCATCATCCAATATGCTGAAGTCATTCCAGTCCCCATTAGGGATGGATATGCAAAGGCACTGAGGGAGAAATGTGCATTAAGAAAATGCTGAGCAGGTCAGCGTGGCAGGAGCAAGCGTAGTATATCTGGAAGAAGGTTGTAGTGTGTGAAGAGTTGAAGGAAGCAGATGGTGAAGGTCTTGACCCATCTGGACTTATCCTGAAGGCAACAAAGAAGCAATGATGGTTTAAGGGAGGAAGTGATAGGATCCAGTGTAAGCCTCTGGCAGCAACATTGGGGAAAAGTAGACAGGTGTGTCAACGCCAAAGAGGAGAGTCTGATCACTTCCAGTGAGTCATAGTGAAAATGAGAACTGAGAACATGGTGCTAAGAATGGTACCAAGGAACCTGTTGTTTTCATAGATCAAACCAATAGGAATTAGTCATTGCTTCTGAAAGCATACACTCTAGAAGAAAAACAACATCATAAACAAATGGAGATAGATGAACCATGGAGCAGTGTAGAAATGAAAAAGAATGCCAGGCCAAGATTTGGGCTAAGAGGTTACAGAATCTAATGGAATGCAGAAGTCAGCAAAGCAGGAAATCAAAATGAGGCTGCCGATGAGGATAAGATTAGGAATGTGGTATTTGCAAATGCAGACAGAAGAAGTCAAGTAAGAAAATAATCATATAATACTCAGAGGGGAAAACAGTAATTTACTAACAGGAAAAAAAAAACCCACTACATATTTTTCAAGAATTCACGTAAAATTGCCCACTAGTGACTCTGTAAAGCTCCCTCTTGGAAATGTTAGTGGGAATCAGGTTCCTGTTTTATCAGTGATTATAAAACAAAAGCATTTGAGGAATGAATAAATTCTAGTCCAAACATCTAACTAGATAAAAGCCTATTCTGAAATCTTGACTTGTAACAGTAAATAAGGAGTAATTCAGGTTTAGGCAAAAAACTTCCTGGTGAAAAACAAGAATTAGATTAGGTTTTTAACATGCTGAAAATATATTTAAATTATATTTCAAAACTCAAGATATAAGCCTGGTTAATGTCCCCTGCATGGAGAAACGATTTGAATTTATATTTCAAATAAAAAGCCAATTATTTAGTTAACAGACGACCCTGACTATAGGATTGTAAAGGACACAACTAGTAATTTTATATCTAAGTGAATTTCTCAGATTCTACAGTCCCAGGAGGCCATCTCAGCTTCAGTACTGTTCTCTTGTAACACCTCTAATCAATATCTTGGCATTAAATTAACAATTAACTGTCAGTGCAAAGTAAAAGATAAATCATAAATTTTAAAATGAGCATTTCCTGCAATGGATTTCTCCAGTGTCTGACCTTAAACTGAACAGGGCTGATGTCATCTTTGTAACAAAACTTCTTGTAATCATTTTCTAGGAAGCAGCAGTCTTCTAAGATACTCCTCTGGGGGATAGTGAGGGTAACCTCTCATTGAATACTATATTTTTCCATGTATAAGATGCCCCCATGTATAAGACGCCCCCCACTTTCCCAACCCAAAATTAAGAAATCAATATTTTAAACATTTTGCTAGTTTTCCTCTTAAGGCCTTTTTTTTTTTTTTTTTTTTGCATCTTAAGGAGTTGTTCTTCCTGTTTTCTCCACTGTCTGATCATACACTCAGTGGGAGGAGGTCCAAACTGTCTCTCTGCAGCTCTATTCCCATGCTCTTTTGTATGGCTGATTACACTCAGTTTGAATTTTGCAGAGTAAGATAATTGCTTACCATTATTTTTCTTTTTATGTTATGACATCTTTATGGGCTCAAAACGCTCCGGTCCCTGTTGCATCTGCACACTCTCCACCTCCACCTCCAATTACAGCATCAGCTGACATCAGTAACAATAAGGCTCGTGATTGGAGGAAGCCTGTTTAACAAGGTATGGGCAGCTATGCACCCGCCTCGCTCCCTCCCTCCCCAGCTGACTTCTGTGTGTAAGATGCCTCTCAATTTTCAGTTTAATGATTTTAGAAAAAAAATAGCGTCTTATACATGGAAAAATAGGTAAGTCTAGACTACTAGACTCCGGAAGTTAAGAAAGCGGCTTAACTCTGGTCAATTCAGGTTTCTCATACTTGATTGGGTGTGTCTCACTACCTGTCTATCTATGTTTGTCTGTCTGTCTATCTATCTATCTATCTATCTATCTATCTATCTATCTATCTATCATCTATCATAGCTTTTAACCTGGCCTGGTCAATGAGGCATGAGGGGTACCGCAGGCCCAAGTTGGCAGTCCCTAGAAAGGATTGCTTCCAAGGTAGGCTCTTCGTGGGCATCTGGGAATTCATATTTTGGGATGGTTCCCACTATTCCCTAGTTGTAAGAGTGGCTCACTGTACCTGACCTGTTTGTACAAAACATAATGGTTTATGCTGAACACCTGCTTTCTTTATGGAAGTTTGGAATTTTGCTATATACCAAGCAGAGGGTACTTTAGGTGACCAGCTCCCAAGAGAAATTCTGGTCTTCCCAGTAGATATTTACATGTTGTCCTATTGTTGGGGGAATTAAGTATTTCCTCATGATTCCATTGGGAAGGACCCTGGAGCTGGTGCCTGGCTTCCTCCGCATCTCACCCCAGGCAGCTTTTCCTGTGCTGACTGTGCTTGGGATCTTTTCACTGTAATAAATCTTAGCCATGCGTATGGCCATGTGCTGAGTCCATGAATTCTCCTGGAGAATTACCAAAGCTAGAGCTGGCCTTGGGGACCCCTGACATGCACAGTATCCATCAATGTTTTGCCATAAATAGTGCTCTGAAAACACACTTAGGGGAACACTGCTCAATAGCAGAGATTAATTAAGAGAATGTATGTAAGACACAGAGCACAGCTACTGGCAGATAAGATGGGCTCTATAAATACTAGTTATTAATGCTGTTACTCTAGCATTCTTATTAATAATACCATAATTCTGGAAAGATAGGAATCTTCCTTGCCACACCTTTGAATATCAGCCATGTGCTCTGCACCCTGTTTCACACACTGGAACCGATCACTAGATGCTTGCTAAGTGAATTATTGTGCCCTTATTTACAAAGTGCTGTGCCCACACAGTGGAGGCCATTAAAAGCGTGCTGTCTCAGCCCCGGAGCTCACACATTGAAAACAAACACTATCAGTAAAGACAGAGCTGCACATGAAAATACAGACAGAAAACTCTTTTGACAATAAAAAAATAAATGGATGCAGAAAAGAGTGGTCACTGTACTTTCACAAGCAGAAGGCTTGACGCTTCAGTCTATTCCCCCTAAATTAGGAGGCAGAGTATGGATGGACTACAGAATTCTCCATTTCTCTAGATGTGAACTAGGTGGTCCCATGAAAGCCTTTTTTGCAAAGCTGATAAAACCGAGTGGGAGAAGGCGCCATAGCTAATGAAGAAGGATACACTTAGAATGGTGATGATGGACTTCCAAAATGAAATCTCAATCTAAGCCAGTTGGATAAGTTGTTTGTTAGATAGATTTCTTGTTTCAGCAAAATTTCACTTTCACTGCAGTGCATATCTCATAGATGAACTGGCCATAAGCATAATGACCCAAGATTCCAGATGGCCCAGGACCAGGTTCCACCGATTACTAACTTGGGTAAGCTTCTTAACTCCTCAGTGCCTCACTTTCCTCAAGAGTCAAATCAGGGCAACAACAGTACATACCTCACTGGGTTCATATATGAGTAAGAAAAGCTGCCTGGATAGTATCAGGTACATAGTATGTGCTTGAAAACACTGTTTTTGAGGGTGCTTCCACCTGAGCCAGGGAAGATGAGAAAGCAACTCAGCCAGGACAAATGTACAGGAGGCCTGTGTGTCTGTTTCCCAAGAAAGATGCTAGCAATTGGTTATGTTTCACTTTCCTGTTGATCAGAAGGCAGCCTCAGAATCTTCTTTAACGTCTCTGCTTGGGACAGAATTGTGTTCCTTAATATTTACACATTGAAGCTTTCACCCCCAATATGAATATATTGGGAGACTTTAAGGCAGTAATTAAGGTTCAATAAGGTCATACTGGGTGGGGCTCTAATCCTATATGACCTGTGTCCTTACAAAAAGAGGAAGAGACACCGGGGACGCACCCATAGTGAAAAGGCCATGTGAGGACACAGTAAGAAGACTGCTGCCTGCAAACCAAGGAAAGAGTCCTCAGGAGAAATCAGATAATCCTTTGATCATGGACTTCTGGCCTCCAGAGCTGTGAGAAAATCAATATCTGTGTTTTAAGCCCCAGGCTGTGGTATTTTGCTATGGAGGGCTGAGCTGACTATAACAGACCCAAGAAGACAGTCCCTTAAAATGATCACTTTCTGGACATTCTCCCAAACATTGCTTCTGTCTCTGGGACAGAGACTTCTGACCAACACTGCCTGGCCCTCTACATCACTCTATAAGTTCAGCCCATCCTAACTGGACCATTTGCCCCTTCCAAACATATCTCATTTAGAAAAACTCGGTTTGGGTTTACATTGGTTGTGAATCAGAAAATATCAGAGAAATCTTTGAACACCAGATGACCAATCTATGTTTCTAATGGTTTCTCCAATGGCATGAGATTCTTCTGGGTTCCCGTTCCTCCCAGTCACCCCACCTCAGTAAATGGCAGATCTGCCCTTCCTTCTGGCTCAAGACAAAGACTCCTAATCACCCTCAATGCCTCTTTCTTTCACACCCTCCATTTAATCCAGTAGCAGATAATGTTGTCTCACTATACCTGACCTGTTTGCATCATCACCCTTTTAAGTGTACCCTTCAAGACAAATCTCACATCCAATGCCTTCTCATCACCTCCACCTTCCACTTTAATCCAAGCTCCACCCTCTCTCACCTGGTTTACTGCTATAGCCTCCTGCCAGCTCTCTGCTTCCACTGCAGCCCCTCATTCTACCTCCCACAGCCCTGCCAGAATTCCTGGTGCAGGACATGTCAGAATGCACCCTGCCTCTGCTTACCACCTTCAGTGTCCCTCATTTCACTCAGAAGCCAGAGTCCATACAAAGCCTAGATGGTCCTGCATGATCTGCTTCCTCCCCCTCCTATCCTCCTTAAACATCAAACTCACTTCCACCCCAGGGCCTATGCACTTGCTGTCAGGGCTATTAAGAAGGGGTCCATGCCCTGGAGCAAAAGAATGGGGGCACCTCAACAGAGGCAGAGCAGCTAAAACTATTTCTACAGGGTTTTTCTTGAGCTCCTTCCCAGACAGTGGGGCTCTGTCATTATAAGACTCTCTTTCCCCAGTTTGGCTACTATTCACCTGTGTAGTTCTCCTTCCCTCCACTTATCTGCATAGTTGCCACCCTTCTCTTTCATCAGGACTCTGCTTAAACGTGCCCTGCTCACAGAGGCCAGCCCAGAGCATCATGTATAAAATAAGATAGTGCTCACCCCTTGCTTTCCCCATCCTCCTCACGCTTTTTAATTTTACTCAGGGGATTTTATCATCACCTGCCTGTGTGCCTGCCTGCCATAAGTTGCCTGAGAGCAAGACTTAGTGCCTCGAATAGTATCTGACAGGTAGTAGGAGCTGAATAGTCACCTGTAGAATTAATGAGTGTATGAATGAGTGAAAGAGTGGGGCAGGTGGTAAAGATAAGTACACTTCACATAAACACAGTCACAGGACTGCAATGATGACACAGCTTTCTGTCTTGGCATGCTGGGAAAGGTTTACAGTTACGTGCAGCTGCGAGAGTTACCCAGCTGGATGTCCCCGCTTGATGGGCTACAAAAACAAGACCATCCTTGGGTTATGGTGTTGATGAGAGGCATGCAAATCTAACCATGACAAGTAGATCTTTTGCAGATTAAAAAATATTCATTGCCTGTGGTATCCTTTCTGTGTTTAGAAAGGGCTTTCCCTTCTCCGCTTGTGCATGAGTGGCAAAGCATCTGGCAGTAAAGCACTAACTTCATTTCCTCTTCCCATTCATCTCTTTTATCTCCAACTTGAGGAGCTAACCCTGCGGCTCTCCCTCTGCAGTGATAACTTATAACTGAACTACTGATCTCTCACGTTAATGAAACTTCACTCTATTTCTCTTAAGAATGGCATGGGCAGGGCTGTTAAACAGCCAGTGTGATAAGACTGACTCTGGAGTATAATAAAGAGATTGGTGGAAAAATGGCGGCGGAATAGACAGACGTGTCCCGAGTATTGTCCCCGAGCAGATAGAATGAACAGCCGAGGGTCGCATGAGGAGTGTCTGTTGGAGAGTTAAGGGATAGCTATACTCCAGGAGAAGGTGTGGGACTGCTGGATGGGGGTCCCCTGACCGGGCAGCCCCCACTGTTGCTCGGTTCCCTCTGGGAGCCACCGGCTCGGACACGCAGACCATGCCATCTTGAAGGGGAAAGTAGATGTTATCTGAAGGTTGAAAATCTACAACAGCGGCACCCACTGAACAGCTGTGAACCCTAGAGCACCGGTTGGTCCCCAATTGGCGCAAACTCGCAGATTCAGAGGAGCTCTACACTCCACCATGGAAAGGTCAGATTTTGCCTGGGATAAGGTGAGGTCTCTTGTCCTGGCAGGACAGAGAAATGCGCACACTGTGGGAGCTGGAGGACTGGGGGAAGTCTGAACCTAGAAAAATTCGCAGCTGTTGGGCCTGGCATGATCTGTGAATGTGGAAGGGGTTCCTCAGAGCTGCTAACAGAGGGGATCTCTAAAAAGCAACCCATTTTGATCTGACACAGAAGGACAGCCTAAAAATTTGGGGAGTGTGCTGGCTGCTTGGACACAAGGGGGGAAAGGGGATTGTACAGGCTTGCACGCAGACCTGGAGTTCACACATTTGCGCTTTCTCCTCTTTGAATCCTTGCTTCTGATTGCTGAGACCAATAAATAGGATCACCCAGTTGGGGACACCCTAGTAGACTGCAGGGGAAAGTTGTTTTTCTGGATCCTGGGGATCAGAGCAGGGAGTGACCATCAGAGAACCAGCTCTGGGGCAGCCCACTCCCACAAACCGGTATTGAGTGCCACAGGGAAAGCAGGATCTATGCACAGGCTAGAGAGGACCTATAGATCCGGAGGTCAACCCAGAAACACTGCCACCCAGGGGCTGAATCATAAATTGACTCTTGTGTAATCACAAATAAAGGAATATAAGAAAGTAAGACACACTGCCTGCTTAAAAAAAAGGTCTTGCTTACAACACTGAGGAGCAGTGGAATGCAGGGATCTGCAATACTGCCCTGACTGGGAAACAGGTGTGCCAAACAGAAAATAGAGGAAGTGAATGACCTTCACTACTGCACATTTTATTTTTATTTATTTATTTATTTATTATTAATTTTTTTCTTTTTCATTTTTTACTTAAGAAACTAATTTTTTCTTTTTTCCTCACTTGATTTTACCTTTACAATTATTACAGTTTTATTTTCAATCAGTATTATTACTACTACTATCTTACCTTTTTTTTAAAGTGTCATTTTATTTTCTCTTTATTTGACTTTGAGATTAGTGTTTTACATTCTATTTTCATCTTTCCTTTAGCATCATTCTACTCTATCTCAATTCTACCTTTATGCCATCACTCTCTTCCTAACTTTTCCCCTTTTGTTGTCCTGTTTCTCTTACCCTTTTCCTGCTTTAGATTTTCCCTAGTCTTTCTTTTTACTCCCTGTTAAAATTTCACCCTACTTATATATCTAATTTCCAATCCCCTGCTCCGAGTTCATATACACCTCTCTCTTCTCTGTCTTCACTATTCAAAAAATTGTTTTTCTCTCTGTCCTTTTGTTGTTGTTTGCTTGAAGTTGATTATATTGATTTTTTATGCTTGTTTGTGAGATTGTTTTGCTTATTTTTTTTTTGTTTTGTTTTTTTGTTTGCTTTGTTTTTGTTTGTTTTTTGCATCTGTTTTTCCTCGCCTTGCTTGATATTAATTGTTGTTTGTAGTTTGTATTCATCTCCAGGTACTTGTTGCTGGTATTTGCTGGGATTAGTGGATATTCTATTGGAGTTTTCTCTCCATATACATAGTTTGTTGCCCTTTTCTTTATTATTCTCTTTCTCTTCTCTCTTACTTTTTTTTTTCCTTTGCCCAATTTCATTTTGGCACTCCTTTCTTTTTTTTCTCTCTCTTCTTCTTTCTCTCCTATCCCCTAATTTGCCTTTCTCTGGTGGTCACCTTTATTTGGGGTTATAAATATCGTGAATACATTTCTGTTCAGTGCCCTGTGTGTTGTACTTGGTTGTGTTGTATTTTGTTCTTTACATCAGCATAGGAGAGAGAGAACTACATGACCAGACACCCAGATAAGGGAGAACATGGGGAGACAAAGAAACAGCCCACATATGAAAGAAAAGCAGGCATCACCAGAAAAGGAAGTAAACGAAATGGAGGCAAGAAATTTTCCAGAGAAAGAATTCAGAGAAATGGTCATAAGGTGGCTGAAAAGAATGAAAGACAAATTTGACAATATGAGTAAGAACCAAGAGGAAATGAAGAACCAAGAAGAAATGAAAAATGATATCACTGCTCTAAAGAACTTAATAGAAAGCATCAAGAGTAGACTAAAAGAAGCAGAGGAATGCATCAGTGAGCTAGAAGACAAGGTAGGAAAAAATACCCAAGTAGAGCAGCTTCTTGAAAAAAAAAATTAAAAAGCAGGAGGAGAGCCTAAGGGAACTTTGGGACAACACGAAACAAAACAACATCCACATAATAGAGGTTCCAGAAGGAGAGGAAATTGAGCAAGGAATAGAAAACCTGTTTGAAGAAATAATGACAGAAAACTTCTCTGATATAGGGAAGAAAAAACCCACACAAATCCAAGAAGCTCAGAATCCCAAGCAAAATGAACCCCAAAAGACCAAAGCCAAGGCACATTATAATTAAATTGGCAAACACCAATGACAAAGTAAGAATCTTAAAAGCGGCCAGAGACAGAAAGTTACCTACAAAGGAACCCCCATCAGATTAGCAACTGATTTCTCAAAAGAAACTCATCAGGCCAGAAGAGAATGGAATGAAATATACAAAGTCATGCAAAGGAAGGGTCTGAATCCAAGAATACTATACCCAGCAAGGCTATCAATCAAAATTGAAGGTGAAATCAGGAGCTTCACAGACAAAAAAGGACTAAGGGAACTTATTACCACCAAACCAGTGATGCAAGAAATGCTAAAGGGTCTGCTGCAAAAACAATAAATAAATAGGAAGTGAAGAAGGAACACAGAGGTAAAGAATAAAAATGGTGACAAATAAATATCTATCAATAATAACTTTAAATGTAAATGGATTAAAGGCCCCAATCAAAAGACATAGGGTAACTGATTGGATTAGAAAACACAACCCATATATCTGCTGTCTACAATAAACCCACCTCAGAAAAAAAGATGCACACAGACTGAGGGTGAAGGGATGGAAAAAGGTTTTCCAGGCTAATGGAAATTAAAAAAAGCTGGGGTAACAATACTTATATCTGACAAATTAGATCTCAAAGTGAAGGACATAACAAGAGATAAGGAAGGTCACTTCATAATACTAAAGGGAGCAATCCAACAAGAAGAAATAACTCTGGTAAACATATACACACCCAATACAAGAGCAACCAAATACATAAAAACACTCCTGGAGGATATCAACGGAGAGACTGACAAAAATACAATCATAGTAGGAAACTTTAATACCCCACTATCACCATTGGAAAAATCCTCTAAACAAAAAATCAGCAAAGAAACATCAATCCTAAATGACTCACTAGACCAGATGGAATTAATTGACATCTTCAGAAAATTTCAGCACAAAGCCACAGAATATACATTCTTCTCAAGTGCACATGGGTCATTTTCAAAGATAGACCATATGTTGGATCATAGGCAAAGTCTCTTCAAATTCAAGAATATATAAATCATATCAAGCATATTCTCAGATCACAGAGGTATAAAACTGGAAATCAACTACAATAAAAACAATCCAAAAAATCAAACATATGGAGACTAAACAGCATGCTATTAAACAATGACTTGGTTACCAGAGAGATCAAGGAAGAAATAAAAAACATCCTGGCAACAAATGACAATGAAAACACAATAATCCAAAATCTATGGGACACAGCGAAAGCAGTCTTGGGAGGGAATTTCATAGCTCTACAAGCCTACTTCAAACAACAAGAAACAATGGTAATAGATTACCTAACCCTACAACTCAAAGAGTTAGAAAGAGAGCAACAAGAAAAGCCCAGTGTAAGGAGAAGGAAGGAAATAATAAAGATCAGAGCAGAGATAAACGACATTGAAACCAAAAAAACAATAGAAAAGATCAACAAAACCAAGAGCTGGTTCTTTGAAAGGATAAACAATATTGATGAACCTCTAGCCAGGCTCACCAAAAAGCAAAGATAGAGGACCCAAATAAACAAAATCAGAAATGAAAGAGGTGAGATAACAACAGACCCCACTGAAATGCAAAGGATTGTTAAAAAATACTATGAACAACTCTATTCCAACAAACTGGACAACCTGGAGGAAATGGACATATTCCTAGAAAAATATACCCTTACAAAACTCAATCAGGAAGAATCTAAACATCTCAATAGGCCAATAACTATGGAAGAAATTGAAGCAGTCATCAAAAAGCTTCCAGCAAACGAACACCAGGGCCAGACGGCTTCATAGGAGAGTTTTACCAAACATTCAAGGAAGAACTAAAACCTATCCTCCTCAAACTATTCCAAAAAATTCAAGAGGAAGGAACACTTCCAAGATCCTTCTATGAAGCCAGCATCACCCTAATACCAAAACCAGGTAAAGACAACACAATTAAAAAGAATTATAGGCCAATATCCCTCATGAACATAGATGCCAAAATCCTCAACAAAATTATAGCAAATTGGATCCAGCAGTACATCAGAAAGATCATACACCATGACCAAATAGATTTATCCCAGGAATGCAAGGATGGTACAATATCCGCAAATCAATAAACGTGATACATCACATAAACAAATTGAGAGATAAAAACCACATAGTCATATCAATTGATGCAGAAAAAGCATTTGACAAAATCCAACACCCTTTCTTGATAAAAACTCTCAACAAGGTGGAAATAGAAGGATCATACCTCAACATAATAAAAGTTATATATGATAAACCCTCAGCTAACGTCATACTCAATGGGCAAAAGCTAAAACCATTTCCCCTAAGAACAGGAACAAGACAGGGATGCCTATTCTCACCACTCCTGTTCAACATAGTACTGGAAGTATTAGCCATTGCAATTAGACAAGAAGAAGAAATAAGAGGCATCCAAATTGGAAAAGAAGAAGTGAAGCTGTCCTTATTTGCAGATGACATGATATTGTACATAAAAAACCTGAGAGAATCCATCAAAAAACTAATAGACTTAATAAATGAATTCGGCAATGTAGCAGGATACAAAATTAATGCCAAGAAATCTATAGCATTTCTATACACCAATAGTGAACTTACAGAAAGAGAGACTAAAAAAGCAATCCCATTTACCATCACACCAAAAAAATTAAGATAGCTAGGAATAAACTTAACTAAGGAGGTAAAAGACCTATATGTGGAAAACTATAGGACACTGAAAAAAGAGGAAGGCATAAACAGATGGAAGAACATACCATGTTTATGGATTGGGAGAATCAACATCATTAAAATGTCCATACTACCCAAAGCAATCTATAGATTCAATGCACTCCCCATTAAAATACCAGTGGCATATTTCACAGACCTAGAAAGAACTCTCCAAAAATTCATCTGGAATAAAAAAAAGACTCCGAATAGATACAGCAATCCTGAGAAAGAAGAACAAAGTAGGCGGGATCTCAATACCAGATTTCAAGCTGTATTACAAAGCCACTGTTCTCAAAACTGCCTGGTACTGGCGCAAGTACAGACATATAGATCAATGGAATAGAATAGAGAACCCAGAAATTGACCCAAATCACTATACTCAATTAATATTTGACAAAGGAGGCAATAACATACAATGGAGTCAAGACAGTCTCTTCAATAAATGGTGTTGGGAAAATTGAACAGATACATGCAAAAAATGAAACTAGACCACCAACTTACACCATACACAAAAATAAACTCAAAATGGTTCAAGGACTTAAACATACAATGAGAAACCATAAAAATTTTAGAGGAATCCACAGCCAGAAAAATATCTGAAATATGCCGAAGCAATTTCTTCACTGATACTGCTCCTAGGGCAATGGAAACTAAAGAGAAAATAAACAAATGGGACTACATCAAAATAAAAAGCTTTTGCACAGCAAAGGAGACCATCAATAAAACAACAAGAAAGCCCACTGCATGGGAGAACATATTTGCCAATGATATCAATGATAAGGGTTTAATCTCCAACATTTATAGGGAACTCATGCAGCTTAACAAAAAGAAGGTAAACAACCCAATCAAAAAATGGGCAACTGATCTACATGGACACTTTTAGAAAGAAGACAGAAGGAAGGCCAAGAGACATATGAAAACCTGCTAAAAGTCACTAATCATCAGAGAGATGCAAATCAAAAGAACAATGTGGTACCATCTCACACCTGTCAGAATGGCTATTATCAACAAGTCAACAAATGACAAGTGCTGGCGAGGATGCGGAGAAAAAGGAACCCTCGTGCATGCTGGTGGGAATGCAGACTGGTGAGCCACTGTGGAGAACAGTACGGAGTTTCCTCAAAAAACTAAAAATGGAACTCCCATTTGACCCAGTGATTCCACTTCTAGGAATATATCCCAAGAAACTAGAAACAAAAATCAGAAAGGATATATGTACCCCTATGTTCATAGCGGCACAATTCACCATAGCTAAGATTTGGAAACAGCCTAAGTGCCCATCAGCAGATGAGTGGATTAAAAAACGGTGGTACAGCTACACAATGGAATACTACGCTGCGGTAAAAAAGGGAATTCTTACCGTTTGCAACAACATGGATGGAGATGGAGAGCATTATGCTAAGTGAAATAAGCCAGTCAGAGAAAGATAAATATCACTCATTTGTGGAATATAATGAATAACATAAACTGATGAACAAAAATAGATCCAGAGACAGAGAAACATCAATCAGAACGTCAAACCTCAGGGAAGGTAGCGGAGGGTGGGAGTAAGGGGGAGAGATCAACCAAAGGACTTATATGCATGCACGTAAGCCTAATCAATGGACTCAGACAACAAGGGGGTGGGGGCATGAATGGGAGGTGGGAGGTAATGGGGGAATAAGGACACATATGTAATACCTTAATCAATAAAGAAATTTTAAAAAAAAGTATAATAAAGAGAAGAAAAATTAAAAAAAAAAAGACTCACTCTGTATTTGGAGTGGGAGCATTAGCCTCCGACCAGCATTGATTCTTAGCTTCTAAAGTTTCCTTGAGGCAGCAATGGAGATGCAAACACACACAGGGCATGTTGCAAGGGCTGACTTATCTCCCAGACCTGAATAAGTGATTCATACCAGGCCTCAACTCTGCTCTTAGCCCAGAGGTGAGGATGACGGGATAAAGTGTTCTTTGCAACCAAAGTTAGAATGAAAGAAGACTGTCTTCCTCTATGCGGGGTGGATTTCTCTATGACGTAGAGACAACTTTATATAGAAAGGAGAAGAAAGCATTCAAAAGGGAATGTTCAGTGCCTTAAAACAGGAATGAAGATTGTTGAATAAATAGGGTATCTGAAAGATTTCACTCAACCAGAACCTTCAAGTGGCTGAGGTGGCAGAGCCCAATGTCTTCTCTGCTAGCCCAGCCCAGAACCTACCTAGAACCAGCCTCGGCAAGAAACAAAAACCACTGCAGAGACAGAAACCCACTCACACACTCACATGTTTTCCCTAGGATTTCAACGTCCATAGAAATCCCATCGCAAGCCAGAGCAGTGCAGCTCAAACTTAATGGACCAGCTTATGGGAAAGAACAAGATGCATTCCTCAGTCCCCATCTCATTCTCTAGAGGGGATGAACTTTGTGAGCAGGATTCCAGGGGGAGGAACAACAGTGCAACAGCAAGCTGATGACTTTGACCTTGGAACGCATGGGAAGAAATTCCCACATTCCTCTGCCTCTAGTTATACAACCCTGAGTGCAGTTATTTCACTTTTCTGAGCCTCATTTCCTTAAAGCACCACCCACCATAGATGAATTACCAATATCAAAAGACACAATGATTATTGAAGCAGCTATCAGATGCCCAGCTCTGTGCACATAACATGCAATATCTCATTTCATCTCTACAACAGCCCCAGGAAGCAGGTCCTCACATTGCTCTTTTTACAGGTGTGGAAAGTAAGGCTCACAGATTAAGCAACTTGCCCCAAATTACACAGCTAGTGAGAGGTAACGCTAATATTAAAACACAGATTTGTGTGATGCTAAGATGGCACTTCATTCATGACTTCCTAGGTCCACACTTCCCAGAGCAGTAGCCACCAGCCATGTGATTATTTAAATGTAACCAAACTTAAATAAAAAAGTCCAGTCCATTTCCTACTGGCATTAGCCAGAGTCCCAGTGCTCACTAGCCACCGAATAGGACCACCCATCTTGGATAGTGCAGACACAGAACGCCATTGTGGAAGTTCTACTGGACCACACTGGGCTGGTCCTTCTCTGAAATATAGAGACTGACTTGTAGGAGGCACTAATGCATGTGAGGCTTAACAATGTCCAGATAGAACTGGGGTGCTTCCTCAGCCTGAACCCACTAGGGCAGTTCACAGGGGTTGATCCAGGTTGTGGAGAAGTTGAAGATCATGCAATTTGGGGATCCACTTTAAGCAGAAGAATAAAAGTCACAGTACAACAGTGGGGAAAGGGCTCCAGAAGGGTCACTACGAATAAAGTGCCTGACTGGCCAGCTTTTGTAGTTTCACACTCACTTGTTTCTAGGATCAGACATGCATGAGGGTCACCAGGCTGTGGTCATCAACACATCTCCACAGCATGGGTTCCCGGTCGGCTTTCTGCTAGAATGGCAGACACTGCTCTTCCGCCTTCTATCCGGGCCACCCTTGTGTACTGAACACCTCCCGGGGCTAGAATGTCCTTGAATCCTTGTCAGTCATGGACAAGTTTCCATGCGGCCATGGAGAAGGTGCGGGACTCCCCTCGGTTTTCCCCATCCCTCTGCCCTGCCCTTTCACCTGGGTTTTCATATCCTGTCACGCTCCCTTCCCTCACTATGTTTTATTTTTCAATGATTTTTAAAAGATTGAAGTAAAATTCACATAGCATAAAATTAACCATTTTAAAGGGAACAATTCAGTGGCATTTGGTGCTTCACTATGTTTTGCAACCACCACCCGTATCTAGTTCCAAAATGTTTTCATCATCCTGAAAGGAAGCCATGTACCCATTAGTGGTCCCTCCCCCTACTCCTCTGTCCCTGGCAACCAGTAACAAGCTTTCTGTCCCCATGAAGTTACCTATTCTGGGCATTTCATATCAATGGATTCAGATAATATATAACCTTTTGTGTCTGGCTCCTTGCACTCAGCACACTGTTGTTTTTGTTGTTGTATTTTTTTTTGGGGGGTGGGGGGGTCAGCCACCTTGTAGCATGGATCAGTACGTCATTCCTTTTTATGGCTGGGTGGTATCCCATTGCACAAATAGAACGTTTGTCTATCTGTTCACCAGTTCATGGGCTCCCTCACCTCTAGATGGGCTGAAACAACCAGAAGTGAGAGGAGTCTATGTTAGGGGAGGGTGTCAGTGCCAAACTGTCTCCACAACCATCTTTCTAGAAAGGCTGAGCAGGCACCTCTCAGGAAGGTGGCTGGCACCCAGCAGCCATCTTCATGCTACTTATTTCTGCTCTTGTTAAATTTTTCTCCCCAACATTGTCTAAAGTGTGATTTCTATAATGGTTAATAGTTCTTTAAAGGAGAACATTGATTAAAAGGTTTGGTTTTTAAAAGCGTGGAATATGTTGGCTTAAACAGGTTTCAAAAATGCCTGTTGTGTCCAATGTGCACTGTGAATTTTAAAGAAGCAATTATAGTTTTCAAGGTTTCCCAAATTTTCATTGGTACCCCAATGATCCCAGCATTTTGTGTAAGTGTGTGTTGAGGGGCATCTCTCAGTCCTTATGTAAAGAGTTTAAAAAAGCTATTCTATATTAATATTTATATCATTTTTAGGCCCATGTAATTGTGGGGGGAGGAGTCCACACACAGTAGAGATTGGTGCTTCCACAGGGCTTAAAATGGGTATATTTAGAATCACAAGTTAAATATCTTAAATGCACTTAAATGTCAATTATTTCTGAATTAATCCTTAAGCTATATAAAATGTCATGAGTTTGATTTGCAGTTGAATGATAACAACTCATAACACACTATCCATTTTGAAAATACTTGAATCCTTCAGCCCTTCAAAGCAAGCAAGTTTGAGGATCTCAAAGGCAGAGAGTTATAGGAAAAGTGTCTGAGAAATGCACATTCCAGCATACATTCTCAGTATCCTATATAATAAGAGAGGAATATGCTAATTATCCGGGCGTAATGACCAACCGCGAACTGACCAGATCACGCATCTGCAGGAGGGTGGGGCACGGAACTACAAGTGGATGGCAGAGAGCTACAGGAGGAGGCAGGGCAGCAAGCTATGAGGGGAGGGGCGGGGAGATATAGGAGGGCAGGGCAGCGGGCAGAGAGCTACATGAGGGTGGCAGTGACTTACTGGCACACAGATTCTTGCGCAGGGCTCGAATATATATATATATATATATATATATATATATATATATATATATTCTGCTTAAGTGTGCCGTATAGTTGGAAATTGTGTTCTGAATTATATCTACATAATTTTCAATAAAAGTAAACTTTCAGTAAATTATCTAGATCATAAGGTACCAAAGACAAATTGCCTTTGCTGGAATTAGTTTTCCCTCAGGAGTAAGGAAATGAAATTTGTCTTCTGCCAAAAAAAAAAAAAAAAAAATTAAAAAAACAACACACAAACCACCACACAATAAAAAATGAGCATGGGCGAGCCCTGCTAGAATCACATTACTGGTGTTTCTCATAATTAAGGGGGGACTCTAGACACGCGGAGCCCTGACAGGCCAAGACCCTGCTGACAGGAAGTCTGGTGGGAAAGCCAGGGCCTGGTTCGAGGGGAGGTTCCCCACACAGGGCTCCCGGCAGCCTCTCAGGGAGGGTCACTATTCTCATTTACACCAGGGTTTCTTGGCAGCGGCACTATTAGCAATGGGGGCTGGATGGTTCTTTGTGGTGTGGCCTGTCCTGTGAAATGGAGGCTGTTTAGGAGCACCCCTGGCCTTGCCCCCACTGCTATGTCTCCTGGGGCCAACTCACCCCTCATTGAGAGCTGCAGGTGTACAGTGAGCAAAACGAGCATTCACATGACTATTTACATGACATGTGACAGAGCCAGGGTGTGAGGCTCTGGAGGGGAAGGCGGTGTTTGTTGGCTCTTTCATCTACCAGCTATGTAACCAGCTTCATTTCTACACATACAAATGCACAAAACAATCTCTGCCCTCAAGGTTCTTAATCCCTCATGCCTGGAGCAGGGTGCTGGCATGCTAGTGGACACTTACATTTGAAGACATTGCCCAGGAAATGCACTTGATCTGAGCCTGACACAGTCCGTGTGTAGTCAGTCGGGTGTGGCTGCTGCTGTTTGTGTACTAGTAAGTTGCGCTGGGGCAGGAACCTGGAGTTGGAGCTGTCTGGGTCAAGTGCCTAGGTGCTTTCCTCTAAAGTGAAGACCAGTTCAAGGTCAGGGCCAGGCATGCTGGTGCCTGCTGACTTAGGCTAGGCAGTGGTCGGCAAACTGCGGCTCCCGAGCCACATGCAGCTTGCAAGCTGCGGTTTGCCGCTCTGTTGACTAATGAGTTTGCCGACCACTGACCTAGACTCTTGATTACACTAATTACAGGTTGTTGTTGTTCCTTGTGATTAAGCTCCTATCCCAGTGGTCGGCAAACTCACTAGTCATCAGAGTGGCAAACTGCAGCATGCGGCTCGCGAGCCGCAGTTTGCCGACCACTGGGCTAGGCAAACACTACTCCATTCAGTGCCCTGTCTCTCAGGATGAGGGCCTCAGAACAGGTCACTATGTGGGGCTCACTTCATGCTAAGTGATGTATCTACAGTAGCTATGAGTCTGAGACCACTCAAACACAGATGGAAGTCAAGTGTCCAACCATTCTCTGATTCTTACGTGGTCTAAAGAAAATGATGATGACACTTAAGTGAAATGAGGAAAGTGAAAGAGGCCTGGACGTCTGTGCTCTGGTAGGAAGACACACGAGCCTCCAGCCCTCGAGAGAGCCACTGAGGGTCTGCTGAGAGTAACTGCTCTAACTATCACCCTATTTGCAGCCAACAGAAGAGGGGAGCACCTGGCCCAACCAGCTAGCTATGCCATCACCCCATGTTCTAGGGGTGATTGCATCTGGGGCCAGAGATTAAGACCACCTGTAAGTTACCTGCTGTGTGACCTTGCATAACCACTCTGTACCTCCATCTTCTTCTATAGAAGGTGGTGTGGTGATAGGTAGAATAATGGCTCCCCAAGATGTCTACATCCTAACACCTAGAACCTGTGAATACTCTAGGTCCCAGGCAAAAAGAAGTCAACGTTTCAGATAGAATTAAGGTTCTAATCAGCAGACTTTAAAATAATGGGATCATCCTGGGTTATCCAGATGGGTCCCATGTAATCATAGAGTCCTTAAAAGTTAGGGGTCGGGAGGTGTGGAGGAAGAACCTATGTCAGTGTCTATCTGTGCCCGCATTACTTCTGGCTTTGAAGACAGAAAGAGACCCAGCAAAGCATGTGGATGGCTCTAGATGCTGGAAAAGGCCTCTGGAAGGAATCAGCCCTGCCTGTTGATGCTTGGATTTTAGCCCAGTGAGGCCCGCACTTGACTTCTGACCTCCACAACTGTGAGATAACAAATCTGTGTTGTTTTAAGCCACAAGTTTGATAATTTGCTATGGCAGAAATAGGGAACTATAATGAGGCACCTAACTCATTGAGTCAATGCAAGAACTAGTGAGATACCGTTTATACAGGCTGAGCAAAGCCCACAGAGCATCACCATTACGTTTTGTTATTATATTACTCAGCGTCAGCGTCAGGGGTAGCCCCAGCAGCTCAGGCCTGCGGTCGGCTTGCTGAGCATTGCTCTGAAGGGGGAAATGCCAGGGAAAGGAAAGGACAATAAATTTCACTTTGTACGCTACACCTGCAAAGTCATTCTCCCTTTGCAAAGCCTTTCGGAACCTCTGTTCCATTTAAGCGGTGTGCAGATGAACTCCAGAATGTGCTCACAGCCAGCCTCCCTGACAATGCCCTGGGGAGCCTGTTCCTGCATGCAGTGAGCTCACCTCGGGGCCTGACCGCATGGCCATCATATACGGGAGACACACATTTAGCCTCTCCTCTGAAATCTCCATAAAAGGGAAATTTATACTCTTCCTTTTGGGACTCTGATCTCAAAAACTCTCAAAATCAGTTTATCAATTCCCGAGGGATGTGAGGGCCTATCTAGTTCACAGGTCTGCACACTTTTTCTGTCAAGTGGCAGAGAGTAAATACTTTTGCCTTTGAGAGCTATCCCTTGTTGCAGCTCTCCAACTCTGCTGGTGTAGTGTGCAGAGTTCATGCTGAGGCCCTGCATTAAAAAGTCAAAGGGAATAGGAAATGTATTCATAATTAATTGTGAAACGCCAGTCACCCAGTTTCCTGAGCTTTTGTGAGCAGCTGGCCAAGACCTCCACTGCAGACCTACCACCTTTACCCGTGCTCTCACCAAAGAGTTGATGGCCAAGGGAATGTGCCCCCCCAAGCCAGAAGGGCGTGACCCACTTCCAAAGAGCACAGAGCTCTCCTCCTGACTTACTGTCAAACATAGCCATCCTGGTCCCATTAAGCCGTTTGAGAAGATGAGCCCTCACTTAATGAGGTGCATTCTCTCGGTGGGCTTCCACTCAGCCTGCCTTCAGGGTGCCTGGTCTGACCCCTGGAACAAGGTTCAGTTTGGCCCCGTTACAGGCAGGGAATGAGCATCCACAAGCAAGAAGGCACAATTAAAGTCCTTTTCACAGTCCCTCTCCAGCAAGGTACCAGAAAAGATGGCCTTTGCTTAAAAGAGCCCATTATGCAAACCTCTGAACTTTGAGAAGAAAAAAATAATAATATGGAGATGATCTTTTGGCACCAAATGCCTTACTGCAAGTAAAAGATAAGTCTTTTTCATAATAAACTTCTTAAAACAGATGCCAATCCAACGAATCAACAGCTAACAGCTCTGGCCAACCGTGTTTAATAAATAAATTTGAGATAGCCCACTGATAAACCCTTAAAGAAAGAGCTAAAATCTTGGAATTTTAACAGAAAATGTTCATTTGGCCTGTAGATTGAGCCTCCCTACCTGCCCACCCCCTATAGGGGTTCAGAATGAAAGGTTTCCTGGTTACTCTGTCCAGGAGGCACTTTAAGACTGAGCTTGGGGAAGGCAGGCCTTTATCTTTTCTCTCTTTCCCTCAGTGCCTGGCAGGGAGTGGGGTCTCAACAAATGAATACATTTTTGAATTAATTTCTATTCCATGGCAATTTGAATGTTATTGTTGATGTGCTCAAGCAAATCTTATCTTCCTGAAATGCAAGTTGAATGTCATTCCCTTGCTGAAAACCCTCCCAGGCTTCCTTAGAATAAAGTCCAAACTCCCTAACCCTACCAGGCCTGGTAGTGCCTGGCCCCCTAATTTTTCAACTCACCTCAAAGTACATTTTATATCTTCACTGTGAGTCTGGATTCACCTCCCGTGGCTTTCTTGGCGAGAATGACATTTATCTGACATGTGCCACTCTAGCTTTCAAGACCCAGAGAGACAGGACTCCCTATCTTGACCTCAGTTGTCTGCTGGCAACCGGGACAGGCTGTGCAAAACCCAAATCTGATCACATCACTCTTCAGCCTAAAATCCTGTAAGGTCACCAGAGGGGTGTCATGCCTGCGCTCACTGCTTAGCACACGCATCCCGTTTCCTCGCTGGTGGAATTCACTTCCTGTCTCCTGCAGGAGCCCCACTCAGCCCTTCTCTGGGTTATCTCAGGCTCCTTAGTCTGTGCCTCCTCCCCAGAACCCTCCAGCCCCAGCCACCTCCCTGTCACCTGGTGAACTCCTCATTCCTGAGCACTTGCTTTGAGGCCTCATCCTCTGGAAGGCTGCTTCTGGCCCTGCCCTATCCCTTGGGGGTGTAGCTGTCTTCTCACAAATCCTTGTCCCCAGCTAGATCATGAACTTTATAAGGATAGGGACAGTATCTCTTGCTGTGGTGCACCAGAAACGAACACAGACCTTTTGTCTATTTAAGCCAGATAAGTGTTTGAGTAAATAAGTAACGCCATATTTTCATATCCTCGAAGAGGCCAGGCCTGTGCTGGTGCCTGCAGCATGGCACCTGGGTCTGTCCTGTGCTCACTGGAGGACACTGAGCAACACTTCTGGCCTTGACCCACTAGATGCCAGTAGCACCACTCCCCCCAGTGTGACAACCCAAAATGTCTCCAGACATTGCCAGATGTCCCCTGGACGGCACATCTCCCCACTGGCAAGCCCTGATGTCAGGAGTCCCTGAGAGGGAAGGGCAGCATTTCTGTCTTCAGACTTCCCATCAGGTCTACTTCCAAATGTCATCACTCAGCAAGGCCTGCCTGGAACACACAGCCCCTCCTGTCACTCTGTATTATTAATCAGCTGTATTTTTATTTCTAGCACTTATAACCGCCTGACACATTATACTCACTAATGTCTGTTACTGACAGAGTTCCATGAAGCAGTAACTTGGTGATACTTCACTGTTTTATCGCCTGCACCCTGAAATGTACCTGGCACGAGTTAGGCACCCCCTCAGCATCTGCTGAATCAATCCATTTGGTGGTTGACTAAATCCCACTTGATAGGGTTGCTGGGTGTGTGCTGACCCTGAAGTGTGTGGCTCCTTTGGTGGCCCCAAGTTGCCTCTCTGTAAGTGTGGTCCCATTTCCCTCAGTTCCCTCAGCTGGTAAAGTGCATGCTCCTCCATGCTTTACTATTTATCCTGGAACTTTGGGTACAGATTCTCCCAGTTTCAAATCTATAGAGATGAAGCGATCTGCTCTGGTTAAACATTAAGCAGTGGGCTGGCCAGAACTGAGATGAGTGACTCATCCTCAGCAGCTCCCCAGCCTCAGATGAGGACATTGGTCCATTTGTTTTTATATCCCACCATGGGGACTCAGGGCTCTGACCTGCTCAAGAGGAGTTCAGTCCCCATTAGGACGTTATTCCTCAGGTATCTAGTGGGAGGGCCAAAGCTGACCTGGTCCACGTCAGCTTCTCCCTGCTTAGTCTAGGCCACTCAGAGAGCTTTACCACGGTGACCCACCCTAGTTACCAAACCTTCTCCTGCCAAAGTGCTGCAGGCATCTCTGGATGGGAGGGGGCTCGCTTTCCAACTGCATCATCCTTTGACGCTTTGCCTCACCGCCCTAGTGCTTGAACCTAGAATCTTACCTGGTCTTTGGTGATTGGTTTAATGAGCTTCTGGTCCTCACATCCAACTTTACATATATTATCTCATCAATTTTTTTTTCATCATTTTCTGACCTCAAACCCCAGAGTGTCAACCCCACAAGAGGAGGACAGCCTCTTTCTATCTTTGCTTTTGTGCCCCTCTCCTTCTGGTCTATGCCCCAAACAAACTCCTCCTTCCCTTCCCTGCTCTTTTCTTACCAAGTGAAAAAAATCTTGATGCCTATTGATGAGTACAAATAGATGAGGAGTGAGTGCTTGGGGCTAGGATCTGTGCTTGCAGGATCTGGTCCCAGAGGGTTTGGCCATAATACCCATTATTACGGGAGAGCAAAAGTATCAGCAATGTATTTTCAGTAGTTATTTGTAAATTCAGAGGGTTAGATAAATGCATCTAAAAGATCTTGCAGTTCTGAAATATTGTGATTCTTCAGCACCTTGGAGAAAAAATTCCACCAAGTCATTTGGAAAAACCAGCCACGATGAAGCAGATTTATTTGGTTGTAGTAAGAACACGAAAGCAAAAATAAAGGGAAAGCTGAACGTCATCCGTTTATTCACTCCATGAACATGTGGTAGGTCCAGCCTGTGGGCAGGTGCCTTGGATGCAAGGCCCAGCTCCAGGAGGACAAAGTCAAGGGAGGGACACAGGTTCTTCCAGGAGGGACACAGGTTCTTCCACCTGCCAGCATTCAAGTTAAACCTCTTGTAAGCTAATGACGTTTAGGAAAATATGTCCCCATCACCCTGAGTGAGGAAGCAGCTTTGCTTAGTGGACCAGATAAATAATCAGCCAGGAGCACCTCAGCGCTAATACAGGCATGTGGCTGAACTCCATGCCTCAGTTTTACCAGCTGCACCTGGCAGATAAGGCCAGGCTGCTAAATGCAGTGCTGGCAAGTGTGGGGACCCAAGTGGAAAGAGTATGACGGACATGCTCGGGGGCACTGGGGTGGGAAGAGGCTGCAGCCAAACCCTGAATTATTGTTTTCTGAAGTGAGTCAGAAGACAGTTTGTTCATTTATTTATCAAATTCCGTTTCTCCACATTTCAATTTTTAAGAGACATCGGAAAGTAGTTAACTTCAGACATTTGCTTAGATTCAAGCAGTTGATTGAGGGGAAATAAGATCTTTGATTTTCTATTAAGTGTTAGAAACTCCTATGTGTATTAGGTTGATGTTGTCCCCATTCCCAGCTATGAATAAATTGCACAGATGGGTTCTATTAATTCATGGTTCTCAAACTTGGCTTCACAGCGGAAATACCTGGAGAGTTTCAGAAACATGCTGATGCCTGGTCCCACTGCAAGACACTCTAATTTAAGGTATGGAGAGCTTTAAAATCCCCCAGATGATTTCATCATGTAGCAAAGTTTGAGAACCATAAATAACTTACTTATAATATAACTAGGGCTCAGAACATGAAATTCATGCATGGTTAGGGTCCCTAGGCCTGGCCAGCGATCAGGGCCAATCAGGTGCCTCCTCCTTCCCTTGCCACCAGCACACTGCCACCACATGGTCCCTCCCTTCCCCTCCTTCCCTTGCTCCCTCAGCACCCCACCACAGCTGCTGGTTGCCCGCCATATTCCATGCCGCCCCCTGGTGGTCAGTGACCATCATAGCGAGTGATTGAACTGTTCTCCAGGTCGAACTCCCTAAGGGACACTTTGCATATTAGCCTATTCCGCTTTATCTCTCTATAGAGAGATAAAGCAGAAATATAATCTAATAAGGCAGAAGCGGGGTTCTCCTGTCCCCAGGCCAGCCTCCTCCTATCAGGGACCCTGTCCCTAGTACCAGTTCAGATCTTTTGAAGACACTTTTATCTTCAGCCTAAAAGCTTGGTTTCTGAGAAGTCAGCAAACACTCAGTCACTGGCATTCAACAGTCATCCAAAGTCTAGACAGGAAGGAGCAAAGCAGCCAGGGACAAAGGTGCCTGGCTCTCAGGAGCCATTAACGAAACAAAAACAAAGACAGTTTTGAAGAAATGGATTGGACACAGAGGGCTTTCAAATGGTGTACGGAACACATTTGGGCTGTAATGGAATTGGTTCAAAGGCTGCTTTCACTGAGGCAAATTATTGAATCAAGCTGGCTGGAGTGATGTTAACACTTAAGGGCCTGTTTTAGACCTGGGTGCTCAAATGTCAGGGAGCGTCAGAACCACCTGGGAGGCTTGTGAACACCCAGAATGGGGGCCCGCGTTTCTTATCCAGCAGGTCTGAGGTGGGGGCCTGAGAATGGGCATTTCTAACACATTCCCAGATTCTGATGCTGGTGTGGGGGTTTAGATGATTTCTTTCTACGAAGTGACACCTGGTGCTACTAACAGCTAACCATGTGACTGCTGGCTGATGCCCAGAAGCTGCTCTCACCTCCATTTCACCTGCAGGAGCTCCTGTCTGAGACGAGGGCTCCCGATTCCAGCACACTCAGTGGCTGCACTGGGCACTACCCTTCCGCACCCACTTACTAACCACAGCAGCACAGGAGATGACACGGCCATCTCGCCCTCATTCTAAAGATGGGAACACAGAAGCTGAGAATTGAGGAACTCGCCAAAGGTGACACAGTGTTAGAGCAAACCATGAAACGACCGCTATTCACCCTTTTTTCACTTATAAAAATGGCAATTTCATAAAGTTTCTCTGATGGGAGAGTGGAGATTCTAACCTCAGTAGGTCGGATTCCAAAGCCTGATCTTTACCCCAAGTTCTGTGTCTCTTCCCAGTCAGGGCTCTTTCCTGGGCATGTGTGTTATTACCTGATGGGACCATGATATTATTGGAAATTAAGGTCATAGGTGTGAAGCCACCCTCTCCTAAGCATCGACTGGCTACCTGCCCTCAGGCGGCCATGCCTATCACCGAGAGCCTCTCTACGTGACATTGTACTGATGACATGCCACGCAGGTGATAACAACACCCACCCCAGGCCCCGTGCGGGCTCAGCGAGAGTCTGTCACATGAGCTTCCCTGCCGACATCTTACATGAGCTTGGAGATGGAAATGGGAGACGTGAGGTAGCGGCGCTGCTTTGGGGATCGGAGGTTCTGTAAAGCAAGGTGTCAGAGTCACACAACCCTCTGCACAGCCAAGGCAGGGCGGCCGCCACCCATTTCCGCCTGCCGTAGGAGCAGAGTTCACTGGGACGGGGCAGCAGTGAGGGCGCCTTTAGAACCGTGACGGGCCATTTTGCCCCGTGGAACACCTGGCAATATCTAGAGGTGTTTTTTATTGCCAAGACTGAAATGGGGATGCTATTTGCATCTAGAGGCCAGCTGTGCTTCTAAACACCATGCAACGCACAGGCCAGACCCCCTACCACAGAATTACGCAGCCCAAAGTGTCTATAATGCTGAGGCTAGGGACCCCGCACTAGAATAGTATCACGTATGGCTGGGTATTTTCTGTAGCACCATCGTTTCAGGTTGTGTTTCCCATGAGCCAGGTTTTGGGGTCCTTCTGCCAATTCTATAAGCTATCTGTACCCTTTCATAACTCCTTTTCCTTGTATGTTAGTTGAGAGGATTTTGTTCACTATCACCAAGAATCCCAACTAAGAAAGATGGCTGGGGGGAGACCAGGCTAGAGCATGGACAGGATGCAGCTTATCCCTACTGCAAGGGCTGGGGGGCATCCCAAGCACAGCTCCATCAAGGTGATGTCTTCATTGTCCACGTGCAACATGGAAATTATTGTAGCTAGGTTAGTCACCTAAGTAACTCTCTAATCGGGGTAAATCTGCATCTCTCAATTGTCTTAAAATTCCTAACATTATGGTTCATGTATTTCTGCACGATAGCAGCATTTTTCACCATGATTGTGTTTTCTGCCTAATTGTCTTGGAGCCACATATGGGTTAGAATTAGGGCAGAGCCATGTGAGTGAAAAAACACACAATAACACAGGAGCAATAACACCCTCTGTCTGCCAGGTGCAACACTCCTAACCACAAAGTCGAAACTTGTGCAAAAAATGGCTCAAATGAGAGCAACCTGTATCTTAGAAACTGTGAACACGTATTCAGAAGGAGGCAATGAAATCCTGCTCATGTTCTGAAGCCAAGAACACAGGTGGCTCCAGTTACCAGTTCTGTAATTGAGAATGATAACAGAATCAAGCTCATTTTATGAACATTAAATGAGATGATCATTAGGTATTCAGCATGGAGCCTTGGCACATTGTAAATGTTCAATAAATGTTAACACCAACATTAATAACAATAATGTATCTTGGGAACCACTTTGGCCCTCAGCTAACGTAGTAGCCAAGACAAGATAATAAACCATTTCACAGGTTTATGCATGTAGAACTCTTAAGTGTTCTTAGGCACTTAATAGGTGCTCAATAAATGTTATTTTCCCCTCTCCTTTCAAGAGCTCCTTTCTTCTCCCACACAATTCTGACATTCCCAGTTCTCTATACGTCTCTCACCTTGGATAACAGCTCAGGGTGAAGGTCTCCTGCCCACTCCCAGGCCCTGCTTCCAGATTACCTCTTGCCCCCTGCTGAGCCCAGCCAGACCTTCTGCCACCTGCCTAACAGACTGTCTCCCATCCCACTGCTATCCTCCCATCTTGATAAATTTGCAGACAACAGATTATAGTCACAGTATGAGGGAATCATTACCACCTGCTAATATTTTTATAGAATTTCATAAACTTGGTCATTCATGAATCCTTTACAGTACTTTATTCCCATGAAGAGTTCACAAATCACTCAAATGCTGGAAAAATGCATAATAATGAGTAATATTTCAGGAGGCTTTGCATTAACATGTCAGCTTCCAATACTGCAAGAGCTAAATTATTTTGCCAGGTGCCACTTCAGGTCAGAAGCTTGGAAAGCCCTTTGGGGAGCTGGGGTGGGGAGAGGGGGCAGGTGGCATTTGGTCAAGGAAAAGAATGGTATTTGAAAAGAAATAGATCACTTAGCCAGTGAACCCCTCTTCCCAGCTCCAGTAAGTGGAGGTCCTGCGAAAAAGGCCTGGGAATTTGCAGAGTTTAGTTGAGGGTAAAATAAGAAGTGTTTCTTAGTGATTGAAAATGCAGGACTTCAGAGGTGGAGAGAAATGGACATGGATCCCAGACTCAATACACACCAGCTGGGAGACTTTGAAAAAGTTATTTAATAGTTATTTGCTTATCCATAAAATGGGGTTACCATCTACTTATTAAGTCTCTAGTGGGAAATGGATCAAATAAGAGAACGTATATGAAGTGTTTAGCACAGTGTCAGCCATGCAGTGTTCAATGAACAGCAGCTTTAATGAGGGTACACGAGGGGACCTAGGACAGATTTATCCCAGATTGCTTCTTGCCGTGCAGTTCCCTCGGCTTAGTTCAGAGGCTTTCTTGTTGGAGTTGGGACCTGTTAACACAATCGCAAGGCCTTGCCTGTGAGCAGCATTTTACTTTAAAATAAGCAACATTGGAGCAATTACAATGGCAACCCATTGGCCCACGCGCTCTCTGCTTGTTAAACTTGCAAGAGGGGAAACTAAAATGTAGAAATTCAATTCAGTTCTTTGAAGAAGCATGTTTGCTACCAATCACAATGACTACCACGCACACGATGGATCTCACTGTACCACTAAGATAGTAAATTATTTCTAAACAGGCACTTGGAATGGATAGGAATGGCAGCATTCATATGCTCAAAGTATGTTAAAAAGAGAGTAACGTGGTGGTTCTCATTAAATCTAGAAATAGGAGAACCAAGCACAGAGCAATAGGGGAACTTCCCCCATAAGGACCTGAATAAAACAGAACAAAGACGGAATAAAGAGTGAGAGGTGGGGGGTATGGCATTGGAACTGGCTCTTGTGAGGCTAGTGAGGAGTGGCTCAGGACCAGCCGCAGTGTGGCCATGGACACCCAGGTGCTCTCCCACCATGCACCAGCGGCCTCCACTGGGCAGGTGCGGCTCTGTGCCGCAGGTAAACAAGCCACACAATGAGCAAGGCCTGGCTTCCTGGCATATCGCCTGCACACACTGATGAGAAATTTAAATCAGTGCATTTTGAAACAAAGCCTACGCACTAAAATGAAAGCCACAGGGTGGCAGGAAACCTGGGGTGTCTTGTTTCCCAGCATATTCCCCTACCACCTTGGAGGGTGCTCCTCACCCTAAAGATACTCAATAAAATGTATGGAGACAGAGTAAGTGGATCAATCAAAACATTATGAAACTGTCAAAAACCCTCAGGACTACTCAAGGAAAGTCCATACTTGAGACAGGCAGACTGGGCAACCACTCAGAGTCCTCGGAGTTTTCCTTTCCCTTCCTTTGCCTTTCACAGACAACATTAGCCTCACTCATCTAGCAAGATTAGACAGTGCTTACTATGTTTCTGGTACTGTTCTCAATGCTTACCATTAAAATCTTATGAGATCAGTATTATTATTATTCCAATTTTACAGATGAGAAAGTTGAGGCAGACACCCTGCCCTCGTTCCTACAGCTAGTCCACAACAGCCATGATTTCAATGCAGCCAGTGTGGCTGCATGCAAAATTGTATTTTTAACTGCTATGATATTATATGGCTTCACTTTAATGAAGAATATGAGAAGTTCCAAGCTTGAGATTAGGCTCCATTTTACCAGCTAATTAACAATTATTAGTTAATAAAAACTAATAATTTCATCTTTTACCATCCTTAGAGGTGCTAGTACTATCCCCACTTTATGGATGAGAGTCACAAGATCAGAGAAGGTAAGTGGATTGTCCAAGATCACTCAGCTCAGTAAGCAGACATACTGAGACTTGAGCAACAGTTTTCTGTCCCCAGGGCCCTTGTTATTAATCACTGTTATCACCTAGATACTGCTTAGATAAAAACAAAATCACCTAAATTTAAAAAAGGGCTGTGGCTTTTATTCAATCCTCTCCCCACGCCTTTGTGAACATTAGAAAGGGGAGGCCTTCTTCTGTAGACACGCCCATTCTGCCGTGAAGCTCTTGGTTGGTGAGCCACGGGCTGGGTCAGGCCTTGCTCATTCCTCAGCCATCCCACTGTACAGTGAAATCCCTGCACAGGCACAGCTGACAGCCACACATTCAGCACTGTGAAGGACAGAGGAATGGGACCCGTCATGATTCAGAAATTCTCCTTACAGAAGTCTTTGGCTGGCATTTTTGGCAATGTCCAAGCCAAGTACTTTCTCATCACTCCCTATAATCTTTGAGTGTTGGCGTTGGAGTTCTTTTCCCTGCTCTGTGACTGCCCCACAGGGACTTCCTCACTGTCTGTGGAGACCAACGTCATGGCCCCCTAAGGAGATGTCCACACTGAGGCGGGTCCTGGCCTACGATGCCCAGAAGCCTCTCTCTGAATGTGGAAGGACTCCCAAAAGGGGGACTTTAATTTTTAAAACACTTGGATCCCACCAACATCAGACAGTCATGGATGCATCCAAACTCTTGCTCAGCTCTTCAAACAGCTCCTGTGGTTTCACCTCCAAACGGCATCTTTCAGCCTCTCATTCACCAGTTCTCATCCTTGGCAACGAGCCGTTCCCACTTCCTCTGGTTCACACTGGGCCTAGTTCAGGCTACAGAACACTCCCAATAAGATCTTTATTGCTTACCTTGTACCCCTTTAATCCACAGGGAGCTCCTGAGCTCCAGTTTCATCTAGGAATTTATCTCTGATACTTAAAAGAGGGCCCACCAATGCTATGATGTTTGGTTCATGTCAGGATAGAAGGAAAATCCACAAGTCTGTAGTAGATGTCAACCTTCTCATGGCTGAAGGCTGGAAACTGACATTAAAAACTTGTGGAACTTAACAAAAGCATTAAAAATTTCCAGGAAAAAAACTAAGAAGAGCAGTTATTACTTATTGCTATGAGCTTGGCTAAACATTTACAAAATAGTTTTATTTTATCTTCTACAGTCCTTACAGGTTAACAGTACTATCCTCTGTGGATGAGTATGAAAAGATCGGAATGGGAAGTGGGTTGCCCGAGATCACACAGCTCAGTCAACAGACAGATGCGAACAAAAGTTGGCTACCCCAGAGCTCTTAATCATCATCCCTATGTTACAAATTATAACCTTTATTGTCTCCTTAGTTCATTGTGTCTGCCAATTAATGGATATTCCCGTTGTAGGAATGGGGAGAGAAGAGGTGACCAGAACCACCAGGTCACCTCTGGGTACTCGCAAGGCCAGTGAACTGGGAATCCTGAGGACACCAATACTGAGTTGCTATAACAATCAGATTTCCCTGAGGTGTACACTAGGACACACTGACCACCCTTTGGAGGTCAGTGACAGATGAACCACTGTAGACACTGGCAGCATCTGCTCTTTGGCAAAGCCTTTGAGAGGGAGATCTGGGAGGTACCTTCCTCCTCCCTGGACCTGGGACCTTTGAGCACATAGCTGGGCATGAGGTCTGCTGGAGGATGGGACTCCACAAACTCCCTTCATGCCACCATATTTGTCCAGCACTTTAATGCCTCCAATGCCTTCACACTAACTTCTCACTGAAACTCACAGCAATCTGGTTGAATAGGTAGGCACGTGTTATGTGTAATTTATGGCTTGGATCCTGAGGACCAGCACATATACAATCTTTTCAAGGTCAACAGCTCACGGTGACAGATCAGGATAGATGCAGGATACCTGCTTCCCAGACATAACACTGCTTCCCAATGCAATGTCGCTGCACCCATGTCTGCAGAGAAGGGAGAATACGTATTTTCTGTTGATGGAAGATTGAGATGCTCTATCTGTTGTTTTGGACAAGAAAACCAGAGATGCCAAATATGGTGCTAGTAATTGGCCACCACCTCCTGACCCCTAACCCGGGAAATGTATGTGATGGGCAGTGGAGACCAAACACAAATGTTGGCTGGGCCTCGCTTCCACTGCGCCTGCTTTCTGCTCAGTGCTGTGTCCATGGAAGGCTGTTCCTGAAAACTGCTGGGAATTCTATCTCATTGCCCAGAGAATGAGCTTCCTACTCTCAGAGGCTTGGGTCCATAACAGGCTATGAGCACAGACTGTTCTGGGATGTGGTAGAGAAGGGGTGGCATCGACCTCCAGCCTGTATGAGATGCACGGCTCACCTTAATATCTGGGTGTAACAATATTGGTCTCTGTGCCCTGAATGGGTATCAACTTCTGAAACTATCCTTTCACAGATAGCTTTTTATTCTCTCTATAAAAGTAATTTAAGTAAACTATAGAAAAAAATAGAAAACTGAAAGGAAAAATCAGTAACACCCAAAGGCAACCGTCAACACTTCAATTTCCCTTGCATCACGCGGCTTCACAAATGCACACCCACCATGGTCGGTACCGGTACAAATAGTTGATCTGTAATGAGGATGCCTTATGTGTTTGTGTGTCTGTATCCATTCGATGTATTGAATGTCTCCCATATAACATCAATGTATAAAGGTCTAACTAAATTTCTCCTGATTTCCTTAGGATGGATTCCTAGAAGTTAAATGATCAGGTCCAGGGGTTTGCACCTTTAACTGCTCGAGAAAGCCAAAGCTGCGCTAAGAGTTCTACCCTCCCCTGAGGTCCCCCCAAGACCCCTCTTCTTGCTTTCCAGTGCTCCAAATCTCATGCAGGACTGGGGGCTCCACTGATGTAAGATAGGGGCTCCCACTGTTCCCCTATTGGGGTTCAACACCACTCAGATCCCACAGAAACACACTTAAAGTCGCACAGCCCTGGCCTGGTGAAGCCCAGGAATAATGAGCTCAGCAGGAAGCAAAAGATCATTGACGACCACAGCTCTTCGTGCAGGATGGGCACTTGAGGGGTACTCACCTGATAAGTAGCAATCGCTTCTCTGTCCAAGGCCCGTGTCACGGAGACACTGCCTGTGTTTTCATTGATTCTGAAAATCCCTTTAGGCTCTTGATCCACTCCCTTTCCAGTGAGCCGGAACTTGGACCCTTCCGGTCTGTCACTATCGACTACCTGGTCAGGGAGACAGAGTGACATTTAAGACTCTGGCGCGGAGAGAGCACATTACAAACACACCTCAGTGACCCAGCCACTAATCACGGGTGCAACACAGAGGTGCCTGGTGGACAACGGAGTAAAGAAGCATCACCAAAAATAGCATCACTGCTTAACACTTTCCATCCTAACATGCAAATCTTTCGGTGACACAGACTGATGGGTCTAGGAGGGAAATAATTCCAGCAAGTTCAAGGTTGGACATTTATATTATTTTTAACTGCTAAAAAACATTTTTTTTTTTTCTGCAAGCAAGACCAAATAGGTGATGGGAAAAACAACGGCAGGAGATGACATCTGTTCAACAATCCTGTTCTGGGCAGGCATCAATTGGGCTAGGTATTTACATATGTCTTTACCTGCCCCATTGATTCTACCAGGTACTAGGCACAGTGCTGAGCAAGCATTTTACACACATTTTAAAAAAACCTCACAACGATGCTGGGGTCAGTGTCATTATTATTCGCACTTAATGGATGGAACCACAGAGACACAGAGATTAAGTAAGCTGGCCATTGTTACGGCTATTAGAGATGAAGGTGGGATTCAGAATCCGGCTTCCATGTCTCTAGAAACATTGCTACGAAACACTGTCATTTCTGAACTTACTTTAAGATAATCCCCTTCAGATTGTTAGCTGGGCTTTGACACTTGAAGAATAAATTCAGAAGATAAAGATGGAAGAAGGTATTTCCAGGCAGAGAATAGGACAGATAGAGCAGCAGGCAGGTGAGAGAGAGGCTAGAACATTTCAGAAGCTATGTCACTACGTAGTGTTGTTTGAGTAGAGGTGAGGTTAAGAGGTAATTAGAAACCAAATTATATTTTGTTTTCTTTATGGCATTTGAAGGTGTCCAACTAAAGAGAAATTATTATTTGCAAAAATCAGTTCTAAAGTTTGCCCAAGTATTCATCTCTATTTCATGTCACTTTTGTCGTCTATATTTGCAAGTATAACAATAATTTAAGTCAGGAGAACAACAGACATTTGGAACATACATATAAAAGCTTGATACTGATCCAGGTGCAATCAATTTACTACTAATGAACAGGTACCTATTGGAACTTAGTCAACTGTGCCTGGAGGGTTTGGGTGAAATGTGCCTGAAATGTGCCTTATATGGAATCAGCCTCCCTCCCACCAGGCCAGTTCTGTGGCCACCAAGCCTGCAATTCCACTGGGTACCACCAGGTGGCAGTGGTGTCTAAGGCAGCATTACCCTCATGGCAAAGTTCCTCTGCCATGACAGCTGACTAAAGAGCATGGCATGACCCAGGTCTATCTATATGGCAATGTGATGTTTTCCTGATTTAAAGTATTCTTTATTAAAATACACTGAGAGTTTTGATCTAACACCAATGACCTCTGTTTGCATTTTAAGATAACAGAAAATATCCGAACCAAGACTAAAAGTAAAGTATGATGAAAATAATTCTGATGAAAAGAATTATATTAGTCATTGCTTGGTTTGGTTTAATACAACTGACACTCTCCCCCACAACCTACTCCCTGCTGCTTAGAAGCTCCATGGGGTCAACAGTCAGCATATTGGGCTCACCACTGGATCTCAGGGCCTGGCTCAGTGCCTGGAATATAGCAGGAATCAAAGCCAACATCTGTTTAATGAAGAGCACCACTGTTCAGACAAACATATGTCCCAGTCCTAGCTCAGCCAATGATACACCGTGTGACCTTGGACATCGTACTTTGTCTTTTGATTTCCTCATCTTATTCCCCGGGTTGATGGGGATTTAATGAGATAGTGTGTGCAAAGTACAGCTCTAAGCACCTGGAAGGGGCTCTATAAATAGTAGCTAATGACTCCAATACTGATAGTAACAATCATAAAATTATGCCATTGTTAGTAATGGGTAAGATCGCACCTCTAGGCATAAAAATCATCTTAGCCATAATATTTTATGAAAACCCCTAAGGGGACAAATTTCCTCTTCACAAACCTCTCTTACTTGAAAAAAAGAAGCTGAGCAAACACACTCTTCTTTGTCACCTCCATGTTTACTGTCTCTCCCGTCCCGTTCTTACCACTCAGCCCAAATGTGGTTAAAACCTTTTCCTCTGGCTCTCCTAAGCACACCTGGGAGGCCAGTCCTCTCCAAAAGGCCGAATTACCCAGGACAATCTAATGGGAAGTAAACAAGGGATACCTGCAAGCTCTGGAGCTGCCCTGCTTCCCAAGAACGGACTCCTGGCCCCACGTATCTACTAGGCATGGCCCATGGTGAGCACCTGCCAGGGGCAGCCTGCTGACTCTGTTATCCTTTCCTGACCCTTCCCTGCTCTGCAAAGGTTGGGAGGACAGCATCCCACACCTTCTGGTAGAAATAAGGTGGTAGATGGTCCTGAAAGCTCTCTTGAGGCAAGTATTGCCACCCTCCCATTTCTCCAAAGAGCTGAATCCTTGACTCAGAATTTCTCTTGGGGCAGCTTTTCTCCTGCTGTCAGGTCCGGGTTATTTCCTTGCTCACAAAGGACTTGACCCACTTGACCTTCCAGAAGTAGGGTCTTGCAGAGAGGACTTTAATTAGCACTGGCTGCTTGATTTAAATGACTTATTCCCCAGGAAAGGAGCAAGTCCCCACTGTAAGCACCTCTGCTAGGCACTATGCATCTTCTCTCTCAGTAATTTTGTTTTTAAAGGCTTGGCTTTTAACACACCTGTTGAACCACCTGGTCCTCAGAGCTGTGTCCACATCCACACCAGGTACAGTGCCCAGACTGACTGGGCCATAAGTGTCCCCCAGCACAGGGAAGTGAGGGCCTCATTCTCCCTAGAACAATGTCTCAGATGTGCTTCCCTAGACCAGCATGGGCATCACCTGGGAACTTGACAGAAATGCAGATTCTCAGGCTCTGCCCAGACCTAAAACAGAACCTCAGGGGCGGGGCCTGACAATCTACATTGAATCAGCCTTCTGGACGATTCTGAGGCACACCCGAATTTGGAAACTAATAGTTTAGGCAGATTTTATCACCATCCACACTCATAACTGGAGCTGATTTCCACTGCTACCATTTGGATCCTTCTGCTGAAAAAAGGCGGGGTCTGTTTGCTACCTTCTTCCTAGACCTATTGTAAACATCTAGCACTATTAGCAATTCTTTTAAAAACCTGTTTTCTAGAACACCTGCAAAGCAGAGTTGGTACTTCTCCAAGTCCAACATCTCTATGTGTCAAAGGCATCCCATGAATTGAAGGAACCTTGGAGAAGAAAGCATGGGAGAGGGCGTCACTCCACAGGGAGAAGATTCTGGAATCACCCACCACCTCTCCAGCTTCCTGGTTCCTAGGTGGGGCTTCAGAGGGACCCCAGCCCATTTCATCTCACTTAGCTGGGGAGATAGGAGGTGTGCAGTGGCCACAAACCCAAAGAGGTGCTTCGCCACACATGAACGCTATTGCCATGCAAGTCAAGTGGGTTTCCAGACAATCCTTATTACACTATGACAAACTCCTGATGCTACTCACAGCTATGCCCCAGGGCTGTGGTCCTTTTGTTATTGTTGAATGTGACAAAATGTAAGAGATCCAGTGCATTCCTGGCCAGAAGGAATCCTGCAGCAGCTGTTATCACCCATTATACCACCTAGCAGGGCTCCACAATTAGCTGGGCTATCCTATTATTCTTTGTAATTCAACATTTCTTTTCACAGTGGGATTTTTCCCTTTATCCTGTGAGTTGGAATGGAAAAAATAGCTAATAATGAGAAAAAACGTGGACCATGGGCATGTAAATAGCACACAGGAGTCTTGCTGCATGCCGGGGTAAAGTGACTCCCAGATACCCTTGGGGAGGCCAGCAGACCAGCTGCGTCCATGGCATGGCCCAGCTGGGACCATAGTCCTGTGCACTGAGCGAGGGGTGCAAAGTACTGAGGCCTGGATCAGTAGCTGTGTGATTTGAGCTTCAAAGGACATTCTCGCTGGTCGAAGCCAAGGCCCCTTTGAGTTCCCTCATTAAGCCCTGTTCTCACCTCTATTCCCAGCTGCAAGTAACCACTGATACTAGGTTATAGATGTTGTTAAGGTATTCTATGAATTTACATACATACATATGTACTCATACATAGTAATTTTAAATATTTTTGCATGAATAGGATGATTCTGTATAAATTATTCTATAACTAGAGGCCCAGTGCACGGGATTCATACACTGGGGGGGAGGAAGGGCCGGTTCTTCAGCCCAGCCTGTACCCTCTCTCAGTCCAGAACCCCTCGAGGGATGTCAGACATCCCTCTCACAGTCCGGGGCTCTTGCAGTCTGGGACCCCTCGCTCCTGCCTGCAGCGGAGGCGGGAGAGGCTCCCGCCACCCGCTGGGCTCGCCAGTCGTGAGCCCAGCTTCTGGCTGAGTGGTGCTCCCCCTGTGGGAGTGCACTGACTACCAGGGGGCAGCTCCTGTGTTGAGCATCTGTCCCCTGGTGGTCAGTGCACATCATAGCGACCTGTCATTCCGCTGTTTGGTCGATTTGCATATTATGCTTTTATTATATAGGATATTTTTCTACTCAATGTGTTTGATATATTTATATATCCATCCCAATTTTGGGGAAAATAATTTTACATTTGTAGAAACATTGCCTAAGTAGCAGAGTTCCCATGTACCTTGTATCCAATTTCCCCTGATGTTAACATCTTATATAGGCATGGAATATTGGTCACAGCTGAAAAGTTAACATGGATGCATAACTATTAACCAACCTCCAGATTTTATGTATTCAAATTTTACCAGATTTTCTACTTCTATCCTTTTTTTGATCCAAAATCCAATCCAGAACCTCACATTGCCTTTTGTCAGTGTGGGTTTTAATTGTCTATTTTGATGCCCCTGTGTGGATTCAGACTTTTCTGTAACTGTACTGACATGAGTTATTTTTCCCTCTGGAAAACACATTGGATACATCAAAATGCCATAGTCACTAGGTTCTATGAATCACAGCACTGCCCTCTGCAATCTCCAGTTTCTGTGCCTTAACTCAGATTTCCACTAGAGATTTTTGACTGTTTTGTTCTCAGTGCTTAAAACAGTGCATTGAACACAGTAAGATTTCAATAAATATTTGCTTACTGAGTAAATCAGTAAATGTGACAGTAGTCTCCTAATTGACCTTCATGTTTCTGATGTCTCTCTTTTCCCTTCCTCTCCTAATTATGGTTAATCTAAAATGTAGCTCAGATCTGAGATAGTCCCCAGGTTAAATATTTCAAGGGCTCCAGGGTGAAGTCACTGGGTCCCCCCTTGCTGGGTCTTGCCCTACTTCTTCAACTCCAACTTTTTGCCACAACCAAGCATAGACCTTCAGAACTTTGCCCACTTTCTTTGGACCTTTGTCTCTGGTCTCCCCTCCTCCTGTCTGTTGGAGACCCCTGCTTGTCTTCCTGGACTCAGCACAGAGATTACGCACTCACTGGAGCTGTTTCTGACCCCTTGTGCCCGGCTCTAGGGAGACCAAACCCCAGTCTCTGGGCTTACCCCTGCTCATCAGTGAGGTCTATTAGAGCACAGAGAGCAGGTGGCTCTTTCTGGGTGGTGGTAATTATCCCTTGGGCTATTTATTTCTTATTCCCGTTAACATTTTCTGTGTTCAAAATATAAAAGGCACTTGATTAAAGCATTTAGTGAAGTTGTTCAACTTTATTTGCATATTTTTATGTGATCATAAAATGCTCATAAATTCACAAATTAAAATGAAAAATAAGGTCTATTGTACAACCTTTTCTTTCTTCTTCTTCTTCTTCTTTTTTTTTAAAATGTGGTCATTTACCTGGGCAACATCAGTACCTATTCATTTCTCCTTTTACAAATCCCCAAAGTTAAGTTCCCAGACAGTGATAATGCCCAGGAATTGGGATGGGGCTTGGAACCATTCCTGTCCTTGGAATCTGCGAAGTCCTGAGTGTGAAGACCCTCTCAGGAGACACTGTGCTCGCTATGCAAAGCAGCTCCACACAGACACCTGGCACTTCCTCCCTGTCACATCCAACTACACCAATGCCTCTAATCCTCCCCTATTTAGAAAATCAGGAGACTTATTTTCAAAGGATAGAAGACTATTGATGTATATGATAAAAAGAATGAAAAAGTAGAAAATAATTAGATCTCACCCTCAAAATTACCAAAAGAAAACAATCACATGTGAACAGCATAGGTCTTTGGGGTGTGGAAGTAGGGGTGATATGTCTTTCCCTTCACCCTTAGAATATTTGTGGTTTCATAAAATGAGTCTACTAGAATCTTCCTTACTCATAAAGCAAAAAAATAACTTTTTTATTTTCTTATTTTTAAATATATTTCTTTGTTCATTTCAGGGAGGAAGGGAGGAGAAAGAGAAACATCAATGATGAGAGGGAATCATTGATCGGCTGCCTCCTGCACGCCCCCCACTGGGGATCAAGCCCGCAACCCAGGCATGTGTCCTTGGCTGGAATCGAACCTGGGACCCTTCAGTCCGCAGGCTGACGCTCGATCCACTGAGCCAAGCCAGCCAGGGCAAAAAGATAACTTTTTTAAACATGTAAGAGGAATAATTGAGATTGATGAATATGCTAATTTAGAAGATATTTTCTACTCTGTTAAATAGGGAACAAACCCCACTTATTGCCATCCCCTATAGTTATTAGAAGGCATTTGCTTTATCATTAGATTGGTTCTCTAAGGTGATCTATAAGCATTCATTCATTCTCGGCTGTGATTTAGTCCTTAACATGCCTTGAACTTGAAAACATTTAGGCACTCAGCAGTTTGGGCAGCTCTTAGACCCAAACTCTTCTCTAACCTTCATGCTGGCCAAAACACTTTCAACCACTGGGTCATGAATTAACAAAGGGAACTAAGAAAAATTCAGCACTGGCAGTCCCAATACTCTGGTGTAGATACACGGAACCAGTGCTCACTGTGTAGACCACTGGTTTTCAGACTAACCAGGGCTGACTATGTTCACCGTCCAATTAAAATGGTTTCCATTGTCCCCTGGAGGCCACTACCATTCAGAGCAGGATGGTGCACTTGGGAAAGAAAATCAAACTCTAGTCATGCAAGATGAGGGCACATCTGCATCCACTATCCTTACCCTTCATCTATTAGCATTTTCACTGCACCAGTTTGCTTTTCTTCTTTTATAACAGACATTTAAGATTATGCCTAAGCACAGCTTAAACTGATTTCCATAGGATTCAATGTTAATTGTTGGGTTTGGGGATTTTTGCATTATTTTCTGATAGTTTATAATTTTTGAGTATTTTCTCTAGGCTATAGGATTTCTCTTTATGTGAGTATTAATTTCTAAGTATTTACAATGTTTTAATTGTTTATTTCCAATTTATCATATAGTAATGTTACTTATGAAATTTCTACTGTTGAGTTTCTAAAAAAATATTAGTAGCCAGTGCAATATCAATTTTACTAAACAATCCATTGATACATAGAAAGAGTAGATATTCTGCAGCAATATTCACAATAGCAAAAAGGTGTAAGCAACCCAAGTGTCCAAAGATAGATGAATGGATAAACAAAAGGTGGTGTATCTATATAATGGAATATTATTCAGCCTTAAAAATGATAGATAATCTGTCATGTTACAGTATGGATTAACCTTCAAGATGTTATGCTAAGTGAAATAAGCCAGGCACATATAATCCCAAATATTTAAATATGTAATTGGTATGATGCTATTCCTATGGTAGGAGCTTAGTTTATGTTTGTTAATGATATATACCAAAATGAGACCACTATTCACTCAGTTTCTCTCCCATGACTTTTAATGCAATGTTTCCTTCATGAATGCAATTTCCTCTAACAGATGGTCTCTTTCCACTTTCTTTTCTTCCATTCAAAATACTTACTGGTGATTTATGAGATCTAGAGTAATTTGAGCCCTCAACAGCTCACAGTTCAATGCACTCTATGAAGTCTGCATTATCCTATCTAATAAAAGAGTAACATGCAAATTGACCGTACCTCCACTACACCATAAGCCACACCCACAAGCCACACCCCAGCCAATTAGGAGCAAATATGCAAATAAACCCAACCAAGATGGCTGCAGCCACAGAGAGAGCAGGAGGGAGGCTTGGGTTTCCCCGGCAATGGAGGAAGCCAAGCTTTCTGCCTGCCCTTGCCGACCCAGGCCTCCACTCAATGCTACAAAGTTTCAATAATAGAAGATAAATAAATCCCAACAAAAATGGCGGCAGCCATGAAGCTGGAGAGAGCAGGAGGTTAGGGTTGCCCCCGGCAATGGAGGAAGCCAAGCTTCTGCAGCCCTGGCTTGCCTTGGCCTCCTCTTAAGGCTACAAAGTTTCAATTATAGAAGATAAATAAATCCCAACAGAAATGGCTGCCGCCATGGAGTGAGCAGAAGGCTTGGCTCTGCTCAAGGCTACAAAGTTTCAATTATAGAAGATAAGTAAATCCCAGATACCGGGGCCCCCGCTTGGGTCACCAGGGGGTGTGGCCGGCCTGCAAACCACCACAGGCCCCTAGCCCAGGGCACCCCATGCCCCAAGGGAACCCCCACCCTGATCCAGGACACACTTCAGGGCAAACCAGCTGGCCCTCACCCATGCACCAGGCCTCTATCCTATCTAATAAAAGAGTAATATGCAAATTGACCATCACTCCAACACAAGATGGCTGCCCCCATATGGTCAAAGATGACTGGCCCCATGTGGACACAAGATGGCTACCACAAGATGGCTAGTAGTGGAGGGCATTTGGGAGGGAGCAGGCCTGCAAGGAAGGGCAGTTGTGGGTGATCAGGCCTGCAGAGGAGGGCAGTTAAGGGTGACCAGGCCAGCAGAGGAGGGAAGTTGGGAGCGACCAGGCCTGCAGGGAAGGGGAGTTGGCGGGGGGGGGGGGGGGCGCAGGCCTGCAGGGGAGAGCAGTTGGGGGGACTAGGCCTGCAGGGGAGGGCAGTTAGGGGCAAACAGGCTGGCAGGGGAGCAGTAGGCATCAATCAGGCTGGCAGGGGAGTGGTTATGGGGTGATCAGGCTGGCAGGCAGAAGCGGTTAGGGGCAATCAGGAAGGCAGGCAGGCAAGCAGTTGGGAGCCAGCAGTCCTGAATTGTGAGCGGGATGTCTGACTGCCAAGCAGGATCGGGCCTAAACGGGCAGTTGGACATCCCTTGAGGGGTCCCAGATTGGAGAGGGTGCAGGCTGGGCTGAGGGACACCCCCAGCCCCCCGTGCACGAATTTCCTGCACTGGGCCTCTAGTGTAACATAAAAGTGGTGCTGAAAGATGTCACAGCAGATCAGGGAAAGAGGAAGTCATCTTTGGGTCATTTAGTCATTGTGCTTTACTTGTCTGGACCCAAAGTCCATTCATTTCTGATCAGTATCACACTTCTGTATCCCTTTATTTCCCAAGAGTAACTTGGGACCCTCATGTATCACTTCCTGAATTTCTGGTTTCTTAATGCAGGCTGTGACTTTAACTGTCCTGTTAACTGGGTCCATTGACTTGGCTTCTTGTTGTTTCATAAAAAATCAAGGTGGTCCCTGAAATCTCTAGTGAAAATGCTAGATCTTCTATGTATGCTGTTTCTTCTATTTATGAATTAGTCTTTGGTAGCAGGGAGTAGTCACTGAGGCTTCCCTAATTATTCTGGCACCTCTCCTTGTGGGCATATAGTAGAACTATACCTTCCTGGCCATTTGAAGATGGTTGTCACCACAAGATTTGCTTTAGCCACTGAAGAGTGGAAGTGACATGTGTCACTATGGCCGATTCTGATCAAAAGCTTTAAGAGCTATGATGTGCTTAGCCAGGTTCCTTTTTGCTTTCTTCATGGTGACTGGCTATGCTTTCAAATAGTCGTGACTTCTTCAACCTAAAGCCCAAAGAAAGAATGGTTATGAGGAACAGAGCCCCCACCAATCCTCAAAGGACATGGAGCTTAATTTGACCTTTGTAACTTAGAAAAATTGAAATTAGGAGTTGCTTATCACACAGCAGAGCCTAACTGTCCTGACTAATGCATGGAGTGCTTAGGTGAATAGGGTCTGCAGCTCAGAACTCACAAACCATGTGGACTTAGTGAAAGTCATGTGGCCTCTCTGAGCTTCATTCCCTTCCTCTACAAAATAAGGGAAATAATGCCTATCCCAAAAGATAAATGATCTGGGAGATACTAAATGCTCAAGAACATAAATTTGCTCAATAATGTCAGGCAATTGTTCTTGTTATGAGGATCAAATAGTAATCATGATAATGATAATGGCACTGATGATGAAAAAGGCTACCATTTATTCAAGACTAATTCCTTACTGTACACACTTTTCAGAATTTTACATACCTTAGTTCATTTAATTCTTATAATAACTCTGTGGGGGTAGGTACTGATATTAATCTCCACTTTACAGAGGAAGAAACGGAGTCCCACAAACCTTGCCAAAGTCAGCTAGATAATGACTTTGGATTTGAACCCAAGTATCCAGAGCCCAAGAACCTATTCTATATGGCCAACTGATTGACGTGTGCTGGGCTGGGTAGGAGCATCCCAGGAGTAGAATCAACAGAGCATCAAACCCTAGTACTGCAGAAAGTGATCTCGATCCCAGGAAGACTGCAGACAAGATGTTCATCTCAGGCCTGTGTCAGCAGTAGAGCCAAAATTTGGGCCTTCCACATCACAATCCCAAGATTTCTATGTATCCAATGGGCCACCACTTGCTTTGTACATTACATTTTTGGCAGGAATATCTCTACCTTCTCACTCCTCCTAAGCATTGTCATAATAATGGTGTAAATTGGAGGCTTGCACATGCATTCTGCCATCTGAAAAGATAATAAATTAATCATGCCCTTGGGCACTGTTGAAACACACACACTTAATCTCTTATTAACTTGCCAAACTTTCCTTCCTTGCTGTTGCTCTGCTTCTCACCCTTCCATCAGTTCAGATTTTTATAGTTCCCAAAGAAATATTAAACCAAATATTTATGCACTCATCTGAACCACAGTTCAGAGAAAGCAATGTAATGAAATCAGCATTATGAACCTGGAGCTATTCCCATTTGGAAGTAATAAACACAAACAATTGAACAATTTCTCCCTGGAAATGCATGTTGGCTTCCCTTTACTGAGAGAGTTTCAATGCTTATTCTTCTTAGAATTCAGGACAATTTTTAATGTTAAATGCTTGGAAACACAAGCAATGTTAAACATAAATAAAATTTCAATCATTTCCAATGGAAAGCCTGACATTCTCTCCTGCCTTGCATGTGCCTCAGTTAGAAGGGCCTGTGTGTGGCTTTGAAACTCCAAATTTCCCGAAGCAGCTGCTATCTCCCATAGTCGGATCACCCCTGATTAAAACTTTTCAAGGCTGCCCACACCCCACACTTTCAGAAAAAACTCAGGCTCGAGAGAGGAATCCAAGATGGCATCATAGGTAAACACCTAAACTGCTGCCTCCCACAACAATTTAAACTGCAACTAAAAGACAAAACGTCTATCACCCAGAACCACGGGAAAGCTGGCTGAGTGGAAGTTCTACAACTAGAAGGAAAGAGAAAAGAGCATTGAGACGTGCACGAGCGCTGAAAAGCTGAGGTACGGAGGCGTGTGATCCGGGCTGGCGGCGGGCGACTGGGTGCATTGCTTTTTTCAACCTGAACGGATACAAGCCCCCGATTACTCTGAAATCCAGTCTCTGGGGAGACGCGGGGGACCCAAACTCCTACGGGGAGAAGCTGGACTGTCTGCCAGTGAGAGTGGCTTGCTTGCAGAGCTGCGCACAGGAATAATTGTTTACGGCACTGGGGCACAGGACTCCAAGACGCGGTCCGGGACACAGAGCCGGCTTACTAGCAGCCATTGCTGTTTGCCACGCCCTAACCTAGTGACGCCCTGAGACCCCGCCCCACACAACCTACAAACCCACCCAAGCTCCAAGCAGCTCAATTAGCATAAGAAAGCCTGCCCTATCACAGCTTAACCTAGAAAACTTGCAGCCCGGGTCAGACAGCTCCAAAACCTCCAAACCCCAAGCAAAGAGGAGAAAACTGCAGCTCTCACTGTAGCTCCTGCTGAGTGGCCTCAGACAGTAGCTGACCTGCACCCCATTGGAGATCCAGAAGCCAGTGTACCTAGTGGTCAGTGTGAGACACCAGATTTCAACTCCTCACATCCATAAGTGACACATTCAAGAGGCAGACTCAGTGAGCACCAAAGCCCCACTGAAACAAGTCCTGCCCCATAAGCGTGTCTTCAGCACAGCACTTCTTCCATTATAGACACAGTGAGTGCTCACAGCTAATTGGCCTGGAGGTCAATTCCTCCCAGCGTACCAACAGCAATTCAGGCTTAACTACACCAAGACTTTGCACTCAGCCCACAAAGGGGTGTACCAAGAGCATCCACATCAGGTGATTGGGGAGGCTGAGCTACTGCCCCCTATAGGTCACCTACCACACAAAGCCACTCCATCAACACAGGGAAGCAGCCAAAATGCAGAAACAAAGAAACATGTCACGAATGAAAGAAACGGAGGAAAGCAAACTACTGGATGACATAGAGTTCAGAATCACATGTATAAGGTTACTCAAGAATCTTCTAAAAACCGCCGAGAAACTTGATGACACTCCTGAGGAGCTTAGTGAGACCTTCAAGGACCTTAATGAGAATGCCAAAAAAATGGAAAAGGATCAGTCAGAAATGAAGCATACACTGTCTGAAATAAAGAATATACAGAAACTCAACTGTAGATCAACATACCCCAAGAATCAAACCAAAGATCTGAAATATGTGGAAACAAAAAACATCCAACCAGAAAAACAAAAGGAAAAAAGAATCCAAAAATATGAAGATAATGTAAGGAGCCTCTGGGACAACTTTAAGCGAAACAACATCCGAATTTTTGGGGTGCCAGAAGAAGGGAGAGAGCAAAATATTGAAAACCTATTAGAAGAAATAATGACAGAAAACTTTCCCTACCTGGTGAAAGAAATAGACTTACAAGTTCAGGAAGCGCACAGAACCCCATACAAGAGGAATCCAAAGAGGACCACACCAAGACACATCATAATTAAAATGCCAAGGGCAAAAGACAAAGAGAGAATATTAAAAGCAGCAAGAGAAAAACAGTTAATTACCTACAAGGGAGTACCCATACGACTGTCAGCTGATTTCTCGGCAGAAACTATGCAGGCCAGAAGGGAGTGGCAAGAAATATTCAAAGTGATGAACAGCAAGAACTTACAACCAAGATTACTCTACCCAGCAAAGCTATCATTCAGAGTTGAAGGTCAGATAAAGAGCTTCACAGACAAGAAAAAGCTAAAGGAGTTCATCGCCACCAAACCAGGATTACATGAAATGCTGAAGGGTATTCTTTAAGAAGAAGAAGAAGAAGAAGAAAAAGGTAAAGATAAAAATTATGAACAACAAAATGACATCAAATACATACCTACCAACAAGTGAATCTAAAAATCACGTGAATAAAAAATCTGAAGAACAGAATGGACTGGTGAATATAATAGAATCAGGGACATAGAAAGGGAGTGGACTGACGATTCTCAGGGGAAGCAAGTGTGAGGGGTGCGGGAAGAGATTGGACAAAAATCTTACTCCTATGGATGAAGACAGTGGCAGGGGGTAAGGGCATGGGGGGGTGGGGAATCAGGTGGAGGGGAGCTATGGGGGATAAAAAAGTGGAACACCTGTAATAATCTGAACAATAAAGATTTAATTAAGAAAAAAAAGAAAAAAAAAGACGAAAAAAAATAAAAATAAAAATAAAATGCAACTCTACATCAAAAAAAAAAAAAAAATTCAGGCTCCCCTAGTAATGCTCCTTATAGTTTGTTTCCTGCCTCTGTCCTCAGCCTCAACTGTCCTGGTGTTCACACACATCTACCTACTCTGTTTTGTGGCCATTTCCCCCAAAGCACCACATTTGGGCTTATCCCTGTTCCAGCCCTGGTTGTGACTCAGGCTCCCACTGGGAAGCGGAGCCTGGCCAATCAGATTATCCCTTAGGCAAGCCTGGGACTGGGAAAGGGAGAGACTGAGTCAATTAGCTGAGAGCTGTGAACCCTTAAAGTCTCGCCAGTTTGAAAGCTGAGTCCGCTATTGTGGGGAGACCATTTGGGCGGTAAGTATGGACCTTGACAAAGAAAAGAGTCTGCTGGGACAACTGCTATATTTATGTGTATTGAAGCCAGTTCATGCTCAAGCATGATGTTACCACTGCAGCTGCTAAAATCTCCTCTGCAACACGTCTTAGGCTTGGTCTCCAAGTTACACCCCCCACAGAAATATCATGGCCCCCTTTCCAATGCTCTCTGGTAAATGGCTTTAATTCACCAGGATATTACCAAATAGATGTCTGTATTTCTCATTCCTTCATTGTCCCTCAAATCTCTAATCACTCATCTCTTCACAGAGGGCTCCCCTGACCACCTTCTTAAAAAATATAGTGGCTTCCCTCCCAATATCCTCCTCTGTGCCCATGGCCCTGCTTTGTGTTTCTTCACAGAACTATCATCGCTTGACATGGTTATTGGTTCGTTATCACTACAATTAAATTCTATGCTGCATGTCAGTGCAGGCTTGTGTTTTGTGCATTGCTGTGAACAGTGCATGGTGCACAGAAGAAAAATAAACAAAGAATCTATGCAAAGAGAAGCTGGAATGAGAGACCACATAATAACAAAGGAAATAAAATGAATGCATAAATCAATGAACATGCACAGCGACTTTGGTTTCAAGCTGGCTTCTCAGTTTCTGGTAAAGGACCAGCTCTGCTTCTTGGGCTTGAGTTCTGAGAGATGCTCTGGTATCCTCCCAACAGAGTCATTCGGAATGATCCCCTAATTAAATGACCCCAATGAGACACCCATTCTTAAGATCTCAATTTTTAAGAATCAGCAGCATGTGACTTGAAAATTAACAGGCCCATGCATACAATGGATTGACTTAGGTAAACATCTTTCTTCTTCTGAAGCTTATGGCTGCCTAAAATATAGCTTTTCCAAGGGAGGCCTAAGAAGAGAGGATCATTCAAAAAAAAATAAAATAAAATAAAGCCTTTGTTAAAGCATTTCAGGAGATGCACAATAGACAAAAGAATTTGGTGTGGGGTATGCAGGGCCATTAAGTTGGTCTTACAATGATGATCCTTGGGAATGCATAACTTCCCAGCCTTGTGGGTGGCGATTCCTGAATAGATCATGCTGTGTGTGCATCTATCCCGAGGCCACAAGGGTAGGCAGGGGCGGGTGAGGTAGGAGCCAGAGGAAAACTCACATTTAAGAAAGAAGCAAGGGGATGTGTTCTGTACCACACGAACACAGTGGAACCCCTTGAGTGATTGAAAATGTAGAAAAATGGGGCAGGAGGCACAGTTTTGGACATCACCTAAAGTCATACAGAGGGGAGACTGGCTTCATTTGTTGTTTCAGAGAAGTTAATACGTGACACTGAACAGATTTCAGCTCAGAAGAAGGAAGCCACTCTGAGGTTGGGGAGTTTTAGCTGACGGCACTGGCTGCAGGTGATGGAGAAGGCTGCTCCGAGCTGCCCAGGCTCACACAGCATCTGGTCAAGATGCGGAAGTTAATACGAGATAAACTCCGAGGTGGTTTCTCATTCCCAGCTGCTGCAATTCCTTCGGTCCGAAGCTTGAAGCAGCTCTGAAGGTGTATGGAGCAGTGCTGAGTGAGCCAAGTGAAGGATGAAGCACTGTCCAGGGATCTGTGTTTAAACTCAGCTCAGCCACATTCTATGCATCGCCTGGTCAAGGACTCTCTTTCATTCCCTGTTCCTCCATTTCTCTAGGTGCCCAGCACGATCTATCATTCCTGCCCAAGCAGTGCAGCGGTTTGGAAAATGGTTTCTATGTTAGTTTGTACTCTGGCTCCAACATGTCCTTGGTTTTTGACCTTGAACAAATCCTTTCACCCATACATGTATCAGTTCCCTTTTCAGTTAAATGAGGGTCACTGGCCTGAGCCCCAGGCTCCTGGTAAATACAGAGTACTGTGGCTGCCACACAGTAGGTACTCAATAAATGCTAACAATTATCTGAGTACATCAAAACACAACATGTCAATATCAGGAAGAGTAATTTCATAATTAAGAGGATTTTTTAAAACCTTCAAGTTGCATCCTACGTAATAATTGCTTTACTGAGGTGTTACCAAATGGCAGGTATGGTGCCGAAGCTTTAAGTGCATTTTCCCAGGTATTTACTATTATTTCTACTTCCAAGATAGGAAACATGAGACTCACTGGGTGAAGTCATTTGTCCAACTGGGTTATGCAGCCAGTTCAGGGGCAGGGCCAGACGTGGAAACCTCTGAGATTAGCTGAGTCAATCCAGAGCTCTGGATGCTGGTCTGGTGCCAAGTCTCAGAGAGTCCTTGCCCAGGCGATGCATAGAATGTGGCTCAATTCCTCACAACTCAACCCGACACCTCCTCAAGGAGCAGGGCTGCCACTCCAAGGCCTTGGCTGGATTACAAGGAGGATAACTGGGTCTTCTGAGCAGAGCTCCCTCAGCATGCCCAGAGCCCAGCCCACGCGGCGCAGGGGGTGCTCACTGTTACAGTCCGGGGCCTGGCCCATATGTGCAGATTTATATGCCACACCATGAAAATAAAGGCAGGCACAGTCCTGGTGCTTTCTGACTTGAAGCCAAACAAATTTACCCAGGCTCATTTGTCAGCTGCTGTAAACCTCCTCCGACCCAGCCTAGCTCATCCCGCCTCCCAAGTTCCTTAGTTGTTATAAGCTTATCACAGAAGTAAATCAAAAGGTTCTCAAGAGGAGAAGAAAAGATAAAAGCAAAAAATGCAGCATCCCTCAGAGAGGGATATTTTTTATAGTTCCACAACTCTAGCAATTCTGTCTTTAAAAAAAATCCATTATTTAATTTTAGTACCATGAAGGTGCTAGTGGTGAATAATGGCTCCTCTTCTACCTTCTAGTATTTCTAAAATATTAATACTGGCTGGATACCTCTCCTAAGGGGAAGCAGAAGTTGAATATTTTATGGGCTCTCGAGTCCTATTCCCACACTATGAATTCATTTGATTACGACCAATCATATGCTCTGGGTTCTTTGAATTATGTCTGCACCAAAGGATGGGGGCCTTATAGTGGGTGGAGAGGGTAAAATATGTTGTCAAATAATACCTTTTCATTTCTTTTCTTTGTCTAAGTCTTTTCTACTAGCCATCAAGATGCACCTCCTAGCTCTGCAATAGATTTGAGCTGTGAGTCCTAAACAGAAGCTGCAAGGGGCATCCAGTTTCACCCAGGGCGGATCAAGTGTCTCTCGAGATTAACAATCACTTATTATGTCTGTAGCTGAAAATTGTTGATGCTAAACTTTGAACACTGAGTATCAACCTATATATTCTCAAGCAGATCGTAATGTTGTGTCCGTGTGTGCATGTGTGTACATGTATGTATATGTGTTTGTGTGTGCATGTGTATACATGTGTAGGTGTGTGGTGAGTGTACATGTGCTTGCTCTATCTGTACACTTGGGGAATACAATAAGGAATAAGGACACTGTTTCAGAATAAACTCTAAATAGTACTGTAAATTGTACTCGGCAATAACTTTTCTTAAAAAATCAGTTTTCCCCCCTTTTCAAAACTAATACATATAGTAGGAAAATTCTGGAGAATAAATCGAAGTAAAAGATAGAAAAACAAGATGGTCAGTGTCCCACTTGAAAATTACAATTATTTTAATACATGAATGACTCCTTTCCAGTCTTTTAAATAGGTGCAGCTACATAAATATATTTTCAGTTGGGTTTTTATTCTGAGATAATTGGAAGTTTGATATGCTTTTGCAAGAAATACCCTTTACCCATTTTTCTTCAATGGTAATGTTTTGTAAACTGTAGTACAATATCCACTCAGGATACTGACATTGATTCAACCCACGGATTCTATGCAGATTTCCCATTTATTTGTACCCATTTCTGTGTGTATGTGTGTGTGTGTGTGTGTGTGTGTGTTTGTGTGTGTGTGTATTTAGTTCTAGGCAACTCTGTCACATGTGTAGGTTTGTGTGTCCCTCTCCACTATTAAGCTACTAACCAGTTCCGTTTATAACCATACCCGCTTCTCTCCCATATAACATATCTTCCCCACATCCCTGGCAACCACTCAACTGTTCTCCATTCCCATATTTTGTCATTTAAAAATGCCAAGTAAGTGAAACCATAATGCATGCAACCTTGGGATTGGCTCCCCCCTCCCCTCCCCCCACTCAGCATAGTTCCCTGTGGATTGTTGTTCTGTATCAATGATTCACTTATTTTATTGCTGAGAAGTATTCCACGGTATGAATATACCACAGTCTCGTCAACCATTCACCTGTGGAAGGACATCTGGGTTGTTTTCACTTTCTGGCAATTATGAATAAAGATGCTATGAACATGTGTGCACAGGTTTCTGTATAAACACAGTCTTCATTTATCTGAGATAGATGTCCAGGAGTACAACCATTGTGTCTTATGATAACTACCAAGCTGGTTTCTAGAATAGGTTTATGGCTTTACAGGCCCACCAGCAGTGGATGAGTGGTCCGGTTTCTCACATCTTCACCAGCATTTGCAATAATTACTATTTTTTAACCCTTCTAATGGCTATGTACCGATAGCTCACTGTAGTTTTAAATTTGCATTTTTCCTCATAGCTAATGAGGTTGAGCATCTTTCCATGTGCTTATTTGCCATCTGTACATCCTCTTTGGTGAAATAGCTGTTCGTGACTTTTGCCTATTTTCTAATTAGGTTGATTAGGCAATTTTGAGAGTTCTCCATATATTCTACATACTAATCCTTTGTTAGATATTTGGTTTGTGATTTTTTTTTTTCTAGTTTGCAGGTTGCTTCCTCATTCTTTTAACAAAGCTTTTCCTAGACCAAAAGTTTTAAATTTTGACAAGGTTCAATTTTTCAAGTTTTCCTTTACACATCATGTTCTTTGTGTGATATCTAACAACTCTTTGTCTAGCCCTAAATCACTAAGATTTTCTCCCATTTTTTTTCTAAAAATTGCAGTTTACACTTCACATTTACATCCATGACCCATTTGGAGTTACCTTCGTGTAAGGCATGGGGTTTACCTTGAGGTTCACCTTTTGCCTTTGGATGTCCAATGGTGCCAGCACCGTTTGCTAAGGGAGCCCGCCTCTGCCACGGGATTGTGTTAGCCCCCTGTTAATAACTGGGTGGGCACATTTGTGGGGCTCTGTTCCTGGGTTGTCTACTGTGCTCTGCTGAGCCATGTGTGTGCTCCTCTGCTGTGCCACACTGTCTTGATTACTTCAGCTTTGCCGTCTGTCTCAGCAGCGGGTAGAGCCATTCCTCCCACTCTCTGCTTCTTGTTCAAGATTGTTCATCCATCCGGGGCCTGTGCCTTTCCACACACCTTTTAGGAGAAGCTTGTCTGTGACTGCAGGAAAACTTGCTGGGATTTTTTTAATAAGAATTACATTAAAGCATAAACATATCTTTTATGTTCTTTTCCTAAACACTGTATAATGAGCATTTTCACTATTATTACTAACTCCTTTATAATGGCTACCCAATATTTTAAAATAGATATACTATCATTTAACAATCACAACAGTAATAATGGGTCCTTTTCAATTACACAAATGTGAACAAGTCTACCAAAACATCTTGCCAAAAAAAAAAAAGAGAGAGAGAGAGAGAGAGAGAGAGAGAGAGAGAGAGAGAAATCTCTGCATTTCGAAATATTTCCTTTGGACAGGTTCCCAGAAGTGGGGTTACTCAAACAGGAAGGAGGTCTATTCTTACAATTAATTCTGTTTGGATATTCTTTCACATATTTACCTATATGTGAAAAATATGATCATCCAATTTAAAAGTTCACTTTGCTATGCATTTGAATGTTAAAGTAGGAAACATGCAGAAAAGGGAGACTACAGGAATGGCAAATAATGCAGCAACCATGACTCCCAACCATGATGCTGTGATACCTGCTTGGCCTGACTCTGCACTAGTGTTGCCACCTACCTGCTCTCAGGTAATCCGCTCACCTATCCAGTGAAGGCGGCTTAAGTAAAATCAATGCCCATTTCATTACTTTAGGACAACGATTTGCTACTAAAATGTGTGTTTTTAAAGCTCTTTTCATCCTTAAGAAAAAAGATTGTTAAATCATTTTCTTTTTACCTAAGAAAGGGGAAGGGACAAATTGACCAGCCTAATGTACCCCCTTACTGTTCTGGCCATGAAAATGGCTTGTTACAGCCTTGGCCCCGGAAGGGAGGTGAGAATAATCAATGAGAGCCTGGGAGGGCCGACACGGTTCCACTTATGTTTCTATCCCTCCTAATTGGGTTTTCTCCTCTTTCTCTAATGGAAGTGGAGCTTGCATGGAGAGAAAGGAAAACAATTTTAAAAGCGTGCTGGCTCTGCAGTGCTAATGGCAAGCATAATCATCCTCACAACACAAATCTTAAAAGTTGAGTTCTTCTGAGCACTCAGGACAGAGGTGACCGTTGGGGCCATGTCAGGGTGCACTTAAACCCTGAAGTGTGTCCAGAAGAAGCTGCAGCCAGAGGAGAGGAAAGCCCAAGGCCACCCGTGGGCCACAGCATTACATTATTTATAAAAGCCTGTCTTCATGCTCTCCAATGTTAGGATCAGGTGTCCTTGAAAACTGTAAGGTAGAAAAGCACTCAAACTATAAACAACTGGGATGCAGATAAAAATCCCTTGTGTAAATGGTAACTTTTCTAGTGGAAATATTTGATTCTTCCTCCCTAGGTGGTGGGGGCAAGGGACACCGAGTGGGGAGAAGTTAATAATAGTTGAGTGTCTGCTATGGGACAGGCAACTTACTAGTGGTCTCTCATGTTTTTATGTTACTTTTTGGCACCTTACAGAGGCACGGTTAGCCCATTTCACAGAGAGTAGGAAGTGGAGCACTAAATAGCTGACGTGCATTTTCCAAGAAGAGCTGTCGCTCAAAGCAGAGCTGGTCTAAGGCCAGGCTGAGTTCTTTGTCTAGCACTCCCTGGTGAAGGTGCAGAGGAAGACAAACAAAGCCAATGAATTCAGTCAGAAGCTCAGATACAGCAGTAAATCAACAAAGTGATGAAAACAGGAGCCCTCACCTCTGTGTCTGAACCTCCCTCTTTCACAAATAAATGGAATTTGGGGATTGTGAGAAAGGCCTCAGGGAGACCCTGCCTTCTTCCTGTGGGGTTTAGTCTTGTGCTCCTGCACCCTGCAGAGAACCCGCACCAAGGGAGAGAAGGGAGACAAACAGCCCCTGTCCTGTGCCCAGGATGCACAGCACACAGGATGCACAGCACACAGCAGGATGCACAGCACACAGCCACATGCAGAGCGAGGGTTTCCCGTTCTTGCTCAGTTATCTGTTTACCAGAGAACACACCATGAAATCTCTCTAACCCTCAGCTCCCTCCACTGTAAATGGGGATAATACCCTCCTGGAGGCTCACTTTGAAGATGAAAATAGAGATTATGTAGGTAAAGAGCTGACCCCTGGAGTGGCTCAACATCTACTAGCAATGCAGCTATGATCATGGATACCCTGCCAGCTTTTGCTCAGGCATATCTCCCACACCTCCCTGGATGCTGACAATTCTCCAGCTCAAAGTGCTGCCCACCAGGCCAGAAGCACCGTGCTCACCAGGGGAGCCGGGAGGCTATGTAAGTGCCCTCTAACACCCAGATTCCACTTGTACCTCCTCCCCCCCGGCCCCGTCCGCTCTCCCCCTCCCCCCCGCTCCAAGGAAGCCTCCTTCTTGGCCAAAGCTCCCACTACGACTTTGGAGACACTGTGGATTTGGTTCCAGACCACTGCAATAAAGTGAGTACTGCAATAAAGCAAGTGGCAATCTTTTTGCCTTCAATTTGCAAGAAAACTGCAACCTCTGTGAAGTAGAATAAAGCAAAGCACAATAAAATGAGGTATATATGCATATAATACCACCCTTTCTTCTCTTTAAGAGAAATGGTTTTTGTGTTGTTTTTTTTTGGGGGGGGGGGGTGAAAACACATGTACCACTTAAACTCTGCAGAGAAAAAGGAAACCCTCCTCCTTTAGATGTACTGATTCCTGTGTTTAACACAGTTCTCATCCTGTCCACACTTATTGGGCACTTGTTGGGCAACAGTGCACTGGTGTGTACATTTTGAGCCACCCGGAGATTACATCCCCTCAGCCTCCCGGAACCCACAGCCTTGGAGAAGACTCGGGTGACATACCATGTGGCAACACGGAGCAGCCAAATGTACATCCATGCAATTAACCACAGAGACTCAGGCGCTGCTTGGGCCTTCTTTTGCATTTCCTCTTTGGTACAGCTCTGGGGAAATGACGTTTCTTAGAGCATGATGTCCTTTTTTATGTGGGGAGAGGGTTGGGAATCACGCAAACACCATAAACAAGATTTCATTTTGTGATAAAGCCAGACAAGTTGCAAAAGCACTGGAACCATGTTGAGCAATTCTCCCAAAGGCCGCAACCCAAACTGGTCCAGGAAGAAGAACCTGTGCTATTTCCCCCGTATTCTCCACAGAGCTGAACCCGCAACCCAGCCCTCGCATGGAATCAACACCCAGCAGTTACCTGGTGAATGCTGCGTGTACAAAAGAAGCAGCTGCTCTCGTGTTTACAAACTACAGGTGTATCTCAGAGATTTTGCGGGTTTGGTTCCAGATCACGGCAATAAAGCAAGTGTCGCGATGAAGTGAGAGTGTTTTTGCTAGTGGCGGGACTTGCTTTCAGTTTGTAAAAATTGCAACACCTGCAGAGCGCAGTCAAAGGAGGCGTACCTGTGTTTCCAAGGGTTTTGGAGCAAGGCGTGTACTAGGAGCCAGGAACTATGCCAGCTGCTGTAAAGAGCACAATAGCACTAAGGAGACAGGCTGATTGCTGTGGGGCTCAGTGCTTCAGGTGCCTTTCCGTCCATTTTGACCATCATGTCAACCCTATGCATTTCTGTCTCTTTTAGTCACTAAATAAACTCTATAGGTGGCTTTATTATCCCACTTACAGAATGGGAAACTGATGCTGAGAGCAGTTAAGAAATTTGACCAAGTACCTACAAATATGCATCAATATGCAGCCTAGATAAAATAAAAACACTTATGATATCCTACAAGATTATGTTCCAGTGTACTAACCACCTACAATGTATAATCTCCTATGACCCTCCACAAAACTTTAGGACATGGACTCATATTACTTCCACATTAGAGGCAAAAAACCCCTCAGGCTTAGGTTAAGAACTTTCCCTGAGGACCATTTAATCCTGCCTGCCCACTGAGCCTTTGCTCTGAATCACTACATTAGCAATCAGATCAATAATGTACAAAGAGTTTAACCAAAAAAGAACATTCCTTTCTCAAACCTGCCCTTTAAGTGACCAAAACCACCAGACTGAGAAATGGTCAGGGCAGTTGTTTCGGCCAGCTTAGTAATTCTGAAGTAACGAAAGGGTACTCCATCAATTGCTTAGCAGTTAGTCATTATGAGAAGATGGGGGAAATCCAATTGACTGTTTGGTAGAGCAGGAAGCATTTTAAATGTCACCGCAGTGAGAGAAATATTTGAAAATTTGTCTTCATAATGGTTAACTAATTGCAATCTTCAGATTTTATTGCCCTGAAAAAATAACTCAATTCAAGAGACAAAGTATTAACACTTGGGGCTATTTCTCCTTTGTCTTAGTTGGCATCAAAGGGAGGCATGCAAATTGATCAATCCTTAAAATCTAAAAAGACCCTCCTAATGAACAACCTCCTTGAGGCACAGTCAATGTGATATTCATCATTTTATCATCTATATGTGCTTAGTACAGTAAGGGGACATATGGCAGGTGCTCAAAACATGTTGGCTAAATTGAATTAAAATTGAAAATAACTTCCGAGGTCTATCCCCAATCCTGAGTCCCTTTACATGAAATTCTGGAGTGGTATATGCAATTTGACTTTTTAATTTTTATTTATTTATTTTCTCTATTATTTAAGGTTTGACTTCTGTATAAATATAGTGAAGTATGGTGTTCATAGATTTCTTTAGTTAGCAGGCTATCCATCCCCTTGTGGTGTTAGCCCTCCCACCTTCCCGGTGACAATCAGCTAGTGCCGCGGCCATTCTGTCATGACATGCCTCCACGCCCACACAAGGATGTGCTTATGTCAAACCAAACCCATTTCTCTGGCCTCAGAAGGGATGACTTCAGCAATATGCATTTGCCCAAAGTTGGACCAATCTGTAAGCTGGTGGGGAAGCCTTCTTGTCTTTGATGGTGCTAGAAGGGGGCTGGTTGTGCTGTTTGGAAAAAGACTGTGTACAAGAAGGAGACAATGAGGCCAACATACAAAGGGGGAGCAGATAAGGAATTCTTCTGAGTCTAGGATCCACCTGTTCTAAAGCCCGATGTACCCTTGGACTTCCTGGCTATGGGGGTCAACAAATACCTTTTTACCTCAGCCATGAGAATGTGTTCCAGTCCCATACAACCACCAAATTCTGACTAATAGAATCCCTTTCTAGCGACTACAGTTATTTTGGTTTTGGCTTCATAATATTGGGGCAATCAGAATAAAAAATGGACTAGAGGTTGAGAACAATATGAAGAGGTAGGCTGTAGAGGAGGCTTAAACTTTGAGATAAGACTCTGTGAAACCCCAGGGAAGCTGGGGGCAAAGCGATCTACTCAGAAGGTGTGTTCGTGCATGAGGGGCTTGGGGGCGGGGGCAGCTGGCAGTTGCGTCTGAGAGGCTCAGAGAACACAGGAGGCAGGAATCCACACTGCCCTAAAGTCAGAAAGGGGCCCCAAATTAGAATGGGAGCGACATAGAGAAACAAAAATTAAAGCTTTTACATGATCTTCCTCAAAGAGAAAAAGAATTAAATATTGAAATATAGAATTGAGTTCCTTTCTAAAGATCCTATCAAACATAGCTGATGAAAATGGGGAATACACCTTGCTGTATTACTAGTGTAAGATAAGTAAATGTCAATGAATGTCTATGACTGAGACCCCGTGGTTATAGTAGAAGTTAAAAATGAGGTTCATCAGTGGCCTCGCTCCAACTGTCCCCCATGCCAAGGTCTCCAGTAGTCAGGTGCAAACCCACTGCGACAAACAAGGGAGAGAACATACAGTATGAGGAGCTGAAGAAGGCACAGTAAATGGTAATAATTGCTTATAAAATTTTACGGTTGGCCATTAATCTTAACCACCTCAATTTCTAAAAAGAAAGATTCATGGTCTTTTTAAATAGGAAAAATTCGAGTTTATGAGAAATTTAATAATATTCATGCTGAAGCAATAAGAAATTCCCAAAGTCTTAAATTTTCTGCAGACTTTAGAGTGGAGGCAGCTTGTTCTAGTAGAAAAATGACAGGGTTGAGAGACCTATAGCTAAAGCCTGGCACACGGAGCCTTTAGCAAGTCCCTGAATCTCTCTGAGCTTTCGTTTCCTCGTCTGGGAGATGGAGAAGAGGCTTTGCAAAACTGCAGCAAGGGCTGGAAAAGAGGGTGGGAAAGTTCAGAGACTCACACAGCCTGGCATGCAAGTAGTGGCGCTCAGTAAAACAGAGCTGTAGTCATCATTTCAGAAAATTTCCCAAACATCTCCAGATCCATCATGACCACTCCTCTCCCCTTCACCATCATAATTCTGGGCCACATCCCATCACTTCTAGAACCTGAATAACTGTACCTCCTCCCCCTCCCCCTGCCCCCCACAGTCTACTCTCCATCCATGAGCCAGAGTGTCCCTATGAAGATGTACACGGATCATGTCTCTCTTCCCCCAAAACCTTCATGTGAAATGGCTTTCTCTCTCAACTGCAGCAAAAGCCAAAGTCCTTCCAGTGAACTCCAAGGCCTTCGATGGCCTGGCCCACACTTCTGTCTCATATCCCCTTGCTCACTCTGCTGCAGCCCCACTGGCCTCCCTGGCCTTTCTAGAACATCCCAGATATGCTCCTGCCTCAGCTTTTGCTCTCTAGTTTCCTCTTTCTAGGATGCTCACCCCCTCTCCCTTCCGCATGCACTCCTGTGCCCTCCTTCCTCAGGTGTTATCACCGATGGCCTTCCTAAAAACACTACTTAAAACTGCAACCGAGAAAGAAGAACAAAGTAGGTGGGATCTCAATACCAGATATCAAGCTGTATTACAAAGCCACTGTTCTCAAAACAGCCTGGTACTGGCACAAGAACAGACATATAGATCAATGGAATAGAATAGAGAACACAGAAATCGACCCAAACCACTATGCTCAATTAATATTTGACAAAGGAGGCAAGAGCATACAATGGAGTCAAGACAGTCTCTTCAATAAATGGTGTTGGGAAAATTGGACAGATACATGCAAAAAAAATGAAACTAGACCACCAACTTATACCATACACAACAATAAACTCAAAATGGATAAAGGACTTAAACATAAAATGGGAAACCATAAAAATACTAGAGGAATCCAAAGGCAGCAAAATCTCAGACACATGCCGAAGCAATTTCTTCACCAATACCACTCCTAGGTCAATGGCAACTAAATGGGACTACATCAAAATAAAAAGCTTCTGCACAGCAAAAGAAACCATCAACAAAACAACAAGAAAGCCCACTGCATGAGAGAACATATTTGACAATGTTATCACCGATAAGGGTTTAATCTCCAACATTTACAGGGAACTCATACAACTTAACAAAGGAAGATAAACAACCCAATCAAAGAATGGGCAAAGGACCTAAATATACACTTTCCGAAAGAAGACATACAGAAGGCCAAGAGACATATGAAAACATGTTCAAAGTCACTAATCATCTGAGAGATGCAAATCAAAACAACAATGAGGTACCATCTCACACCTGTCAGAATGGCTATCATCAACAAATCAACAAACGACAAGTGCTGGTGAGGATGTGGAGAAAAAGGAACCTCGTGCTCTGCTGGTGGGAATGCAGACTAGTGCAGCCACTGTGGAGAACAGTATAGAGTTTCCTCAAAAAATTAAAAATGGAACTCCCATTTGACCCAGTAATCCTACTTCTAGGAATATATTCCAAGGAACTAGAAACACCAGCCAGAAAGGATATATACACCCCTATGTTCATAGTGGCACAATTCACCATAGCTAAGATTTGGAAACAGCCTAAGTGCCCATCAGCAGATGAGTGGATTAAAAAACGGTGGTACATCTACACAATGGAATACTACACTGTGGTAAAAAAAGAAGGAATTCTTACCATTTGCAACAGCATGGATGGAACTGGAGAGCATTACACTAAGAAAAATAAGCCAGTCAGAGAAAGATAAATATCACATGATCTCACTCATTTGTGGAATATAATGAACAACATAAATTGATGAACAAAAACAGATCCAGAGACTGAGAAGCATCTATCAGACCAGAGGGAAGGTAGGGGAGGGTGGGGATAAGGTGGAGAGGTCAACCAAAGGACTTGTATGCATGCATATAAACCTAACCAAATGGACACACACAACAGAGGGGTGAGGGCATGAGTGGGGAGGTGGGGGGCACTGGGGGGATAAGGACACATGTGTAATACCTTCATCAATAAAGAAAAATCAAACAAATACTTCAACCTGCCCCCAATCTCCAGCGCTTGTTCTCCACATTCTTTCTATCTTTATTAACTGTTTTTCTTTAAAAAAAAAATTTTTTTTTTTGGAATCTCATCCTTAGGTCTCTCCATGTGCCTGGACTTCTCACAGCCTTATATTATTAACTTTTAAAATTAACTTTTGACTTGTTGCTTTCCCATTCTAGAAAGAAGACTCTAAGAGAGCAGGATTCTATTTGTTGCTGTATCCTTAAATCATATAGCAATTCTCATCATGTAGCCAGAGCTCAGTACATTTTTGCTCTACGGATAAATGAACCACTTAACTCCTCATGTCAGTCTGCAAATCATTTCTCCTGGGCTGTAGAAACCTGCCCCATCACAGAGAACCCTGCCCAAGATGCCCCTGCCAGCACATCCTAAGGTTGTCTGGACAATACAATGAGGTGGTAGAATCAGAGCATCTGGGTGTGAATGGCTGGCTTTGCAAAAGCTGTGGTTTCATTGCTGAGAAACCTTCCAAAGCTGGCACTTGAAGGCGATTCAACAAGAGTGGTATAAATGCTAGGTCCATGAAGGTGTTCCAGGGATGGGAATGTCTTTCCTTGAAATGACTGTTGTGAGTATGAAGTAAAGTTGTTTATGAAATAGTAGTTCACAGTTTTCATTTAAAATCTCCATCTCCTCACTTGTCCTTCTCCTTCACTGGGACCACCATCTGCCAGTTCCTGGATAGTCACCTCATTCTCTAACTCTCGCTCCCCATCAAAGTTCATCCTCATGTTGTCTCATTCCTTTAACTCAACCTTTCAATTGTCCTAGGTTATTCATCTGATACCTCTTTACCATCAAGAAATTCAACTTTTTGTAACTCATTTTTTAAAAATATATTTTATTGATTTTTTTTTACAGAGAGGAAGGGAGAGGGACAGAGAATTAGAAACATCGATGAGAGAGAAACTGATCAGCTGCCTCCTGCATACCTCCCACTAGGGATGTGCCTGCAACCAAGGTACATGTCCTTGACCAGAATCGAACCTGGGACCCTTCAGTCTACAGGCCGATGCTCTATCCACTGAGCCAAACTGGTTAGGGCTGTAACTCTTATTTTTAATTTTAATTTTATTGATTTCAGTGAGGAAAGGGAGAGAGGGAGGGAGGGAGGAAGGGATGGAGGGAGGGGAGAGAGAGAGAGAGAAGAGAGAGATATCAATGATGAGAGAGAATCATTGATTGGCTGTATCCTGCATGCCCCCTACTGGGGATAGGTCCCACAACCTGGGCATGTGACCTTGACCAGAATTGAACCCTGGACCCTTCAGTCCGCAGGCCAACAGCTCTAGCCAAACTGGCTATGGAAACTTTTTGTAACTCTTAAGTCATTGTTTCTCAACCCTAACCTTACACTACCACCTTTGAAGTGGGAATGGGTAAAAAATAATAACAATGTGCAAGCCACTATTGAGAGAATCTGGGTTACTAGTGCTAGGCTGGGGTTTGGGAGCCAGGATTTTTCTAGAATCTGGGTCAGTCTAATGTGCTGTCAGACTCAGAACCACTGGTGTTAACCCCTCCAGGGAAGGCATTTAGATGTAAATGGGGTCTCTTGGGAGCACACACATTAATATATAACTTTTTCCAAAGGTGAAAACTTGGAAGACATTATGGGAGCAGCTTAGCCTTTCCACTTCATTGAAAACATCCCCCAAATGTGCTTGTCTAGCTACCAATAAGCAAAGGCCACTGTGAAGGCAAAGGTTGGGTCATTATTGACACACTGATGTTGGTGGAGTCTACTTTAATGTCAGTGGAATGGGTTGAGCCTCTGATAAGATCTGGGTCCACTCCCTCCACCCAGAAGAACAGTGAGCAAAGAGTTTGGCTCACGGGGGATGCTCCAGATAAACCTGGAGGCATACTTCACCCACCTGCCCCATGAAGCTCCCGAGAAAGTGTGCTTACATACATGTGGTACTGACATGCGTGTGTTCATAAGATACATGCATGTGATCAATATTTTTCTAATTTGAATTTTCTCTTCTGGATATAGTGTGGATCTTTTTAATAAACTAAGTTTTGAACACAGAAATATACTCTAAATGACATTCAACAAAAACAAAACAATGACAACAGAAAACAGAACAAGAGAACCTGAAACACTGGAGGCAGACCATGAGGCTGTCTTGAAAAGTCCTACAACTAAGATGCCTTTCAAAATGAGACAGAGCTCATTTCATGACTAAATGCTATTTTATTATTTTTTAAAAATCTTCTCTAAGGAATAATTTCCTTTCTTCTACAAGACAGTGCAGGAGCAAAAGGGAGATGATAATTGGTTTCAGGACATATTCCAGGCTCACGTGAATGGAAGGTGGCAGGGAATCAGTGAAAAATGTGTCAGATGCATGAATCCATTATCAGTTATGGGGAGAAATGAGGGATCGGCTGCTCTGGGTTGTTGCCATTTATGATCCTGTTCCTGGTGATTAAACCAAGAAACTGTGCCTGCTCATTTTATTGATTATTCCTGTTCTCGTTATGATAGCTGTGAAACATTTTTAGAAATAGGCTGGGTGAACATATAAGTGGTAGAAATCGATTTAACTAAACATTTTAAGGGACATGCATGGGAGTATATCGTATTCAGGAATATCTCTTGGTTGAAGTGATATTGTTCAAATAGAAAAATAATAATTTATCACTGAGAGAAATTTAAACTACCTGTAGAATTTAAAATTCTCAGAGACAAGATAGTGTCTAGCATCAAACTTGACAAACTGATCCTGAAGTCTTTCACCTTAATTTACTTTAGAATTAAAAAAAAAATAGATCTGTTTTGGGCACCTGGTTGCTGATTTCTATGGGCACACAGCAACTTAGTGAGATAGTACTCTGCGCTAGGCAATGGGTTGGGTGCTTTACATTTGTTCCTTTTTTTCCCCTTCAGAGCAAGCTTTGAGGTACTTTTATTTTTTATTTCATCTTTCCATTAATAATTTGAGAGAAGATCAGTGATTTCCTCAAGGTCGCATAGTTTGTAGTCCAAGAAAACGGAATCAGTGCAGCATAGTACAGAATACAAACTCAGGGGCCAGGCTGCTTTCATGCAGTTATCAGCTCTGCCACCACCAGCTACAGAATCTGTAGGATTCTGGGCTTTCTTATCTTTATCTGTAAAATGGGCATTATAATAGTATATACCTCATATGGTTATCGGGAAGAAATAGGTAGATGGATACATAGATACATACCTACAACACATTCAGCTTATATTATCTAAATACATATATAATATATAAAATATATATAAAGCACTTAGACAACACAGATACTAAATGAGATAATATATATAGTGGGGACAGATTTATAAGTGCCAAATATTATTATCACTAGAGGCCTGATGCATGAAATTCATGCAAGAGTAGGCCTTCCTTCCCCCGGCTGCCTGCACCAGCTTCCCTCTGGCACCTGGGACCCGGGCTTCCCTTGAAGCCCCAGCTTCGTCCGGAAGGTTGTCCAGAAGGACTTCTGGTCTAATTAGCATATTGTGCTTTTATTATTATAGATGATCATTAGCCTCTACTCTGTCCTTACTTTTACATTTAAGCCTTGATATCTATAAAAGGCTCTTCTCTCCTGGTCCTGCCTTCACTTTTACAGCACCCTTCTTTTGGTTGAGGGATGAGAGAGGGGGCACAATACCACTGAAAGAAAAGGAGTCAACAGTTTTACTTTTTAAGAGTTAAATTAAAAGCCCAATTGTAGGATTCAACAGATGAGAAATTGGTTCTCAGGAGCTTGCAGTTAGGGGAATTTAATATAAGAAGATATTTGAGGCAGGTTTGGAAACAACTGCTCATTTTTTTCTGACATTTTGTTTCTGACTAGTATTTAATTCTAGAGGCTATTAGATGGCTGACCAATGAGAGGGCCAACTTCTCCTGATGTCTACACTGAGAAATGGCAGTGCCTTGGGGATGTCCTGCCCCTGACTTTGGGCTGGGAGGTGCTGAAAGGCCATACTAGATTGGGTTTGGCCTCCAGCCTTCTTCCTCCTTTACTTCCAGCCCCAAATAATCCACCTGTATCTGCTCCACCTACTGGATTTTGGGAAAGAATTTTATTTGAAGACCAGATGTTGAAGCTTAGAAAACTTTTGACACCCAGTGGTTAGATCTCTCACAGCTCTGACACGGTGATGCTCAGAGATCAGACAGCTGACGTCTGACATGGCCAAGCCTTCTGTGTGAGGTGCCCCCTGGCCAGCAGTGACAAGTGCTGACCTATCGTTGGGCCAACATGAAACAGAAGCCACCCTGCACACAAACTGACTTTTGAAAGAAACAAAGAGCTTGCTAACGTTCAGAATTTAAACAATGCTGCTAAAACTTCCTAAGAAAAGCTGAGTTTAATTCTACCAGTTGAAGCCATAGTCATATTACTGGATTTTTCTAAAGGACTTGGGATGTACCCAATTCCCATGTGTAGCATATAACTCACAGATTTAATTATAGATCTTCCTCAGTCACCAGTTCCCTAGGAAACAAATCCATGCCTCATGTCTTGTGCATGGAAGGTCATAGCAAGAAGATAAATTTTTCCCGCATTTTGAAACTTTATCTAGAGGTCACAGATCCACAACTCAGCAGATGAGAGCTCTTCAGACAACAACCCAAAGCTACTATGTTGACCATTATCAATGATACTTAAAACCTTTTGTGTTTATCTCAAATAAAGCACTTCTCACCTAAATGATGGAAATTTTTCACTATTTATTTTTTCATTTTTTTCAGGGCTGAAATACAAATAAGATGAGAAGGTTCCTTAAATGTTTCTTCCTGCTCAGTTAAGATAAAAGCTATGTTTATAATTTTTAGAAAAGGGAAGGTTATCTGAAAAAATTCAAGCTAAATTTACTCATGTGGACACTGTGGGCCAGAGGTCCTTTTTAAAAAATCTTGACTCATTCAGAAAACTGCCATAAGTGGTCAGTTATATTGAATGACTAAAACAAGAAGGAAAAGTAAAAGCAGAAAACTCAGAAAAGTGAACATGCAAATGCCTTTACATATATGAAATAAGACCATACAGTAAAAAGACACATTTTTCCTTACGACTAGAGGAAGTCAGTCTCATTTTACTTTATAATTTTGTGTATTTAACACTCTCTGAAATTGGTTTTCTGCTTGTTCCCATTAGTGCCACTAACTTTTTTAGTCCTATGTGAGGATTAAATGAGGAAACATAAGTAAAGTACTTTGTCAATCCCAAAGAGCTGTACAAATGTTAGCTATCTCAATTAGTGTCTCTATTATAAATTCTTAAATGAAGCCCTTTTGATCACAGTGGGGAGAGACTGACTGAGGATTTCAAGTGTCCTCAGACTTTAACTGACAAGGCGTAGAGACAGCAGCAATCATGACCTTCTTCACATTCACGTAGAGCTCACCGAGGAAGCAGACACAACCATTCAATGAAACTCACAGAAACATTCCGGAGGGGTTCAAAGATGACTTATTTTCCCAGCAGAGCACGGCAAAACCATGGCAAAGAGAAGACCTAGGGGTCTAAGCCTGACATATAACATTTTCAGTTTCTCCTACAGCCTCAACAATACACGGTTGATGGTTGCAGTGGGAGACCTGAGGTGTCGGGATAAAGCAAGCTTGACCTGTCATTCTTCAGCAAAAGATTCAGGTAGGAAGAAAGAGACTATAAAGTGGCATAAGGCATGATTAGCAGGAGGAGGGACGGATTTAGTTAGCCATCACTTCCTTTCCCAATCATACATGCATTGCTTTTGCTCAGTTTAAGGACCTCCATAAACTATTAAGTCAAATATAGCTTACTATTTATTGAGCAATTATTAAGTACCAGGAAACATATGGTTTTCCTATGTTCTCCCGTGGTGCCAAAACAATCCTGTGACGTTGAGAGGGCACACTGGCAGGACAACTCAGCTCAAATTTCCAGAAAATAAACAGAACAGATGGGCCCTAAATCAGGGTTTCTACACCCAAAGCTTATAGTTGAAGCCATCTGAAGGAAGAAGGAGATTTCTAACCATTCTGCAGTAAACATCTCCTTGGGGAAGCTATTCAACTTGTGATCCTTCTCTCTCTAGATAAACTCTCTCTCTCTCCTGCCCTCACCTCTTCCCCTCTTTTCAAGAACTAGATCACCTCAACCTTTCTTAATTTCTACTATCGTGGGCTCAAAAAACCAGCCAGACATCAGATTCTAGCTTAAGTTAATTTTAATGGTAACATAACGGAAAGCTGTTTTTGATTTACTGGAGGAATGCAAAAATGTCAAGTACTACAACCCAAAATGTGATTAAAAAAAGCTTCGCTTGATGGAGCTGTGGCATTATCCACAGCGGTGGTTCCTGTGGGGTCACGGGCACCTGAGCCAGAACCATCCAGAGATTGTTATAAAATTAAAGAGCTCTGGCCCTAGCTGGTTTTGCTCAGTGGATAGAGCATTTGCCTTTGAGCAGAAGAGTCTCGAGTTTAATTCTGGTCAAGGGCAGATGCCTCGGATACAGGCTCTTCCCCACCTGGGCCATGGTCAGGGCATGTGCAGGAGGCAACCAATCAATGTGTTTCTCTCACATCGATATTTCTCTCTGTCTTTCCCTCTCTCTTCCTCTCTCTCTAAAAATCAATGGAGAAATACCCTCAGGTGAGGATTAAAAAAAAAAAAAAGAGCTTTGGACCCCATGGCAGACCTACTGAATCTAAACGTGAGGATAGGGATGGGCCTCACTCAGTGCTGTGAACCCATAGATTTGGGCACACTGCAGTTAAACATCCCTTTGAGAAGAAAATAAGTATCCAAATAATAAATGAGTCACCCAAGTTCTAATTTTTTGTTGATGGCAGAGCCAGGCCTGGATGCCAGGACTCCTAACATCTTCCCATTAATTTCTATATCAAATACCCATAGTGTGATCAAAATTCAGTCGATAGAATGATTCATTTAAACACATCATTGTGCTGAGAAAATGAATTTGAAATATTCAGTGCTAGAGAGAAATGCAATGTTTGTGATTTATTTCTTTAAGCCAATAATGTCCCCAAATAGGATGCTCATTAAATTACCGAAATAGTAATGCATGAATTTGAATCCGCTGTAATGGCTTAATTTTAGAGAAGTCTACTTTTAACAGAATTGTGTTTTCTCTAACAAGAAAAATAAAGAACCACATTTTGTTGCAAATTGTGGATTAAAAAACAAACCACCAAGTAACTACAGCAGCGTGGATTAAGCATCCTTTGTTTTTTTTTTTTTTTTTTTTTTTTTTTTACAGGAACCATTATCTAGAGTGACCATTTTTATGGAATTAAAATTGGTGTGTGCAGTCCAACAATTATGCATGTGAACCATAGGGCACGGTATAGGGGATCTGGACAATTCCAAGATAATCTGGGATGCTAGGCTTCTGTGTGTTTTACATAGAATGTACAATGTACATGCTTCAAACAAATGAATCTTTTCAGATGATAACTAGAAAACTTCAATAATGGGGCACTCCTCTACAGACCTGATGACTTCCTGGCTTCCTTGAGGCTGCTGTCAAACTGTGGGACCCCAAATAAGCATCTGAGGCTCTAAGCCATTATGTTGGTTCCTTTCCTTGACACTTTTTAAAAAAGAAACATATTATGATGTTCTTTATTAAGAAAGTTTCTAGCAAGATTTTTTCTTCTAAACTAATCTTAAAGAGGGAAAAGACACATAAGGGAATATATCCATGATCTAATTTTAACTGATTTTCCCAGTTGTACTTATTTTTTCCAAAGACTACAACAGTAAAAATAAACCTACCTCAATACCATTTCAGTTCTCTTAAAAAATGTTGATTGATTTGGTGCTGTGTGATGAGGAGAATTATTTCATATATAGAAACCTTACTTCTAAGCTACCATGAACCTAATGAAATTTAAAAACACATAATTGCCATGCTCTGAAGTCACTGTGTTTTGGGAAAATTGAGTTTTCTCACTAAATAAAATAAAACCTACATTTAAAAAAAATATCTTTTTATTGATTTCAGAGAGAGAGAGAGGAAGGGAGAGGGAGAAACACCTATTGGCTGCCTCCTGCACCACCTCCCCCGCCGCCCCCAATGGGAATGGAGCCCACAACCCTGGCAAATGCCCTGACCAGGAATTGAACCTGAGACCTCTGGGTGCATGGGAAGATGCTCACCCAACTATACCATACCAGCCAGGGCTAAAACTTACTTTTTTTAAAGGAAGGAAATCACAGTCTTAAAGATACAAATAGTAAACTGCAATGAACCTATGAATTAAAATGCTATGCCCAAAGAAATAATTGAAAGTAAGTGATTTTCCCATTTATCAGCAGTTTCAAATGTAAAAAACTTAACCTGCTTTGATATTGAATATATGTTGAACCAACTCTTAGTTTGATGCTAAGGAATGCTTCTTTTAATTGAAAAAAGTAAGTGATTTCTATTTTATCCTAAATCTAGAAGCAGATTCCAGAAATATAGAGAACTAAACTCACACCCTGATTCAATGACACAGCACTCTGTGACTTCAGACAAGTTACTTAACACCTCCTCAGTAAGACACCCTGTCTTATTAGTAAAATAGAGCTAATGACAAGAACCATCTGACAGGGTTGGGAGCATTAATGAAATAATAGCAGATAGTGCTGGAACATTGCCGGGACATAGTAAGTTCTTTGATCTTAAGGGAAATGTTGACTTCACATCAGTGGGACCTACACATCCCAAAGGCCAACCTGTGATTCTTGGGATCTTTGACCCCTTACTGAGGTCATTTTCCAATGAAGGGGCTTGAAAGTGCCATCAGGCCGCCACCACACTAGCTCTGGTGTGAGATTCCAATTCCATAATCACTAAAATAGTGGCACATTTATCAAGGCCCTGGAGACAGGTTCTGTGAAATATTTCTGGGAAAATACACCTTCATATTTGGGCAAGGTATATTTTCTCCCTAAAATAAAATTCATGAACACACTGTGTAGAAAATAAATGCATGCTGTTATGTGGCTTCCAGAAGCAGCTTTAATAAGCAAGAGGGGAGAAAGTAAACAGGCAGAGGGCAGGAGGGGCCAGGGCCAGGCTATTTGTGTATCTTAATGAGCACTAATTTAAGGTCTCACTCGGGCAAAAACAGTGGAAGATAAAAAAAAATAACCAACCTGTCAATGACTTTATGGATTCTATAGACATGAACTATGATTGCTAGGGTCATTAGCAGGCATTCTGACATTTGAGTATAAAGCATTATTCATGACTACAGAGAGGGTGAAATTATACAATCCATTTAAATAAAATCAACCACAAACAGATATAATTCACAAAGTGATCATTTTTAAATAGAAAATTGAATTCCAAATCAGCAATTTAATAGCCCAGTGATCCAAATATTAAATTGATAATCAGGCCACAGTGATTTGCATGAGAAGCTGGAAATATTCTTATAATTCTATAATGATCTATGAAATACCAAAAAATTCACAATCTCAGAAATATATCGTCCCAAGTAGAATCTTAGACTACCAATGTTGGAGGGGGCCCGAGATATGATCTATAGCAATGGTTCTCAACTGGGGGTGATTTTGTTCTCCCCTGACCCCCAGGGAACATTTGACAATGTCTGGAGACATTTTTAGTTGTTATAACTGGTGGGAGGGTGCTATGGGCATCTAGTGGGTCAAGGTCAGGGATGCTATACAGGACAATAGACAGGACAACTTCCACAACAAAGAACTATCTGTCCCAGAATGTCAACAATGCTGAGGTTAGAACACCCTAACGTAAATCAACCTTTCTCACCATGCAGAATGGATAAGCCATGGCCATGGCTTTTCATTGGACCAACAGTAAGTTTCTGACTAGCTTTCAGGATTCCTGGTACTACTTGCATTTCTCTACTAGGTTTTACATAGTTCCTTCATTCCTGTTCATCTACCCAATTATCCTCAATCTATTATTAAGGATTTATAAAATCCCTACTATGTATTTGACACTGGGAATACAGAAGTGAATAAGACAGTCTTTCTCCTTTGTGTTTATGGCATGGTGGGAAGGGCAAGTGTGAGACAGAGAATAACAATGCAAAGAAGTATCATTGTGATAAGCACCATATGAGAACACACAACTAGGGGAACCCAATTCAGTCTGACATCTCCTTGTTCTCAAGCCAACTCTCCTAATGCTAATACATTATTATGCAATTAAATACAATTAAAGAGATTTGGAGTACCAGTCATGGGTCCTGACAAGAAGGAGACCTTGCAACAAAGTTGGTGATCACAGTCATGGCCACCATTGACTGGAGACTTACCATATACCAGACACTATACTAAATATTCTCCTTACATTTAATCCTCACAACTATACTAAATATTATCCTTACATTTAATCCTGAGGAGTAGGGACTATTGTCCTTACAATCTCCAGTTGATGATACCCCAACATTTTGGATGAGTAGGTTGGATTGAGGACAGGCCATGGTCTATCATAGATGACTTAAAAATGACTGACTTCGACTACCTCATTCAATGAGGGCCTCCATTGTGATGTAGTAGACTTGGGGGTCAGGGTATAATTGGTGATTAGATGCTTAATCTCTATTCTTGAGTCAATAATGGAAGTAAAGGTAGTTTAAAGCAACCAACTGAGCATGACATCGGTTTATGGGCAATGCATTAATTGCTATATTTAAGATAATAAACAGTGGCAAAGATTTCAGTACATATTAGAGGATTGTAGGTATATGCTTAGAACTGCTTTACCCAAAACAGCATCCCCTAACCACATGTAGCAGTCAAAATTAAGTAAGATTAAAAATCAAATTCCTCGGTTATAAAAACAAATTTCCTTGGTTACACCAGCCATATTTCAAGTGCTCAACAACTAGACATAGCTAGTGGTTACTATATCAAATGTGCATATATAGATTTTCATCAGCACAGAAAGTTCTAGTAGACAGTGTGGCCTTAGGACTTGAGGTAGCATCCAGGGGAAAAGAATCTCTTAGTGGTTGTTCCCAAGATGATATTCTCCTCCCCATAGTTTGGGACCTGAGGCCATCTCTAGCTCAGGCTGGTTGGGGAAGAAGAGAGCTGAGGGCTTGCTCAGACTCAGATCCCCATAGACAACAGAGCTACAAACTAGGAATTGGACAACTTTAAAATAGAAGGGTCCTTAAGAATTGAAGTCAATGCCTTCATCTCATAAAGAAACTAAAGACCTATATCCCAAAACTTAATAATATATATCTTCTTTCAACCCCATTTTGTGCCAGTAATTTGCATCCCAGGAATTCATTCATTTGAAATAATTAGGGATATGTACAAAGTTGAGGATGTTCAGTGGAATGATACTTATAATTGAAAAAAAAAAAACACCTGGAAATACCCTAAATGTCTAGCCAATAGTTAAAAACACCTATGGGACAGATTCATGCACACCTTCAAATCCAATGCTGCACATTATCATCTTGACCTGAAAAGGTGGTAAAGCATATTAATTTAAAAAGCAGTTTTCAACACTATGCATATTATGACCTTACTTTCAATAATATATTATATACATAGGCATAAAGAAAGGTGCAGAGATCTACATCATGTTTGAAGTGTTGGTGATCCACCTGGCCAACAGTGTAAGATAATACACACACACACACACACACACACACACACACACACACACACACTAGAGGCCTGGTGCTGTATATATATACACACTAGAGGCCCAGTGCATGAAATTTGTGCATGGGTAGGGTCCCTAGGCCTGGCTGGCAATCAGGGCCAATTGGGGCCTTCCTTCCGATTGCTGGCCAGGGCCTTCCTTCATTCCATGCCATCCCCTGGTGGTCAGTGCATGACATAGTGAGCAGTAGGTCTCCTGGTTGAACTTCCATGGGGACAATTTGCATATTAGGCATATATATATATAGTTGTTGCTAATCCTCACCCAAGATTATTTTCCCATTGATTTTTAGTGAGAGTGGAAGGCATGGGGAGAGACACACAGAGAGAAACATTGATATGAGAGAGACAAGTTGATTGGTTGTCTCTGGCATATGCCCCAACCAAGGCCTGGAATCAAACCTGTAACCCAGGCATGTGCCCTTGACCAAAATCAAACCTGGGACCCTTTAGGCTGTGGGCTGGTGCTCTGTCCACTGAGTCAAACCAACCAGGGCTATATTTTTTACTTATATGCATTTTCTTATCTTCATCAGTGAATAAGTCTACTAGTTTCAAGCTCTCCTCAAAACTCAGGACCACCAAGATAATGGTATGACCAGTCACTTAAGGATCACCCAATTCAAATTAGGATCTCTGATTTGGCAAATGGTGTCCCTCCACCATACACAGCCTCTCTTGACTCTTCTGATCTTTTCAGTCAATCTCTCCCTTTTCCCATTTTCAAATACTAGTTCATCACAAAAAGAAATAGAGCTAAATTAATAGTGTCTATGAAGTTCTGCCTTCACCACTAGGCTACAGCATGGGCTGAAAACTTAAGTTGGCATCTTTAACTGAATTAGAGTATTAATAAATTAACTGTGAATAAAATATAAAACAACCTAACTTTCTCCCACCCCCCATTTTGGAAACATATATTCTCATATCTTCTGTCCAAACTAAATAAATGAATATCCATGGCCAAAAATCATATGTATTACTAGAGGCCTGATGCACGAAATTCGTGCAAGATTAAGCCTTCCTTCCCCTGGCTGCAGGCACCGCCTTCCCTCTGGCACCCAGGACCAGGTCTTCCCTCTGGCCACTGGCAGGCACCTGGTACCCAGGTTTCCCTCCTCCTGCCAGCAGGCACCCGGGACCCAGGCTTCCCTCGCAGCCCCAGCTTCATCTGGAAAGACATCTGGTCTAATCAGCATATTACACTTTTAGTATATAGATTCTTTGGTATGTTTGAGACTAAAGCAAGACTTTAGAATAAGGTTGCCCACTAGAACTTTCTGTGATGATGGAAATATTGTTTCCTGGAGCTATCCAAATAGTAGCCATTAGCCATAGGTGGCTATTGAATACTTGGAATATGGTTTGTGTGGCTGAGAAACTAAAGTTTTAATTTTATGTAATGTGAATTAATTTAAATAGCCACACATGCAGGGTTGGGATCGGAGCTTCTGTATAGCATGAAGAGTCCCCTTCATGACCAGAAAGGGTAATGTTTATTATGAATTACATGAGTGATCTTTTATTTCTGCTGTGCTTCAACCCATAAAGCTTGAAGCAATTCTGAAGCACTTATCAAGATAACTGAAAAGTATTGGAAAGAAAACGGAATATTTTTTTAAAGGTAATGCTAAGATATGACTTATGAATGTCTCTGAGTGGTATCATTAGATGCAGTGTTAATAAGAAGGGAGAGATTCTGAAGTGAGATGGATGTTAGGATTCAGGATTCAAGACATGCCCCGCTGATTTGACACTGTGCTGACCTGATCTTTTTCAGAAACCCATTTCCTCCTCAATTTGATAAGCCTCCAACTCTCCTGGAATGGAAATATAGTGGTGACACAGTAGTTGAGATTTCATACCAACTAACCAACTTCAAGGTTTACCTGCATTTCCTAAATAGTCCCTTTCTATTTTGGGGGGTTAAAAACTGGAGGACTGTTGGGGTTATCTGGCAATACCTCTATGTGTTGGTGTGACAGTCATTTGGGGATAAGCAAGGATGTGCCCATTCCCTGGGTCTGTGATACTTGCTTAGGACATAAAGGAGAAGAATCAGCATCCAACAGAAACTTCACTGGTGAAAGGATGTGGGTAACAAGATGGCTTTTGGAAGGTAGCAGGGCAGGATCTCAGCTTGGAGCAGGCTTTTTTTGTTTGTTTTCTAAAGACAGATGTCACCAGAAGATAGTGAGAATCATGGAGTTTTGGCTGCGTACCCTATACTTTCCAAAGTATAGAAAGTCACCAGATTTAGCACATAAAAATACAGATGTCCCAATGCAATAATTGAGATATACTTATACTAAAATATTAGCCATTGATAATCCAAAATTCCAATTTAAATGAGTCTTAGATTGTATCTGGCCACTCTATCCATGAAACACTAGTCCCAAGAGATTTTCCATGGTAAAAAGGGCTCCATGGTGAACTATACACAGGAAATGCTGCCTACTTTGTTGTCCTCTCAAAGATTCCTAAAGATATAGCATGTTAAAAGCTCTGAGAAGTTCTACAGCAGATCCTTCCACTCTCTCTCTCTTTTTTTTTAAAAAAAATATGTTCTTATTGATTTCATAGAGAAAGGTAGAGGGAGAGAGAGAGAGAAAAAAAAACATCAGCAATGAGAGAGTATCATGGATTGGCTGTCTCCTGCACGTCCCCTCCTGAGGATTGAGCCCACAACCTGGGTATGTGCCCTGACTGGGAATCAAACCAAGACTTCCTGGTTCATAGGCCAACGTTCAACCACTGAGCCATGCCAGCCAGGCCTTCCACTCTCTTTTAACACAATGCTTTCCAAACTTTTGTGAACATAGAGCCCAGCAGCAAAGTGGCTTAAATGCCATCTCCAGGATCAGACTGCTTGAGTTCAAACACTGGATAAACAACACGGTGATGGCTCTATGACCAGGGAGAAGTTGTAAGCAGAGCCTAGGGTTGCACATCTGTAAATGAGGGTGGCCATGCACCTACCTCACAGGTCCAGGTTGAGAATGATTTGAGTCAGCATAAAGCACCTAACCTGAGTGAGCCTGGCACAAGGTAACTGTTCCGGGAACATTAGCTTTAGTAGTCATGTTCGTGGCAGGAACCTTCCCTGGCAACGGCTATTAACATCCAGAGGGATCAGCAGATGCAATTTGGGGCATGCTGACGATAAATCACAGTCAGAAAGGGAGAGTGTTAGCTTGGTCCAGCATGAAATGGAACTTTTTCACAGTCAGATTGGCTATCCTGGAACCCAGCTCACTGTGCCCGATAAAATGAGGATTTCTGGTGCAGCAGAAAGTTCAGTGGATCAAAACAGTGAGTGCCCTGCCATGAAGAAGCTACTTAGCCTTAGTTTCCTAGGCCTAACATAACACAGCACCACAAGCTAGGCATCTTACCCAACAGAAACGAATGTCTTATAGTTCTGGAGGCCAAAAGTCTGAAATCAAGACATCTGCTGGGTTGGTTCCTTCTGAGGGCTGTGAAGAAGAATCCATCCATGCCCATCCATGTCTCTGACCTAGCTTCCTTGTCCTGTACACACAGCATTTTGATTTCCACTTTGGTGTTCACATTTTCTCTCTGTGTGTGTGTCCAAATTCCCTTTTATAAGGACAGATGTCATTGGATTAGGCCCACCATAATGACTTAGTTTTAACCTGATTATTTCTATAACGACCCTATCTCCAAATAAGGGCATATTCTGAGCTATTAGGACTTCCAGATATAAATTTTTGGAGAGCACAGTTCAGCCCGTAACAGCTACCTTCTAAACTGGGGCCAATACCAGCTGCCTTTCTCACCACATAGGACTGTAATGAGGCTTAAATAAGAGAATGGAGAGAAACACATTTTGAGAAATTTGATAGCTCTATAAAACTGCAAGGTAAACATTTAATTTCCCCTGTTGGTCTGCGCGGGAAATGGTATTCAAACCTTTGCAAGAAAGATGTCAAGAAACTGTGAATCTTCCCACACTGCTGCCTGGAAACATACAGATAGGGACTGCACACATCAGAAAGACATGCGATTGTAAAGAAATGGGAGGTGCGTGCCTGGAAATGAGTATGCTATGTGCAGTGTCACTAAATTCCCCGCTGGCATATAAGCAATTGGAGACAGAAACAAGGAAATGAAGATAGAGATACAGATATTTCAAAATTTACTGTGCACTTATCTTGTGTCAACCAAAGTATTGGGCATGGGGCTTGTCAAATCTTAATCCCGGAAATTGTGATTATTTATGAGCAACCTATTTAAGGGAATGGGTAACCTTATTAGAAACCTTCCTTCACACAAAAAAGAAGAAATTCTGGAGGGGAGAGGTTGAGTAGGATAGAAATGAGGGAAGAAAACTAAGGCAAAGAGTTATCAATTTTGTAATTTTAGTTGATGATGCTTCGGTTCCTTCTTAATTTTCAAGAAACTAGTTTCCAGCTACTGTGGAAAATGCATTCCTATCAGGAAATGAGCACATGCCTATCTTTTCTATACTTCTCATCCACACTTTTGCCAGATAATGGTATAAATTTTTGGATTTTTCATTTTACTTCATCATCAGCCTTTAACATTGAGATATATTAAATAGATGGATGCTTTAAATACTTTTTCTTTTAACATTTTAAAGAATTTGTTCAGGTTGCCCCCAAACAGAATTTCTTGTTCCCCATGAAAACATATTTGAAGAAATAAAATATGTCCAAAATTTCAACAATTTTAAGTACTAAGACTGACAGATAGTAGAAGAATCTCAATGACTGCAGAATGGAGTTGGGAAGAAACAAATTAGAGCTCTCCCAAGCCTTGCCACATGAAGCACAGCAGTGTCCCGCTGGAAAATAGGGAGATACCAGGAGCCTCTGCTCCCTGGGCCTGTCTTTCTGTCTTTCAGCCGGTTCCCTACGAGCCACGCAAACACTTTGGTACTTTCTGATTTCTCTTCCGCCTTGATCTCCTGCTTATGTCCACAGAATGACATCAGCTTTGAGAAAACAAGTTACAATCATTGAGGCTAGAAACCTGCAAAATAACAATGGTTTTCCCTTCTAGATGAAAATTTAAGGCCAAAATATGAAAGCTATTTTGAAAATAGCACATTTTTTCCAGAAAGGTTTGCCCTACCATGTTTTAAGGCACATTATAAACCTACAAGTGTTAGAACAATGTGGCATTATTGCAAATCTAATAGGTGAGATAGTTTCTAAGTAAACTCTGGTATATTATAATTTAACTAGAGGCCCGGGGTCTGGAAATTCATGCACTGGGGGTGCGGGGAGGAGGCGCAGAGGCCTGTACCTCTCACAGTCTGGGGAATCAGGCCTAAGCTGGCAGTCAGACATCCCTCTGGCAGCCCAGGGGCCATTAGTTGGATATCCTTAATGCTGTTGAGGAGGCAGGAGAGGTTCCCGCCACCTCCACTGCGCTGGCCAGCCATGAGCTTGCTTCTGGCTGAGTGGCACTCCCCCATGGAAGCGCATTGACCACCAGACCAGGAGGCAGCTCCTGCATTGGGCGTCTGTCCCCTGGTGGTCAGTGCACATCATAGCAACCAGTCGTTCCTGGTCGTTCCACTGTTAGGGTCAATTTGCATATTAATCTTTAGTTATATAGGATATTGCACAAAAGCGATATCACAAAACCAGAAAAGGGGTGGTTATTTTTTAAAGCAGTTGGAATGAAAATGAATTTGGAGGGTAGAGGCCTCATAATAGGGCTTTACATTAAACCATACATCAAGATAAATTCTAGATGATATGAAATGTGAACATGAGGCCATACACATTTAGACAAACATATATGTTAGCATGACTCTATTCTTAGAATAGGACATGGGTTTTAATTGTAAAAACAAGGGAATAAGTCATAAAGAATAATAATATTATGTATGATTAAAATTTTTAAAAATCAGTATCTCAAAACATCAAACAAAATTAACTCAAAGAACAAGTTGGCAAAAAAAAGTTGCAACAAATAAATGACAGACAAGAGATGAATATCCACAATAAGTAATAAACCCTTATAAATCAATAGAGAAACCATTAACACTCAAATAGAAAAATGGAATGGGACTTGAGAATGCAGCTACTTTCCAAGGCATAGAGAAAAAGAGAAAGGAAAAAAAAATCATAAGTAATTTGTAAGTGGTAAAAAAAAAAAACAGGAAACAGTACTTTATCATTTCAATCTATCATAGTGATAGATTTAAGCAAACCTTAGCACTTAATGCTAGTGAGGAAAAGATAAAACAGGGACTTTCATATACTTCAGGTGGGAGTAAAGTTTAGTGTTATTTCTTTGCAAAGCATTTTGATAATTATGTATTAACTAGAGGCCCAATGCATGAAATTCATGCAAGGGGTTCAGTCCTCGCAGCCCCAGCTTCATCCAGAAGTTAGTCCAGAAGGTTGTTCGGCTGTTCGGTCTAAGTAGCATATTACACTTTTATTATTATAGATTGCCCAATAAAATTATTTTTCTAATACAAACTTCAACTGCTAAGGATCCATGCTGAGAAGTTAGATAACTTTGGCTACATATCCATGTACCTATCGTCACAGAATTATTTAAAAGAATTAATTTTTGGTGGAAAACTAACCAACAATAAGGGGAAATTTAATAAATAGTCCATCAGGTGTTTTTTAAGTGAATATTAAATATGTTTTTGAAGAACTCGATGAAAGGAATATTCCCACACAAAACATGAAATTGTAAAAGCATAATACAACTTGAATATATAATTTGATGCTACATACATATATATAAATGAATATGTATATAAACTCATACATATTTATATTTAATTATATTTGTATGGATATAAAAATAGGCAAAAACACGAACAAAAATGTCATTAAAAGATGTCACTCAGTGATAAAATTGCAAACTAATTTTATTTTCTCTTTTATTTATTTATTCATCTATTCTTTTATTCATTTATTTATTTAACAGCTGTGCATTTCTTTTTGTTGTTGTTGTTAATCCTCACCTGAGGATATTTTTTCCGTTGATTTTTATAAAGAGAGTGAAAGGGAGGCAGGGAGAGACAGGGAGAGAGACATAAAGAGGGAGAGAGACACACTGAGTGGTTGCCTCCTGCCTGCACCCCGACTGCGGCTGGGGATGGAACCTGCACTCCAGGTACATGCTCTTGATCAGGAATGGATCCTGAGACCCTTCGGTGTGCAGGCAAATGTTCTAACTGCTGAGTTACAGCAGCCACGGCTGTGCAGAATAAGCTAATTTAAAAAATGGTACTCTAAAGCCCTGGCTGGGTGGCTTAAGTTGGTTGGACACTGCTGTGCTTCATCCCATACACCAAAAGGTTTCGGGTTCGATTCCTGATCAGGGAACGTACAGGAGGCAACTGATCAATGTTTCGCTCTCTCTTCCTCTCACTCTAAAAATCAATAAAAATAAAACACTGAAGTCAGCATCTGTGGTAAGTTAGGTAGTCTGTTCTGTCATTTTATAAGCATTTATGAAATGGCTGCTATTGGCTTCAGGCTGAGGGAGGACAGAGGCATTTGCAGCACTGTTTCTACTGGAAAGAATGATATAGTTATTCACTTTTTTTAAATGGCACCATCTATTAGATGGTGCTTAATGCCCAGCCGAGTTATTTGACAATGGGAACCAGAGGAGGAAAACAACTTTTGAAAACACTGCAATTAGGGGGGGAAAAAACAAACCCAATCACAAATAAAGTTCAGGCTGAAAGCGTTTGGTGAGAGAGCTTTAGGAGAGGAGAGAAAGCAGCATGATAAAGTGGTGCTCAGAAAATGCAGCAAGATGCCCACAAGCACACAACTCTGTAATAAAAGCAATGCTTGAGCCCAGGTTTCTCCAACACTTAACTTTATTTTCTTTTACTACTGCTGTATTGTACCTACCAACAAGAATCTAGCACCCTGTCAAAGCCCAAGTATACCGCAGGAAATATCACTGTAAATCTGTTCACTAATAACCAAGTTAAAATACCCATAAACCTTAGTGGAATTATTAAAGCCCTGGGAGAAATCTGCCATGTTTCCTTACATAGTGCATTCATTTTCCTGTTGAGTCCCACTTCTTGAAATAAAAATGCAACAAATAGAGGCATCTTCAAATATGAGAATCCAATTGCTTCATTCATAAAATGTTAGGGAGTTAATTATGTGGTGTAGGAGGCAACTACTCTTTTTTTCCCAAATACTTCGGTGATTTGCAACCCCATGAGTACGTTTCATGAATGGCAGTGATATGTGTTTACTCTTGCTTCAGAGTAAGGTTAAAAACATCTCATTCTGCAAAAGATCTTTAACACCCATGAGCATTTTTTAGAAATCTGAATTGGAAAGTGGTGTTTTACTAATACAAAGTTGAATGTGAACTTCAAAAGGCACGGAGTTGAGTGTAAACATGGGATGCTCTATTCTAACCACCTCTGGATACATCCAGTATGGAAATGAGGGTAAGCAAGAGCAGTCTGCATCTCTGCCCAACCACATAAATTAATCAAATGGCATGTTGACAAAGCAGGCTCTGGAAGTCTGTGTTCCTCACAATTTCTTGAAGTTTAAATCTTTCCGATATAATAGAAATCTGACCTTGGAAAGAGGGGAGGGGAATCAAGAGGTTAATTACCTGCTGACTTGGCCAGCTCTAGACATGTGCTTGGTTTTAGCCCTCCTTCCTCTCAGCCCAATTACTCTCCCAAGTCAAGGCTGACATGTCCTCAAACCCATTTTCGCTTAAGACACTCTTCCTGCTGTGCCTTAGAGATTTACATAAGAAAGCAGGTTTGGTATTTTATTCCTCCTTGTACCTGGGTGGCACTTGGTTATTCATTTATAGTACAAAGAGTTCACTCTCTTAAAACCAGGGATCTGCTGTTACGAATTGGTTTGTTGGACACCATTTCTTGCTCAAAATATAGTTTAAGATCTAGTCACCAACTGTAAACTCAGCACCACGGCTCATACCAAGATGCTTTCTGAATGAGGGAAATTAAGTCTTCTGCAAATTGCACATTCATAATTTGCCCTAAATTTCATTGTCCCACTTAAAAAGTATCCCTTGAGCTTCTATGTGGACCTCTCACTTCTCTGACCACTGCTTACTTCAGGCTCCTCTTCTGTCCCTGCACCCTATAGCGAGGTCTTGCCGAAGGCTCTTTCCAAAGCCCGCCATTGTCACCTTTTTACACAGTCCCTCCATAAGGAGAGGTCACTGACCTGAAGTCCTATTGCTACTTCTGACTTTTCTTCCAAAATCTGGGTCTGCAATGTCTATTTTGAGGTTAAACTGGAACCTGACGCCTATTTCTAAACTACCTTTCAAACTAGCCCTACCTCTGTCTCTTCTTCAATTTTTATACAGAAGTTACAGATACTCACTCATACTTCTCTGCTGTAATCACCAAGGTTCTCAGCAGCCCTAACTGAACCCTCATTAGCCTCCCAATCTGCTCTCCCAACCTGTGCTCACTGCATCCTCCACAACAAACTCTCTTCACACAGACCTCGGCTCTCTACTCCTCACTCACGTGCCTTTCTTGATAGCTGTCCAATGTTTCTTCTAGCAGAGGTTGATAGATTTTGCATAATGAAAAGGGTATTATGGCCAATGGCAAATTAGAAATGAAGAGCATACAAACTGGTCTGTTCTCTACAACAAATCTTAAACTATTTATCATTTACTGTGCATTTTGAATTTTCAAGAAAGGCAGGGGTTAGCGATTTCTCCATTGTTTTGCCAACAGGACCTGTGTCAAAAGGGTTTGAGGGTCAGTGTTAGAGGTGTGCTCTGGAGCTCCAGAGTAAACAGAGAGGTCCCCACCCACTGTTTGCAGTAAATCCATAGACCTTTTCCTTGAGGTTCCAGTTCTTAATCTTTATACATTCCCAAATGACTCTGCCCAAATCCTAACCCTCTGTCACTGCTCCCATTCCATAGCTGTGGGCGCTCTGCCGGCGACTGGAGCCTGGACTCTGCTGACAGCCCAGTGCCCGGCCAGAGGCCATGCTGCTTAAATATCAGACTTCAGAGTCAGGAGGCCTGGATCAGTCTCCAGCTCTGTCACACCTCTACCTGGGTAACCAGTAGCAAGCAACTTAAACTTTCTGAGACTTGTTTTCTTATCTGTAAGATGGGAATAACAATAATGCCCATTGCATAAGGAAATCTGTAAGATGGGAATAACAATAATGCCCATTGCATAAGGAAATTAAATGGATCTACATGTTAAGACCATTTTTGTAGAGCTTAGTACATTGAAGGCATTTGATAAACAGCATTGGCTTTTGGTATTCTCTATTACTATTAGTAGTATTTTAAACCTCCATCTGAAGCCAGGTTGTTTACTTCAGCTAAACTAGGAACCCAGAAACTAGTATGCCTACTGAGCCAGGAGGAAAATGACCTAATTCATCTAAGGATCCTAAAAGGCAAAGAAAAATGTCTGCTCTCTTAGCTCAGAGAAATTAGAATGAGACCTCCAACTATAACCCCACTGGATTCTCCCACCTGCCACCATCCCACATTTAATGACTTCCAAGAATTTTAGGACTAGGCTCCTGAGACTCTTAATCTGTTCTCTGACCAGATCCTTTAATCCCACCAGTGGTTTACCTGGCCCTTCAAGTTTCACCATAGGTTGGCTTACAGGAGACCTGAGACTGGGAAACCATCTCAGAGGGGCTCCAGGGGCCAACCAGTTCCACCCCTAACCAAAGAGATTTAGAGGAAGCCCAAAGCATGTGCTCCTGCCTTATTTTACAGGAGAAAAGCATCCAAGGGCTTGCCCAGAAGGTGTCAGGGAGCTGTAGATCAGGCCACTGTGGGAACCATTCTACACCCCTCTAGCCCATCTAGTCAGAGCTGTCTATCAATCTTCTAACTACAACATTCCTTTGCCTCTATTTGATGCTAGACTTTCCCTAAGTTATCTAATTCAATCGATTTTGCTAGAGAGGATAAGAAACTCACCCAAAGTTATATAGCAGTACATGATGGAGCTGTAGTTTTAACCTGGAAAATCTGACTCAGATTCCTGAAATCTTGAAGCCCTGTGCTAAATATCCCAGTATATACTATGGTTTGGAGTTCCTAGATGTTTCCAAAACAAGTTCAGAGAAATCAAAACCACCTGCTTAGACCCCAAGGTTTAAGAATAAGAAACTTGGGTTTGTGACCTGATTCAACAAAATGTGTGGTCTTGAGCACATATTTCATCTCTCCAGTCTTCAGCAAAATTTACACTGGAAAGCTGAGGTAATGATGCCCACTTTTTAGTGTTGCTGAAGATTAGGTGTGGTAAGCATCTAAAGCACCAACCCAGGCACTAAGGAACCTACTTGCTAGTGTTTGGGTTAAACACATGGGCTCTAGAATCAGACTGTTTGGGTTTTCATTTCTGTCTCATCAGTGATTGGTTGTGTGACTTTATAAAAATATAGACAATAATGAACTTATTTATAGTGTTGGGATGGTTGTGTGGCTTTATAAAATATAGATAATAACAAATTTATTTATACTGTTGGGATGATTATTAAATTAGATAATGTTTTCTGAATGTTTGATATAGTGTTCAGTAGCATTTAAATGTGATTATTGTGGTGATGGGAATGATGATTATTTTACTGTTTAGGATAAGATAGGCTGTGCTGCAGAAATAAAAAACAATATAAAATCTCAGAGACTTACTAAATAAAAGATTTGTTTATCTCCTGCTCATGTCATGAACTCAGTGATGTGAGTGGGGTTTTATGCTATAACACAGCTCAAGAACCAGCCGAAGAAGGTCCCGCTATCTGGTTGCTGGCACCATCTGAAACATGTCTGTGGTCACCATAGCAGGGAAGGAAGGAGAGTGGAAATGGCATGTTTCACCTAGAGTCACTCAAATGGCTCCACCAGACTGCAAAGGGGATGGAAAAAGTATTTGTGTGTGTCCAGGAAGGAAACTAGGGTTGGATGGGGGTGAGCACCAGTGCCTATCCCAGCATAACAATGGCAAAGACAATGAAACAAGGTGAGGAGCATTCAGCTTGGAGCCTGGCACTCAATAAACGGTTAATAATTAGCAGCCACTGTTATTTTCCTTGTATGTTCATCTAAGTGCAAGCCTTAAAACAAGATGGGCGCCTCAGAGGGAAGAGCTAGACTGGGCACCAAATTTGGAAATTGGATATTAAGGGGAGAGGTTTTCCTATACATTACACATTTGAATGTGCTGAAGTCTGGGTCTGCCCCAGCTAGCTCCTTAAGTTAGGAAATGGGATCTCTCAAAGGTCTCTGATGCATCTGTAAAATCATTGCTCCAATGTAGTCCACAGACAACCTCCAGGGTTAGCACCTGCGGAATTGGTCGAAAATGTAGGTTTCTGATTAATCTCAGAACTATAGAATCAGAATCTGTGTGTGTGTGTGTGGGAGGGGGGAAGAGGAGGGCAGGGTAGAGTCTGCAATGTGTATTTAACAAGCTCACTTAATGACTTTTATGCAACATGAAGTCTGAGCACCACTCAGACACTTCCTGCCCTTGATTTCCCCATGGACACCACATCTGATTCAGACTCAGAGCCCTTCAGCACCATGCCTTGTCCAAACCCTGATTCTGGGGAAAGGAACTGAGGTTTAGCTCTAGGGAATGCCAGATTCCATTTCCAGGTCTGCCATTTACTTGCTGACTATTCTTGAGCACACAACCCAGAGCCCTGGCTTTCAGGTTACTCATCTGTAAAATGTGTAGTACTATAAAATGACCAGGCATTTTGTTGGAAGGATTCAATGATAGCATGTAAAAAAGCATAATGATGATGGTGATGTGAGTATAATGATGATGACAATGGTGATGATGATTAAAATGGTGATGGAAACCTGAAAACCTTCTAGTCATTGCCTGGACCTCACGTATGTAACAGGTGGAGCACATGACTATTTTTAACTATCTGTAAAATGGAGTTTAGAACTTGATTATATGATGGAGAGGGAAGGACCAGGAATATATGTAATGTCATGTATGAAATGTAGTTCATGTTTAACCAATGCTGGATCTATTTTCCTTTAATTCCTTGTAAAACAGACCTAATCCCTGAACAAAAGGACTAGCTGCCTTAATTACTTCTGAATTAGAGCCAGGAAAGTGGAGAGAGAAATTGGCATTGAGAGAAAAACAGGGATTCCCAAGAGAATATAGAAGAGAATTATGTTAATAATGATTAATTTGTTCTCTGGTTCAATTTCTACCTAATTTTGAGTTGCAAGCTCCTAAAACAACCATAATGGGTTATTGGACACAGCACCTCAGGCTTTTGGAACTCCTGTCTTGGGCAGATTTTTCGAGTTGGTGCTTGCTGTTCATAATGTAATTAGTTGGGAAGAGCTATATGTGAGAGTGACAGAGATGGATGGGTAAAAAGTAACGTGGATAAGAAACAGAAACATGGTGGGTGACCCTATTAACTCTATAAATATACAAACCCAAGCAGTGTCAGGTAAGAAGCGATGTGTTGTGGCTTGACAAGACAAGAGGTGTGCATTAAGTGGCAGACAAAATAAGAATCCATACTACTGTTTGTCTATTTAGTATCTGTTTGAACTAAATCTGCTTCTAGCTCCAAATAGTTAATAGTAATCTTTGATTATGAGCTGCCTCCATCAAAATCCCTTCTCTACACCCAGTTCAAATGGAATTATACTTGTTTGTTTAAAAAATAAATTCTCACTATTAAAAAACATTCATTTGATAATTCATTGAGAATAGAAGTTCAATATTCAATACTGACACTGCATAATTGTTGTTTACTATCTTGTACTCTTATCTAGCACTTTAGGGAGATAGTAACACATTGACCTGGAAATCTAGGATCTTTCTTAATATGTTCTAGAATATAGGATAGTCCAATAGAGCCTTTAAAACTAATATGGAACAAATAGCAACAGGAATCCAAAAGCTTTCAGAAGGAGTCACCCATCTTTTTCTTTTGCAGTATATTTAGGAGTGGTAGGCAAGTTGACACTGAGTCTTGGTGAAAAGGCAAGTCTCACTTTGATAGCAAGGTAGTAGTGTAAAGATTTGTTGCTGCTCTGGGCTGTCCAATTTTTTCTCCAACAGGAAAGCTTCTAGCATTGTACCAAGTCTCAATAAAAGAAAAAACAAGTGCCCTGGTGAAATTAGACATGAGGTCCCAAGCAAACATTTCTGTAAAAACTGCTTTCCTCACCTTATGTTTAAAAACACGTTCAACATCCTTTAAAATGCAGGTTGCCATGGTTACTGTTGTTGTGCAGGAAGCAAGGTTTCCAAGCATCTCTGAGCTTATCAATTAATGCCAACAGATAAGAGATTTTTGAAAATTTATATTTATAAAATATCATCCACTTTTCCCCCTCTGGTTCATAAGTCACATCACTGAAGGCAGCTGGATAGGTTTACCGGACTATCAGTGGTGGCTATCACTGTGGATCTGGCATTTTGAAAGACCACATAAGTGCCACATTGACCATATGCTATATAGGGCCTTTGATCTAAGTCCACATGTAGTGGGTCGAATTCATTTGCTGACATTTACAAAAATGAAGAATTGCTATTCTGACAAAGCTGTCATCCTTCACCTCCATTATCTAGATCTGTCCCTATAACAACTATAATCGCAATGGCTACCTGCTTGAAAACAACACTAATAACTTTTTAATATAACTTTCTAACAGAATTTATAATTTAAATCATGATATGTCTCAGATCGTGTGCTAACATGCTTTATGTAAGAACCTAAAAACCAATCCAGCCCAACTTGATGCAATTTTACAAGCTTGATAGATTGTTATTAACGAAGAGATTAATTCCATGTCATGCATGGTTAAATGGGAAATTAAAGTTATATCTCTTTTACAGACCACAGTGTCCCAACATTTGCAAAGCTTGTGTTTATTTTCTGAAGGTTCTTTTGTATGTGCCTATTTTAACATCTGCTCAGAAACTTATGGGAGAGATTCAGATGTCAATTTCTTCTTTTTTGACCAGTTGGGTTCTCCAATCAACCTGATAATCTTTCTCATACAGACCTTAGCTCATTGTTACAAACTCATAAACCCCACCATACTGACCCAATAGCACCCATTAATTGTTTAGAAGGTATTTTTAAACTATGAAAACATGATCTGAGCAAAATAAAACTATTCAATTCAGCTAGAAATAAATCTAACTCAACTAGAGTCACAGGAATTCACAGAGATATGGAACTAGCAGACTGATGAATGGTCTACTTTTTTCCAGAGTATTTTTAAAAGCCAGATTATTTCCAGTCATCTACAAATGGGAGATTTTACCAAGACAGAGAAAAATAGACCATAACACATGAACAGTAATACTTTAAATAATACAAAAATAAAATAAAATGTACTTAAAAAAAAAAGAACTTGGACAGGAAAACAAAGAATCAAAATAGGACCATGTTAAGTTCAAGGTATCTGACTATCTAGGAATTGAGAGTAAAAATGTACCTAGAGCTCAAGTAAGAGGTGAAGGGTAAAATTCAGATTTGTGAAATATATATAAACGGAGTCAATGGTGTTATTCAGAAGTGAGCAAAGTAAAGAGAGAGGAGGTTGAGAAGAAACCCAAAGCAACCCCAGCATTTGATAATTCCAGGCAAAACGGATATCCAACAAAGCAGAATGAGAAGGAACAGCACTCAGAGAAGTAGCTGGAGAAGCATGAAAATATCTTCTGAAGGAGCAGAAAGCAACAATAACAAGAATGAGGCATTTTTCTTTAAAGTAAGATGAAAAAGATGGAGGCTTGGGACTGCCTCTTCCCTGTTTGTTTCCTCAAGAGCCTGAACTCCCACAACAAGGAAAGGACTCGGTTTTATCAGAATTTACCTAGCTCAGTGCCTAGAACAGAGAACCCACTCTGTTACTATTTGATTAAATGAAGGAATGAAAAGATCACAGGTGCGCGACACCCGGAATGAATCCAAGGCATGTGTTGGTTGGGGGACTGCTGAGGCCAGATTTCTCTCCTTCACTGCTTAGGTAATGTGGTATTATCCTGAGGGATCCTTTTGCATTTCCAAAAAAGAAAACTCTAGTTCCCTTAAATGATGTGACACAGTTTTCATAATCAACTGCATTTATACTTTAAAATGCAATTAAAGTGTAACTATAATATAAATTGAGTTACCTTAAAGTTGTTTCCAAAACCTCTGTGACTCATCCAAAATGGGAAGTGATACCAAATGTAGCATCCTTAATATCTCACAGCCACCTACATCCTGCCCACTGAGTCCACACATGGTTCATTATGTGGCTGGTGATCATTTTAGAAAAACAAGCAACTGATAAAATTGGTCTGATATTAGTAACCATCTCAATGGTTGACCAGAATCACAATATGAGATGGACTGTATGACAATTAGCTATTAAAGAGCAATAAAAAGACTCAAACTGATCTAAAAACTCAATTCTGCGACAATGTATGAAATCAGAAATATATAACAAGAAACCTGATTGAGAGGAACATTTTAAAGGAATCACAGGGGCCTGGTTTCTGGAATTCACTGCCCTTGATTCAGACAAGATGAGAAGAAAAAGAAAAAGAAAATTCCTTCTTATTAACTATGACACCTTTGTTCGAATTTTAGAAAATTGCTCCTTTGAAGAGTACTCTGAGGAGAAAAGGCAGGCCGTATTTTTGTCTGAAATATCAGAAGTAGAGGTTCTGCTGCCTTCTGGATCAGAGAGATGTGCCTACCTATTTGATGGCAAGCCTCTGAATTAGTATAAACATATTATGACCATAAAAACACCTATGCTGAGTGAATGAGGAATAAAGTAGCATAGAATTTGTGGAAAAAGGCAGCAAAAATGAATGTTGTCAAATCCTGGTTTCTTGTCACCAAAACACTTGCAGTCAAACCCTGGAAGCAGGTAAGTGAAACTTGATCTAGTCCTATTAGGAGCTTGTTAGCTGCCCGCGGGGCCTTTTATTTGGAGTCTTTGAAAACATCAACCTTTGCGCAACAACCACAACAAAATCAATTTTCTTCAACTTAACAGTGTACCCTCCATCAGCGTGGACACACAGGCAATCACTCCCCTACAGGAAATGCTTTGTACCTTAAGAAGGCATGTCACCTCGGTAGATCACAGTGTATTTTAGAGGTTCATGAACATGGCACAATGCTAGAATCACACGCTTGAAAAGGAAGATGTTTTCATTATATTGGTTTGGGATGCATATTGGAACTATGGAATGAATCACCAGATAGAATCCACTAATACTCATGCTTTTAAAGAACCAGTGATCCTTAACAGAGAGATAAAAAGGTGCTGACATGTTGAAATGAGCTGATGCATTATGACTGTGTGTTGACTCAACTCATGGAGGCTGGTTATTCTTTCATTTATAACCAACACTATGTTCCTTCTGTCTGGAATGTTTTTTCTCCCTGGCTAATTCCCATCCAGACTTCATACTCACATTGGGTGCTCTTTTTTCATACCTGTAGCCCTGGTGTCAAACTTACCTGTACATTAACTCACCTGGAAAGCTTTAAGCCATGTTGATGCCCACCCCGGAGATTTGTATGTAATTGGTATGTAATGTGTCTGGGGTATGACTTGGACATGGAGATTATTGAAAGATCCAATATTCCTAAAGGGCAGCCATGGTTTGAGAGCTACCGTTTATAGCATCTGTGCTTACTTCTTACTAGGATGACTGTCATGTTGCCCCTCAGCTTGACTAAACTTTAGACAGGTTTGTTCCTAAACATAGGCCCCTCACTCTGCACTCCTTTTCTTAAAGAATTTATTTTAAAAAACTTGCTATTGTAACTCTTTCTCTGTCCTTTGAAATGTAAATTTTCTAGCATCTGCCAGTTTTATCTCCCAGGAATGTCCTCAAAAAGCTGTGAACCATTCCTTTGAAGGAGATAGGGCCCCTACCTCCCAGTCTTTGTGGGAAGGTAGGGGCTTAGCTCCAAGAAGTCCCAATTAGCAAACACAGATGACCCAATTACACTGACCACCCTGCCCCCTAATATCCTCCACCACTTTTCCACTCCAATAATTACAGGCTGTTGTTGTTCCTTGTGATCAACCCCCAGCTCATCCCAGGGCTTATACCCCTCGTGCCTTTTGTTTAAGCAAGGGTGAAGTTCAGTCTCTCTACTGCAATCATCTTAAAGTCTCCCTTGCCTGTTTAATTTGGGTGTGATTTTTATCTCTCCCCTGGACTGGACCACCCTATGTTCATATTACCTGTTTGCGTTTCAGTCTTTTCCACTCCTTTGAGGTTTCCTTTTATTTTGTTTTTGTTGTTATTTTCCTTTCTCTCCTCAACATCTAGCCCAGGGCAGGACACGTAACAGGCTCCCAGTGCAATTCCTTTACATTTTAAAACTGCACTGAAGACAGAAATTGCTTAATGCATACACATAATTATTTGGCTTCAACTATATGCACTGTTGAGGGAAAATAGGAGAGAAAAACTTGAGGAAGAGTCACTCAGAGAAAAAGCAGACAATCAAGAGAGGAACCAAAAGAGATGAAGATCCCTTCTTTTTCCCATTGCCCTTTGCCCCTTTCAAATTAGACCTTGGCCTTCATTGCCTCAGAGAAACAAAAGACTTTAATTCTTGGCCTTTGAACTTTTAAAAACTCAAGTTTAGGCAATTTAAGTGCCATATGTAAGGGACTTTCAAGGATAATTTTGACACCATGCAATTTCTGCTTTAGAATGCTGACTTTGAACATAACCCTTGGCTCCACACAGACCTCCACTTGAGATGTCTCCCTCTATCCTTTTCTTACATAATCTGATGCCTTTAAACATTTCTTAGGGAGAAATAACTTGCCATTGACAAGTTATTTGGTTGCTTTCAAAGCCTACTCCTTGAAATTAATATTCTCTAACAAGAAATGAAAGAAATTTGTCTGTTTCCACAGAAGCTGTTTTTACCATTTAATATAATTTTTAGTGTTTCTGAACTTCTCATTTCCCAAATGAGAATTACATAACTGAATAATTAATTTAGGTTTATTTTTCACAGGAGTTTTTAGGGTTTTTCCTAAACCCTAAAATTTTAATTGGTAAATTTTATACAGGGTGGGCAAAAGTAGGTTTACAATTATTTGTATGGAAGATAATACAATAATTAATAAATAATAATTACAAGAACAAACTGTGTAGGCTTACAACTGTAAGCCTACTTTGCCCCCCTCTGTTTTTCTACATATAGTTCAAGATTCCAAGAACCACATTTAATATGAGAGCTTTTAAAGATTTTTTTCTATAAAAACCAACTGAAATTAACATTTACCTGCAGGTGTTACAAAAAAAAAAAAAAAAAGAAGAACACACCTGAGATAAAAAATCTTTATATTTGAGAGAAAAATGTTATCTGTTTAATGCTCTCTTCTGGCTTAAAGGATCTATGTATAATTTATTATTTCATCCCCAGCATAGTACCTGATAGTTGCTTAGTAAATGTTTTATTAGTCAGCTTAGGCTAAAATTTGCTGCAGTAACATATGATGCCATAGTCGTAGTGAATTACATTAGTTAATATCTACTCCTACCTCATGTTACAGGTCCATTACGGATCAGTTTCAATTCTGCTCTAGATCTTCTCCATTTCAGGATCCAGGCTACAGAAGCAGCCGCTCTCTAGAATATGCTGGTCTTGTGGCAAGGGGCAAAGATAGCTGAACCATTGCATGGTCTATGGAGCTCCCACTTCTAAGTGACACATGTGACGTCTGCTCATATTTCCTTGGCTGAAGTAAGTCACATGTTCAAGCCTGATATCACCAGGGCAAGACTTTCTAGGGAAGGGCTGGATATGAAGAAGCAAATATCTACACTAATAAAAGAGAAATATGCAAATTGATCATACATTTGTGACACCCACTAGCCAATCAGGAGTGAGTGTGCAAATTAACCCAACAAAGATGGCAGGTTAATTTGCACATGCAGGTGCGGAGCAAAGACTGAAGACTGAAAACTGAAGACTGAAGAGGCTTGGCTTCTCTGCTGTGGCTGGAGCGAAGGCCTGGGTCCCGGGTGCCAGCAGCCAGGGGAGGGAAGGCCTATTGCACGAATCTTCGTGTAATGGGCCTCTAGTTTAAAAATAATAGCACCATTATTTACAGTAGTAATTGATTAAAAAAGCTTCTTTTATTGTATAGAACTTCATTCTATTCTACCCACGCTGGAATTTTTCTTGCTTTCCAAACATAAAATAACTGCAATGACATTCATGTCAGTTTTCTAGGGCTACCTCCTCCCCCCAAAAGTACAACAAAGTAGGTGCTTTAAACGACATAAATTTGTTGTCTCATAGTTCTAAAGATCTATGGTGAGAGAAGATCAAGGTGAGGGCAGAGTTGTTTTCTTCTGAGACTCAAAGGGAGTGCTATTCTATGACTTCCCACTAACTTCTGGTGGTTTCCTGGCAATCTCTGGCATTTCTTAGCTCAAAGACACATCACCCCTATCTCTGCCTCCATGTTCACATAGTATCCTCCCTGTGTGTATGTCTGTGTCCAAATTTCTCCTTTTTATAAGGAAACCAGTCATATTGGATTAGAGGCCCATCCTATTCCAGTATGACCTCATTCTAACTAACTGCATCTGCAATGACCTTATGTCCAAATAAGGCCACATTCTGCGGTACTAATGGTCAAGTCTTCAACATATGAATTATGGGGGACAGTTCAACCCAAAGCAAACAAATATTATGTCTGTCCAAAACAGTTCCTGTTTGTGCTGTGATCCTGGTGACATTGTAACTAGGGATCTCTGATTCATTCTCAAAAATATATCAGATTAAGTGATCAATTAAACAGCTATCCTAAAAATAATACATGGTTATTATAGAGAACTTGAATAAATATAAAAACACTTAATGTAGAAGATTTAAAAGAAATCACCTTTAGTGAAGGAATTAAGAAAATAAAGAAAATAAACTTACAGGGGGGATAAATGGTGACAGAGACTTGACTTGGGGTAGTGAATACACAACACAATATACAGGTGATATATTATAGAATTGTACACCTGAAACCTATATAGTTTTATTAACCAATATCAACCCAATAATCAATAACAATAAAATTAAAATAAAAAATCAATGCTATCACTTAAATAAAATAAAATGAATCACCTTTAAATACTAGCACATTTGAAATTCTACTGTTATTTAAATAAAACTGGAACAATACTAAAACTGTTTTGTAACCTGTGTTTTCCCTTAGTAATATTTTTGTGCATGTTCTTATATGCTTAAAAAATTCTTTCAGGTCATGATTCATAATAGTCCATCATATCCAGCCCATAATTTATGTAATGACTTCCTTACTGTAGGTCATTTAGGTGGGTTCCAAGAGAGCACTATTTTACATGGTCATTTTTTGTCACACAAAACACCAAATGGCAATTTTAGGGAGATGTGGCAAGGACTTCTTGCAGTTATAGGTATCTGTCTCATAACAGTTTAATCACAAATTTTATTCCTCTTACACATTTACAAAGGGATTTTAGCTCTCTTTTGTCTAGTTTTCCTTAGGAAGAATAGGGCTTCCAAAAGTCAGATACTATAGTCTAAACCACAGATCTTTTTCTGATTGTTTTGCAGCAAGCTTCTTGCTGATTTTATTTCTGGCAGACTTTAAGTAGTTTGGGCTTTTATTTTTCTAAGACTATCCTGGAAAATAAAGTGGCTGCTTCCTTGCAACACGTCAGCACCTTTTAGAAAATACTCCTTGGAATTCCTTATCCAAATTCCACATTATTTTATATGTGCTGGGTTACAAAAATCAGGTTCTGGTTTAGGCAATGATGGCCGTCAGCCCAAAGCCGCACTTCACAGGATTGTGTGCCTTGCTGGGAGAAACAGCGACTGAATGACTATGATGGGACTGATTCAAAGGGAGGGGGCATGCAGAGGGAAAAGGAGAGTTCCAAAGACTTTAATTGGAGGGGAGTACAGTCTAGAAATCTTTGTTGAAAAATCTCAGGTAATTCTAAGGAATTACCTGAGTATATTGAACTACCATTTTATGTCTCTGTTTCCTGATGGGACTGTCGGTTTCCTACAGAAATATTCTGTTCCTTGCTCATTTTTCTATACATCTGGAATAATGCTTGATACATGTCTGGGTAACTAAGAATAGCAATTTTTAGTGGTATGGGCATGGGCTTGATTTCATTTTACTTCAAACAAAATTTGCACATCTATAAATGCTTGTCACTCTGCTGGGTATAAAGATGAATAAGATATGGTCACTAATAATGGAAAATGTACAGTTTAATACAGGAGGCAAAATAAGAAGAAACTATTTTCAGTTCAAAAGTGATGTCTCAGGAGTAGAGTTGCATGAAAAATATTACAGAATTTAAAGGATGTTAATTTCCTAGTAGATTTGGAAAACATTTTATAAGAAGTGATTTGTGCATTCATTCATGTGCTCATTTGTTTATTCAGTAGGTTTGTTAGTTAATTTACTAATTCATTCCTTTATTCAGAGGCAAAAATTAAACATAAAATTCAGAACAGGCCAAGTACTGTGCGATAAAAACACATGGGGGATGTAGAAAAGAGGTGGGGTTTCTAATCTGGTGTGAATTAGGAGCAGGTTTGGATATTAGGATAGTGCTGGTCTCACAGAATGAGTTAGAAAGTATACTCTGCTTCTAATTTCTGGAAGATGTTGAAAATAATTAGTATTATTTCTCCCTTAAATGTTTGGTAAACCTTCACCAGTGAAACTTAAAATATATGATAAACCATCTGAGCTTGGTGCTTTTTTTATTGATTTAATTTATTTAATAAATATAGGACTATTCAGGTTATCCATTTATCCTTGTATGAGTTTTAATAATCTATACCTTTCAAATAATTGGTCTTTCATCTAAGTTAGCAAACTTGTGGTCGCAGAGTTGCTCACAGTATTCCTTTATTATCCTTTTAATGTCCATATGATCAGTAGTAATGACTACTCTTTCATTTCTGATATTGGTAATTTGCATCTTTCTTGATTAGCGTGGCTATAAGTTTATCAATTTCATTGATCTTTTTAAAGTTTTCCATTGTTTTCCTATTTTATTTGTTTATTTTTAAATTTATCTTTATAGTTACAAGTATTAGGGAAGTCCCCTTTTCCACCTTCATTGACCCTCTGCTCTCTGATCCCGTCCCCTCCCCAGACCTTCACTACACTATTGTCTGTCCATGGGTTATGCATATCTATACAATAAAAGGGTAATATGCTAATTAGATTGGGTCGACCAGCCATCTTCCAAACATCCGACATCCTTCCAGACAAAGCCATGGTGGTGGGGGCTGAAGCAGAGGCAGTTAGGGGTGATCAGGCTGGCAGGGGAGAGCAGTTGGGGGTGAGATCAAGCCGGCAGGGGAAGGCAGTTGGGAGTGACCAGGCTGGCAGGGGAGTGTGGTTGGGGGCTATCTCTGTGGGATGGGGTTTAAACCGGCAGTCGGACAGCCCCCCAGGGGTCCCGGATTAGAGAGGGTGCAGGCCTGGCTGAGGGATAGCCCCCCCTGTGCACAAATTTCATGCACTGAGCCTCTAGTATGCTTATAAATTATTTGGCTAATCCCTTCCTGGCCCACCCACTTTCCTCTGAAATTCATCAGTCTGTTGCATGCTTATATGTCTCTAGATCTATTTTGTTCATCAGTTTATTTTGTTCATTAGATTCCACATATAAGTGATATCACGTGATACTTGTCTTTCTCTGACTGGTTTATTTCACTAGCACAATACTCTCTCGGTCCCTCCATGTTGTCTCAAAGGGTAAGAGATCCTCCTTTTTTACAGTAAGTGTACCACAGCTTTTTTATCCACTTATCTACTGATGGGCACTTGGGCTGTTTCCAGATCTTAGATATTGTAAATTGTGCTGCAATAAACATAGGGGTGCATGTATTCTTTCTGAGTGGTGTTTCAGGATTCTTAGGATATATTGCTAGAATGAGATCACTGGGTCAAATGGAAGTTCCATTTTTTATTTTTTAAGAAAACTCCATACTGTTTTCCACAGTGGCTGCACCAGTCTGCATTCCCACCAACAGTGCACTAGGGTTCCCTTTTCTCCACATCCTCTCCAGCACTTGTCATTTGTTAATATTTGATAGTAGACATTCTGGGAGGTGTGAGGCGATACCTCATTGTTATTTTAATTTGCATCTCTCTGATGATTAGTGTTTGGGCATTTTTTAATATGTCTCTTGGCCATCTGTATATCCTCTTTGGGGAAGTGTCTATTTAGGTCCTTTGCTCATCTTTTAATTGGACCGTCTTCCTTTTGTTAAGTTGTATGAGTTCCTTATATATGTTGGATATTAACCCTTTATCAGATGTATCATGGGCAAATATGTTCTCCCATACGGTGATACGGTGGTTTCCCTTTTCATTTTGTCGATGGTTTCTTTTGCTTTGCAGAAACTTTTCATTTTGATATAGTCTCATTTGTTTATTTTTCCTTTGTTTCCCTTGTCCTAGGAGATGTACTGGGAAACATTGCTAAGAGATATGTCTAAAATTTTGCTCCCTATGGTTTCCTGTAAGATTTTTATATTTTAAATTCAATTATTTCTCCCTTGATTTTATTTATTTCTCCTGCTTGTGTAACTGTTTTACAGTTTTTGACGATCACTCCAGCTGCTGTATGGAGAATGGATTGGAAGAAAGCAAGGAGAGCAAGAGTGGACACAAGAAAACCAAATTACAAGGGTGTAGAAGAAGACTAGGCAAAAGGTAATGGTGGCTTGAATCATGGTGGGAGAACCCGAGAGAAGCTCACAAAAGGCTGTAATCCAGCCTTAATCTACAGAGGCAAAATCGATCCAATGGGTATGGCAGGGGGTGGGCTTGGAGAGGGAAACAGAACCATAAGGAGGAGGGATCTGTCTGTCAAATAGAAATATATAATCTCAAGTGACTACTTGCAATCAGTAATGTGAATATTTAACAGTCAACTCTAGAAAGAAAGAAAAAAAGACCTGATTTGTAGTGTTTCTCCATATATATAGTGTAAATACTCCCATCATGGCCAATTTCAAACTACTAAAGCAATATCACTGAATACGTGGTTGGGAATAGATGCATACATCATGGCTTACCTCAGTTACAATTACTTTCTTCATTATTCCTATTGAATGTTGGGTGATATATGCAAAATACTATAAAATTTTAACAAACAAAGAACAGGGTATGGGGCAGGTCCTACCTAACATGTGCTCAGCTAATAATAGGTCTCCATTACTACTGGTGGTTAGAATTGTACCATATTTCTTGTCAGTTTTTGCCCATATGAAACTATAATTTTCTCACAGTGGTGATCCTATCATGGACCAATAGTAAGTAATTTTAAGCACTTGAGTTAAAGTTAGCACCTCCCCAGGAGGTGTCACTGCCATCTCTTTCTCACTTAGAGTTTTCTCCTGCTTCAGAGTCAAATGAGTACAAATGTGTTTTCTCTGCTTTAACAGAATAACCCTGGAGCACGGAGATGATCTCACCACTTTGGTTTTCACCTCTGAGGTTATTAACATGATTTAGTATGAAGCTACAGGAAATTAGTTGCTGAATATTTCAATATGGAGAGGAAATAATGTAATTCCATTGTTACCGTAGAACCACTGTATCTTGTAGCCATAGTAACAATACAAGGGCATATTCCTCAAATGTTTAACTACTATTCTACACTTCACACACATTCAAGTACAGTTGATTCTTGTTATTTATAATGGAATCAAATTAGTTTTCTGATACATTTGGGGTCCACTTTTCAACAATAGGTTTCAATTACCTTAATTTAAGATGATGAGTGTAGTAAGATTTTCTTTAGGCCATTATCTTTAGAATAGAAATAGATTACTTTATGTATAGAAAGGATCTGAAAAGGTCTAAAAATGAGTAAATATTTTTGAATGAGCCAAATAGTGTCTTTGAGGATAAACATTATAGGTATAAAGGTAAAATTCACCTTTAGATCTTCAAAAGTGACATTCATATCTGTCCAATACAGGTACTAAGTAAAAAGATATTAGCTGTTAGATATTCCTAATAATATCAACACTCTACAACATTAATTAATATGGTTTGAGAGTTTACCAGGTGCCAGAATTCTTTCAAGAGTTTTTTTAAAATATAATCCTCAGGAATATCATATGAGGCATAGATGTGGAAACTGAGGCATAGAGGCATTATAATATCTAGATCAAGGTCATCTGGCTGGTAAGTGGCAGGATTGGGATTTGAACCCATGCGGTTCAACTCCGTAGTCCATGATTTTACCCACTTCTCCCACTGCTCTTACTTCTGAGAGCCAGTCATAAAGAGATCTGAATCCATTGTGCTGCCCGCATTCTTGCAGCCCCTGGGCCTCACCTTCTCTCTGGCCCCTGAAAGAATAATGCCTCAAAGAGTAACCAGAGCCTATTGGCTCCCGATTTTCATATGGATGCCACTAAATTCATAGTTAAGGCTATGTTGGCGGGCAACTGTTGTGCTTAGAGGCATGACCTCAGAGGCCAGGGGGAAGGAGACAGCAGGTGAACACACAGAACACCTTTAGTGTAGTAATTTCTTCAGAAAAATAAATAAATCAAACAAGTGCAAAGCAGCAAGCAAAACAGGACTCTCCAGGACAGTGTGATTTATTTCCATTTGTTGCACTGTGTTGACATGGCTCTCGGTGTCGATTGAACAATTAAACTCATGTGAAAATAATGACTGCATTGTTGCAGCTACTAATGACAGCATCATCCATGACATGCCAGGAATGCTCCCAGCATCATGACTTTGTTCAAAAGCCTCCAATCTTTGAAATTGCATTCCCTCTGTGATAGTGACTTTCTCCTTTTCATTAAACTTGGCCGAGTCCTAATGTTAGGTTTCAAACAATAAATATCAAACCAAACGCTGTCACTGGCCACGACTATTGATTGGCAGCCGACAGGGGAGTCAGCGTCACCCCTGCTCAGTGTTTGTCAGGGTACAAGGCAGCCTTACAGCTTGTGGCACCCCGACAAACAGCCCGTCACTGTAATTAAAGCAGAATTGGATGTCCTACTGCTTTGTGTTTCATCTGCCTTCATGTGGACAAATAAATTGGAGAAGCAGCATATGGACGGAGACCAAAAATTGAATATAATGTCCCCATGTTTATATCAGCAACGGCAAGGAGTAACAGATCTGCCGTGTCTCCATTTGCAGCCAGGCCATCTGTATTACAAACCCCATGATGCCAAAGCGGGTAAAGTCATGTTCCCACCGCTGTTCTCCAGCGGCGTGTAGGCTCCTTGTCTCCATCGATCTGCCCCGTGCAGCACAGGGGAAGCAGGTTCTGCAGCTGCTGTTCGTTAGGAGAGAAGGCTATTTCCACCAACCTTGTGCAAAGAGGGATGCTGTTTTTGAAACAGACACCTGGGTGGATGGAGCCTTCTGCTCACGGAAGCCATACTCTCTAGCCCAGGTAATGAACTCATTCTGACAGCTGGACTTCTATGTGACATTTCAGGGAAATTTAGCCCTGAGCAGGGAAAAAAATAGGCAAATAGCTGGTCTGGCTGTCTCTCTTTTTGCCTTTTTCTCCTTCCTTTGGCAATACCTGGGCAAGGTAAAACTAACGCAACATATGTCAAAAAATGATGTATGTAAGTGTGCCAGGTCTAAGAGTACAGTTGTAAATAGACCATCTATCATGATGGTTATCTTTTAATTTATTGTTAATCATGTATTCTAATCTCCTCAACAAGAACGTAGAAAAGAACAGAAAAGTAGATTGGATTATTGCTTTAAATTTTTAAAAATATTCTACCTGGGCAATGCTAAATAAAGTTAGCATCCTTAATAATGATTGTAGCATATGGTTAAATCCCGTTCATTTATATGGTAACTTTGAATCTTTGGAAGAGTGTCAACTGCAAGAACAAAAGATACCTTCAATAGCCAAATAAGTACAATCCTGTGTCACTTCCTGGTGGGAGGAACTTTACACAACCTAACACCTGTGCAGGAAGGGAAGAGAAGGAAATGAGGGACACATTGACTTAGCACTTGCTATGTGCCCAGAATGATCTACAAATGATTTATTTTATCCTTCCCCAAACTTGGACAGTAGGTGTCAGTAGCCTTGTCTCAGCACCACTTGTGAGGAATTTCAAGTTGTTAACTCAGATAGTTTAAGTCAGTGGTCGGCAAACTCATTAGTCAACAGAATAGCAAACCGCGGCTCGTGAGCTGCAGTTTGTCGACCACTGGTTCAAACACTTGGTCACTAGCAGAACAAAAACCATAGGCAAGTCTGTCTCATCCCATGTTTTAGTCTAGCCCACAGGATTAGGACATACATGGATACTAATTCCCCAGCTCATAGCAACTTCAAAGCAACAAGCTCCAAGGACAAGTTAATCGCATTAGAAGCAGGCAGAGGGACAGCAGGATGAGTGCAGGCTGGGAAGCCTGGAAACGGAAAAGGAGATAAAGAAAGTATAAAAAGCACACACAAAAACACGCGGCAGAATGAAGTCATTTAATGTAGAAAGCTGACAATACTTTCACACTCCTCAGCCTCAGAAAGTTGAACATGGAAAGTTTGAGAGCCATAATGCCTATTTCTCCATTACGCCACCTTCCCATTAATAAAGAGTATGTTAACTTTGGTTTACTTTAAGACAGGGAACTACTGTATGAAACATTACAAATATATTGGCATTCAGGTGATTCTTTTTTTCATAATATTTCTGCTTCTGTTACCTGTAATAGTTATCTGAAAGGAATCATTCTCTCCACAAAAGTAAATACAAGAAGTGTCACCCCATGACACAAAATGCACTCTACATATTATACAATGTGAGTTATATGAGTATAAATGCATATCATACAGTATATTATATTCAAATGTCTAAAACTTTCCCAAATATTTTCTTTCTTCTACCAAATTCATCATTTTACTCTTTTAAAAGTAACTGAGACAATAAAGGAAAAATTATGTTAATTAATCCCAAACTTAGCATTTATTCTACATATAAAAGAATATAGGTTGAAGCAAATATATGTCCTTTTTTGAGCATTTGTTCATTCGACAAATATTACTGAGAGCCTAGTCTGTGTTGGACATATGCTATATGCTGAGGATAAGATGAGAACAACTTGGGCAAACAGCCCATACAGGAATTATGCTCCCCAGATTAGCCTCTTTGGGCTACGTAAGTCGTGTCCCTGAAACAAACCAGGGGGACCCTTTCATTGATAAATTTCCACTTCCTGGAGTTCTTCAGCCAGCTCTTTCCTGCCCAAAGCCTGGTTGATACTATGGTGTGTTCTGACCCTGGGCAGGCACATAGGGTTATTAACTGAGCTCTTTTTAAATGTTTTTAAATATATTTGTTTATTGATGTCAGAGAAGAAGGAAGAGAGATAGGAACATCAATGATGAGAATCATTGATCGGCTGCCTCCTGCACACCCCCTACTGGCGATTGAGACCACAACCCAGGCATGTGCCCTTGGCAGGAATGGAATCTGGGACCCTTCAGTCCACAGGCTGACACTCTATCCACTGAGCCAAGCCGGCTAGGGCTTAACTGAGCTCTTAAGGTTGGAGAACCCTTTACAAATACTGTTAAGAGCAATGAAAAGATAAGGAATAAGACAGGTCTTAGAAATGATTCTAGAGATTGTGGAAACCCGACACTAATCACGGTGAGCTTGTGCTGGGCCTCCTAAGTATCTGGGAAGTCCCCTGGCAGAGGCATACATTCTCAGGATAATGGAGGCTCAGAAGACCTGGTATATTTGAAAGGGTAACAGAATGAAGAGCAGAAGATGAAGATTTTTCCCACCTTTTGACTCTGGACAAATCATTTGGCTTCTACACAACCCACTTTGGCAACTGTTTAGCAGAATTTAATAAAACTGATCTGTTAACCCCACAGTTAGGTATACACACCCAGCTGAAATGTGTGTTTGTTCACTCAAAGGCATGCAAAGAATATTATTGCAGTACTATTTGCAATGGCCCCAAACTGCAAATTATGCATATTCCCCTTAATAGTAAAAAGGATACAGCATGGTATATTCAGAAAATGGAATACTATAAATCTGTGATTCTCCAACAGTGTCTAACAACACCATAGACAGATCTCACCAACATAATGCTAAGCAAAAAATTGATAAAAGCCAAACACAAACTAAGTGTTTTATGATCCCATTTAAATTATGTACCAGACAATGAAGCCAACTCATGATGACAGAGGTCAAGGTTAGTTTCATGTGGAGAATGTGAAGTTAGTGCCTGGAAGGAGACATGAAGGGGACTCTGGCTGGTTATGTTCCAGCTTGTGATCTGAGTGCTGTCTTCATGGGTGTATTCTGTCTGTAAATAAATCATTGAAGTGCATATTTATGATTTTTCACTTTTGTGCCTATGTATTATATTTTAATAAGGAGATTTATAAATTCACCACTCTTCAGCATCAGAGAAGTCTACCAATCACTCAGTTTTTGCCTCTGTGAGGGCCATGAAAACATTTTCTTTGCATGACTCTTGGAAGAATTAGTGATGGGGTATACATAGCACTGAGCCCAGTGTCCTTCAAATAGAAGGCAATTCTTTGTGGTGAAGAGGAGACAAATGAGGTGGTGTTTAATAATGAGAAGGAGAGTGAGTGAGAATGATGGAGTGACAATAGGAGAAACTAGAAGAATTCAGGTATACTCCTCTATATTCCCAAGAATGTGTGGATGTGTGTATCCAATAAGCTGTATTTCTTACCCTCAACAGGGCTGAGGATATGTTGCCCCAGATACTGCACAGTATAATGAGAATAAAAATGTGCTAGACCTAGGGGGCATGGGGATGGGTGGGGTGAGGAAGCTGGAGGTGCCACAGAGAAGCAATGATGAAGTGGAAATGGACCAAAAACTCATCAGAACAAAGACACAGCGGATTTAAACCTCTCTCAGGTAGGAGCCAATCAGCTTGCTGAGTTCTTGAAATGTGCTGGTAAACTAACCCTTGATGGCTTGTATGTGGTTTGAAGTTTCATCTAAGGTAACAGTCATTATACCTATTTACATATATATCTATGCAAAAATTTATAAATATTGGATGGCCATGGCAATAAAATTTACAACTGTTAGAGGTAGTGTTAGGGGAAATACTAAATGCCAGCCATTGGGGATAGTATAAGAGGTTTTTAAACATTTTTGTGTCATGGACCCTTCTACCCATGGACCCCTTCAAGGGTCCATTTTGCATTAAGAACTCCTGGAACTCAACGATGGATGTACAAATGGCACAGCATACAATACAACCTGTAAAATGACACAAAAGGATATTGGAGGACATGAAAGATGTTTCTGCAACATTGGTGAGTATCAGATGGTCATGTGTGGGCATGGCATGTGTAGGATAGTGCTTCTCAAACGAAGGCCACAGCACTGCAAAGCATCAGCAGCACAGAGTGATGAAAACCTCCAGGCTCCACTCCAGGCCTATGGGATCCAAATCTCTGTGGATGAGGCCAGGAGTCTGTGTTTTCACAGATTTTAAGCATTTTAAAGGTTGAGAAGCATTGCCTCGGGATGTCAACAATGGTTATCTCAAGTGGGGGACTTGGGGAGATTTTTACATTGTTATTGTTAAATATGTGCTTTTCTTTAAAGTTCTTACAATGAACATCTATCATTCTTATAAGAGAGAAAAGTTATTAAAAAGAAAAGGACAGTTTTATTCCACAGCATGTTAAGAATGATTTCTAGATACAAATAACAAAATAAAAGCACCGCTTGTGAGGAATTTCAAGTTGTCAAATAAATGAACTAAAAATTGAGCAACACAGAGCCTGTGAACTGTGTATACTAATGCATAGCCAAACATCAGATTCAAAGAAGAAATTACCACCTTCTTAACCACACACAAGAATAAACTCAAAATGGATTAAAGGCATAAATGTAAGATGTGAAACCATAAAATTCCTAGAAGAAAACATAGGCAGTAAAATCTCAGACATTTCTCATAGCAATATTTTTTCTAATATGTCTCCTCGGGCAAGGGAGACAAAAGAAAAGAATAAACAAATGGACTACATCAAACTAAAAAGTTTTTGCACAGCAAATGAAACTATCAACAAAATGAAAAAACAGGCCACTGAATGGGAGAACATATCACCAATGATACTTCTGGTAAAGAGTTAATATTCAAAATTTATAAAGAGCTTACACAAGTCAACACCAAAAAACAACCACCAAACAATCCAATTGAAAAATGGGCAAAAGATCTGAATAGACACCTCTCTAAAGTGGACATACAAATGGCAAAGAGACATGAAAAGATCTCCCTTGACCTCACTATTCATCAGAGAAATGCAAATTAAAACCACAATGAGATATTACCTCACACTTGTCAGAATGTTTACCATTGATAAGTAAACAAACAAGTGTTGACCAAGATTTTAAGAAAAGGGAATCCTCTGGCACTGTTGGTATAGATGGGTGCAGCCACTATGGAAAGCAGCATGGAGTTACTTTAAAAAATTAAAAATGGAACTCTTATGTACCAGCAATTCCAGTTCTGGAACTGTATATGAAGAAACCTCCATGTTCACTGCAGTGTTATTTACAATAACCAAGATCTGGAAGCAGTTTAAATGCCCATCAGTAGATGAGTGGATGAAATGCTGTGGTACATGGAATACTACTGGGCCATAAAAAAGAATGAAATCTTACCCTTTATGACAGTATGAATAGACCTGGAGAGTATTAAGCCAGAGAAAGACACATACTGTATGATTTCACTTATTTGTGGAATCTAATGAAAAATAAACAAACAAGCAAAATAAAAACAGACTCATAGATACAGAAAATAGACTAACAGCTGTTAGAGGAGAGGGGCTTAGGGTGCTAAGTGAAAAAGGTGACGGATTTAAGAAAAAAACACCTCACAGTCACAGATAACACTAAGGTGATTATCAGCAAGAAAGAGGGTGGTGGAGGTAGAAAGCAGATAAAGGGGAAATAAATGATGATGGAAGGAGACTTGACTTGGGGTGCTGAATACACAATATAATGTACAGATAATGTATTATAGTTGTACACTTGAAACATATGTAATTTTATTAACCAATGTCACCCCAATAAATTCAATAAAAAAAGAAGAAATTATTAAGAAGAAACGTATTTAGTATGAAGTTGAGGTGATCAGGCCAACAGTGAACACAGCTGTTGTGCATTTCTGAGCTAGAAGGGAAAAAAAATCAAATCCCCAGTATGGAAGGATGAACTAAAATCCCTGGGCATGAATCAGGCAGATTTAGGTTCAGAGCTGGGAAGACATGATGAAGGGACATCTGAAACTCTTGTGTTTCCACAAGCCTGATGCTGCTGCAAAATGAATCAATTCCCTAGAAAAACTGCTCTCCACATTATTTGTAAGTACATTTACATAATGTGGAGGTAGACCTGTCTCCCCTGAGAGGAGTTCACTCTTATTTCAAAGAAGAGCTAAGAGAAAACTTTGGAGACAAGGATAAAATAACTGCTTTTGTTTCACAAAAGATTTACTGATCCACAGCTAAATCTCCAGTCCAGATGACTTTCTTCAGCATCCTAGAAAGGCATAATGTCCCCAACTAAGAGGGACCTTCCTCTATTTCCTTCCCTCCCCACCATGCACACATACTAGTACACTCAGCCACAGATGCTACCCTTTCTACCGGACAATAGCTCTTGACTCTGTCTTCCCTCCAGTCCCCCTTCGTCTCCCTGCTCATATGCCCTTCATTGGCAACCTGAACTGTTGTCACAGCTTCCATGTGGGTCTCCCTTGTTCCTGATTTTCTTAGTCTTCAGCCACTGCAAAAAGAATCTTCCTAAAATGCTAATCTGGTCATGTCCTTCCCTGGTTTATAACCCTCTGTCACCTGTATAATAAAGTGTAAACTCCCCAAAGTAGTTTTTACAGTTATTTATCTTCTAGCTCTTGGTTATTTTCTAATTTTATTTGTGAGAAGTTCTCCTTGCATCACAGTCACATTTAATTATTCTCAGTTCTCCAGACATGCCATCCTTTCTCTGGTCTCTGGACATTAGATCATATTCTTCCCGCTGCCTGGAGAATTCTCTTTTTTCCCCTCCTACCTTCACCTTGCCTCCTGAAACCCACCAATCAGGCAGTGATCCTCTTGGAAATTACTTCCCCATCTTCTCAACTTCTCCACATTCCCACAACTCCCCACCATAGTGCTCATCTACCCGTCTACTGGCCTTTGCCTCCCCGAGACTGGATGTCCTGGCACATAGTACTTGCTTGATAAATGAGACCCAATTTTTCAGCCTAGAATGTTTGCCTGCACAACTGGCCTAAGTTGAGGCTATTTCTTTATCTTCTGATTCAAACCACACAATACAACAAGAAACACCAACATTTTCAATAAAGCAGCCATCAATGGAAACATTTAAACTTACAACAAAGGGTCCTTGTGCCCAAGATCTCCCTGCTTAGTGCTGCAGAGAGACAGGCCAAGCCCACATGCCGGGAGGCATTGCTCCCAGTGACCAGCCCCAAGGGAAGTCTCTCCTGTGACACATTAGAAAGCCAGGGCTAGTTCCAATCTAGAAAAGGAAATAAAGGTTCCTTCCTCCCTCCCTCCCTCCCTCCCTCCCTCCCTCCCTCCCTCCCTCCCTCCCTCCCTCCCTCCCTTCCTTCCTTCCTTCCTTCCTTCCTTCCTTCCTTCCTTCCTTCCTTCCTTCCTTCCTCTCTTCAGAAAACTCATAAGTGGCTTATTTCTGTCTCCATCCAGTTTTTGCCTCAAGCCTCTTCAAAGCCAGGACTGGAAGTCTGACCACAAAGGGGTCAACCCACTTCCCATAGTTAGTTCCCTGGGCCCTGTACCCCCACTTCCCTTACTGAGAGTCTGCTGTGGCCTCCTTGCTGAGAAAAAATGAGCACTGATACCTCAAAATTACACCAAAGCTTGCCTTTTTCTGCTTTCACTTTTGTTCCTTGAACAAGGCTGTCAGAGAGACACACACACAAAATGTAGGATGAAGGGAGGCAGTGGCTCTCCTTGTCTGGTGAAGAGCACCTTTTTCTGCTTCTCAACACGTGGTCTATATGTTAAACTAAGACATGACCCCCAGCCTTGACTCAATGCAAAAATGTGCACATCAAATAAATGTCTGTGAGATTAACCTCATTCCTCCACAATCCACAGAGAAGTTTATCTCTCCCTTCATCGTTTTCCAGGTAGACTTGGGACGATTGGCACTGAATTTGTAAGCCTCGGGAGACTGGCTCAAGGGATTTCTTTTTCATCCTGTTTTACTCACCCAGTTGGGAATATCTAATGCTCACAATAAGATTAGCCTCTTTCCCCACTTGCCAAATCCCTGATTATTCAGCAGCAGCAGCAGCAATAGTGGGAAGACTACTGTTCAAGTCCAAGCTCATGTGAAAACCCATGCATAGCAGAGCACACCTCCTCCTGCCTCTGCCTCTCTTGTTTTCTGGGCTGAACAACTGAAAGCTTATGGAAAGAGGTGCAAAGGGGCATCTGGTTCAGTATTTTGGCTGCTACAAAATAATCACAGGCACACACACACTAAAGAGGTGGTTACAAGCTCTGATGCTGATTCACAGACCGACAGTGCAGGAAGGAATAAAGTATTTTCATATATTTGTCCAGGGAAGAGTCTCAGTTTCCTGGGAGTTAGCATTGTTAGACCAACAATAATTTTTTTTTTTTTTTTTTTTTTTTTTTTTTTTTTTTTTTTTTTTGGTGGTGCTCCTTTGGTCCTACATTTAGTCAATGTTCTCAAAAACTGGCAATTGGCTCTTTTAATGTTTTAGTTTCTGGAGATAATGTATATTTTTGCCTTTTCTGTGTCTTCACTGATATTTTAGTAGAAATTTGGGAGGTGTTGCATCAGTGGCAACTAGCCTGATTCTACTTTAAGCTGAAATCCAGTGAACATTTAGTTTGATTGCATAACAAATGTTAACCTCAGGAGGATTCCTCCGTTGTGTGCTTCTCTCCTTCCATTAGACATACAGTAGTTGGTAGTACAAATGGGTGAACTGACAAGAAGCAGAAAATGATTCATTCCATTCCAATGTTGAATATGACAGTTGTGAAGTCAGACTCATGTCCTGTGTGCCAACGTTCCTAGCATGCAGCCCACGTTTTTCCTGTGCTAGTTGTCTCAATCCATAAGCATCCTTTCGTCAGTGGCAGGAAAATGGCATCTGGTGTTAACTTCACTTCAGCCACCTCAGTTCTGGCTAAGAGAATTCAGAGCCAAGACTCAAATTACAAGAGAAAGATTATTTAGGAAGCCACAGAGGTAGAAGAAGTGAGCCATAGAAGAAATGGGCTCAGGAAACAAGTTACAGCAAAATAATGGCCCTTGGCGCTTGGGGGTTTAGGGGACAGAGAGCCCTGGGGAAAGATGGGGGTTGGAAAAGGCAAGGACAATCTCCAGAGAGCCACTCAAGTGATTTTTGTGCGAAAGAGGACAGGTATGACAGAGCTGAAAGAGCAAAGGGGCAAGGTCTGCTTCTAGTTTGCACTTGGCTGTGTGACCAGTTCCTTAATGTGATGCAAGGGGCAGAGTTGCCAAAAAATGACCCCTGGGGCTCAGCCTGGACATGAAACTAGCTAAAACCTGCGGTAGATGGGTGGGTGGTTAGCCACTTCTCCATGCTGGAGGGTCCACTCAAGCATAGCTCCCCGTGGACTCAGTGCATCCCCAACCCCATACAGCATCACATTCCATGGGTCCCAAGGTCAGTGGGTTGCTGGAGCCAGGTCCTACTACCAATTGTTAAATATTCATTAATTATTCAACCCAGGAGCTTAACATTGGCCACTGTGGGAGTATTTATACCAAAGAATGTGATAAACACCAAACCATGGCTCTCTTCACCCTAAGAGCCAGTTTCCCAGCAAACTCTTGCCCGAGACATTGCTTTGAACATCTAGAATCTCAGACTGCTGCTAATTTGGGTACCAGCACTGAGGCTGCAAGACTCTCCAGGGTAAGGTTGTACCTGAGCCGGCCACTAAGAAAGAAGAACCAAGGGAGCAGAGTAAGTGCCTCTCCTGGCAAACCTGTGTGATATCTTCCACTGTCTGCCCAGGCATGATGGGGAATGAGGAGCAGCGCTTCTCATTTTTAGCTGACTCCTGGCTTATATGTATCCCTCCTCCCCTCCCTGCCTCCCCCAAGAAAGCCTATTCCTTAATTCATGCCATGTGCTATTTTGAAATCAATTTGGGGCCCTGATGTATGGCAGAAGGAACTAAACTTACACAACTCAATTTGTATCACAAGTAGACCATCTTGCATGGTGCCCTAGCCTCAGTTTTCTCAATAGTACAATGAGAATATAGTATTGGTTTCTGAGAATGTGTGTACTATTCAAATTCAAGTGACCACACTATGCAAACAGCAAAGACCCATGGACACTAAACATTTGCATATGTTATTGTGCAGGGATCCTTGGTTTGGAAGTGAAGAGTCCTAAGTTTCATGTCAGCATTGCCACTCTCTTGGGAAAGTTACTTAATTTTTCTCCATTTTAGCTTCCCATCTGAGAAATGGGTGGAGTACTTTATAGGGCTGTTGTAAGAACTGAACAGAACAACAAGGGTAGCCATGTTTGGCTAAGATCCTGACACTTATTAGATGTGGAATGTTTAGTTGAATTTAAAAATTCTTTAACTCTCCTACTTCTAGAATGCTAATTCAAGCTGCAATGCCAGATCCTTTAATGTTCACAAATAATTAAATATAAATTTAGTAATAAAGCCTTGGGAAACTTTCAAATTGAGTACTGCAAGGCTGATAAACTCAGGGCTAAAAACATTGCTTCTTACATAGGCCCAGATGCCTTTATTTGCTAGATGTATATTATGGAGGTCATTTTTGCATATATATGTATTTGGTAAAGAACCAAAACCACTCAGTTATGTTTTATCCTTATTAATCTGTGTGAAAAGAGTGGAAGAGTTGCTAATGATGAATATAAGCTTTTATTAGACTTAGTAAAAATAAGGTAGAATTACTTCTGTTTAGTTGTGAATAAAGATAAAAGTTTTGATTTTTTAAATTTAAATGGATTTAAATATCACTGTATATATGAGTAAATCCTGAAATATAGGAGCTTGCTTTCTTTCTCTCCCTCTATCACTCCCTCCTTCTCCCTCTCTCTCCCCACACACATACACACAAACAAAATCTATCAACATAAAATTTATCATAATCTGCTAAGGATATTTCTATGACCAGACATAATGGTTGGCTGACAAGCAATTTATCTGGTAGCCCCACTACCATTGTGGAAAATTAAAATTTATAGGAAATATCCAGACTGATCATATAATGGCCTGTTAATTTCATTTTAACAACAGAGCACGCTATGATTTTAATTAATCAGTAACCAGTGAATGCTTTATCCATCCAGCCATAGATCTGCCTAGAATTCAAGTCAAAGAATACTTGATCCCTACTGTGTGTTATGCACTGTACTGAATCACTACACTTGATGAATTATAATTAATGGGAAGATAAGAAAAATATAAAAGAAATTAAGTTGCTGCTCAAAATGTGTCATGTCAGCAAAGAAATATAAACATGTATAAGGAAGATCAAACAAAAATTCCATAGTGAAGACTATAAAAAAAAGCTTTAGCTCAGCACTGCCCAATATAAATATAATGCAAACCATATAATTTTTAATTTTCTGGTAGCCACATTAAAAAAAGTAAAAAGAAACATGAGATTAATTTTATTCATACTAACATATACACAGTATTTTTATTTCAACATGACATCAATATATGAATTATTAATGAGATATTTTCTATATTTGTGTGTGTTTACTAAGTCTTTGAAATCCTGAGTGTATATTAATCACACTTGCACCTCAATTTGGACAGTGTATTTTCAGTAAAAATATTGAATCTGTATTTAGATTAAAACACAGTTGAAAAGGTAGATTCATGTGCCACCAATAATTGGGACAAATAGTAATTTTTAAGCTTAAATTTAAATTAAACTTTAAAATCCAGTTTATCCATTGCACTAGCCACATTTCGAATGCTCAGCAACCACATGCAGTTAGTGGCCACCATGTTGGGAGTACAGACAGAACTCTGCAATGGTGCACATGTCCCATTGGACAGCGCAGCCTCCGACTGTAAACAGGGCATCCCTGGGAAGTGAGGAGGGAAGAGTCCAAAACCATGGGGTTGCTGAATGTAGAGACAAGTTCTGTTATTCACCTCACTATGAATTTTGGAGCACTGAGGTTCTGGACACCATAGATGCCCTGTATTCAAATTTCTCTTCCCTACAGTGGCCAATGGTAAGTTTTAGTTATTGAATAAAATTGCTAGTTGTTTTAAAAGGGGGAAATTCGACAGATGTAAATTTCTGAGAAGAGAAAAGGCAAAAGCCTGCATTTAGATTTGGATAAGAGCTGTGAAGCAATGGATTTTAAAAGAGGTAGAGGGATGATGGTGGTTCCATGAAATAGATCAGGCAATAGGATGGAGCAAGCATTTCTGTAGGAGGGTGACATGGTGCAGTGCTGGGGATCAGTGCCAGGTTTCTGGTCCAGCTTCTGCGATGCAGCTTGGCACTTAGGGGTTCTCAAAGTGATGCAAATGACTAGTATGTCGAGTAAAACAAGTTTAATTTTACTACCATTTGGCTCCTTAGCGACTATTTGCATAAGTGGGCATAAATGAGAGATACACAGTGCTTGGATGGGGGAGACCTCTAATAAGCATCTATCCCGAACTCTGAGGAATATTTAGCAACTACCATAGATCACCCTCAGGTATGACTGACATTCATGACACTATCAAAGCCACATCCTGGTTGAGTGGTTTTTATGACTTGGTCTAATGATCTATGTTGATTCTTTACAAAGAGCACATGGGCCAATTACATATTTCTCCCATTCTGTGTTAAAAATCTCTTTTTAAAGGCCCATTCTACCAATTTATAGGGGATATAAAAAAAGGATTTTCAGTAAAATGTACTTTCATTGGTTTTGATGAAAAGGGTTTGTGATGAAAGTAGAATCTCTAATAAGCATTTCATAAATGACTTGTCTTTCAAACTTAATATAAAACAGAATAAAATACGTCTCCCAAGACCTTCTTGCTTCCTCACAGATTTAAAGTCCCCTGCTCTCAATCAATCGGGTCCAAGAACTCAAAATTCTCTAAAGATGCAATCAAATATTTATCAGTGAAAGTTGGTAAAACTGAGAAATTATTTATGGCCCAAATTTTGAAATAGTCACACTTTGAAGGGGGAATAAAAAAGCATGTGCTGGGAACTACACACTCTCAGATACTTCGGGCTGTCTGGTATTCAAAAATGGAAAGAAAATCACATTTGAGGAAGATTCATGTTTCTAGTTTCTTCGGATATGTTCCTAGAAGTGGGATCACTGGGTCAAATGGGAGTTTCATTTTTAGTTTTTTGAGGAAGCTCCATACGGTTCTCCACAGTGGCTGCACCAGTCTGCATTCCCACCAGCAGTGCAAAAGAGTTCCTTTTTCTCCGCATCCTCGCCAGAATGTTCATGACTGGTGTTTTACCCTCCTTTTAGAAACATGGAGAGAGATGGTGGAAAAGTAGTCCCCAAATTCTAGTAATTTAGCTATTTACCAACCAATTTATTTGGCAGGTAGATGAATTATGCATCAATAAAGACTGGGTCAAATCCCTAGAGTTGTCTGCATAGCCTTTCTGTGAATATACAATTCTAGGTGGCACAACCCTTAATTGGGAACCCCCTACAGAGGGCTAATTCCTTGCAGCACCTTGCTTTTGATGTCTTTACCATTTAGTAAAGGGACTCCTTGCTTTAAAGTAATTCAGGTTGCAATAAAATATGAGAGAGAGAAAGAGAGAGAGAGAGAGAGAGAGAGAGAGACTGACTTAGTTTCCATTCATCCTGTTGAAGTACAAAACAAGAAATGTATTTTTGTGCCAGGATGCCAACTCTTGTGTTGTTTATGACAATTTTATGCTTAGCTAAAGTTAATTTTTCTAGCATCCTATCTAATAAAAGAGAAACATGCAAATTGACCGTACCTCTGCTATGCTACCAGCCAATAGGAGTGAGTATGCAAATTAACCCAACCAAGATGGCGAGGTCCACAGTGGACAGGTGGCACTGGGGCTGCCAGGGTGGATGGGAGACACAAACCCACAGGGAGGCCGGTATCCAGCAGCCCCAAGCCCTGCCATGGCTGCGCTGGGGCTGCGGGGGTTGGATCAAAGACACAAACCAGCAGGGAGGCTGGCAACCAGCAGGCCCAAGCCCCAGAGACACAAACCCACAGGCCTGGCACCCAGGAGCCCTAAGGCCCGAGGTGGAGGCACTGGGGCTGCTGGGGGGCAGGGGGGTAGTGGGCAGCGAGGACACAAACCCTCAAGGAACCTGTGGAAAGGGAGATAAACTATCATAATTTTATCTCTCTTTCCACAAGATGAGAAAACTGCCCCTGGATTATTTAGTGATGTGGCCCACATCTTTCTACAAACACAGGGTAATGTTATGACCACTCCCAGGAAGGACGGTCAGAGTACCGTCTCCAGGGAATAATGCTACTGTGGCAAATCATCTAAGAGAGGAAACAAGCTTTTGTTGGGTTTATTCTGAAGGTCAGAGAACATGCCACCCCAACATATGCTGTGTTGTTATATTGATGATCTTGAGCTGCAGATGCTTGAAAAACAACAAATGCATGCAGAGGATTTCACTGAAGTCTCCTGATCTGCCTAAAATTGGACCCCCTTAAAGGAGCTTAAATGTCATAGGTCCCCTTGACAGAAGTGTCATCAGGCAGAGAAGACTGACTCCTGTCACAGGACAGGAGAGTAGAAGTTGACATAACACCCAAACTTTGTTACAAACTATTTTCCCCCACTCCCATTCATCTTTCCTAAAAATCATTTACTCTTCTCTAAGAGGCCTACATCTTCCATCCCCTTTCCCTAGGAAGAAGGTATTTAAATCTGCATTCAAAGCCACCTTGGGGAGTTACTCATTTTCCCTGGGATCTCCCACATATACACAAGGTACACATGTTAATGAACTTTTGTTTTTCTCTTGGTGATCTGTCTTTTATTACAAGGGCCTCCACTAAGAACTCAGAAAGGTAGAGGAAAACTATTTTTCCTCCTCCATAATCTATCTCAAGAAATCACATCCCCAGCTCAACAATGAGGTTGGCTCAAGTACTAAGCAGTCTTGGCAGATGGGAGGGAAGCTTCTAGGGAGAAATCAATGATATTGGCATCAAAGTGGGACGGAGGGCACACACAAGGTTGCTGGTGGGAGTTTAAAGTGGTTCAACAGAATCAGAAACCAAGATGGTGGCATAGGTAAACAACTAAACTGCTGCCTCACACAACAATTTCAAAACTACAACTAAAAGACAAAATGGACATCATCCAGAAGCACAAGAAGGCTAGCTGAGTGGAAATTCTAGAAGGAAAGCGAAAAGCTCACTGAGACTCAGAGGAGCTGCAGGAGGCAGAGGTACTGAGACACGCATGGAGAGGACTGGCAACTGAGTGCGCAGCTGGCTTTCTCAAGAGGGAGGGAGACAAAAGCTCCTGACTGTGCTGAACTCCAGTTCTGGGTGAGACTCTGGGGACCCAGACTCAAATGGGGTGAAAATGGATTGTCAGGAAAGAGAAAAGCACACTGAGACTCAGAGGAACTGCAGAAGGCAGAGGTATCGAGATGTGCACACTGAGAGGGCAGGCAACTGAGTATGGGCTGGCTTTCTCAAGTGGTAGGGAGACAAAAGCTCCTGACTGCACTGAACTCCAGTTCCGGGTGAGACTCTGGGGACCCAGGCTGATTCAGGGAGAAACTGGACTGTCTGGCAGCAGGCGGAACTTGGGGGTGGCTTTCTCTCAGAGGTGCTTGCAGTGATTACCACGCGACACTGAGACATAGAGGCCTATTAGGGCAGGGCTGATGGGAAACCAATGCTGTCTGCTCCGCCCTGAGACTCCACCCCATCCAAGCTGAGCACAGAGGATTTTGCAAGTCTTGTCTCATAAGGGTGTCTCCAGCACAGAAGTTCTCCCAGCATAGACACAGCTGATCCTCACAGCCAATTGGCCTGGAGGTCAATTCCTCCCAGTGATACCAACAACAATCAAGGCTTAACTACAACAAGACTGTGCACAAAGCCCACAAAGGGGTGCACCAAGAGTGTCCACCTCAGATAACTGGGGAGGCTGAGCCACTGGACCCTATAGGACACATAGCACACAAAGCCACTCTATCAACTCTGGAAAGCAGCCAAAATGTGGAGACAAAGAAACAGATCACAAATTAAAGAAATGGAGGAAAGAAAACAACTGGATATAGAGTTCAAAACCACGGTTACATGGTTTTTCAAGAATGTCCTAGAAAAGCCTGATAAATTTAGCGAGACCCTTGAGGATATGAAAAAGGACCAACTAGAAATTAAGCATACGCTGACTGAAATAAAAAATAGTGTACAGAGATCTAACAGCAGACTAGAGGATCACAAGAATCAAGTGAAAGATTTGAAATACAAAGAAGCAAAAAACACTCAACCGGAAAAGCAAAAAGCAAAAAGAATCCAAAAATATGAAGATCCTGTAAGGAGCCTCTGGGACAATTTCAAGCATACCAACATCAGAATTATGGGGGTGCTAGAAGAAGAGAGAGAGCAAGATACTGAAAACCTATTTGAAGAAATAATGACTGAAAACTTCCCCCACCTGGTGAAAGAAATAGACTTCCAAGTCCAGGAAGTGCAGAGAATCCCAAACAAAAGGAATCCAAAGAGGACCACACCAAGACACATCATAATTAGAATGCCAAGAGCAAAAGACAAAGAGCAAAAACAGCAAGAGAAAAACAGTTAGTTACCTACAAGGAAGTACCCATATGAGTGTCAGCTGATTTCTCAACAGAAACTATGCAGGCCAGGTGGGAGTGGCAAGAAATATTCAAAGTGATGAATAGCAAGAACCTACAACCAAGATTACTCTACCCAGCAAAGCTATCATTCAGAATTGAAGGGCAGATAAAGAGCTTCACAGATAAGAAAAAACTAAAGGAGTTCATCACCACCAAACCAGTATTATATGAATGCTGAAAGGTATTCTTTAGGAAGAGGAAGAAGAAAAAGGTAAACATAAAAATTATGAACAACAAATACATATCTATCAACAAGTGAATCTGAAAATCAAGTGAATAAAAAATCTAATGAACAGAATAAACTGGTGAACATAATAGAATCAGGGGCAAAGAAAGGGAGTGGACTGACAATTCTCAGGGAGAAAAGTGTGTGGGGGGTGCGGGAAGAGACTGGACAAAAATCTTACACCTGGGACAGTGGGGGGTGGGTAAGGGCAGAGGGTGGGGTAGGAACTGGGTGGAGGGGACCAATGGGGGAAAAAAGAGGAACAATTGTAAGAATCTGAACAATAAAGATTTATTAAATAAAAAAAATTAAAAAAACAAAGTGGTTCAACATTTTTGGAGGGTGATTTGGCAAATTTGATAGAAATGTTCAAGGTACATCCAAGAGTCTTCTTCTAGGAATAACATCTGCTGAGATAAAGCACAAACACATAAGCCCTGGCCAGAACCCAGGATGCTACTGTGGGCTCCCCTTCCATGATAGGAAAACCTGGGAACATCCTGCATTTTTAGGACAAGGTGGCATCTATACTAATAAAGGGTAATATGCTAATTAGACTGAAGATCTTCTGGGCCACCTTCTGGTTGGCCTTCCAGACATCCTTCCCGACAAAGCCATGTTGGCGGGGCCAAGGCAGAGGAGGTTAGAGGCGATCAGGCAGGCAGGGGAGAGCAGTTAGGGGAACCAGGCCAGCAGGGGAGAGCAGTTAGGGCAAACAGGCTGTCAGGGGAGAGCAGTTAGGGGGATCAGACTGGCAGGCAGGTGAGCAGTTAGGAGCCAGAGGTCCTGAGGGGTCCCAGATTGGAGAGAGTACAGGCTGAGTTGAGGGGACCCCCTTCCATTGCACTAATTCCGTGCACCCGGCCTCTAGTTGTATTATAAAATGCCTAAACACATAGGAAGGTGGAAAGAAGTTTACAGTGTTCCACATTTTCCCATAACCTAGATTCTACTATTAACAATTTATGATACTTGTTTCATCATACCTGAGCCCATTGATCCATCATCCCTCCATCCACATTGTTTTTTTTGGTGTGTTTGAAAGAATTAAACTTAATTTTAACGCTGTTTTAAAGAGAACAATTGTCAGCCAGGATATTTCATTGCACAGGAGAATTCTCAGATTGCACTCAGCAGCCCTGAGCTTGTTGGCTGAGAACACAGACTGAAATCTCAAAGGGCTGTCACAGAGCTTGTCTCTGCTGTGTAGGGACCATGTGACTTTGGACAGGTTACTTCACCCCTCTGAGTCTCATTACTCTATTTGGCACATTGGAAGATTATCCCCATGCAGCTGCTATTATGAGTATTCAACATAATAGTTGAAAAATGCTTAGGATTTACAGTACTGGACAAATAATGAATTTGGATTATTTTCTATACTCTGTAATCTTATGAAATCAAGGATGCTGTCTGTTTCCCTTTGTCATTAAATGCCCAGCCTCTAGCACAGTGCCTTGTAAGTAGCAGGTGCTGAATGTATGCTTGTTGACATGAACTGGATTGAATTTCAGAGATTTTACCTCCTGGGATACAGCAAGTACTTATTAATGGAGAGAGGGAAGTACAGTTGGCTTCAAAGGCATGAAACACAACAAAAGTAGTTCAGGAAATAAGGTGGAAAGAGGATAAGACAAAGAGAAAACTTAGCCTGTAACGAAAAAGTATTATACTGAGTTCAGTGATATAGTAGAAGTGCCCTTTCCTGCCCCTTGGACCTCACCTTTTCAATGCACAGCCCAGACTTCTAGTTGCCATATAGCTTATGGCCTGGGTACAGAGCACAGGGCAGAGCAAATGCGATGAATAATTATGAATAATTCACAGTTTTAGGCCTGGCCCTCAACCGAAAACTGTCGGGGTTGGCATATAAATATCCCAGCTTCCTTCCCTGTGGAATGGATAACTCTGACAGTGTGCTTCCTTCCATTCCTAGTGTTTCCCCCTGGGATTGCAATCCAGTCACTCACAGTGTTGGCTTTCTTGATAAACAGGTCTCCCAAGTGGCTGCTTCCCTTCCCAGTCTCTCTTCATCACTCCCTTACCAGTATTCTCTTTACATTCTAAATAAACTACCTGCATTTGAATTTTTGTCTCAAGAAACTCAAAGTAAGACAAGTGTCTTTATTCTTTAATAACCACAGAATCTCTTCAAATGGCATTCTATACCGAAGTCTGATTTGAAGTTGCCCTGGCTCAGGCAGTTCAGGTGGATGGGGGTAATGTGTCTCTTTGTTTTCCTTTCCCTTCTCCCCACCTCCCAGCACTACTGAAGACGCCTATAAGCTCTCCATAGCTCTGCAGAGCAATGCTTCTCAGCTACTGGTAGAGTTGATGATGTAAAAGATATAAAGAAAAGAATAAGATGAATGAATAAAAGCAAGAAAGCACAAAAATAAAAATATGTTCCTTCAAAGCCATAAAGAGCATGGGAAAAAGAGCAGTTTTTGGAAGGCAGTGCAGTTATTCTATAAAAACCATCTGGAGTTTTGGGAGGCTTTCACATATTACAGTGTTAGTAGACTATCACATTTAGAAAAACAGTTGCTTTGTAGAGAATCCAGGTTAAGAGCCCATGTGGGCAGTACATAAAGCACTAAGGAGAGATGAAGCCTCAGCTTGGAGATAAAATTTGCAGGAACAATGCAGAAGAATGTCTCCAGTTAGCTGTACACTTATTGACCCATTATGTATCTCAAGGAAAAAGGCTTATAAAAATTATCCAAATACAGTCAGGGGGGTGAATGTGTGGGAAAGAAGGAAACTTTAGAATGATCACAGCTTAATGACCATATCTAGGCATGTTTAAGAGAAAAGGTGTGCTAATAATAATTATGCCAGAAAAACCAATTTTCCAAGCAACTTGTTTTAACCTAATTAATGAGACTGAAACTCCCATACTGAAAGTATTACATATATATTAGTGGTAGACAGGAGAACATATTTTAGATAAGACTGCCAGAAACTTGAGATTGCAGCAGAATTACCTGAAAGGCATGCCCAAAAAGATTCCTGGCCTCATTCCAAGAGTTTCTGGCTCAGTGGTTCTGAGGTGGGACCCAAGCATATGCATTTCTAGTAAGTGACCAAGTGATACAAACGCTGCTGTTTCATACCTGAAATAGGATCAGTTTAGATCAGTGGTTCTCAGCCTTGGCTGTACATCAGCATTACATGAGATCTTTTAAACATACTGATGTTTATTCCTCAGCCCTTCAGCCAATGAAATCAATTTCTGAGGGTGGAGACTGGCATCTGTATTTTAACTGCACCAGGTGATTCTGATGCACATCAGGCTTAAAGAACAAGAACACAACTTGTGTCTTTGAAATTGTTTAGGGGCATAGCCTTGCAGACTTGAGGACTCTGGTCCCTTAACAATTGCCATTATTGGCTTCAGGGAAAATTACAAAAGCCATCATAGTAATTAGGGCTGTCCAAAGGGCCAGGGCTCATCAGCCCCACCCTGTCCACTCAGAACAGCTCGGCTTCCCTTTACATCATATCCTGTATGCCTGGCAAGGTTTTGCTTAAAAATAAAAGACACCTGGCACAGTGGTAGATTAATTATAAATATGGTGATTATGAGGACACTGGATAATCAATGCTTCTAATCTATATATATCCACACACACACACACACACACACACACACATATATATATATATATATAAAAGCCTAAGTGACTTTTCAATCAGATGACTGGCCACTAGCTGTGACACACACTGATCACCAGGAGGCAGATGCTCAACACAGGAGCTGCCCCCATGATGGTCAGTGTGCTCCCACAGCAAACCTCCTGCAGCCAGCCAACCTCCTGCAGTCCCTCCCCCAAGCCAGCAGCCTGATCAAGACCCGGCGAGACACCGGGCAAGATGGCCCCAATTGGCCCCATCACCAGCCAGGCCGAGGGAATTTGTGCACTGAGCCTCTAGTTTCTAATAGAAGTAGATTTCTAGTAGTCCAAATCACCCTCACATTTCCTCCAGATCACTATAAAACCCTACTTTTAGCTCATCTCTATGTATCTACTCTTTCCTACCACTCAGTTCTGCTCCTAACAAATCATTTCCTACAGGGGAGCCAGAAGGATTATTTTAAAACACACACACACACACGAAGACCTTCAGTGTTTCTTGCTGTATGATGGTGAAATCCTTACCTCTCACCTTGGCCTCCAGAACTTTAATTCCTACCACTCTCTTCTTTGCTCACTGCATTATAGCCAACCAGGCATTTGCTCCTAAAATATACTCCATGCTATCCCATCTCACATGCAGTTCTGTCTGCCAAGAATGCAGTTTACCAAGATGTTCCCTTCGCTGTTCCTTTCTCATTCAGTTTGCAGTCACATGTCAGTAACTCCAACCAGACTTTACCAGTGTAAAGTCGGTGTAAAGATGGCTTCCTCCCTCTACTCCCTGACCCTGCCTTTTGCTTTTTCTTCTTATTTCACAGCACGTGTTATCCTGAGCAATCTTCGTGTTTATATATTTACTCATTAAACTGTCTGTCTTCTCACTGGAATACAAGCTCCATCACAACAGGGGCATGTATGCTTGCTCAAACCTATGCTTACCAATCCCTAATCTTGGTGTCCAGCATATAAAGGTGCTCCTTACTTATTTAATGAATGAATGAATAGTCCAATAGCCACAGTCACTGAGACGATTCATTCAACTATGCACTATTGTTCAAATTTTAAGTTCACCAAAAAAATACAAACTGGTTAAAATTTGATTCTCCATGTTGATACTTCTATGGGGGAAGAATGTGCTGACCAGGCAGCACCAGTATTTCTGTCCATTTCACAGTGACTGTTTCCTCTTGGGAAAGTTGTGGCTTTGATTTTTGCAACAGTGTTTTTTGGATCTGATTAGTATGATTTAGTTTCTTTGATCTGGTTCTTTTGATCTTAGCTTTTAGAAAGCTGATCCAATGCTGCTCCTGGAATAACACATTTGAAAACTAGGATCTAATTTAAAAGACCACATATCATCATACCGCTACAGCAATGGAACTTACCTGAATGGCTGCCGTGAGATTGTCTATAAAAGCAACTAGTTTATTGCTTAGCCAATGATATGCTTCTGACACAACTTCAACATCGTTATGTCCCACACAGATCTCCAGATCATGGCATTCAAAGCTGTTACTACTGTTTTTTGCAAACACTAATCCTTTGACAATTTTTTTTTTTTTGCAAAAACAGTTTGCCTTTTTATCAGGATAATTAAGGCCAATTCCAGCTCGTCACCAAGACATCAGTTCATGTATGCTCATCTCTTAATAAAAACGTGCTTTTGCCATTTGTCTTTTGTGTGACTTACCTTGCCGACATCTCTTGGGAAAGGTTGTCTCTGATTCTCTGGAATTAAAATGGGAGATACCACAATGGACCTCTTTTGTCTTGGGACAGGAGACGTTCTTGCAAATTTAAATATATCCTAAAAGATAAAAAGTAAAATCAATTGACCCCAGGGAGAGGATGTATCAGCCTGCTGAGATATAGCTCCTTTGTTGTGAAGGCATGCAGCTGTTTGGACATGGTTAATTTTATTCCATCAAACCTCATTAGTGTTAGCAAGTACATCCTTAGAATTCTACTAAACCTGACATTGTGATTCACAATGACTATCATTAAGCTATTTAATCCCATTTTCTGAATCATTCTATTCACAGTGTCAGTCTTGATTTATACATCTTTTAGTACTGAGCATTCCCACTCTGCTCTTTACCTGCCAAGTGAGGAGATTTCTCACCTGGTCATGAACCAACAGGACTCACTGGATATTAAAGTGACTCTCCTCAGGGCCACCTGCAAGGTCCTTACACTCCCAAATGAACAGGGATGAAGGAGCAATCACAAAGTTACAAACTGTCAACCATTATGGACACTTGGAGTCAATGTGTTTTCAAGGACCACTTGTTGTTATTATTATTCATGGGAGGACTGTGGTGATGCACTCCCCACGCAGTATGTCCCAAAGTTTAATCACTGGAACACCACTGTCAGGATGTCTGCCCCATCCATAACTCACCTTTTTAATTAACCAAATGTGTGCAAAAGCCTCTTTATATTAAGATTTTAAATGAAGTACCAGTATTTATTCTATAACATATAGGAAAACATAAAACTAAACATATTGGAGACCAAATGATGTTATTAAATTTGAGCTAGAAACTCCAGGGGAAAAAGCCCCTCTTTTTAAAAGAGAGATGAGGAAGGACTAGAGGGTTTTAAAGTGTTGTTGGCACCAAACTTAGACTTTTTCCTTGATTGATCAGAAGACTGAAAGGGAACTGAAAACAGAATATCACTGTCAATACATAAACCAATCTCATTTCGTGTCACATGCTAGCTAAAATTATCTTATGTATCATCACAAGTAAGCATCCCAAACTTCGAGCAACCAGTTTCTATCAAAATCATGTGGCAAATTATACTTAAATATCATCACTGACACATGCCCTATAAAAGTATGTATAATGTATACACATATATAACATATATACACACATATATGTATACACATATACAAACATATACATATGTATACAAACATGTATACACACATATATTGTAGTTTTAAAGAAAAACCTGTATAAGAAAAGTCAAACAGAAAACAAGATCAGCTAAGGCTATACAAATTTCTATAAATAATCTTTCTTTTGAATTTCTGGAAGTGTAAACTAATGGTGCTCTGGTGGGAAGCAATCTGGCACTATTTATCTATTGAGAACCTTAAAGATGCACATATCCCTTCACTCTGGAATTTCACTCCTAGGAATACATACAGATGTTAAATTGAAAAGAAGAATAAAACTGTATGCAAGAGGGTGTTTAGTGAGACATTACTTATAAAGGGCAAAAATGGCAAACAGCCTGAATATTCAACCACATGACAAGGTTAAACTAGGGTCCATGAGAGGGAGATACTCCTAAGCACTTTCCTATAAGACAGTTGTGAAGAGCATGTTCTAACCACACATTATCATAATTTGACTTCTAACATAATCACCACCACACACTCTTATAGTAGTCATAATTTATTAAGTGTGTGTTGAGCAATGGGCCAGGCACTTTACATGTGTCTGTGCTAATATTTGCCATAAACTTCCCATGGAAATCTTAGGCCTCCTAAACCAATGAAGAATATCAAATACAGAATGGTTATGCTAGTTGCTCCAACTCACCTAGCTAGCAGAGAAAATATGTAAAATAAAACATGTAGGAAAATATAGAATGCCACATTGGACACCATCCATTTTACTATTTTATAGAACTATACTGAGCATTGAAAAATAATATTCAAAATCTCAATGAATGCATTCAAATATTCAAGCAAAGACAGAAAACTAGAGTGTGTTTATATGTAAATGATGGTGGGAAGAAAGAGTAGGAAGGGTTAAAGCAATAACAAATGACTCAACTAACCCAAAAATATGTATATGACCCAACCCATTCAAGCCAAAAACAGCATAGAGAGTGTGGAACAGACAATTAAAAACAGAGTGGATTACATTAATAAAACACTGGCATCTAACAGCTATGAAGATTCTGTTGGTTTATTAGAAGGTGAGAAAAGAAGAGGAATTATGTAAAATACATGCAATATATAAAACTCATTTACAATAAATAGCATCTGAGGCTCAGATGAGAGAATGTCCAGAGAAACACTTTGAAAAGATTTAAAATCCCATGTAAATGTAAGGAATTGGTGATTCATCTCTATAACAGAGCAAATATAGGTTTTAGTGCATTACGGCAACATCTGTGTAAATGTATCTGGTGTAATGAAAAGCACCCTGACTCTTACAGCATCCCGGAAGCTTGGCAGCAAGCAGAACTGTGTCAACCCCTGGCTCTAAGAAGCCTAAGAATAGAAAAAGGAGGCTCAGAGTCTCAGAATGGAAATAGTCTCTGGAAGGGGAGAGGGGGAGGTAGAGTGATCAATTGTAGAAGAGCTTGCACATACACGGGACTCTCTGAGCCCACCATGGGGGTGCTGGGCCAAAGCACCCTTTTTCTCCCAACTCTTAACTTTTTGTCTTACAATGGCAGGACCTCAATAAATATTTGTCCATGGCTGTGCTTCTAGGTCTGTGGCTCCATTTCTGTCTTTGTGGTTTATGTATATAACTATGCATTTGCTGACAAATGTATATCTGCTGCTATGTCCACTTTTCTTGGATCTGTACTAATGAGTTTTTCTGTGTGTTCTTAACCCATGTGCTTCTGTAGGACTGGGACCATTTAGGAGCCACAGCGTCTGATTTGAGTGACAATCATATATTACATGCATACCTGGGCACATATATGTGTAACCATGTTTATCTCTGTGTGTTTGTATTTGTCAAGCCATTGTGCAAAGCCTCTGAACACACCAGATTGTGGTCATAACCTCAAGGAAAGATAAGACAGAACAGGGGGGGTAAAAAGACTGTGAGCAATTCAAGAGAAGTTTTATAGATGGAGATGAGATAGGGTGAGGAAAAGACCACATCCTAGGGTAAAGGAGAGGCTGTTAGGACTCCCTGCCTTCTGGTGTTGTCATTACCAAGATAGTGGCCAAAAAGGGGGAGAAAAGGCAGTTTTGGGCATAGATTCAAGGTGGCATAGACTTGTTGTCTTTGAGGTGTCATTGTACATCCAACAGAGATTTCTAGAGGATGTACAAAGAGTGCAGTCAGAAGGGAGGGTGAATCAGGGAGAAAAATGTCACAGTCATCTATGTACAAAAGAAGCTGGATGTGACAGAAAAGCAGACACCACCCAGGTTATGTGAAGACGGAAAAGGAAAGGCTGCAACCATTCAATCAGTTTGTAAAGGCCATCAAAGGTCACTGAAAGGTTAGTTGGCAAAAATGAGAAAACACAAAAAACGAAGAGATGAGAATTTCAAAAAGGAAGGAGTTCATGGCCATGTCACACAATGCAGACATCCTTTCCAACAAGCTGAATACTCTAAAGAGGCTATGGGCTTGATGATGAAAACGTAATTGACAATTTCAGGAAGAGCAGCATTATGAGTGTGTAAGGGTGGAACGTCAGAAGAACCAATGGGAAGTGAGGACTTTGGTTCAGAAGGAAAGGAAATAAATAGGAAGAGGTTTGTCAGTGGAAGGGGGACCGGGCAGGGTGGTGGGCTTGAGGAGGAGGAGACAGAGGAAGGAAGCTGTAGCACAGGGAGAATGAAGACACGGAATGGAGACAGATGCCTGAAGGAGTTGGGAAGGGAGTGGATCAGCCTCACAGTCATCCCCTGAAAGGAGGATGGGATTGGCTTTCCTTGGGGAGGACATTCAGAGGTTTGGGGGAGGAGGAGATCTCTCATCTGTAAAGGAGGATCATTTGCTTTTGGTTATCAGAATGAAATGAGAAATTGTGCATGGAAGAGATCTGTGCTCTCCAAAGAACAGCACAAAAGTGAAGGATGGATCTTATTAACACCAGACTAGCAGGGGTGAAGAAATGAAGATGAACCACTCAGTGCATTTTAAGAGTGAGTAATTCTGCTTTGGGTGGCCAAGGCCAGACCTTAGAGATACACCGAGACATGCAGCCACCTAAAGATTTCCAGATCACCTGATGCATGCACACTGACATCAAAATTTTCTCTCATCAAACACAAACACTCATGCACAACTAATGTACACATTCACAAACACACACACACGGTATTCATAGAGTGAGCAACTCCTGGCCCCATACCTCCATGGGGCACTCCCTACACCCTGCAATCACTGGACAGTGATTCATCAGTGGCTTTGAACCAGGAACAGCCTCAGCAGCCTCATCCAATCTTGCATAAGTCAAGTGGGCAGAACTGTGTCCTCAGGGAGGCTCACTCTGCTGGATTTTATTACAAGAGAATTGTCTCCCTCATGCAAACAGCATCGTCTCCTGTAGGCTCCGTGGGACTTCATCTTTCTGTCGTATGGTATCTGGGTTTACAATCTCATTTGCTTTCCTTCGTGTTTCTCAATTTTGGGAGAAGTTGGCAGTGCATTAAAAGCAAGGTTAATAACGCCTGGGGAGCATCATATCACACAGTCCCAAAGAGCACGTCAGAAATAAAGGGGAGATCCTTGTAACTGTGAGGGACAGGGGAGGGGTAGAGGTTGGGAGGAGAGGGTGGGGCCCAAGGAAAGGAGAAAGTCAGAAAGAATGAAAGAATGGGTTAATATCCATCCATCCATTCCTTTGTTTCTTCAAAAACTATCTGTGGACCCCTTCCTCCCTGCCCTGGAGTAATTCTAGGCATCTGGGATAGTGTGCACAAAAGAGACACATCCCCTGCCCTCATGGAGCTCACATTCTAGAAGGAGGAGAAGACAGTGAACACAGAGAGAGTAGCACATGGCCCAGGAGAGCAAAAAACAAGGAGGGGCTGAATGTGTGTAGAGGAGTGTATGCTAACAGATAGACAGGAGGCCAGGAAAAGGGCCCCCTGCAGGGGCGGGAGCGGGGGGGGGGGTACTTAGAGGATGAAGGAGCTGGGAGCCATGTGGGTGTGGAGAGGAGGGACTCCCACACAGCAGAATCACAGCCTGGCATGTGTGAGCTTCAGGAAGACAGCTCAGGGGCTGAGCATGGGGAGGGGGAAGGGGAAGACAGGCCAGAGGCCTAGAAAAGGAATTCAGATGCTGGCCAGCCAGCTGTGGAGACCACAAAGAGGACTGGCATTCACTGGGCAGGAGATGTCATGGGAGGGTTTTAAGCTGAGGAATGATAGGAACTCACTTAAAATAAAAATTTTTATATCACGCTGGCTGCTGTTTGGAGAAGAGCCTTAAAGCAAAAGTGAGGCCATGCTTATTTGTTGGGTTTCTTCCTTTTGCCAACCCTGTCTTCAGAGGGCACTGAGGTTCTCTCCTACAATGCAGATCTGACCATTGGATTTTGACAAAGAAAGGAGAGTTGGGGTCTACCTTTCCTGTCTAAGTCCCTCTATCCTCTTTACTGCCCACAATATTTTAATACATATTTAGGTATAATTTAAGTAACATTAAATTCACCCATCTTAAGTGTGTGTCACAATGATTATCAAGAAACTTATAGAATTATGCAATCTTCACCAGAAACTAATTTCAGACCATTTGCATCATCCCAAGAGAGACCTCGGGCCCATATGCAGTTTCTTTCCAGTTCTAAGCCCCAGCTGCTGGCAACCACAAATCTACTTTCTGTCTGCACACATTTGCTCTCTCTGAACATTTCATTTAAGGGAATCAAGTTTGTTTCCACAGTATTTTCTATGGACTCCCGTTCTATTTCAAAGTTGATGAAGATCATGAAGCAGAAAGGGATGCAGCTGACACCCAGTGACTGGGAAGGGGTGTGGAAAGGTGGGGCCACACTCACGGGGCATCCAGAGTCCTGCTGTCCTGGATGGCTGAGACCTCTGTTGTAACTGCAGTCAATTATCCCAGTCAACCTCCTCCCCTGCCCATCCTGTTGCCCTCACTCCCTCACAGGCATGGCTGCCAAGACCTTCCCCAATAAACCTTCATACAGATCTCTGAGTCACAAGGTTTGTTCACAGGAACCATGTATGACACACATCCAGGCAAAGTACCCAGAGCTGAGACTCAATGGGCAACGGCCCCAGAAGTAAAGGGCACAGATTGGCGTCCTACAGCTGAGACCACACCCCATGCTTTGGCTGCCACTGCTCACTCCCACCACACCCAGTGGAAGGCTTAGAGTTGTCCACTCCCAGAAAGCAGTGAAATCTGAGAGGAACAATCCTGCTCTCTTCACACTAGACACCAGCAGAAAGCAGCTTGGACCTGTCTTGCCACCCATCAGGGGGTCTAAATGAACCAAATTCAAACAGGCAAGACATGGCCAGAGAACCAGTATGTCTTCCTCCCCTTCCCTCTGCCCTCCTAGTTTCTGTCTTTATATCAGGCGATAAATGAGAGGGGAAAATAGCAACCACTTTATAAAGAATGACAAGCCTCTGCATTTGTTCTCTCTCTCATACTTTTATAACTTTGGAGCAAAATTACGTGCTAAGAGGAGATATTTTCACAAGGCCAAGCATTGCAGAAACTGGATGCATTCCTTTGGCTGAAACCAGAGCTAAGGGAGGGCAGCACCAGGTGAGACTCAAACAGTGGACCTGTCCCAATTGTGGACAGTCTAGTAGGTCATGGTAAGAAGGTCAGATGTGCTTCCCAGCAGCTGGGGGCCTCTACTGGTTTCATACAAAGGTGTGATGCTTTGTGTTTGAATTCCATGTCCAGATGAAGGACCCTGAGAATTACTCTTTTGAAGAGTTTGAAGCTTGTATTCCAGACTCAAGTCCCAAGGCACACAGCCTATTTCCTTCTCATCTTTCTGCTCCTAAGATTTACTTGGCATCCTGGTCCTGGACCCATTGAGTCTGCCATAAGAAATACTGCCCAAAGGACTTGTATGCATGCATATAAACATAACCAATGGACACAGACACTAAGGGGGTGAGGGCATGTGCTGGGGGTGGGAGTAGCTGGGGAGAGGTCAATGCGGGGGAAGGAGACATATGTAATACTTTAATCAATAAAGAATTTTTAAAAATTAAAAATATATAAAAAAGAAATACTGTCATTTACTGACTAGTTATTATGTATTAGGCATTGTCTAGGCACATGTAACATTATCTCACTTAATCCATTCAACCACTGGCAGGTGGAACCATCATGCCTATTTCCCTGAGGTTCAAAGATATAAAAGACTTATCCAAAGTCAGTTAGCTCTTAACGGAGAGATGGGAACCCAGGCATCTGTGACCCCAGAACCTCTGCTCTAAGCTGCTGCTGGTGATCACCTTTACAGTGACGTCTGTGCCTGGGACAGTTCCTCAGCCCTGATTACTGAAGTGTAACTGGGGAATCACAACTCTAACGTTGGCAGAGGTAGGTAGCGAATCTCAATCAGCCTCTGGCTAAAAGAAGCAGCTACGACCTATACCGCAGAGTGACAGCATAACTGTCTGCAAATGAATGGAACTGCAGAAATCAATCTCCAACTTATTTCATTCTTATAGCTGATCTCATTGTGCTGGAAGTTGCTAAGCGGAGGGTTCTGTGCCACTCAATTCAAAGCTTGTCTACAATCAAATGCACAGTTCAGCCAATTTTGCTGTGCCTGAGGTGAGATTTAGAGTTTGCTTTATTACCTCCTGGGTCTGAAGTTTGCCTGCTTAAGGAAGAAACAGTTAACAAACACCCAATTTTCAGCAGCAAATTCAGGAGGTTGGAGAGCCAAGACACTAAGCTGCTTCATTTCCAGCTGTCCATTTTCCCAATATTCTGGAGGCCAAATGTCAGCCAAGCTGAGTCACCTGCTCTAGGTTGGTGGACTGGACAGAGTTGTGCTGAAAGTAACATAGGATGATGTGGAAACTTTCAGACCAGCACATCATCTCATAGTCTGAAAGCAGGTGTTATGGAGCTAAGTAAAAGGCGGGGCAGGGGAAGATCATGGCTGGTGGATCCATAGGGGGAGGAACCAGCCTGCTATTATAAATCATGCCACACATGCCTGTCAAGGGCTGCTGGTATGCAACTGGAGAGAATGGGTGCAAGCCACTCTTCCCCAGACAGGCCTGCTTTTCTAGAAGTGACTGAGATTGGGTATGTGGCAAATAGTTTCAACTGATAAAAGCTACAGGAACTGTCAACAAGAACGTAAGACCAGCCCCTGCTGGATTTATGGCTTAAAACCAGCAGAAATCAGCTGGATCCAACATGGCGACTAATTCCACCTAATGGTACCCCCTGGCCTCATTGTACACTAATGCATTACAATGCTAAACTACACAGTCCATGCTGCCATGATAGGAAACAGAAACTTATCTAAGAACACACATGGCAAAGAGAGCTTTGGAAGATTCCGAGTGTTCCTTCCCTTTTTTAAATACCTTACCCCCCAAATAAATGAACCTCAATAGAGGAAACACATTTCATTAAGGGAGGGGTGCTCTATCTGTGGAGTAGCCCACGGTCTGTCTCACTGCTCCACGAATAAATTCACTTTCACTTTAAACTCCGTGCTCACATTTGAATACTTTCCTGCAAGGAGCCAAGAACCCACAGTGAGTTGTGGACTCTCAGGTCCCCGGACTCCAAGAATGCCTGCAGCATGATCATCAGTGAGATTAGAAACAATTTGTTCAATAATGAAAGTCATCTATCAGAGACTTTCAGAATGGCCAATCTGAAAACAAGAACCTTGGCAATGGAAGGTCCAATAGCAAAGCATCTGAATGATTAACACTGAGGAAGTAATAAATTCCCAATGTAATGGATATGACAGTCATATCTGTTATGTATATTCAGGGTGGAAAAGAAATGCCTTTGGCCAAATAGTCAGTGGAGAACAGACAGTTTCATCTAGGAGTTTGAAAATTTTATTAATCCCCACCTGAGGATACTTTTTATTGATATTAGAGAGAGAGGAAGAGGAGAGAGAATATCGATGTGAGAGAGAAACTTCAATCAGTTGCCCAGATCAGGGCTGGAACTGGAAAACTAGATATTTGTCCTGGAATGGACCCTACCACCTTTTTGACATTCCGGATGATGCTCAGCCAACTGAGCCACTGGGCTAGGGCCAGGAGTTTGCAATTTGAGGGCGATTCTAGAAGTTCTATTTCCAGCAGCTGGACATCTTTTAAAACATCCCCTTTCCCTCACTAATGCCACATTTGTTTCCCCTACTCAAAAAGTGAAGTCTCCACTGTTATCCGGGCACGGGAGCTCGCAGGCTGGGCTCACTATGCCATCTCTGACCTCAGATGCCCTGTCTTCCTGCTCTGTTCTGCTACAGGAGTGCCTCAAGATTCTCAGGTTGTAAAATGCTTAGCTGAGGGCTTTTCACCTTAATGCCTCTCTTCATCCCTCCTCTAGAACCTGGTTGGCCCCCACCATCCTTCTAATACCAGCTCAAGCACCATTTTTAGAGGCCTTCAGTCTCTTTTGCCATGGGGATTGCCTGCAGCCTGCCCTCTGTATCCCTTATCTCAGCTTCTGATTACACAGCCACTCAGAGTCATTAGTTTATCCATGTCTGGCACAAGCTACCAGCCCCGGGAGGGCAGGAACCAAGACTTTCTGCTTTGCTGCTGTGTCCCCTGGCCCCTAGCACAAGGCCAGGCATCTGGCAGGTGTTCAGAAGTACTTTTAACATATTATTAAATAAAGATTATTAAGTAAATGCAGGGGTATTGTAAGAATTAGGAAAATCCAGGTAATGGGCTTAGCACAGTGCCTGGTTCAATATATTTGCTCCACATTTGTATCAATAATGAAGTAAACAGGATGTCTCTGATTGCATTTTGATTTCCTCCTCAATGTAGAAATAGCTTGTATAACAATACAACTGCCATCGGCAGTTTGGGTTCTTCCATCCTAAGGTGCTCAGTGCTTTGTGAAGTAACTGAATCTATAGAAAATTGTTTAGAAAATTCTTTCTGTGAAATAGAACAAAACGTTCGCAACTGAAAGCTTTTCTGAAACACAGGGTTTGTTGGTCCATATGCCATCCAGGAAAAGGCCCAGTTCCCGGGCATGAGGCCTACAAAGCCAGCACAGCCCTGGGTGAGACAGAAGATGTCCACTGTCCTGGAGCTGATGGATGGGCACTTTTATACATTATGTTTTGGGGAAGAGAGATGTAAGCAGTTTTGCAATCATTTACATTGGCTGCAGATAAGAGGGGCGGGAAAAGGTGAAGCAGGGGCACTTCTATGAGAGGTGCACAGCCTATTGCCTTCTTTTGCTGGGTTACAGGCAACAGTCCCAAATGTCTATGAATACGTGGCATGCAGTGGCCCAGTGGTTGGGTAGACGCCTGGAGGTTGATTTAAAGCTCCATCATAAATTCAGGAATGTGAGCGGTCTTTTGTTAAGTGGCTCACAGGTCTTAGCTGGCTAACTATTCATCTCTCTCACTCTCCAGCTGCTGTAATTTAATTTAGAATATCTCAGGATTTTTCTCTTGTCAATCCCTTGGGCCACTCATACAAGACCATAGCTTCTGGAAGAAATGACAATTGAGCAAAGACCTGAAGACCAAGTGGAATTCATCCAGGTAAAGGGAAATGAGGAGGAAGGTTTCAGGCCTTGGGAACAGCCTGAAATCTTCAGGCACAGAGGCAGAAGATGGCCAAGGACCAGAAGGGCTGATGCAGAGAGAGTGAGGCTCCAGATGCTCTAGAAGAGGCTGGAAGGAGAGGAGAGGTGATCCACATAGGACTGTTCTGAATGCTGAGGACCATGAGGAGCCACTGCATGGTTTTAAGAGTAAGTCTGGGATCTGACCCTACCTTTGACCTCCCCTGTGGGAGCTAAGGAGCCATCCCCACAGAACACATTAAAAAAAAAAAAAAAAATATATATATATATATATATATATATATATATATATATATATATATATTGATTTTAGAAGAGAGAGAGAGAGAGAAGAAACCACAATTAGTTGTTCCACTTACTTTTTCATTCATTGGTTGATTCTTGTATGTGGACTGACCAGAGGTTGAACTCACAACCTCAGTGTATCAGGATGATGCTCTCACCAATTGAACTACCCAGCCAGGGCTGAGAACACACTTTTTTAAATAGGCTTTCTTTCCTGCTACTTGTTACCCTGATTTAAAAAGTTGAATCTAAAAGTAAAACACAAGTAAAACAACAATCTCCCCTCACATACATACTCTATCACTTGCTTTAAAATGTCGTCTTCTCTACATTTGAACTGCTAGTTAAAAAAGAAAACAAAAGCATATGCTTTGGATGAAAATTTGCCAAACCACACTTCCAAGATGCAATTGCCTCTGAAATACTTCATGATTCTAGCAGGAGCAGTAACAACACACATCAGGACTTGCTAGTTTCATTGGAGGTGAAAATGTTTTTAACATACGTAGATTCTTTAGTCAGAGGTCCATTCAACCACGTGTGACGGCGATGCGAATATAATGGATACAATTTTCCTCTATCTGCTCTGGCATTGATAAAATATTCATGCTAAATAGCTACTTCTGAGCACCTGGAGGCATCTTGCAGAGTTTTACAGATGGGCTTGTTTTTCTAATGCACACATGTGCTCCCGCCTCAGCCACCATATTAATTTGAGTATGTATTCTGGATGTGTGAGCACGTTCCCAGATCACAGGCTTTCTGGTCTGCCTGAGCTCAGCCCCCAGCAGAAGACACACATGTGGAAAACACAATTCTTTTCAATTCAGTGGGTATTTATTGGGTGTCTGCCATGTGCTTTCCCCATGGAAGTTTCATAATAAATGATACCTGACTATCCTGCTGGCACCTCAAAATCAACATGTCCTAAAATCAAATTGAGAATCCTGTGCCTTCCAGCCCTCCTGCCAAAATCCACGTTTCCTGGCTCCCCCTTCTCAGCTGTTGAAGGGCAGGACACTAGCATCCTATGAATGGCTGGTGTCATTTCCACCACACTCACTCCCAAGTGGTAGCCAACTCTATGATTCCACCGGAAGGATCTTCTCTGGCCTCTACTCCTTCCTTCTCTAGTACAACACTCCCTGCTATGATCATCACATTCTACCGTCTCTCCTGTAGCCACCTGTGGATTCTTCATGACTTTTTGTTTCCTTTTATCCACCAGCCCACTGGATGGGAGAATCACAGCAACCAGGATCTCAATATCTTAGTCTGGGCTTCCCAGGAGCGGGTGCTGAGATAAAGATTTGAAAGCAGGTACTGTAGTACTTTATTTTCTAGTTTCAATAATGAATCTATTCTATTTAGAATTTTTAAAAAATGAATTAATTTACTCACAATCCTGGATCAGATTCGTATTTCAGTATCCTTCATTCCAGGTTTTAATATACTTTTTATTTAAGCTGAAATTGAAGGGCCTGAACTATTTTCCATCTTGCTTGTTAAACCTAATGATAAACGCCAAGCTTTCTTCCATTCTGTGTCACATATCTGTTGATATAATTTTAGTAGCTGCACAGTAAACCATATGGCATGTATTTGACCACACGCTCATACATTTAGGTGTTTCTAACTCTTTGTTATTACAAATAAAATATAATTGTATGTAAACTTTTACTTGCTTACGTGTTGGTTTTTCTCTATTATGGACTCCTTAGAACAAACTAGTAAAAGTGAGGTTACTGGGTCAAAGATTTTGAATGGTTTAAAGGACCTGTGGCATTGCTCAACAACCAATCAGCACTGGAGAGAGATCTGTCTTGCCATGGCAATTCCAAGTGGTCCCAGCACATCTCTCTGGGGATAACTCCTGTAGCACCAACCATCCTACTCTTGTCCAAGTGTGTCATGGTTTGTCACACTTTCATGCCTTCATTTGTGATGTTCCTCTAAGTAGATATTCCTCTTCCCTTACTCACCTCTATTCTTCTCTACCTGCCTGGTAACCCATAGACGCACACCCACACATGCACACCCACAGTAAGTGCCTATTATACATCATGTGTATCATATCCAGCTCAGGTTAGATGGTGGTTTCTGGATAATTTCTAGTCAATTCAGGTTTCTTCTTATATGCAAATTTCAAGCTTTATTCTTTACACTTTAATAAATAGTGTCTATTTAATAAATATTTATGTTTAATAAATGTTATCTAATATCTGATAGAAAGTTGATATCTCCTTTCTTCTTTTTTCCAGAGGAGTTTTGAGTTTTCCATTCCTTAAGGTGACCTCGGTAAAGAGAAAAGCCTTGCATTTTTACTTAACACTGGATGCATTTAGTCAGATTGGATGCGACACCCAGCCTCCCCTCCCCTGCAGTTGATTTGCCTCAGTAGCTGAGAGAACACGGCGCTGGCTGTCGATGTGCACACCTGCAAGGAGGCCTAGTCCCCCATGTGCCAGCTCAAGGAGAGCCTGGAAGATGATGAATGTCACTGGGTTATTCTAGGATGGACTCATAGAAAAACAGTGAGTGACTTTATTAAGTGTAAAAACAGGTGCTGCTTTGCTTTTTCACCCTAAGAAACCCAGCTACTCTGGCAGCATCTGGTAGTGATTCAGGGAGGGGAGGGTCCCAACAGCAGGGTGAAGTCAACCCTCCCCTCAGGAACGCCATGTTCCTGTCCCAGATACAATAACAGAGGGGAAACATAAAGCAGTGTCCTGCTATTTAATAAGAGGGAGTACTCATTACTAGGACTTCTTCTCTGGATTTGGTCTATTTTGAGAACCTTGTTCCTCCCACATTGAGCTCCTTGCTTGGTTTGGGTTGTTAACTTCTTGATGTTATGGCTGCAAACTGTAAAATTAGAAAGCTATTTCCCACACTGGCCACCAAAGTCAATTGCTTCCTTTATCCAATTTTGCTAAGTGGAGGTGGACAAAGGGAGGGAAAATGGGGGACATCTGTAAGAGTGTCAACAATAAAAAAAAAGAAAATCCATCCAAAACAAAAGATTTCCTTTATGATTAAAGTTTGAGATTATTCTGCTTAGGGACTTATTCTCCATATTTAACTGAATTTAACTGAATTTATCCTCCTTTTTCCTCCTCTGTAAATTTTTGCTCTTTCACTGAAGCATCTTTCCTACTTCCAGTACCTTTCCTCTTCCTCTTTTGTTAAAGTCATTTTAATTAAGACACCAGGGTTACGTTAACCTACTTAAGCAACCATCTCCCTTTTATGTCGCTCTCTTCAGTGGAGCCCTGAATCAGCCCGCCTTTCATCAGCCTGTTCCCTGTCTCTCTCCTCCCTTTGTTCTGTGGTGTTTTTCTTTCTTTCTTTTTACAGATCCTCACATTTTCATTCACCCCAACCGCTATCCACACTATGCAGTTTACATTAATAAATTTATCTTCACAATGATGCATGCAGGTCGCAGGTCTCCCATGTCATTGATTACTGGGGCCTTTGAAGATTCAAAGGTGTGTCAGATCTACCAGGGAAAGGAGAAAAAACACCGCATTTGATATTCTCCAACATCTGAGCTTTCCTTGGGCCCAGAAGTGTGATGTAGGGTGGTAAGACAACAGCTGCTTTAAAAAGAGGAGAGTGTGTTCTAACTATTCCATTGCCATGTAATACTCATCCTTTAAAATCTGAAGATTTGGGTTTCTTTTCAAAGTCAGGATTGACAAAAACAACAACCATTTAATAACGGAGCTCAGAAAATCTATTATGGGAACAAGGGACACATATTAGCAGCTCAACAATTCTGTGAACCTGCCCCATAGGAAGGGAGCTGTTTCACTTGTTTTCAACTACTTCTCCACATTAAATCTCCAAGCATTTTACAAATGGGAAAATGTCTTTGAAAATCAATGAATTTTAGATGTGGAGAGAGAACGTTTTTTTGAGTACTTACTATGGGTGAGACAAAGTCTTATGAACACCTTTCTCCTTTGATACTCAGTCTTTGTGACGGAGGTAGCATTGTACTCCCATGCTACAGATGAGAAAGCTGAGGTCAGGAAAAGGTAACCACTTGCTCAAGGATATACTTGGGTGAGTGGAGGAGGCAGGATTGGAACCCAGACTGTTTTATTTAGAGACTGGATTACCTCTTATTTTCTGTGTATGCTATCTTTTCATATTTAAATTTCAATTACCAAAATAAATTTATTCAGGGTCTTTTCCAGTCAAACATACATATATCACATTTGTCATTTATCTGGCCCATGAACCCCATTTGCAAAATGTATTCAGAATTTGATTGCTTCTCATTCCCCTACCCTCTCCTTAGTCCAAGCCAACATTCTCTTTTGCCTGAATTATAGCTAAGCCTGCTAACTGCTCCCCAGCTTCTGCCCTAGCCCACACACAGCCTAATCCACCCCACAGCGGACAGTGGTCTTGTCAAAACATGAACTGGATGACATTACTCCTCTGCATCACAGCTTTCAGTGGGGCCTCCTAGTACTTGGAGTAAGCCAATGCCCTTGTTCTGGCCCACAGTGTCTCATGTAATCGCCCCCCTTCCCCCTGTTACCACAAGTCCCCCTGACTCACTCTAGCCCAGTCCACTGGCATCAAAATTCCCAGGTACATTCCACCTCGGGGCCTTTGCTCCCCCTGATCTCCCTGCCTGAAGTGCTCTTCCCCCGATATCTCTAGTCACAAAATGTGTTAATTTCCCATTGCTGCCATAACACATTACAACAACCAGTGGTTTAAAACAAAATTATGATTTTATAGTTCTGGGGTCAGATGTTCCACACAGGTCTTCCTGGACTAAACTCAGAGTGTTGTAAGGGCTGTTTCTTCCTGAGGCTCTGGAGGAGAATCTATGGCCTTGCCTTCCCCACTTTCTAGAGGCAGCCTGCATTCTTTGGCCCATGGCCTCTCTCTCCAACTTCAAATATAGCAGTGTACCACCTTCTCATCTATCTCTGGCTCTTGCCCCCCTCTCTAAGGATTCCTGTGATTATATTAGGCTGATTGGGATAGCCCAGAATAATCTCTCAAGTCTTGAGACCTTTAATTTAATCACATCTGCAAAGTCCTTTTTGCTCTAGAAGGTAACATTCACAGGTCCCAGGATCAGGATGCAGACCTCTTGGGGACCATTACTGTCTATCACAGCACCTCTTTCACTTCACTCAAATCTTCTCTCAAAAGTCACTTTGTCTATGAGCCAGCCCTGGCCACTCACCAGCATTTCTATCTCATTAAAACATGCCTCTTCCATGCTTTATTTTTATCTTCTTTGCAAGAAAACAATCTAATGTACTTATACTGATTCATTTTATTTTTTTATTTATTTCCTCCACTGAAACATAAGCCTCATCAATGCAGGGATTTTTGTCAGAATTTTGTAGCTGTATCCCCATGGCCTAGACCAGTGGTCGGCAAAATCATTAGTCAACAGAGCCAAATATCAACAGTACAATGATTGAAATTTCTTTTGAGAGCCAAATTTTTTAAACTTAAACTTCTTCTAATGCCAGTTCTTCAAAATAGACTCACCCAGGCCGTGGTATTTTGTGGAAGAGCCACACTCAAGGGGCCAAAGAGCCACATGTGGCCTGCGAGCCACAGTTTGCCAATCACAGGCCTAGACTATGCTAGGCATATAGTAAGTGATTAAAAATATTTTTGAAATAACAATATATCTCCTTTACCAGGAAATGACATCTAGAGGATCTTCATATTGAGAGATCAATAAAAAATTTCAATCAGTCATGCATCACTGAGTCCTTATTTTGTGATTTCTTCTATGTTACATGATGTGTGAACACAAAAATTCAAGAAGAGGGGTCAGGCTGCCATCAGTTTCCTCACCTCTGACATGCATGGATAATCCTGCCCACAGGGCTCCTGTGAGGCATATGAGAACGCTTTGTCAATTCCAACTCTATTCCAATATTGGCTCATTATTTATAAGCTATGGCTCCTGCCTCAGTTATTCCTTCATTCAGGACATTCAGTGCCTTTTCATCTTAACTGAGTGAAAGGCAAAGTTAACAAAGGTCTGTAAGGCTCTACTCAATAATCTGCCTCACCCCTTTACCTTCCAACCTAATCTCTTACAACTCTGCCCTTTGCCGATTCTATTCTAGCTATACTGATTTCCTTGATGTGTTTTGGTCCATAAATATTCCTACCTCAGGGCCTTTGCACTTGCTATATCCTCATCCAGCAATGCCCTGTACCCGGATTGCTATGGTTTGTACTCTTACTGCAGCAAAGTCTTCCCTGACCCCAATATTCAAAATTGCATAATATCCCCCAACATATCCTATCTCTCTTTTATGCTTTATTTCTATCTATATCACTGTTACCATCTAACAAGACATATATTTTACTTATTTGTATTATTTTTTAGCTGTATCTCACTTCTACACCAATATATGAGATCCATGAGGCAGAGATTTCATTTTTACCTTTCTCATTTACAATTCTAACCTAGTAATCAGTCCTTGGCACATGGTTAGTGCTCAAACATGAATTCAGTGAGTGACAAATTAATCTAGTTGAGAAGGTAAAATGAGCCCATGTGGAGTAATATAACCCAATTAGATGCTAAATTGTGTAGACTGACATAGAAACAGGTATTGTGCTTGAGTAAGCTGGTCAGGATGGTGGGCTGAATGCTAACTTGGTTTTGCAGGATACTTAAGGTTAGGATGGACAAAGTAGGAACTCCCAGATAGAAAACAACAGAGGTAACAATACCAGTAGCATCTGACACTTACTGAGTACTTGCCCTGAGTCAGACACTATCCTAAGCATTTTACAGATGAATCATTTCATTTGCTCCTCAAAACAGCATTTTGTTAAGTACTAGTATTAACCACATGATAAAGATGAGGGAAATATGGAATAGGGAGGTTCAGTGCTGGGACTGACCAGCAGACCCTGAGCGACAGATGAATAGATTACTCTGACACACGTTTCTGTGAAAGAGAGGGCTAAGGGGCTGCCTGGCTAGAGAAACCAAAACAGCCCCACACACCTGCCTCCTTAGGCTTTTATTGTAACAACATCTTGAACTAAAATTAACCTCTAGATACAATCAGCCGGGTAAGTATCCTTGAGAAAGCACATGCTTCTATAAGGTCATGTCTAAAGACTAAACATAGAGATTCCAGCAAAACACCCAGGGGCTTGGACTTGTTTGGAAAAGTCAGGCAGGGGCTGCTGCCTTCGGCAAGGTCCCCCTAGAAGCCCCGACCTTTCAGGGAATACTCCTTACAGACTTTCCAACCAAGTCCTGTGCTTCCCCACAGTTAGGTAATTTGCAAAGAATGGATCAAAGTTAATAGAAACATATGATTTGGAATAGTGGCAGTGAGGGTCATTATTCTAAGGATTAGAAATAATAGAAGCAAAGCATGTAGCTCTTAAAAGAATCTCATTAAATGATTTATATCATTATCAGTGCAATAGGTAGGCCAGAGAGATTACAACTAAGATTTTGCTGCTATTTCCTTTCTTTTTTATGCTGACTGATACATGAGTTAACATTTGTGAGCTCCTTCCTTTTCCCCTGCAGAAGTTTCCATCTTTTTGGTGGATAAACTGGGTGACACCAATGAGTAGAAGCTCAATAATCCAGTGTAGTGTCCAGCTAAAATTCTGCTCTCTAAGATCATGGACATTTCCTGTCTGAAGGAACAACAATATTTAGACCAAATGCTGAAAATCAGACAGGAGGCCATTGCTCCAAAGCAGCGTATTCTATGTCCAAGAAGTAGCATTCTTTTCCCCTTTTAACATAAAATATTTATAACACAGGTACCCTCTAAATCTGTCAATATATTGCTATTGATATACTTAATTATCACTTGCTGTAAGAGAAAGTTTAGAATCGTGGTTGCAGGCATGGCTGGTAATTTGATGGTCTGTGTTTGAATCCCAACTCTGCCACTTACTAGCTATCTGCTAACATTATGCAACCATTTCGTGCCATAGTTTTAATTATATAAATGGAAATTATAATAGTACCTACATCATAGGAGTGTTATAAGTATAAAATGTGTGTATGTACACATCTACACAAATATGTATATATCGTGCTCTTCAAGTGTTAGCTTACTTTTCTTTAGGGTACATCCTGTAATGATAGTTTTCTTTTACTTGAAGAGATAGCACTGAGCTGAAGGAAGCAACTATCATTTCAATTAATCTTTGTAGACTCACATTTATTTTACCTCTTTTCCCAGTGCCCACATCTTATCTGTTTCCACGCTCTCTCGATTCACCCCTCAGGATGTTTTTTATCATATCAAAACTCTTCAAACCAGTAATAAAAATAAAATCTTAAGTGTAGCTGTTGGGGGGGAAGGGGGGAGGGAGACATTACACGCAGATAAAATAAGATAAGGATGACAGCAGATGTCTTGTTATGAACAATGCAAGTCAGAAGACTGTGGAGCAAATCTTTAAAATGCTCAAAGAAAAAAAGTTAATACTGAATTCTAAGCCCAGTGAAAATATCTCCCCAAACTGAAGGTGAAATATATGTATATGTATATGTATATGTATATGTATATGTATATGTATATGTATATGTAATTGATTTTTTTATAGAGAGGAAGGGAGAGGGATAGTTAGAAACATCCATGAAAGATAAACATCTATCAGCTGCCTCCTGCACACCCCCTACTTGGGATGTACTTGCAACCAAGGTACATGCCCTAGACTGGAATCAAACCTAGGACCTTCAGTTCGCAGGCCGACGCTCTATCCACTGAGCCAAACCAGTTAGGGCTGAAGGTGAAATACTTTTCCAGATCTAAAAAAGGTGAAAGGATTTGCCAACAGCAGAATAACACCACAGGAAAATGGTATTGGAGTAAAATGTAAATCGGCATAAAGGAATAAAGAGCCTAGACATGGAGGATATGTGGGTAAATGTGGCTTTTTTCTAATTTTTAAATATGACTTAAAAAGATAATTGTTTTCTAAAAGCAGAAATAATAACAATATGTTGTGCAGTTTATTTACAATATATATGAAGTAAAATGTATAACAGCAATGCTGCAAGGCTGTGAAAAGGGGAAATAGTACACTGTCATAAGGTTCTCATATGTGAAGTGCCATATTATTTAAAGGCAAATTGTGGTAAGTTAAAGGTATACACCATAAATCCCAATGCAACCATGAAAATGGCCGAAGAAAGAATGTTTCTTGAGGCGTTGCTCTTCAGTTAGGTCCCCAATACTACTTGCTGCTGTTACATGCAGTTACAGTGCCATTCCTCATCTGGACCAGCCTTCCAACTTGCTTCCCCTCTTGTCCTATAGTCATACCCTTCTTCAGTCCACCCAGATATGCTTCTCCACTAGGCATTCTGAAACACTAATTTATCAAATGTCACCTTAAGGTGGTACAGAATAGGTACTCAGAATCAGTGACTATTTGTTGCAAGAAGGAATGAACAAGTGAAGTCAGACTTCTTCTCTGCCTATAGTGTGGTCCACTCTAGCTAAGCCTGGCATTCAAGGCCCTCTAAAAATTGGAACTCAGATAACTTTTCTTATTGTCTTTCTCTACTAGAATCATTTGCTTTAAATGAAATGCTACTGCATGTTGTCTGCTAAACAAGTTTATGTTTTCCTTCTTTTGTATCTTACCCCAGGGCGTCCATATAACCTGAAATGCCCTTCCCACTTAAATTGCAAAGATGCCGACTCCTTTCAGAAGCCTTCCTTGATCATCTCAGTCAAGCAAGCTGTGGAAGTTAGGGAGTTGTCACCCAGGCAGTCAGACTGTCCCTAGCAATTAAGTAAAACATTTATTTGATTTTTTTCTTTCAGTTTGGAAAGCCTTATTTGTTTTTAAAGGAGAGCAATGCTGCATATGGCATGACATCAAAATCTTGCACTCTATTAAGACTTTTTGAGGTGTACAAGGGGTTAAACTCAGAAGAAAACATCAGCATTGGAATAGACTAGAGGCAATTCCAGATTATCGGATTGCCAAGAATTGTACATTCTCATTACATAAACTTTAACAGGTCTTGGGCTGTGTGTATACATGCATGTGTAGGAATGATTCATATCTGTTAGACTCAATGCTTCTTTTCAATGATAAACAAAAGGGCAACTGAATCCGCCATCTGTATGGTACTATCGTGTTTTGTTGAGCAAAACTGAGGTTTAGTGAGGTTAAGCAATTTGTCTGAGGCACACAGAGAATCAGTGACAAGTAGAGACGAATTGATTTGAGTCTATATCAATATTTCTCCAGAGGTACACTCTATCTTGACATTATTCAAAGGAAAAGATTAGGATTTTTATTTTCAAAGGTGTTCAGAGGGTTTTTTAAAAAGAGACTTAGAAAATACTTCAGCATAGCCCTGGCTTTCAAAGGCATGGGCAATTTTTCCTTTAAACTAAAACTCAGATATTAAGAACTCTGATATAAAATATCATCATTTTCAAGTGAAAACTGGACAAGAGTCTGGAATCTACTCTTGTGGTTGATCAGAAGTAAAAAGAGAAAATATCACACATGATTAGCACAGTATCATATACATATGCAACCCCACTAGTCCCCTCCCAGCCTATAACTGTGCTCAGTCCAAGAGAATTAAACTCAAATTGGCTGACTCTGCATTAACACATGCCTGTAAAGCTCAGATTCTCCTATTAAGGATTTAAATTGGACTTCAGCAGAGACTCTCGGTCCTGAAATTGAAATCATGAGTCGTGATGGCAATAAAATGCTCATGAAATGTGGTCATAGCCGAAGGATAATTTTCTGTAATTGCACTTTCATTTCTGTGATTGCTCCTTTAGCTATGGTACAGAAAGAATGCTTTCCATCTCATATTACAGGCGCTGTTGGGTAACTTCTCCAGGAACAGCGGATTGTCAAAGTATGCAGGACCCAGCTGCAAATCCCTGCCAGAGCCTCCTCTCTGGGATGGTTTGGTTTCTGGGCTGCTCTCAGAAAGAGTTGTGGACCCATATTATAGCTCATGACAGTTGTACTGATTCCCATGTTGCTTTCAAGAAATCAGTATATTAAAGTAACCATGGTGTTTCCTCAGAACAAATCTCCATTGTCCAACTAGAGAAATCCAGGTTATAGGGACAATTATCCCAATAATGTGTTGGAAAAGATGGAAACCAAGTAGGGGATGGGGAGGAGATAGAACAAGAAGTTTATCTCACAGGAATAGGCAAGGTGCGACGGTTTATGTTCTAGATGGAGATTAAATAAGTCCACAAATTGACAATAGAATGAAGTGAGCAATATTAAGGAGGAAGAGAAAAGTAAGATACTTTTGTAATCATCCTCACTCTCACATTCCCATCAATAGATACTAACCACAATGCATTCCTCCATCAACTCAGAGAATTATTTAGATTTTGCAGACAGCACGGGCAAAAATACTACTATGATTAATTTCATAGTTGCATAAGCCATCCTGCAGAACTTCCAGATCTTTATTTATATATGTGCTAAGAGGTATGGATTACCATGTTATACTTAAGAAAATTAGATTTGTAATCTCACAGGAGAGATTTGCTGAGTTGGAAAAGGTTAGCTTTCTAGTCTTTGAGTGTGTTTGAAAACAGTTGAATGTACTTGAATTTCCAGAAAAAATATACAGTGAAAACAGAATTTTACAGTCAATGAGAGGCACAAGAATTTTACTTTTAAAACGACAGAGAAGAAAAGTAGTAACAAAAGAATAAAGAAAAAAAAGAGTAACAAAGGAAGATAGATGAAGCCTGTTTAAGGTTTCTATTGATTTGCACTATTTTATTGTATGTGCAGTGCTCAAAAGAAACTGGGCTGACAGGTTAATGAACTCTAGTTAGAACTTTCCAGATGAAGCTGAGAATGGCATTAGTGACTGCCTTGTCCTAATCATGAGACCTTGCCTTGCAAACACCTCTTGATCATTAAAAGGGAGCCCACATTATCTACATTAACAATAACCATCAATCAAATGCTAAGAAGACAAGGGTTGTGCAAATCAATGCAGGAATAATGGGAGGGGTTTAACTCAAAAGTATGCGCTTAATTAGAAGACTCAGGTTCAAGCCTCTGCTCCATATTTAATAATTTTGTCATTTTGAATAAGTCTTTGAATCTTTCTGAACCTAAGATTTGTTTCTATAAAATGTAAATAATAATGTCTCTTTGACAAATTATAATAAAGACTGAATGTACCATGAGGTATAGATTAGTAGTCAAAGTTCTTTTACTTGGTAGATGATATCAAATGAATGAGAATTTAGGGGTTCTTTTACACTAGGGATTATATTTTAAATGTGTAGTACAGTTTTATTTTATCTTATTTTTTTATCCTTTATATTGAATTTATTGGGGTGATACTGGTTAACAAAATTATATAGGTTTCAGTGATTGCTGGGGTGAGAAAGATAAGGCATGTGGAAGAAGGTATGGGGCACAAATGGTGATACATCAGGGATTCTTAATTCCAGTATTGCCTGGTGTCCATGAAACCATATGCAGATTCTTTGGATCTGCAGAAGTTATTTTTGAAATTATATCCTATCTAATAAAGAGGGAATATGCTAATTGAGCATCATGCCCTCACAAAGATGGCAGTGCCCACAGCCAATAAGGAGGGAATATGCTAATGGACTGCCACACCCTCAAAGATGGAAGCACCCACAGACACAAAATGGCGGTGCCCAGACCCCTTCAGCCCCGATGGGGCGGCAGGCATGCTGCATGGCTGGGCCCACCCCCAGGCGGGTCTTGCCATTCCATGCGCCCGCCTCTGGAGTACTCCAATCACCTCAGCCCTCCAGCCGCCCAGGGCCAGCCCAAGGCACAGGCAAGCCTCAGATGTCAGCTGCCCAGTCACCCAGGGCTGGCCGAGGGACTACCAAATGACTGAACAAGCAGGCTGTGTGGGGCGACCAGGCCGGCAGGGGGGTTAGTGAGGGATGACCAAACGACTGAACAAGCCGGTTGTGTGGGGCGACCAGGCCGTCAGGGGGGTTAGTGAGGGATGACCAAACGATTGAACAAGCAGGTTGTGTGGGGCGACCAGGCTGGCAGGGGAGTTACTGAGGGATGACCAAACGACTGAACAAGCTGGTTGTGTGGGGCGACCAGGCTGGCAGGGGAGTTAGTGAGGGATGACCAAATGACTGAACAAGCAGGCTGTGTGGGGCGACCAGGCTGGTGGGGTGGGGAGCAGTTAGGAGCAACCAGGCCAGCAGGGAGGGGGCAGTTGGGGTGACCTGGACGGCAGCGGAGGGTAATTAGGGGCGATCATGCAGGCATGCAGAGGCAGTGAGGGGTGATCAGGCCGGCAGGGGGGGGGCAGTTAGGGGTGACCAGGCAGGCAGATGGGTGAGCAATTAGGAGCCAGTGGTCTAGGATTGTGAGAGGGATGTCTGACTGACAGTCTCGACCAGCAGTCAGACATCCCCCAAGGGGTCCCGGATTGGAGAGGGTGCAGGCTGGGCTGAGGGGATCCCCCCCCATACATGAATTTCATGCACCAGGCCTCTAGTTTACTAATACAAAGATGTGAGGGAAGCATTTATTCTCAAAAGACTTAAGAAACACTTTCTTCAAACTCTTTTGAATAAAGATCTTTTTCCTTTCTCTACATTAATTCTGATCTTATAGTTATTTATAATGATTCATAAAACAAATACTTTAATACCTACTATGTGCCATGCACTGTTCTAGATTTTGGGCATACAAGAGGGAACCAAACAGACCGAAAAACCAAAATTGGCCCTGGCTTGTGTTCTCAGCCCCTGCACTGAAGGGTTGTGGGTTTGATTCCAGGTCAAGGGCATGTACCTGGGTTGCAGGTTCAATACCCAGCCCCAATCCGGTCACATACAGGAGGCAACCAATCAATGTATGTCTCTCACCTCTCTCTTGTTCTCTCTCTTCTGCCCTCCTCTTCTACTCTCTCTAAAAATCAATGAAACAAATATCCTTGCATGAGGATTAACAACAATAAAAAACCACATACACACACACGCGCGCGCGCACACACACATCAAAACAACCCCACAAAAACAAAAACAAAACCTATTCCTCAATAAGCTAATATTCATTTCCATTTATTCTTCAGAATAATCTCATGTGTTAAGATATTAATATTTAAATTGCATATTTAGAGAAAAGTAGAAATAGGAAGAAATGTGTACAAGAGCAATCCATGATTTAGTGGCTAAGCTGAGCATCAGGACCTGGTTGAAGCCAATTTAGCTTTCAGTTGGGACTCATTCCAATATCCCCCAGGACTGAATGCAGGTACAAGAGATGGGAATTAATATCAGAATTACCCAGTTTGCCTGGTAGATATCAAATGTGTTTAGGGTGTCTTTCTTTGAGATTTTCACAAAAAATGGAAACACCAAACTGGTTTGGCTATTGGGCCTTTCAAACTATATTAAGGCGGCAGTGTGTGTGTGTGCTCCTTCTACTGCTGGCTAAATATTTACCTTAAGAAAATAATTCAATGTATGCCAGAGAGTTATCAGATGTCCATGCGGCACTGTTTTTCTGATAGAAGATGCAAAAGAAAGAAGTAGGAAGAGAGTGGAGGAGGTGAGAAAAGTAGAAAAAAGAGAGAAATGAAGAAAGAGGGAAGAAAGTAAGAAACCACTGAAATGTTCCACAAAAGAGAACTTTTTAATCTTTAGAAACATGTAGCTTGCTAGCTAGAATAAATACTGTGCAGCCTTTAAAAATAACAGCACCATGTAGCAACACAGAAAGTGTTCATCATATAATAAGTGAAAAATTACAGTACAAACTTGTTATATACTATGTGGATATATGTGTAATGTATTTGGATGAGAAACAGAAGGAAATGTTCACAGAATATCTTGCAGGGGGATTGTGAGTGATGTTTCTTTTCGAAATGGTTTTAATGCTGTTATAGATTTTATAACACAAAATCATAAAAAGCATATGTCCCAGATTTGTTTTTATTACTCTGTATTGTAATGAATGTTGAAGTCTGCTCTGAAAACCAAGTTTGCTTTGAAAATAAAGGGTCTGCTTATTGTTCTAAGTTTTAATCACCAGCTTGTGTAGTATGAGCAGACGGGCTGGGGAGACTTGATTCAGGATGACAGAAATCCTGAAAGTGAAGAGTCTGTACTAGAAACACTGCTGCCTTTTCCCACTTGAACTCGAGAAAAAGAAAAAAAGTCTTAGCATCTCTATATGGGGTCTGACTGGACAAAGTCTTCTGGGTTAGGCTGAGGGTAAGGAGGGGCCTGAAATTAGGAAAAAGAGGGAGCTAGACAGAGAGGAGAAGCAACTGGTCGCCCCTAACTGCCTTCCCCTGCAGGCCTGGTCCCCCCCAACTGCCCTCCTCTGCAGGCCTGGGTGCCCCCCAACTGCCCTCCCTTGCTGGCCTGGTCACCCCTAACTGCCCACAACTGCCCTCCCCTGCAGGCCATCTTGTGGCGGCCATCTTATGTCCACATGGGGGCAGCCATTTTTGACCACATGGGGGTGGCCATCTTGTGTCTTGGAGTGATTGTCAATTTGCATATTACTCTTTTATTAGATGGGAAAGCCTAAGTGACCATTCAACCCTTTGACTGGTAGCTATGATGCACACTGACCACCAGGGGGAATATGCACAGGCATGGAAACATGGAACAGACTGATGAATCTCAGAGGGATGGGGGGAAGGGAGAGGGTGGGAAGAGATTAACCAAAGATCTTATATGCATACTAGAGGCCCAGTACACAGATTTGTGCACCTGTGGGGTCCCTGGGCCTGGCCTGCCCTCTCTCACAATCCAGGACCCCTTGGGGGATATCAGACTGCTGGTTTTGGCCCAATCTCTGCAGGCCAGGCCGAGGGACCCCACTGGTGCACGAATCCGTGTACCGGGCCTCTAGTTAATTATACAATGGAAACCATCTTTATAAAGTAAAATTTATAAAGGACTGAAAGGCTATGTACCATTAATCAGATATAGACTGTGGTGTTAGTAGGCTGAAACTTATCCTTGGCTCTGCCATTTATAAATTGTGTGCCTCAGTTTACATATCTGGAGAATGGGGTAGATACCCACCTATAGAGTGTTGTAACATTTAACCAAATGTAAATGTAGATCTAAATCTAAAGAGAAGGAAAGCAATCTGTAAAACTCTAAGCCAAAGGTTAGCAAATTTTGTCTACAAAGGACCAAAAAGTAAATGTTTTAGGTTCTGAAGTTTTTGTTGGAACTATTCAACTTCACCCTTGTATCAAAGCAGCCATAGACAATATATCAATGAATAGGCATGGCTTTGTTCCAATCAAACTTCACTGATAAAATCTGGCAGTGGGCCATATTTGTTTGGCCTGTGGGCATAGTTGGTTAATCTCTGTTCTAAACTGCTTTGTTAATTAGTAATTATTACCCATCAGCTTCTAAATGTTGGCCAAAAAAAAAAAAAATAAAAATACAACAACAAAAAAAACTTGCCATAGAGCTCACTTATGTGTTTGAAATATTTTCTAATCTATAGTTTTAAAATATCAGATGAGCATACACAGAAGTGCTTTAAACATGCTGAATCATGTAAAAGACCACGCTTCTTTGGAGACGGTCTGATTATATAAGGCTTGTAAAACTTTATACTTACAATAATCCCATGAAGTAGGTAATAATACCTTTACTTTTTTTCCCCACTGATTTTAGAGAGAGCAATAGAGAGACAGAGAGAGAGAGAGAGAGAGAGAGAGAGAGAGAGAGAGAGAGAGAGAGAGAGAGAGAGAAACATCAATGTGAGAGAGAAATATTGGCTGCCTCCTGCACACACCCTGCTGACTGGGTTACGTGGTCTAACCAGGGATCGAACCTGCCACCTCCTGTGTATGGGACAATGCTCCAACCAATTGAGTCTTACCGGCAGGGCAATGCCTTTACTTTTAAAGATAGGGGCCCTGGCTCAGAGAGGAAAACCAGTTTCCATGAGGTTGAACCAGGAATGGCTCTTGGATCTGGGGCTACAGAGCCTAGGTCAGATGTATTTCATGAAAACCCTGAGCTTTGTGACGTACTTCTGCAGGCAAGTGTCACCTGGAAACATGAAAATGTTAAAGGAAGAAAAATGATATTGCAAATTGTGTCCAAAAAATGCCAACAGCCTGCTTTTGTTCCTTTGTTACAGTGACAATCCTGACATTTAAAGTCATAGCTTTGTGAGTTATAAGCCTAATAGGCAGCAGCAAAAAGCACAAAACCCGTAAGATTTGACAAGACACCCTAAGCATAAGGAAATAACATGTCAGAGTTGAATGTGCCATGTGTCAACACAAGCTAAAGACCTTGGAATTTAGAAGGGTCTTGCTGTCACAGCCAAAAGGGGAGTGCACATCTGAATAAAGGCGACACCAGAGGCAGGCACTTCCTAAATACTTCTGTGATACCCAAGTGCACGTAGCTGCTGGGAGCTAACCATTAACAGAGGCCTCCAGGGCATGAGGCCAGTTTCAAAGTCAGTGTTCAATACATGTAGACATGAGACTCTGGCTGATAGTTTAATACAGGTAAGCATACTTCTTCCTTCTGATCTCTTATTAATAACATAAAATCACCCTCCTAAGCATCCCCCAACGTATAGATGAGACCGTTTTTAATTAGCACCCATCTTGTAGACAATAATAAATGGATTAAAGGGTGTGAAGAAAATGAACGTATGTTTAAAAATGAACATATGTTCAATGAATACAAAAGAATGCTAAGAACTAATAATAGGGACTTGTTATGCTATGAGTGCCATGTTAAGAATTATACCTACAATGATTATAGAATGTTTTAATCTTGTTATTCTGACCTTGCTAGTGTTTAAAATACATATTTCAAAAACAGTTGAAGTGGATCTAAATTGTATCAATGATTTTCACCCAGTAATCTTTTTCAAGCAAACTCTATTAGAGCCAAATTCAGTAATTGTTCAGGTTTCTACACTGCATAAACAATTTCAAATTAAACAATTTAATTTTACTTTGATGAAATTATTTTATCAGGATTATATTGTTATAAATAAATTTTATGCCAAATATCTGATTCATTGATTGCTTTTTTGCCAAATTAAATATTTCCAATGGCAACTTCTGATTCATGGGTTTTGTTTTATGACTTTATTCTACCAAGTCCAATTTTGCAGTGGTATATTTTTTTTTATAAAAGTTTTGATATTTGTATTGATTTCTAGTCAATAACAAAATTTCCCCTGTGTGGTTTTGGCCATTGTCATTTTTATTTTGTTCTCATTCTTCTTACCAAGTCTAATTTGGCATAGGACTTTTTTTATGTGGTTTTCTATGATGCTAGCAATATCTGACCTTTTAGCCAATTTTCCTTCTGCAACAAATTTTACTGTTTATAGTTTTAGCCACTGTTTTATTTTGTGTGGATTATTTACAGAAGCAATATATTATGAATCAAATTCAAGACTAGTGGTCTGTATTTACTTCTTGGAGCAAAAAATTATCAGTAAAGCAAAGAGATAGCACCTGAGTTCAAAGCATGGTTTCACTGCCAAGGTCAAAAGAGCAGTATCAAAATATCTAGTTTTAAAAATTAGAAGTTAAAGCAAGACCTTATAGAATGGAGAGTCCAGTTTAGACTTAACAGAGAGAGGGACTCAGTTTAGCTCAGTCCTTACAAAGGATCTGGGCTGAAAATGGACTCCCCTCTCTTTCAATGAGCACTTTACAACCATTATCTCACAGTCTTCATTATAGCTCCAGCAGGCAGAAACTATCCCCATTTTACAGATTGGGAAGCCAAGGCTCATAGTATCTTGCTCAGATAACATCACTTATAAATGACAGAGTTAGTATTTGAACCCTGCAGCTCTTAGCAACTAATACTATACATTGTCTAGACTTAAGATGTTACTGAGTTTTAGTGGGAAAATAGAGTGACTCCAGTGCAGTGTCAAGGCTATATCTAAGAAAACCTCTCTCTTAATTTGCTTTAAACCTGATGTGAATTTGAAGACACTAGTAGCCCGCTATCTGAGTTTGGTATTCTGTTAATCATTTTGTACTTGGGCCACTGTCTGCTCATCATAGGACCCGTTAAAGGCCCTGGTGCCTTGCTTTGTTCTCAATTACAGCAGCCGGACACATGGCTTTGGTGTAGGAGGCTGTGCTGATTTGAGACCAGTGTATTTTATTCTGCCAACAAAGGATATGAACTAGAAAAAAAACAGCATTTCACTCGGAACACTTCTGAATTAATAGGTATTCTAAGGGGGAAAAAATAGGAGTTCTGTGTTTACTTTGGCAAAAATGCTCAATGTAATAACTGTAATAACTATTCTTCATCAACTGCCTCAATGTGTATTGGCACTTTGAAAGCCCTGAGAAGTTCTGTAAGTAAGAAGATAAAGCCAGCATTCCCTCAGTACATGTATTTGAGCAAACAACCCACAGTGACTTGGTTGGCTGTCTCCCTAACATTTACTTCTCTGCTCCTTCTTGCTGTGAAATGTGGAGTTCGTTCAGGACACCAGTGGGACAGACACATGCTTGCTGTTTTGGGTTCTCTTGCAGCTGGAGGCAGCTGTGTGACAAGGTTTTGGCCTGTGAGAAATAACAGTAGACCTCTGGGGATTTCTGAGGAGAGTATCTTCACTGCAAAGAGGACAAATGTGGCTGGCTCACCCTTTCTCTCTTCTCCCAGCCTTGCTCACACGATAGCTGGATATACAGCAGCCTTTTTGCAAACCATGACAGGACAAGTACGAGGGTTAAATGGAGCAAATTAAGGACAGTGGGATGAAACAGAGGAGTAGCCTGGCTTTTTCATTGCATCACTTAGCAGCTGAATCAGTGCCAACAATAATCTATTGTAGGACTTCCTGGTAAGAAAGAAAAACAATCTACTTATTCTAGCTGTTCTTTATCAGGCATGTTGGTTACTTGCAGCCAAACGCATCCTAGACTAATACATGCTCCATGGCTGTTGAATAAGCGAATACAGTTCCCCATAATATTAAAAGTTGAAAGAACTGGTTTCTGAAGGTGTGACATGGGTTCTCAGATGCGCTCTGAGAATAAGTCACACAGTCATTCCGCTATGCAGAGTGCCTGAACCCTGAAGGGAAGGTGAATACTTCTGCATAAACATGAAAGTATAAAGGGCAAGAAGAGGCAAACAAACTCCTGACATTCCACATCACAACTAAGTTTTTCAAAGTCACAGATCCTTTCCCTGACTATCCCTTGCAAAATTTGCCCCAGCACATAAATTTCCCCTAGCCTGTAATGTAATCAATGGTCTCCAGTCTTGTTTATGTGGTCATTAGTTCAAAACCAGAGACAAGCAATGTGTTGGGTATGAAAAATGCCACCTCTGGCACCCAAATTTACATCTGAAAATTGATTTTTGTCACATTAAGATTTTAGAACAGCCTCTTCTGGAAGTTGGTGCAGCTACAAAGCACAATAAAAACTATGATGGTTCACAGCAGCATGCTAACCTCACTGTAAATTTCTGGTCTCCAAAGAGCCCGGGAAGGTATTATTGATGAGATGATGAGACTTATCTGGAGCCATCTTTCTTGATGATTTAATATTGACAACTCAACTTAATAAAACATAACTTGAGACAGGCAGAAGAGTGTTATAATAGCCTGGTGGCCTTTATTATGTTTAGCTTCCCGATCAGATGATGAATATAAGGCATGTTAAACAACTATTGAGCTGCTAAGATTAAGAAAGTTCTAAGCATTGAGGGAGGGCCAGGCTCATCAATTCACAACTTGAGGAACAATACTGAAAAGAAGTTTCCAACTGTAGTTCTATTGAGCTTCTCTTTGAGCTGGCATCTCTTGTAATACCAATTTCATTTTTAATGTTATTGGGAAGTAGCATAGAGTAGTACAGAGAAAAACAGAGTTTCAGTGGGGCTGATGTGTTTTGGGGTCTGTTACTCACTAGTTCTATGATACTGGGCATGTCAGTAATTTCTCTTTTGGTTAATCCTCATCCAAGGATATTTTTCCATTAATTCTTAGAGAGAGTGGGAGGGGGTGGGGGAGAGTGAGAAACATAAATGTGAAAGAGACACTTTGGTTGTCTCCTGCACATGCCCCAACCCAGGCAGGAATCAGAGGCATCCACCTAAGAATCATATTGTGTTGGGCACAACCCAGGTATATGCCAGTTACTGGGAATCAAACTGGGCCCTTCAGTCCATGGGCTGAAATGCTAACTACTGAGAAAGACCATTCAGGGCAACATGTCAGTAATTTCTTCAAATCTCCATTTCCACATCCACAACATGGGGCAGTACCCCTGCTCCTCCTCCAGCGAGCGAGTAGGATTGCACAGATGAGAACTGTGTGCACTCATACTGCCTTCTTTCTAGCTTTCCTATCTGTATCATCCTTTCTAATTCCATCCTTGTTTATCCTGTCCAGTATGGAGTTACATAAATTGTCCTAATGCTTATTGAAACAGGGGGGGGCATACAGTGAACACATAGAAAAACACCATGGAGAGTTTCTCTCAATGGTATTTTGAGAAGCAAGTCAGATACTTTATCACACATTATCATTTCCTCTTTAGTTATGGGAGAGTCTGATTCTTATAAATATCCAATTACTATATATTTAGTAAAGCTATTTAGAGAGCATGAAAGCACATCAGCTTCTATTATGGTTTTGAATCATTCTTATTAAGGATTAAGTTAATTGCCCCCAAGCTTATTACTTATTTCCCCATAAAAAAACAAACCATGTTACTAGAAAAGTCTGTTGAAAGGGAAGACACTATTCAAAACATGCCATCTGGGAATAGATATAAAACATTGTTTTTTTATTTTCCTTTGCAAGCCTTATACAACAAATGTGTGAATTCATTGTTGCTGTTGCAACAGCAATATCATATGCTTTGTTAATTAATATTAACCCTGTGATGGAGGAACATTTTTCTAGTGTTTTCCACAGTAGTTGTTCTCATGCCAAATCTGATTCTGGGCTTACTTTGTACGTACTGAATCTACTAGTAGAACTGAAGTTGCATCTTCATGGCTTTATCCATTGCTCCAACTTAGTGAGATCTTTCTGAGTCTGGGAGACTTTCATCTCCTGTACTAGCTGGCGCTCTTTGTTTTCTTTTCAACAGCAAGCTCAGACCCTTTTCTTTAATCTCTAGAAATATGATCCTTAGGTGGATGCCTCTGATGAATGTCCTAAGCACCCAGACCTCCTTTTTGAGCACAGCTGTAATCAATCCCCTCTCCAGTGCCTGTCTTCGCTTCTGTACTATCAGGCTCATGCAACGTGGACCACAGCGGTGTCATTTACCAATATATCCTCTGGATCTGACATTCTGGTTGACACAGTAGGTGTTCAATAAATACTAATTAAAGTAATCAGATTGGTTGGAATCTACTTTAGTAACATTAAAAGACTCTATCTGGCTCCGAAGATCCTTCTTTACCAATAGGGACTGCAAAATAGCCCACTAACTTTCTGCCAAGATTCCTGTACCATTCGTTCAATGATCTTTTCTGCAGATTAGAATATAACTCCTCTCATTGCTATCTATATGCTGAGAGATATTTTTCATTACTCAAGACAGTGTAAGACATAAGCAGACTTTTGGGGGGAAAATTATAATAGTGCATGACTCAGCAAATATCTACCAGCTGTGAACACTGGAGCTGGTTACCACCTAAATTTCAGTTGTCTCATTTTACAAATGGGGCTAACAACAGGGTAAAGATCACAGACTGGTCATGATAAGTGCAGGAAAAGTGATTGGTGGAGCACCTGGATGCAGCAGCAGGAGGAGATGTCATGGGACCCCTCTCCCCATTGATCTGTCCATTCAATAAGTACCTGGGATGAGAGTGAGCGGGAGGGACACCACATATCCCCTCCATGCTTCTCACTCAAAAGCATTCCTGTTTTCCTGGATTTGGATTTCTAGCTTCAGCTCATCAGGAGCAAGCAGCTGGTTGTCATCCCCAAGCTGACCCTCCCCCCTCCCCTACCCCTGACTGCCCTGAACCATCTCGGAGGACAGAAACCTGGGATGAGAATTCCCCAGGAGGGTGATCCTGGAGAGAGCACTTGGTCATCACAGCACTTGATACTTGACCTGCAAAAGGCAGAGCCTCCTTGACCTTCACCCCTGCTGCAGCACTGCTGTGGGGATCTTAATGAAATAAAGTTGATGAAGCACTTCAATTTCCTTAAAGAGGGATAAGGCTGCTATGTCATTTTTATTAGTTGAAATATGAAAGTATCTTCAGTGAGTATTCTAGCTTCTGAAATTTTCTACTTAACTTTATCTGGTCGACATTATCTAGTATGTGCTAGTCTACAATTAGAAATAATGTCATTTTGTAAGATTTTCCCCAAGATGAATTTGGATAATGGCTTACCTTTTCAGTAGAGTATTATGCAGCCATTAAAATAGTGTTCTCAAAAACAATTTGAAAACCCTCATATATATTTATGTACTTATAAAAATGGAAGAAACAGTTGATTATATGCCATTTGTTCTCAAATCATTTATTTATATGGTTATGTGAGATCAAAAATGTAATGCAAGAATAATGATAACAACAAGAACAACAAATTTGAGTTTATTATGTGCCAGAGTAGTATGAGGTCTTGAAAAATATTGTTTCTTTATATTGCTGCTTGCAGTTGGTGGCAATATTATCCTAACTTAAGTCTCATTAAAGCATATTTATGGTTGCTATTCTTATTATTTTACAGATGAAAAAACTTTGCTCTGAGGTGTTTCTTGCTTCCGTTCTAAATCAAGTATGTGTTCGAATGAAGTTAGTTTTATGTCAGAGTCAAAGTTAACATACTAGCAAATAATGCAAGTAATATGAATAGCTATCAACATAAGGTAAGGTTAATAAATGATGGAATATCCTTCCAACGGAATATTTTGAAGCCACTGGTAATGTGCAGAAGCTTCAACTTCTGGTATAGCTGGGTCATTTCTATTTGACCAATCCTTCTTTAGTAACAGCCATAAAATCTTGACAACATATGATAACCACCTGGAACACCTGGACAGTGAAATAAAGCAGGAAGAAACTAAAGGGGAATGAACACTTTGAAGAAGGAGATGGCAATGTGTAAGTTTTTACATTCTCAGTCCAGGGTAGAACAACCAATCAGACTTTTAGGTGGGGAATGAAAAATATGATGGAAAGCCCATAGTGTTGGTAGCTTACAGAGCAAAGGACAGGGCTCAGGGCAACAATAACCACTGGATAGTAAATGACAAAACCCATACAGAGTCCTGACTTCTGTGTATAAAATCATTTTTTTAAAAAAAAAGCTCTTCCCCAAACCGCTGATACCGACCCCTGAACCTTGCCTGAATGGGCAATCTCCAAGCATCAGTATTTGAGCTGCCATTCATTGCAGGGAGATGGAATATGCAGGTCTGAGTTTAGTCAAGCTAACAACAAAATAGAACAGACAAAAAAATGTTCTTTTGTGGAAACAGAACAGAATGCAGAGTTTCTACATCATATTTTTTTATATTGTTCAAAATACAATCCAAGATTTGGTTGTCACTGAATAGAAAACAGCAGGAAAATATGAGCCATTCTCACAAGAAAAGGCATCTGATGGAGACCAACCCGAAGGGCCACCTAGATTTTGGAATTAGTGGTCAATGGTTTAAAAGCAGCTGCTATACCTATGATCAAGAACCTCAAAGAAAATAAGCTGATAATAATGAAATGATAGAAAGTTTAAGTAGAGAAACAATAAAAATGAACCAAATGGGAATTCTAGAACTAAAAACTAGAGTATATTAAATAAAATATTCAGTGGTTGGTCTTTGCAGCAAAATGAAGATGAAAGAAGAAAGTCAGCCAACATGAAGATAAATCAATAATAATTATTCAACATGAACAAAATGGAATGTAAAAACATGAACAGATCTTTTCAGAGACCCCTGGGACAATATCAAAAGGTCTTACATGGATAATTTTGTTCCAGAGACTGGGGCAAAAAAAAAAATGTTCGAAGAAATAGCAGCTGAAGATTTCTCAGATATGGTAACACATATAAAATTACAGAATCCAAAGCTTATCAAATCCAAAGAAAGATAAATGTAAAGGGAACTACATGTCAGCCCATCATAGCCAAACTGCTGAAAATCCAAGATAAAGAGAAAACTTTTATAGTAGCCAGTAACACACATACATTTTTATTCATAAAAATTAAGTCTATATGGGCCAAAGACCTAAATGTCAATATTAAAGCTGTACAGCTTTTGTAGGAAACCATAGGAGAATGTCTCCTCTTCTACAGGGATAGGCATAGATTTCCTAGACTAGATACAGAAAAACATCAAAATTAGACTTTTTTAGTAGTAAGAACTTTTGCCCATGAAAAAACATCATTAAGTCAAGACATAGATTGTAATAAAATATTTGCAAAATCTATACTTGACAAGGAAATGGTACCCAGAATATATAAAGAACTATAAATCAATGACAAAAAGACAAAAATAAATTTTTTTTAAATTGGGTAAAATATTTGAAAAGACAGTAAAAAAAAATGTATGAATGGCCTATAAACATATGAGTCATTAGGGCACTGCAAATTAAACACACAAGAAGATGCCACTACACACCTACAAGAATAACTATGATTAAAAAGATCAGCAACACCAAGTGTTTGTGAAAATGTGCAGCGACTGGCACTCTCATTCATTGCTGGGCAGTGAAACCATTACTTTGGACAAAGGACTGGCAGGTTCTTATAATACTCAATATGAATCTACTGAGGATGCTGTAATTTTACTCCTAGGTATTTACTCAAGAGATAAGAAAACATATGTCCAGACATAGACTTGTACGTGAATGAATGTTTTTGGCAGTTTATTCATGGTTGCCAAGAATTGGAACCAACCCAGGTGTCCACCAATAGGAGAACGGATTTGAAAATGTGCTACACTTAGGCAATGGAATGTTACTCAGTAATAAACAGGAATAAACTACTGATACATGCAACAATATGGATGACTCTCAAAAATCTTATGCTGAGTGAAAGAAGTCAAATAAAATATATACACTGTATGATTCCATTTACATAGAATTCTAAAACAAATAATATTAACTTATGATGGGAGGAATCAGAATATTAGTGGCTTCTATGGGGTGAGGAAGACTGTAACTGGGAACAGTCATGAGAGACCTTTCTGGGGTGATGATGCAGATGGTTTCTACTTTGATGGGGGTTTGAGTTGCACATTTGAATGCATTTTTTTCAGAATGCAAGTGTTACATGTAAAATGTGTGGATATCATAGTATCATAGTATATGCATTTTACCTCAAAAGAAAAAGAACCATAAATAAACATTGAACTCTAATTACTAATTGCATGTAGATGTGTATTTGTCACTTACTTTGAAATGCATACAAAATAAGATGGATTGATGGAAATAGAGAGTGATGGATTGACATGTGATAAAACTAGTAAGACATGCATGGTAGAATCTAGGTTATGAGTACATGGTTGTTCAGTGTAAATGTCTTTTAATTTCATGTTTGAAAATGCTCATTATAAAATATTGGAAAATGATGGTTCAGAAACTATTTTATGAAATGGAGGATGAACTTCCATAATGCTGTGAACATACCTGCATCCAGCCAAGGAGTCACCAGTTCCATGGGTATAAGCATCCCTAACCCAGACTACAAGCTGCAGAGGAACGAGGGATGGTGATGGATTTTGATGCAGACACTCAGCATATTTAGAAGACAGGATAAATGCTTTAGCCATATCCCGGGCTTATATGGAACATTTGGGAGACTTGGAGCTATTACTTTGCTTTTTGGAATATTATCAAACAATGTTCAAAAGCTCTTTGTGCCAGAGGAAAAGGCCTGGTCATTCCATCATGTCAAGTACGTATGAGCCACTTGGTTTCCCCATAGCTCTTTTTTTCTTTTCTTTTCAGTTTTATGTCCAGCGGGCAGGATGTCTGGAATCAGTAGATTCGAGTCCTGGCTTTGCCACTTGTCAGCTTTCAGGCATCTTGCATACCTCCCTTAAAAATTTTGGACCATTTTTCCCTTTCTTTCATGGTTTCATCACAAAGCTGATTCTGCTACTTAAAAGTAAAATCTAGCTGTGCATCTGCATTGAGGGGATTTTTGCAGAAATTCTGCCCATGAATATGTTCAGTATCAAAGAGCTTTAACGGGTTTGACATCTAAAATATACCTTTCGTCTGCAAAGCTAAATCACAGATCTACAACTGTTGCCAGAAGCAGAGGGAAAATCTGATCAGGAGTGAGAAGAGAAAGCTATCCTAAATAAGATTAATATGTCTCACTGGAAAATTCAGAAAATCCCACATATGGCATTGCCTTGCAATCATTTTGCAAGGACCCCTTGTGTACTTCAGTAGACACAGTGCTGAAGTATGCCTCGGAGAACAATAAAGGTAGTCTGAACCCAAGCATTCTGAGAGTGCAGCAACCTAACAGGGTGTACATCTTATTCAATGCTAGGAAACCACAAGCCACTTCCCTTCTCATCCACAACTACTGCATTGGACTCTGCCTGTGTCATTCTAGCTCAAGCATGTTGCCATTCATCTCAAGGTTAAGACAGGTGAGAATGGCTGGGAATGAAAGGCCCAGCTCAAGTGCTTCTGCTGAAATGTAACTTTAATGCTAAGAAGGAGCTCTCAGATGGTAAACTTGGTCAGGCCATTGTTGCAAGTCGATTTTCACAGGGTTGCTGATTGTATTCCTTGGGAATAAGACACCAAAGCAGATCCTGAGGCAAGGGCTTGGGTGAAAGTCTTTTATTTGAGAGGTGATGCCAGGAAGTACAGAGAGGGAGTGGGAAGTAAGTCAGGGCAGGGAGATAAGCACATATAGGACTCATGAATGGGCAGGTTATCATTATAGAACTCAATCTCACTCAGACCTTTTGAGTTACAGTGGCAAAGGTGCCCCTGAATTGTTTACTAAGGACAAGATGCTGGAGAGTTACTCCACAGATCTAATTCTGCATTAGCTGAGGGTCCCCAGAGTGTTCCCAATTCAGCAAGCTAAAAGGTGAGGGGCAGAGGTCAGCTCTGGAGGTAGGAGGCTGCCATTCTGAGAGGCTACAGAGAGACTCAGAGGTGAGTCCAGAATAAGGGTGAGATACCAACAGGGAGGGCAACAATCTCTTCTCTGCTCTTTGTCTAATATAGTGTTTTTCAGACAGTATGTAATGTCTGGAGTCAGCAAACTTTGATTTGATTATTGACTTATAACTGAATATTGAAACAGTGAATATTGACTTATCACTACTCACTTAAGCTTTGACATTAGTTTCTTAATCCTATATAATAAAACCCTAATATGCAAATAGACCAATCGGGGGAACAACCAGTCGCTATGACAACTACTGACCACCCGGGGGCAGATGCTCAATGCAGGAGCTGCCTGCCCCCTGGTGGTCAGTGTGCTCCCACAGGGGGAGCACTGCTCAGCCAGAAGCCAGGCTCATAGCTGGTGAACGCAGCAGCAGTAACAGTGGAGAGAGCCTCTCCTGCCTCCACAGCAGTGCTAAGGACCCCTTGGGGGATCCCTAAGCCCGCAGTCAGATATCCCCCAAGAGGTTCCGGACTGCGAGAGGGTGCAGGCTAGGCTCAGAGATCCTGCTCCATAGTGCACAAATGTCATGCACTGGGCCTCTAATCTGTAATAATAGTATCTAATGAAGATTAAGTGAGATGATGACAGCAAGAGAAGGCTCCACAGACTCCTGCACATAGAAGTCAGTCAATGATAGGCAGTTGTTACATTATACTTTATAGTATTGTATGTATATGTTATATATATATATATGTTATATTTAACCAGGTTATATTAATTATATTATCATATTTTAAAGTTAGTTTGGAGAGGTACAATATCAGGGTGACTGATAAAGGACCCTTTTGTGACCAGGCAGGCCCCATTTTTCTCTGCTTCCCTAAGAGCAATATCTTCTCTTTACATGAATAAATCTTCAACAGGAGATTCTGGAAGCAGCTTCCTTACATCTAGTTAGAGTGTTCCCAGAGAAATTCTTAGGAGGGCCAACAAGGGGGACATAAGGGGAATTTCATCACCATGTGGGTGTGATAACTTTTTTGATAGCTGACTCCTAATTAAATACACAGGACAGGTCAGCGTTCCAGTGCTCGGTTTACCAAAGCAAGGGAAGTAATATGGTGTAGAAACAGAGAAAGATTACACACATACACAAGGAAGAACCCGGCTGCTGGCACTGAGCACCCTGGATCCTACCACGAGCTGTTTTGACCAGTACATGGTTTAGTTCAAGCTCTGGAAACAGACAACTTGTACTCAAATCTCTGCTTCCCATTTGCTAGCTGTGCCAGTCTGAGTTACTTCCCCTCTCAGCTGTGTTTCCTTATCTGTAATCTGGGGATAACAACCGGAACTCGCAGGGAAGTGATGATTGGATGAGCTGCTGCAAGCAAAGTGACTAGCACAGCCTCCATGCCCCCTGCCCCACACACAAGCACGCAGTACATCTTAGCATTATTATCATTTGTAATGTGTTCCCTTCAGATCCTAAAATATGCAACTACTCTCTGAAAGGCCACACCATTTAAAAATAAGTTTCATTCTAATGTACATAGAAGCAGAATTTTAGAGCCTAGGGAAATGGTAGAAATCCTCCAGCACAGTTTTTGTCTCACTTTTCTCCAGCCCGGGGGATCTTGTTCCCTGCAGATTCTGATTCAGGAGTGAGGCCTGAGATCCTGCATTTCTTATAACGATGGGGAAGCTGCTGGTGCAGAGATCATGCTCTGAGAAGACCCATGTCCTCTAAACGGGACGCAGAATACTTGTTGTGACTAGTGTAAAACCACACAGCTAGTAAAAAAAAAAAAAAAAAAAAAAAAAGACTCATATCTACACGTCAGGTTTTCTTAAAATATTTAATATGGTTAAGTTTCTCCCACAAGTTGTCATATTAAAATTGCTTTTCTATGTCTATGATGACCTAAGACATGACTACTGAGTGCAACACTCTTGTACTTAATTGTCTATTTGAATGGCGTGGGGAGAGGGCCTGAAGCTTCCGAAGTGAACATGCCTCCCTCCCTCACTATGTCCCCGAGTGGATTAGGGAGGGCAGCAGGTGCCTCCTGCCCTCAGGGCCCAAAGGGCCTGGTGTTTCAGCTGAGGCTGCAGGAGCACTGAGAGAAGAGCTGCATTCTGGCATAGGTTTATAAATTGACTTACTACTTAATACATAATCTTTGGGCAAAATATTTAACCTTCTTGATTCCCAGTATCCGCTCCTGGGAAAAGGGGCCTATGAAAGCACACACCTGACCATGTAGTGTGAGGACTAAGTCACATGCTGTTGTAGAGACTCCACGTGTTGCTTCATTCAGATCCAGCACTTGGTCCACTCTGGCTACTGTGATAAAGACTCCCGATGCTCATGCATAGTCAGGTCTCCTCTTCTGAGCATGTGGAGAATTACACCTTCCTGTTCCCACAGCAACTGGATGGGGCCATGTCATGATTACAGTCAATGGATTACAGTAAGAAGTGAGGCCATTCATTTTCAGGACAGAGCGTTTACTTGTCCATGCCAAATCCAGAATGTCTTTCTTTGCCATGGAGAACTCACATGTTTGTGCTCCATGGCATCGTGGAGCATGACTTCATGGAACAGTGCCCCTCTAACCAATATTGGTTATATACCATGAGCAATAATTAAACTTTTGCTGTTTATGCCATTAATATTTATAGGGCTGTTTATTACTACAGCATAACCCAACCTGATTCACATCCTGTTGCCTCAGGCAACTCTGCTGAACTCGGCCTTTCGATTTGGATTTACAAGGCAGAGCTCCTGATGTAGAACCTCTCACTGATAAATAGAAATACTTTGGCCATTCCCCCCAAAATAATTGAAGATCAATTTATCTTGGGTGTCTCATCTTCATCCAGTCCCACCAACCTTTTCCTTTCTGAGCCAACTTGCTACCAAGATTTTCTTTTGATAAAGTAGATTATATAAGTCATGTTGCTCTTCTAAAACAAATTCTCCTTCTAAAACAGCTTTTACAACCAAGATACTCTTTAAAAATACTGCACCAAGGCTATTAAAAAGAATGTAAACTACAGATCATAAAAATGTCAACAGTGAAACACTCATTTCCGTGCAAGCCGTGAAATAAAATCAATATATGTTAACCTATTCTTTAAGAACAAAGGAAGATAGAGGGAAATTTCAATATCTTTTGTTACTATTTAACCCAAATTCATGGATATGTATTTCCTTATAACTAGAAAGGACCCCAAAGGTCATTATATCAAACACCCTCAAACTATATAAAATGTATAGTACTTCATGGCCAAGTATTTATAGGGACAAAGATCACATTTATTTCTAATGATACATTTTTAAAGGATAGTTAATGATTTTACAGTTTTCCAAAAGCTAAGAAAGCTGAGATTTGTTGCTGCAAGAGCAGAATTTCTTAATAAGCATGCCAAGAAGAAAGAGGATTCCAGAACAGTTAGTGTGATATTTTAGATTATAGCAATTTTTCCAACCAGAGAAGCACTAAGTACCTTGGAAAAAAAGAGAAGTTATCCTTAAAGATTTGGGAATTTTTTCTTCTTTTCTTACTTTTATTTCCTTATCTAGCTCCTGTCTACCTCACCTGTATCTCACGAGAGAGACCAAGAATCCACATATATTTCAAAAGCTCTGTTTTCCTCTAAAAGACAACTGCTTGCTCCTGGGAGTGACAGAACCCAGTGTGTTCAAACTGAGCCTCAGGAGACAAGAGGCCCAGCCCTGCCTATGCTGACCAGGATTACCACTGGGTTGGGGTCAGAGTGAGCATGTGGATTTGGGGAGAGCTGATAAGGATGAGGACGACCCCAAGTCAGTGGTGCTGGAGGAGGTGGTGAGAGTGTTTCTGAGAGGCAGAACAGCCTCTTGGCTTAAACAGCCTCTTCCTTGGTTTGAATCCTGGCTCTGCACTTCCTAAATAGGTGGCCTTGGACAGTGCGTGAACCTCTTCATGCCTCAGTTCCTTATCTTCAAAATAAGCATGATAATAATGGTCTCTACCCTAGACAGCTGTTACAGTGATTAAATGTGCTAATACTTGTAAAGCACATAAAACAATACTCAGAGTACACTAGGTGCTACATCTACAGGGTTTCTTTAAAATAAAATAATGGTGTTGCCAAAGAGATATGATCATATTTACAAAGAGTATTTATAAATCAGAAATCTGAAACACACCTTCAGCTTCACAGATCCACTAGAGAACTACATGGGTGAGTTAAAGCCAGTATTGGAATCTGATAAATACAAGTGACCTTATCTGAATGAGGTCCAGACTCCTGATTACCCCACCAATGAAAAAAGCATGTTAATACAAGTAATTCATGATATGTGATTATTAAATCATTTCATTTAATGTTTTACAGGGTATTTAAAGACATGCCTTTGGGATTCTGAGAATCTACCTTAAATTAATGCAGTTATTGCTCCTTATTCTTGAGCACTTGGACACTGAATTGAGGAGCATGGGAAATAGATAACTTTTGCTCCCAACCCCAATCCTTATTAATCTTTACAGTGAAAGCATTCTGATCAGAGAGTGGTGATCATGATGCAAAAGACTACCTTTCCTTTGGAAAGTTTAGATGCGAGACAGGAATTTAAGAACAAGGGAATGTGGGGGGTGGGGGGGGATAAAGCTGAAATAAAAGTGGTGAGCATGCCCTCAATGAGCCTGAAGTACTCGAATAAAATAGAGAAGTTGCAGAGATGTAAAACTTTCCAACCCATCCTTCCCAACTGCCTGCTTAATTCTTGCAGAGTTATAGACATATTAAAAAATAATAGCATAGCAGACATAGAACGCGGAGGACAGTATCTGTTCATGGACAGCAAAGGCTCATCGGCCAGTCATGAGTGCTGTAAGCTAACTAGTTCAGGAGACTGAAGGAGGCTGATTGAAACAAAAGAAGAGCATTAAATGTGAGAATTCTACTGCCTCACATTCTTGGTTTACATGACCTACATTTGCCAGACTCTGAATGCCACTGTGTAACTGAGAGCATTGTGTAAGTGAGAAGTTCCAGAGCCTGGAATGTCCCACTTGATAGCTATGTGACACCAAGTCTGTTAGTTTTCATCCATAAGCCTCAGTTCCTCTATCTGTAAAAGAGGGATGCCTATAGTGTCCCACATTTGGGGGCCAGTTTGTAGTGAACCCCTTTCCACATCCCACATGGTTCAGGGTTCAGACTCTGGGGGAGGCCGCACACAAATGAAAGAGACTAGTAAATATTAATTTGGAAATATTGGGGGCCAGGCAGGAGCCCAACTCAAGGCGAAGGGCTCTGCTTTGCTCTGGCCTAGCGATACCTTTTATTAAGACTATGGGATCCACCCATAGCTCTAGGCAGGCAATTCCAGTAATAGCCAATCAGCAAGGATTTACATAAGATTAAAAGGTGGAGGTTGCTTTAGCTATCATGTCTCAACTAGACAGTGGGTGGTTGGCTCTGACCTTTCAGAGCTTCAAGGTTGACCAGCCTTCCGGGTTCCTTGTCCGGCTTCCAACAGATGACAATCGTTATGACAATGTCTTAGGGCTCTTTAGAGACTAAGTAAGATAATATCTATGAAATGATTAGGACAATGTCTGGCATTTAGAAAATGCATAAACATATTACTAATTCATTGGAAGTTGGCATCTGCTATGATTCAACTCATAAGATGTGACCATGGGCACCTGTCTCTCATCAGTGTTCTTAGGTGTCCCTTTTGCTGAGGCTGCCACTTTGCTAAGCCCTACTTGCATTCCTTGTAGAATGGCAGTGATATCCTTCAAGAGTGTAATGGGGAAGACTTAATGAGATGATAGACTGATCATGCTCTGGTAGTGCTAGACTTTAGAACAAGGGCTTCCTAGAATGAGGCTATGAACACTCATGCTAGGTCCTTCTTTAAGACTTTGGTTTGAGCAAGTGGTAGAATGGAGGAAGGAAGATGCTAAGGCCTGAGACATTCCAACATTTAGAGGTTGGGGAGAGAAGGAGGAACAAGTAAAGTAGGTTGAGGAGGACTGGCCAGGGAAGAGGGAGAAGAACAAGACAGATTATTGCTGTGCCTTTTCTTTTTCATCAAAACATCTTTCTTCATCCTGTCCTTTTTCAACATTGTCCTAACATATTTATGTTTCTCTTGACTATAATACATCAACAGCACTAACATAGCATAGGATACATTTTTTATTTCTAAAGCTAAATATTCAATGAGGCCCTTGAATCATTAATCTTAGTTTGTCTAGGTTGTAAAACACTAAAGCTTCAAAATGTAACAGACAATGATAGTACTTTTTATGGTTATTTGTTATAATTTATTAAGTATGGACTTTGACTAAAACACTGTTTTAGTCCTTTTACATCTTTGGCATCGATTTATCCTTGACACAACCGAATTTGGAAGGTTCCCATTTTACATATGTGGACTGAGGCTCAAAGGGATATAGTGATTTGCCCAAGTTCTCAATGGTAGTAAACTAGGCAGTAGAATTTTCCCCCTTCTAAGTCCATGTTCTTACACAGCCTCTCTAAAACTGAACATGATTAATGAGGGTCATAGTGAGTGGTAGTAAGACAATTAATGCTGCTTTTTGGAAAGGAATCTGTAAATCAACAAATAAGGAATGAGGACACAGATAGGTGTAACCAAGCTGAAATGGCTCTGAGGGAAGTGAAATTTAGCTATGTTTGAAGCTCTTAGCACATCTAAGGCAGGAGCCAAGCCTAAAGAGGGTAGTCACCAATGGAAGCTTAGAAAATCTGAAGCCTCATGGAGGCAATGTTGGCAGTGCCCATTCTGCGGCAGTGGAGCTGCTGAGGCAAAGGCCCCCAGCGTTCAGATGACAAAGGCAGTCTGAGTCCATTGGTGGAGTTAGGCCTCCAAACACTCACTCTAAACATATTTCACGCCCACTAAGCAGTCTTCTGATTACGATTTGCCTTTCCACAAAGGGTGGAGCAGAAGCAGAAAATGTGCTGACCATGTGGACTTGGAATATCCAGCCTGTTTGACAGTAATTTCTCTTTGTAAATTAACACATCGACTCCACGCCAGGAGAGAATTTGCTGATCATTTGGACTCTGTGTAAATCAGCACCTAGGATCATCATTCCTGTTTTTAAATTAATAGATTGGCTTCCTACAGGAAGAAAAAAATGCTGATCACATGGACCTGGAGTGTTCTGGTTCTTAACATACTCATTCCCCTTTGCAAATTCATCAACTGGCATTCAAGTTTTATAATCCCATTGTAAGCACAACCGTAAGCAGGGTTCTTCTTTCTGGGTTGATAATATCAGGAGGTCCTTGGTTAGCAGGCCTCCCAGCGTGCATGGGTGACTTACTCCTCCCAGTTGTCCAAGATTTTCCTGGTTTTAGTACTAAAAACCCCACATCTGGGGAACCGCCACTGTCTCAGGAAAACCAGGACAGCTTGCTTTAGACTGTCTCAGTTTTTAAAACTGAACATTTTCGATTTCAGGAAGCCCCTCAGCCAGGCAAACTGGGATGGTTGATTCTATAAACCCAGCATTACCACATAGGTGAGAAAAAGCCAAAGTGCTTCAGACATTACCACACGTGCCAAACTCAAGTTTCACATGTAGTTTTAGAAGGGCCTTTAAGCTGTTATTGTCTTATGACTTCTGGATATTACACCGAAATATAATTACTGTGTATTTCATTTTATAGCTCTTATACTTAAGATATTTTACAGAAGGCAAGCTTTCCACTAACATGCAGGAGTTAAGGTGATTGTTTTATTCCTGGACCACATCCACACTGCAGTACCTTCCTGGCTGAAGACAGTCCAGGTTCTTAATTTTAGATCCTGAGGCCATTTGCCAGTTGCTACACGTGGTGCAATATGGCCAAGCAGAAGTTTGCAAGTGGAGAGCTCCGGCTATATTTCTGCTGTATCCTTCCTCCCGCACCCAAAGGGAAGAGGAAGAGAGTAGGTTTGAGAGCCAGAAAAACATCCAAAGAATGGCCACCCACAATTAGTCTCTATTCTCTGTTTCTTCTAATTAGCAGCATTAACTCCCCTGTCCCCTTTCACTTGTTTTTGTTCTAGCATCAACCTTGCTACCACACTCACTTCTCCAGGGCGACTCCACTCTCACTTCTCCAGACCTACTCTCTTACCTCTGTAATATTCTCTTTCTTGGTTGTTCTTCTGCTTTCAAGCTTCTTCTTATACCCAGCCTCTAAATATTGGGATTCCTCCAGGCTAACTTCTGAGATCTCATCTCTTTGTAAGGCCACATTGCCCAATATATAGCCATTAGCACATGTGACCATTGAGCAGTAGAATTGTGGCTAGATTGAATTGAAATGTGCTGTACCACACTAGATTTCTAAAACTTAGTATGGGAAAAGTCATATAAAATACCTCATTGTTTTTTATATTGATTAAATGATGGAATGCTAATTATACAACTCATTGGGTTAAAGAAGATACTAAAATTGATTTTATCTGTTTCTTCTTACTTTTTAAATTTGACTAACGAGAACATTTAAATTTCCATATGTGGCTCACATTACATTTCCATTGGACAAGGCTGCTAAAAAATCTCCTCCTATATGACCTAAAAAAACCTCACAAATATTTAGATCGAGAAATTCAAAATGTGTGTGTCAAGCTCTGAATGCAATACATTCATCTGGCTTTTTAAAAATGTCTCCACTTGGACATCACAGAAATTTCTTATACTTAGCTCATTTGACTCTTTAATATTTCACCTTAACTCACTCTCTCTCTCTCTCTCTCCCCCCCGCCCCCCTCCCCCTCCGAGAGAGAGAGAAAGAAAGCAGAGACATTGATTCAAGAGAGAAACATCGATCGGTTGTCCTCCGTACGAGCCCTGACCACGGATGGAACCCGCAACCCAGGTTGCCCTGACCTGGAATTGAATTGTCAGCCTTTCAGTGCACAGATGACACTCAACCAACTGAGCCACTCCAGCCAGACAACTTGTCTCTCCTCAATTCATCTCACTGTTCCCCGGGATCTCCCCCAAAAGATGCTGCAAGACTGATTTTGAAGATGGAGCAAGGTGCCCTGAACAGCCTTTAGAAGCTGGAAGAGGCAAGGAATGGATTCTCCCCTAGAGACTGCAGATAAAACCAGCTCTGCCTACACCTTCATTGTAGCCTTGTCAGAGTCATTTTGGACTTCTGCCTCTAAAATTGTAAGAGAATGAATTTGTGTTGTTTTAAGCCACTATGTTTGTGATAAAATTTTTATAGCAGTAATAGGAAACCAATAAAAATAAATGGTATCACCTTTGTCTAACTGACCCAAAACAACCATTATCAAATCCCACCATGTCTACCTCTGATTATATTTTAGGCCAATCGATTTCTCCCCATCTCCATTGCCAACATTAGGCTGGGTTTATTATAACAACAACCTAATCAGTCTTTCCTTGGAATGGGTTCAAAATGGCTGCAAAGTATGTCAATCTTCACATTAAGAGGTGGAGTTGCCCTGGCCGGTGTGGCTCAGTTGGTTGGAGCATTGTCCCATACACTGAAAGGTCATGGGTTCAATTTCCGGTCAGGGCACATACCCAGGGTTTGGGTTGGATCCCAGGTCAGCGTGCATATAGAAGGCAACTGATCGGTGTTTCTCACATTATTGTTTCTCCCTCTCTCTCTCTCTCTCTATCTCTATCTCTCTTTCCCCTCCCTCCCTCTCTTTCAAAAATAAATTAAAACATAACCATTGGGTGAGAATTAAAAACAACAACATCAACAAAGAGGTGGAGTCTATTTCTCCTTTCCCTGAACTGGGGATAGCCCTGAGCTGCTTTGACCCACAGAGCACAGTGGAGGTGACTGTGTGTAACTTCCAGAGCTGGCTTTAAGGGAGGTGTAGCTTCTGCTTTCACACGCTTGGCCTGCTCCCCCTGGAAGCCCACCTCTGGGTAAGACGTCTGATTAGCTCTGAGGAAGCCCAAGGAAGCATATGAAGAGGCTCTGTGAAGAAGCTCCAAGGCGCCAGGTTTATCAGTGAAGCTTTCCTGGACCTACCAGCCTAGCCAAGTCAGCCGCTGAACACAACTGAGTAAAAGACCCAGCCTGTATCGGACCAAACCTTGCCTGAATTCTTGCCCCACAGAAACATGGCCAAATAGAATGATTGTCATTTTCAGTGTCTAAGTTTGAGGTCGTTTGTCACACAGTGATAGGTAACTGAAGCACTTCTTTCCCACCCAAGAGACTGCTCTTCCCCACCTGTCATCTTACAGTTATTCTGAGGGTCACTCCCTTGCTTCCCATTGCACTTAGAGGAAAGCTGAGCCTCCACCCTCTGCCACTCTTCCCATCGATTGCTCAGCCCAGCCATCACACCCATCATCGGATATTTATGGTCTAACATCTATTCAATTAGAGATGCATTATGGATTCAGTGCCTCTTTCTGCAGCACAGACTATGTGCAGACACTAAGCTGAGTGCTAAGTGCACAGTAGCAACCAACTGGTACTGGAGATGGACACAAACAGAGAAAAGAAACAATGCTTTTAAACACTATAAATTGTGGCAAATGCTGTAAATAGAAAGTGCACACACACACACACACACACACACACACACACACACACACACACACACTGCTGTAATAAGGTGGACCCAATTTAAGTCAGGTGATAAGGGAAGGATTCTCTTGAGTTGATAACCAGGCTTCAACAGGTCTATTTAAAGGGAAAGCACCTCCACATCATTATTCTTCAACCAGGCTCTATGTTTTGAGATGCAGAGCAATGTCTAAGACAGGCCACTCAACTTCTGTTCCTAAAGTCTCAGCCATCCTGACTCCATTCACTTTGCCAATATACCTTCTTCTTTTTCCTTTCCTCCTCACAGACTATCTCTAACCTCCCAAACCAGTCTCCACGACCTTCATAGAGGGTCCACCCTCTTATCTCAGAAAATCATCTCCTGGACCAACGTGTCACCTCAGTGCCAGCATGAACATTAACACAAGCATTGGCAAACCAAAAGTCCAGTGACCTTTCAATTCTGTTGGGCAGTGATTATTCACAATTACCATATTTGGGGGTGAGGTAGAGCTTCTTTATTTTTGCTGTATTCCTTTTACACATTTATAAAACTACTAGAGGCCGGGTGCATGAAATTCATGTATAGGTAGGGGCCCTAGACCTGGCCAGTGTCCAGGACCGATCAGGACCTTCCGGCTGCCAGCTGGGGCCTTTCTTAAAGCTGCTGGCCAGGGTCTCACTTCCCCAGCTGCCGGCTAGGGCCTTCCTTTGTTCCATACTGCCCCCCTGGTGGCCAGCGCATGTCATAGTGAGCAAGAGAACTCCTAGTCTCCCGGTCAAACTCCTGCAGGGACACTTTGCATATTAGCCTTCTATAAATATAGACTAGAGGCCCAGTGCACAAAATTCATGCATTTGGGGGAGCGGGGGAGCAGGGGGACTTCCCTCAGCCTGGCCTGCTCCCTCTTGCAGTCTGGGAGCCGTCAGTTGGACATCCTTAGTGCTACTGCAGAGGTTGAAGAGGCTCCTGCTACCACCACTGCACTCGCCTGCTGTGAGCCTGGCTTCTGGCTGAGTGACAATCCCCCTATGGGAGCACAATGACCACCAGGGGGCAGCTCCTGAGTTGAGCATCTGCCCCCCAGTGATCAGTGCATGTCATAGCAACCAGCCGTTTTGCCATTGGGCCAAATGTGAGAGGGCACAAGGCCAGGCTGCAGGACCCCACCAGTGCATGATCAGAGCTGGGGAGGGACACGGGAGGTTGGCCAGCTGGGGAGGGACCACAGGAGGGCTCCAGGGCATGTCCAGCCCATCTTGCTCAGTTGTGATTGGCCAGACCCTAGCCACCAGCTAACCTACTGGTTGGAGAGTCTGCCCTCTAGTGGTCAGTACACATCATAGCAAGTAGTCGACTGGTCAACTGTCTGCCCCCTGGTGGTCAGTGCACATCATAGGAAGCGGTTGAGCAGCCTTAGCATATCATTAACATATTATGCTTTGATTGGTTGAACGGCTGACCAGATGACTGGACACTTAGCATATTAGGCTTTTATTATATAGGATAATATTATTTTTAACTAACTGTATATAACCAGTGATCTCTGGTTTCATTTAGTTGTGGTGGAAAAAGCAGTATCCAAGCCACTTGGTGCCAATTTTGCAGTGGGTGCCCGGACCCCGTAATATTGGCACCTGGTACACGGGAGAGCATCTTCCACAGCACAGTAATGCTGAGTGTGTAAGAGAAATTTTCAGCTGGAAAAGACATTGCATTACTCATTGCATCTGTTCCTGCCAGTTACTCATGCCACTGTATTCCAGGTTTGGCACAGGGAGAAGGTTCATTTTGCAAAGAAGATTCATATAAACCATGATTCTGGGAATTCACACAATATGACTTAAGGGACATGGAAAGTCTGACCATCCCAATACAGCCTCATTGGTGCCTGGTGTGGAGCCTCAGTTGTCCACCATTGAAGCCACCTCTTGGATTGGCTCCAGGAGATGCTTAATAGAGTGTTCATGCCATATGGAAAGGCAGTACACTCTCAGAGATGGAAATACACCAGACCAAGAGGCTTGGAGACTCGACTTCTACTTCATGTCTCCTCCACCGAGTGGTGTGACTTTGTGCAAGGCTAGGTTTCTCATGGGTAAAACAGAGTCCTTCCTTTGTCCTTGTAATCATTCTGGCAAAGAAGATTTTTCAAGCACCCACTAAGTTCCAGCCCCTCTGCCAGATAGTGTAGGGATGGGAGGTCTTAACTTTAGGGTAAGCACCGTGGTGGCAGGGACACACTGCTCTCAGGTGAGAGGAATGGGTGGTTGCTAAGCAAATGATCCATAGTTGGAATAGACTGGGTAGGTGAAAATGAAAAGAAGCTCCATAGAGACAACACCAGCATGTGTGTGACACAGTAGAGGATAACAGTGTCTCGGTCAGGCTGTGAAAAAGGAAGGCATGCTTGAGATAAGCCATTTTCATCACTCCATTATTTTACCTAAACTAATATGTCTTGACCCAGAGGCCCAAGGTGCCTGCACAGCAAGGTGAGGACAGCACTTGCATGGGTTCAGGAGGGCAGGCTCCGGACTCAGACCTGAGCCCAGTGCTTCTTGGTAGTTTCATTACTTATAAGTTATGAGCTATTGGGCACATTACTTAACCTCTCCACACCACAGTGGCCTCTCTGTGCCTCTCCTGTGAATTAGATAATATTACATGAGTTAATATAGGGAAAGTACTAGCAAAGTTCCTGGCTCAGAGTATGGGCTCAGAAAAAGTAAAAAAGCCCTTCACACTTCTCTTCCTCTTTACTTTTTCTCTTTTCAAAGGAGTCCTGCAAATCATAGCCCAAGTCAGGTTCTGTTCCTATATAAGAATGCTGGAATTCTAGGAATTGGGATTTATATATTTGGTGACAGATCATAATTTTTCAAATGGATTAAACATCTGGCTCAAATGCCCAGTTTTCTCTAGGTCAGTCTATTGAAGTTGTGGCAAAAAAGCATCAGCTCCCTGTAGCTCATATAAAAATGATTATTTACCAATTTAAAGAACTCTGATACGCCAGAGGAAATCAGCCTCTGGAGGAGGACACGGGCATTTCTGAACCCACAGCCCCTTTAGATTTTGAAGGGCAGCAGTCTTGGATTCAGAAAGATGGTGAAACAAGGAGGTTTGAGTGAGTTAAATCCCTGCTCACTGCACGAGGGATGAACAGCCAGTCTCCAAGCTCTGCTGTGGATGCAGAGTCAGCCCTCTCGGCTTGGCTGTCCTCTGGGTGACTTGTCATAAAGCAGCCTGGCTCACACCAAACTGGGGGCCAAACAACCCTGTGCCCGCTCTGAATGGCATCTCTGCGGAGGAGCTCCTGAAGCTGTGGCAGATATCCCGTGCCCAAGGCACACCCTCTCAGCCACCTCTCACTTCAGGGGCACCTGTGCTGGACAGTTGTTAGTGAGCACAGACTCAGCAGGGCATCCCAGGGCCCACCCTAGGCTCGGGTAACTTCGAGTCATTCTAACTAGGACTTTCTAAGACATGTGGAGGAATTTGTTCTAAACATGAGACAGTTGACACTCTCTAGGGCAAACTCTCAATCCATGGGGAATAGGGAGACTATGGGTAAGGCACCAGCCACTCCATTTCTCAGGTGGATGATTGTGGGAGAGCCCTGGTATTCCCAGGATTCTCAGAGGTCCTGGCAGAATTAAGGAAATGAATCCTGTGGGCAACAGCGGCAGCTTCAATAATATATCTTTTGATTGGCTTTCTCAGTCCCTGACTCACTTTCCCCTTCACCCACTTCTGCTTCCTGGGACTGTCTCCCAGATAAAGACCCCGCATGCAAGTCATTGTCTCAGGCTTTGTCTTCCAGGGAACCCAAACTAAGGCAGGTTTACTCCAAGCAGTACCTCCATCTCTGAATGAGAATGCAATCAGGGAGGGAGAAAAGCCGACTGCAGAAGTAAGCACCCTTGCAAAGCTTTATCAGAGTCCTGGAGAGAGATAATCTCATTACAGATGGTTTCTCTGAGGTGTGTGTCAGCAGTAATTCTTTCCCTCTGACTGTACATTTTTTAGGACCATCCCAGATGCTGACTTAAAAGCTTCCTAGTTTGTAATGTGCTATATAAGACCTTTTTTGTTGTTCTTTCTTGCATGTCCAATTCCATTTCTGCAGGAGACACTTACACAGGAACATCATTATCATGAAAATTCATTATATCTTCTCTCTACCTGGGCGGGGAGCTCAGGAGAGGAGACTGGCTCCTGAGACCCTGCCCTGTCCTACTGGCAGTCAGAACCCTCTTCCCAGGGTGGCATGGATAAAATGCTGACGAGAGAATTTGTCAAAACAAAAGACCCCTGTAATCTGTGAGTGAGGTCACAAAAACATACACATTGGGAAAAAGAGAAATAAATTATTTGACATACACACTTGAAACACAAAAAGAACAGACCATCACAAGAGAAACCCCTGTGGAATTAAACAGAGGCTCTGATACAGAGGCCTCTTCCCTTGATGGATGAAGGGAAACCTATGTTTTCTATAATGCATGGTAAAGATGAGAAAAATCTTCACAGGGTTCTGAGAAAGGGGAGTGGTACAAGTCACTTAATTGGCAAAATGCAACAAACTAAATTTATATATAGGGCTAAAAATATTAGTTAATGATTAATTCATGATTTAATAATTTTGCATTTGTAAATACATATATTTACTTTTAGAGAATAAGGGAGAGGGAGAGAGATATAGAAACATCAATGATGAGAGAGAATCGTTGATTGGCTGCCTCTTGCACGCCCCCCACTGGGGATCCAGCTGGCAACCCAGGTATGTGCCCTGACCAGGAATCAAACTGTGACTTCCTAGTTCATAGGTGGAAGCTCAACTACTGAGCCACGCCATTTGGGCTAATTTTGCATTTTAAGACAACAAAGATTTCTTGGATTTAAAAAGAATTCTTACTTTTAAAAGTGAAGTTGCTTGTGAGCCATCATAATCTGAGATATACTTTATAAAAGTTATTTTTGTAACTCCTCTACCCCATTTTAAGACTCTAAACATTAGATATGCATCTGACAATTGATGTTAAGGGAGGACTATGTTCAAATATAAGTGGCAGTAATTCCTCTGCGGTATCTAAAATACAGAGATGCCTCACACTCAGGTCTCCACGCCTGTCCTCTGCCACTTCTGGAGTAGACGGCGATCTTATCTCTAGAGGTTTAAAATAACATCGTCAGATCTCAAGAAGATTCAAGTCTAATAACCTTTGGTATTGACAGGAGTATTTATCAACTTATATTACAGGATCCTTGTGTGATTTGTCTGTGCTCCGCCTTACCTAATATGCATGTGTCTTCTGATCAGGAAAAAGTCTAAAAATGAGGACACATAGAAAGTAGAGAAAGGGAAACTGGGTCCTCGTGACACCTACTGAGTCTATAGTAAGTTTATGACACCTGCTCAGCTCCTATAGTCAGATACAGTTATAGTCAGATACAGTTAAAGCCAGAACTCCGTGCCCTGGGTATTTTAACTGGGAGTGCCATACTAAGACAGTCCATGCTGTTCCCTTTGGTAGTTAATAGTACTTTGTGCTTCGTACTCACTATGTACCAGGCACAGTTCCAAGAACCTCACGTGCATTATCTCATTCAAGTTTCATATTAACTTTAAGAGGTAAGTATTATTTTTATCCCCATTTCACAGATAGAAAAAGTTAAGTCTTAAAAAGTTTTTAAAAAATTGTCACAAATCACAAGACTGATGAATTCCAGAGCTGGGATTTAAAACCAGGAAATCTGATTCCAGTGGCTTAGCTATTAAATGCTTAACTTTTTGGCTTTCCCCACCAGGTTCTGTCTGACGTGGAGAGAAAAACTAGGATATCTTCAGATTGGCTCAATGTATACCACCTGGCTATTTATTTCCCCAAATATGAGTTTACAAAATGTCTATTTTATTAATAATTGCTGATGGTCTGTCTTTTCTATTGTTCTTATTTAAGGTTTTATTTCTGAAAGTTCCATTTTTGCTTTTCTAAATGTTTTATGGCTCGTCATAGCATATATTCTACAAAAAAATATGGATTGCAGTTTTCTACCATGTGTGGCAAAATTCATGGAGGGATGGAAATATATAAATTTGAATTGTTAATCTTACATTTTATTTCTATAGGATGTTGTGCTTCCCCTTGCCAAAGAGATGTTGACAGTTTGGATTTATAACAAGGCGTTCAGAAGCCTTGAGGTTTTATAACAGAAAATAACGTATCATTAGGCATTCTGAATGGATAATGAGGCATTTACTACTTCTTGCTCATTTTGGCAAAGGTTCCCTGAGATGAACATTAACTTGTATGGAGTTGGCATATGGATCATTCATGAAGTAAACAGAGAATGCACAATATAGTTAGCTGCTTGAATTATTTCTCAATAAATTATTTATGCTTATAATTTATCTAACAAATTTCTTTCTCTTACAATATCTGAATTATTCTCATTTCCACATGACAGGAGCACATTAGCATCAACAAGAACAAAGTTAACAAAAAAATTAAATAGTTGACCAGGGAAGCTATATTCAAAATCAATAAAATAAAGAAAGTAGTCCTAAAAAGAGAACTGTATTGCTCAGAGGAACCTAGCCAACGTTTGCTCTTAGTTTCTCTTAGTAATTTGAATACGTCATTTCTAACAAGATAATAAACAATGTGCTAGGTACTGCAAATTCTACTTATAGCTACATTGGGTGGTAGGTAGAATGAGGCTCACATCTTCTGTTGTGGTCAATCAGCAGAGATTTCCTGAGAGATCTCACTCTAAGTCAGTGGTTCTCAACCTTCCTAATGCCGCAACCCTTTAGTACAGTTCCTCACGTTGTGTTGACCCCCAACCATAAAATTATTTTTGTTGCTACTTCATAACTGTAATTTTGCTACTGTTAATGAATCGTAATGTAAATGTCTGTGTTTTCCGATGGTCTTAGGCTCTACAGCAGTGGTTCTCAACCTGTGGGTCATTAGTAGGGTCACCTAAGACCATTGGAAAACACAGACATTTACATTATGATTCATTAACAGTATTAAAGGGTTGCGGCATTTGAAAGGTTGAGAACCACTGTTCTAAGTGGTAACCCTAGCATGTTTGTAAAGGTCCTGTGCATTTTACTAAGATCCATATTATAGAGACTCTCTATATCCAATCAACGGAAAGTATTAATCTGTAAGACTTGCAAGTCATGTTTCATTCTAGCATTATTTCCACCATGATTAATTACAAACTTCAAAAAACAACCACCACCTAGTAAAGAATTATGTTCAACTAAAATGACTAATTTTATGTTACATGAAATTGACCTCAAATAAAAGTTAAAAATAAGTTGTTGAATGCTTCAGAGAATTCAAGTGGGCTCAGGACTAAAAAATCTTTAAGAAAATCAGCTATTCCATTTCCATGACCTTCAAAAGACCGTAGTTTTAGCAAAATATCAAGGTTTAAATTGCCAATTTTGGAGTAGAAGGGTTGAATTTGTGAATAAGTAGAGATGTTAAGTGAAGACTATGGCTTCCAGAAGACTGGTGAAGGGGAGGGCAGTGATGTGAAGGAAAACTAGCTCTATGGAAATGTATTTTAACCTGGGAAGATCGGAGCATGTTTACAGGCTGAGGGGAGGATTCAGAGAGGAGGAAACAGCTGAAGGAGTCAGAGAGAAAGAAGGAGCCCGTGGTGAAAACAGAAGCAGAATGCAGTGAGTTCAAGAGCTCCAACGAAAGGACGTGTCCCAAAGAGGACCCAGAGTTGGTCTTCCTTTGAGAGGAAAGGGGAAGATTGGAAGGGGGCAGAGATGAAGATGGAATTGGGGAAGCTCAAGTTGGACAACATAAACTTTTCAGCAAAGAGAAATGTATTTTCAGCTGCAGAAAATCATAGGCAGTGGGGTAGAGTTTATTGCTTAAGTAAAAGGGAAAGTCTTGGAGTGGTACTCAAGGCAATGAGCAATAAATTAAGGATGAATAATTACAGGGTAGCAAAAAGGGCCAGAACCTGTACAGAGGAAGTTGCTGCACTTTCATGAGAGTGAATGCCTCATCAACTAAGTCCTTGCCACCTCACCCTCATCCGTTTCCCAGAAACTGTTTTCCAATAGGTGAGGCTCCACATCTATATCTATTGATACAGCCTTATTGCTTTCAGCCCATCCTTATAGATACTTGACTTTTGTTTGAATCTTGAATCTCTCATGCAATGAGGATCTCAGAGCTGTGAAAGTTACAAACGAAAAAACCTGGTTCCATATCTTCACTTTCATCATTGGGTTAAATTCAGTCAGTGAGAGCCATTGACTGCAGGAAGAAGCCTTTCTTTAGGCTGGCAGATTATTTTTCAGATCTCTTGGATGCATCTATTCAACCAATCTGAATCTACTTTAGCAATGTTTAGCTCATATTTCTCTATATTGAAAAAAAGGGTAAGATATTTTGTTAAATGCCTTCCTGGAGTATCTGAGGACAAAGCATGCCTCTGAAATATTCTGTGTAGTTGTTCAACCATGGGCAAGTCATATCTTTTCCATATCTTATTTTATTCATCTATAAAATGAAGATAATAGTTCCTATTTCACAGACTTGTCGTGAAGACCAAATGACTTAACGTAAGAAATGCATTTAGAGTGGTACCTGGCACTGAGTTTGACCTAAATAAATGTTGGCTATGATCAGCATTATAACGTCAATTTTCATTCCATCTCTGACATTTGTTTAGTCATTCAATAAGTGTTCAATGACAGTTATTAAGTGCTAGATTTAAAGCAACGAACAAGTCAGGCAGAGCCCCTATCCTTACAGGGAATATAATTTTACTTTACCTAATAACCAACACTGAAATTATAAGATTTATGTAGAATTTGACAAAAATATAGGGGGGATTATTATTTTTAGCAATTTTTTTTCTTTGATTCCATTTCTGAGTCTTTTTTTTTTTTTTACTTTCTTCGTTCCTACTTTATAGAAAATATCTAAAGACCTGAGTGAAAGAGGAAATTCCAGGAAAACTAGGCAAATAAGACTGATGGTCATGCTAGCAGGGGCTAGACTTTGCTAACAAGGTCTAAACTAAATAAGGGATTTGGAATAAAAAAGCAGTCAAGTCACAGCTATCTGTTAACTGGAGTTTGTGAGGATGGACAATGAAAGGAAGAAAACAGTGCATCCTGATTAGGTGTTTTAACTCTCACAGTGGAGGCCAAAACAATTAAAAAAGAAAAGAATGGCATCCACAGTCATCTGGAGTGAGAGTGATGGGCAGGGAAGAGCTGCAGGAAAAGCCTGGCTATATTTATTCAGGCTCTTCCTGGGTGGCTTGGAGAACTACCATTGTTTATAGCGTTGTAACTTCAAAGAAAGGGAGTTGTAGCTGCTGTCAATAGAAGCTTAAATTGCCTGATATGATGAAGGGGTTGGTTGACAATGCCAACCTTTTGTCAAAAGGTTTTGCTTCAAAATAATTGAAAATTGAAGGAACTATCTGATTTCCATAAATAGCCAGAGGCAGGAGAACTGTGTTGATATCAGGAAGGAAGAACACCCTCTTGCATTTCAGGTTCACTTTTCTCTTATTGGTAGGTAGAAGAGAAAAAGTGTAGAGAAGATTCTACACTTCCCCTTTTGGATTGTAAGACTAGAGGGAAATCTGGGATCAATGGGGTCAGAGCAATAAGCTCCCTCCAACTAAAGCTGCCTTTTAATCAAGGGTATTTTGGAATTTTTGCTTAGAGGAGAGTCTCAAATTTTTTGAGTTTGATTTACCTTGAGTCACCCTGGAATATTCATATTACTCTATGCCAGGGGAAGCTCTTTCTCCTTCTAAAGGCCTCCCCAATTGGCTGTGCTCACCAGTCTTTGAAGAGTGGGAATTGCTAAGAGAAAATATGCCATCTTTGCTATCATTTTAAATTTTCTCTGCCTATGTGTAAGTCCATTCATATATCAAATTCTGAAATGCTATGTGGGGTATTACTTAAAGTACTTTTTATTGGAGAATTGATCTTCCTTTACATCATAAAGAAGAGCAAGTGCTAACAAAATCTATTTTCTTTTAAAGAAATCATCATACTTTGATGACCACACAATTTGCTTTTTGAGTGTTGCTACCTTTTTGTCTTATTAAAAAAGATAGAAGCAATTTGGCAAATAAAAATACCAGTCTAATGTGGACCCCAGTAGGACATAGGCAGTCTTTGTTGTAATTTTTAACGTGGCATCCCCAGGGGTATAAACCAGAGGGTTTCTACTTCTGTTATAAGAGGAGCTTGAAAAAAGACAAAATAGACTGAGATCAGACCCTGGCCACAGCTAAAAGTGCTTCCTGTTTGTCTGTGTGATACCTGAGGCACAACTTGGCTTTGTCTCAACAAGCAGTTAAATTTAGGGTCAAACAGCATCAACAGTGTGGCTCAAGAGGAGTTACCACTCTGGCATTTATCACAAATCAAGGCCAGGCCACAGAGACCAACAGTCCAAGAATAACTACCCAATGTGGGTAGATTAGAGGAGATGGTTGGCTGGGGCCATAATGCTCTTCTTTGCTATTTTTTTTTTCTCCAAATGCTCAGACTTGTGCTTTAAAAGTTTGGGTGAAGACCATGTAATTTGATTGACCCATGTGCCATGTGTAGAAGGACTGAAAAAAATGGTACATCCTCTCCCTGTTCCTTTGCTACCTAATCTTTGAGTATTAAGACCAAAGATCCAAATGGAAAAAATCATGGTCTGTATCAAAGATTGTGTTCTGGCCCTGGCTGGGTATCTCAAGTGGTTAGAGCATCATCCTGGTACGTGAAGATTGTGAGTTCAATCCCAGGTCAGGACACATATAAGAAACAAACAATGAATACATGGATTGGTGGAACAACAAATCGATGTCTCTCTCTCTCTCCAATCAATAAAATTTTTAAATAAATAATTGTGTTCTGTTATCACTGGAGTTTTTTTGTTTTTGTTTGTTTGTTTGTTTGTTTCCATCAGAAACGAGAACCAGGCTTTTACAGAGTAGTCTAGAAGACATTCACATTTGGAAATCTTGTGATGTTTTTATGAGGTTCTATTTCCAAAGGCTCTATTCATGAGGAAAGTATTTTAAAAGTGCCATGACAACACAGGGCTTGTCCACCTACATAAAATTTATCCAAGATTATCACTCGGGTTGTTTTTCCTAATCACTTTGAATTTTTTATGTCATTTCATCTCTAATAAGAACAGCCACACCACGTGGCAAAGCCCATTGTGACCAAGTATTTCCACATGCCAGATAAGAGGGGATTTTTATAAAAAGGTTAACACCTCAATATTTACACTGAGAAATCACTTGTATTTGATTTATGGTGACAATAAAAAGAGGTTAGAAGCATATCAGAGAAATCAGAACAATGTGCATTCTATCACATTCTTATGCCATCAAAGGTACAAGGTGAAAATGCATGTCTGATGACGCAATATTCTTTTTACTGGAAAAGCCCCAGAAGCTGCTGGAAAGCTAGCTGTGGACAGAACCCTGGACCAAGGGCATTGCTGTGGATTTGCATACTGAGGTGGACACCTGACCAGCCTGTGACCTGAGAGCCACCCCTCGACTTCTGTTCATCTCAGTTCCATGACTCATAAAAACAGGAAAAACACCATCTGCTTCAAGGCAGTGTTAAATTCAAACAATGCTTATGAAAATAAAATTTTATTTTTAAAAATATAAATGTAAGCTATTTTCCCTATGCTCCAAAACTATCAAGATGAGTAAGATAAGGTGTGAAATAAAGAAACTGATGGCTTGAGAGACATTTCCATTTGGAAACATTGTGCTGTTTTCATGAAGTTCTTTCTCAAAGATTCTACTCATGAGAAAAGTTTTTTTAAAAAGTGTCATGAAAATACAAGACTTGTCCACTACCTAAAATTTCTTGAGGAGTTTTGCTCAGCTCCATGTTCATTTTTAAAAAAGATTCTAACCACTTGTTATTTTCCTCTGTCATTTTATAGTATTTCCAGGAGAATAGGAAAGCGCTGGTTCTATTTTAAATGTCACTAGTGTTACCAAAATAGCAGTGGCTGCATAAAGTCAGAAGGCTCAGGCCCAACTCCCAGTTCTGCCATTTGCTGGCAGCTGGTGACCAGATGACTTACACAATTTCTCTGGGCCTGAACTACTGCATCTGCAGTAGGAACCGGATTACCAACAGAGCAATGAGGTTGGCCATGAGGATCTGAGAATGGACGTATGTGTGACAGCAGCTAAGAATGCCCTCACATGTGGTGGGTGCTCAGTGAATGACTCCATCTCTCTTTCAAAATATATATATATCTTCCATAGGATGCTAGGACAGCCCTGTCCACTTGGTAGCCATTTGCCATCTGTGGCTATTAAGCACTTACAATTTGGCTAGTCCACATTGAGATCTGCAATCAGTGTAAAATATACATTGAATTTCAAAGATTTAGAATGAAAGAAAGAATGTAAAAATCATTTCATTAATAATGTTCATATTGATTACTTGTTGACATAGTATCTTATAAAATTATGTATCCTAATATATATGTTAGGTTTTATATGTACATTGGGTTAAATTTATAACATATATATATACAGATAGTATATATATCTATGAAATTTAATCCAATCTACACTAATAAAAGAGAAATATGTAAATTGACCATTCCTCCATGACACCCACCAGCCAATCAGGAGGGGATATGCAAATTAGCAGAACAAAGATGGTGGTAGCCCTGCCCCCCAGCCATTTCAGGAGCAGAGAAGTAGGGCAAGGCAGGATGCCTGCTATGAGGAGGAGGGTGGGGGTTGGGGACAGAGGGAGCTACAGGAACAGTGCTTCAGCCAGAGTGAAGCCTGCAGACTCCAGTGGGAGTGAAGGCGGAAGGTGGCAGCCAGAGCAAAGGCCTGGGTCCTGGGTGCCAGAGGAAAACTGGAGCCAGCAGCCAGGTGAAGGAAGGCCTATTGCACGAATCTTCATGCAATGGGCCTCTAGTATGTATATACTGTCTGTGTGTATGGTATAAGACAGTGGTTGGCAAACTGCATCTCGCGAGCCACATGCAGCTCGCAAGCCGCATTTGCTGTTCTGTTGACTAATGAGTTTGCTGACCACTGGTATAAGATATACATACATTGTGTGTTAAATACGAATATACAGTTAAATAATACATACATCATTATAATTTATTTCATCTGTCTTTTTAATGTTATTATATGGAAACTTAAATTACATATGTGATTTACAGTAGTTTTTCTTTTGTATTATGTGCTGCAAACATGAAATGTTGAGTTTCCACAAGCCAAATAAAGCTAGTTTTAATTATCTAGACTTTCTATGGGATCAATTATTTTTCCCCAAGCATTTCAATTAAAATTTATCTTCAGAATATAGTCTTATTAGATTCTGATCCACAAAGCAATCTGTTATCTTCTTAAATTAATGAATCAAATTATTTATTTTTATCTATATTTGAACAGTATCCTGGAGCCAAGAATCATAAACATAACAATTTAGGCATGTGTCAAAATATAACAGCCTAATACCCTATTCCAGGCCCATTTTTTGGAGCTGTACCATAATTTTTTGAGATATATATTTTCCCTATTTTGCATGACAGTTAAATGGATACCAATTTTCCCTAATAGTAACTTGGGAGGATTTTGCCATGAAAAGTGGTGCTTCACAGATTTTTGAAATTACCCCACTTGTTAAATTGGTGCATGTTAAGTAGCTACAGCTTTAAACTCCTCATTTCTTTACAGCCACATTCAGTGCACAGATTAGTTCTCCACTTCGATTATTGTGAAACATATTTCATGTGAGCCAGATCGATATCATTGTCCATCTCAACGAACTCTACGCCACTCCCAGTCAATGTGATGAGGTCTTGAGACAGGTGATTAATTATGCCCGTTGCTGGTTGCTCTCATACTCATGGTGCTTTAACAAATGAAGTCAAATCACCTGCAAGCAGTATGACAGGCACGTTGGAGGTGAGATGACAAAATGGACAAACAAACAGAAGTGATTCAGATGGTTGGCTCGGGGGTGATAAAAATTGGAGTTTATCTCAGTAACAAATGTGCAATGATATTTTTGTCTAGAATGTGTGAGATCAGAAAAGATGATAAAAACATACAGAGGTGGTAACAACTCACAGGGTATTTCAGTTAAGAACAAAGGATGGTTCTCTATATCTCTGAGTCTGGTTTTTGTTTTGTTTGTTCGTTTAAGTTTCTAGATTCCATAGATAAGTGAAATCATATAGCATTTGTCTTTCTCTGCCTGACTTATTTCACTTAGCATACTACCCCTCTAGGTTTCTCCATGTGGTTGCAAATGGCAAGATTTCAATCTTCTTTTTATTGCTGAGTATTAGTCCATTGCTGAGTAATAGTCCATATCTTTTTTATTCACTCATCTATAGATGTGATTTTTTGTGCTAACCCTCTGTTAGCACTGGGTTGGGGACAATATATTTTTTACATTCTCAGTGCCCCATTATGACATCAAGTTAAGATTGGGGTATTATTGCCATTGTACAAATGAAAATTGAAACTCAAAGGATGAAGATGACTTCTCAGTGCCTTGCAACTGGTAAGTCCCAAATGTGTTATTAGATCCCCATTTGGGTCATCCCTTCATATCATCTCTAAGAATTCACCTATATGCCCCAGAGCGTACACATACATACAGTAATGGAGGGGCATCCAGAGGCTGATTTTGAGGTTCAGGCCCACCATTCCCTAGAGTTCTTACCAAATACAACCCTAAGACTATGAGAAGCAGTGGATGAAGTGATATAACCCTTCTAAGGGTCAAGATACATGATTAGCAGCAATATTAATATTGGCTTCTGAACAATGGATGGCATGTTTTATATTTTTAATTAAAACATTAAAAACAAAAACAACTATTTATCCAAAGTTGTTCCTTTCCTAATTGCTCATTTTATTTTATTTCTTTTGGAACTATTTCTATCCTGATTCTTGAAACTGAATTAGGAGCCAAACTTATGTCTTTTAAACTGCATGTTTACAGTGATGATGATCACCAAGACAAATAAGCCTTAAATTTAGCTTTTTAAGGTTCTGTCATGACATTCTCTATTCATTTTACTTTTTGCAGGGATTTTTAAATGACAAAAAGGAAAGGATACATACATATATTTGCATTTAACTTGATTGAGTCCAGTGGGTACATCATGTACTGGTGTCCAGTTAAGAAGTGTAAATTGTTAATAATTAACTTTCAAATACTGCCAAGTCTTTTATCTTATAAAATTATGTATCCTAATATATATGTTAGGTTTTATATGTACATTGGGTTAAATTTATAACATATATATATATATATATATATATATATACACAAATAGTATATATATCTATGAAATTTAATCCAATGTTTTTTAAGTGGACCCATAGAAATAAAGAATCCTCTCTTAGAAGTTTAGTCAGTGTTTTACATAAAGTGAGTACCTGAGCAATAAGAATGGTTATGATTCACGTTTCCTTGTAATCCTGAATTCTCTACAGATTGTAGAAGTGAGGAAATTTGGTCATATAGAGAATGGTTGAAGGATTGGGTTGTCTCAGTCTGCCTGGTTCATTCATTTAGCATTTATTATAGGCCTGGCTTTGATGATACAATGATGAGAAACAACTGGCATTTTCACTTACTTTGTGCTGAGCACTGCTCTAAAACTTTTGCATATGTTTACTTATTTAATATCTGCATTATCTATGACATTGATATTGTTATGAACCGGTTTTACAGCTCAGGAAGGAAGAAAGGAAGGAAGGAAGGAAGGAAGGAAGGAAGGGGAGAGGAAGAGAAAGAAGGTAACGAGGGAAGGAAGGAAATAGGATGGGAACAAGGGAATAGATTATAGTTTTGCCTTCAGAGAGTGAGCAGTCTCATCAGAGAGCCAAACTGTAAACACCAAACAAGGAAGTAGATACATAATTACAAACTGAGAAGTGGCCATGAAGGAACTGAACTGGTGCTGGAGGGAGACGATCAAGGTAAGACCCTCCTTTGGAAAGGGGACCAGAAAGGGTCTTGGAGGAGGGGACATTCCAGCAGGTCAAACCACTTAAGATGAAAAGGAATCAGACTTGAGGGAAGGCTGCGGAGATCTGCCAGGCTAGACTGGGAAGGATATTTTCAGACACATAGAAAGACTTCAGAATTTATTCCAAGGTCCCCATGGGTGAAGAGGAAGCTAGGGCCCATTGAGCGAGAAGGGTATGATCAGACTTGCACTGGAGCAGAAAGCCAGATCCATGCCCACAGCCTGTGGGTTCCCACAGCTCTCCCTCTGTTACATTGTGCGTCTCCTGCTTTGTTCAGGAGCCTCAGATGCTGGGTCACTGGGATCTAAATGCTGCAGTTGCTCAGAGTGTGGACTCCCACACTTCAAAATGAAGCTAGTAGGTCCAGTCTCTTTGGCTTCCAAACTGGAATTTAAATTTAATTCCTATGAGCTCCCAGATGTTCTTACTTCCCAGCCTGACTCCATAGAGTTCAACTGATGTCAGAATTCCTTGCCATAATCTACAGTCATAGAAACTATAATTTCTTTCAGAAATACATACACGTACACATGTATGTATATGTCAAAAATTAAATCAATTATGCTTTTATTTTGGGGGGGTAGGCTGAAAAATGATGTTGATGAGTCACACAGCAGATAAAGGCATCTCTACCAAAGGACTATAAGGAATGAAGCAGTTTTCTATGCAACTTTGAAGCTCTATATATAAATGAATAAATGAAATCATAAATATATACATGAACCACTAAACACCCTGTTGTCTTCCTGCTCATCACTGTCAGGCAGAGGGGTAGAAGACATGGTGGAGACAAGCCACAGTTCTGTCCAGACATATGTGAGTTGGGTTCATCATTACACTCCTCAGGCGAGAAAACTGCTCTGTGCATGCATGGTTAGCCCTGCCCCTCCATAACAATTCCTCCTCGCCTGTCAAAAGGCCAGGATTAAACTGCTCCCCGACCTACTCAGATCTAAGGTGATCTTACACAGCCCAGGCAGGTACTAGCACCTGGGCAGCCCATTAAAAATGTAGAAAGAGCTTGAGAGTTTATAATTAAACCATTAACAATCAGACTTCACACATTCAGACTATAGACTTTCCAGGTGAAAGGAGGTCGTAGGTGGCAGGTAAAAATAAGAGACACATCTTTTTATTAGCAAGCTGGGCTCCACATCCTGCAGCTGAGCTGAGCTGTGCTTTGCTGGGGTTGCATTTATCTTAAAGAATTTAACCACCGGGACATCTCTCCCATCTCTCCCAGTTGTTTCTGCTGGGTTCCCTTCTGCCCTCTCTGAGAACATCTTTTCCTTCTTTTTTTTTTTTTTTGGCTCTGCTTTCTCCTTCTGGCCCCAATCTCTGTCCTCAGTGAAGACACTTAGCCTTCAGTTGCTTATGCTCTCTCTAGAGGTTCAAAAAAGACACTATTGATGGTTATCTGGTATCTGGTGCTGTGCCCAGTCCAACAATTCTGTGATGTAAGCTCAATTCTTATCCCTGTTTCATACCTAAAGATGTTGAGGTTCTGAGAGTTGAATGCATTGTTCAAGGTCACATGATCATGGGGGGGGGGGCAGGTGCATAGGGTTGGAGCACAAATCTGAACCCAGTTAAGTCCCAAACCAAAGAAAGCCAAAGCCCTACCACTATGCTGTTCTTTCACCCGAGATCCAATCCTAAATTCCCTGTTGTCTCCTGGACACCTATATCAAGATGTCGCCAAGAGCTACCAACTCAACACATCCAAGCCTGATTGGTCCAATCCCTCTCCGTCCTCCTAGGATGGACAATTTAGAATCATCAGGATGCGGAATTGTGGCTCTTTCTTCTTTCAAACAGCTTTCACTTGCTGTTTTTCTCTGTCCCTTCTATGTTGCTCTAACTCATCCTGACCACTGGACAGTAGCCACAGCCACCCAGGTGGCACAGCCTCCTGATATGCCAACTAGCAGAAATTAAATGGGTGTTTAAACAGAAAAGTCAGAATCTCAGTCCCACTTCTGTCCATTTCAAGCTAGGGGATCTTGACCAATTTGTCACACCTACAGCAGCCCCTCAGGGAGGTCATGAGGGTTAGAAATAATGCATGTTAAATGTACATTGAGATGCAGACACGTAAGAGAGTCCCACTAAATAATAGAGGTTTGCACTTGCCTCTGAGTGCCTCAGTTTCCCCCACATATAAAAGGGGAGCAGTGGTATATGCCTCATAGGTTGGTGGGGAGATTAAATGAGTCCCCATTCGTGGTCCATGAAGCAGCACTGGCACACAGTGAATGTCATGAAAGCATCGCTGTCATCACCACCCAGGGTCCCTGCCCTCTCCTCTTTCTGAAGGCACACAGCACACTCACATTGCCTCCCTGCTTGATACATAATGAACATACGCGTTTCCCCTCTCCATCTAGGAGTGAGCTGACTTGCATACTCACTGATTTCGCCCTCTAGTTTTTGGTCTGCTTGGCTACACACAGTAGGGCCTCAAAAATACCAACTGAATATCTCTGAAGGACTGTGCTCTTCTCACAGGGATTCTTTAGATAGCAATTTTGTTTTCCTACCCTTTTCTTTCTTTCTTTCTTTCTTTCTTTCTTTCTTTCTTTCTTTCTTTCTTTCTTTCTTTCTTTTTTTCTGGACTTCATTATGGACACATCTGGGCAGCCTCACAGGCTTATTTCGAGCCTTGTAAAATGACTGGAGGGGGGAGATGAACATCCTGTTCTGCTGGAGTTGAGCAAACTGAATGGCACAGCAGCCTCCACTGTGCTGTACAGAAGCAAATGGCCACAGGGAACTTTGTCAATAATGTGCCCAGACAGCAGCAAATGAGAAATGGCCAGGCTCCAAGGGCTTGCCTCCAGACCAGTGTATCCAAAGCTGAGTCTCATGGTATTGAACCCTGACCTCTCAACCCCTCAAGGTGGAGTTTGCCCACAGAAGGGCCCAGAATCCCTTCTGCTCTGCCTTAAGATAAATACATAACGTTTTCCTTTCCGGATTTAAAGATGAGCCACCTATCATGATGAACAATTTTCCATCTAAATACAGTCCATTCCACATACAAACCCCCTTTGTGAATCTCTGTACCATTTACTTGTTCCTAAGAAGCACTTGGTGCTGCACATCTGGCAATTTTGTTGCTTTATGTACTTTCTGTCATTTATATCATGAGTTAGTGAGATGCTGTGAAAATGACCATGGCTAAGTAAGAGGAAAGCTTGCTTTTGTGGTACCAGTGGGTTTTTGAAATAGTATCTGTTCACCAATACTCCACTTTATTTGAAAACGTCAGTGGCACACTGTGGATTCATTTTAGCTGGCTATCTACCCTTAACTCACAGATTCACAGAAATAAAGGAGAATTATGGAGTTTGTCCAGCCCAGGGATGGCAAATAGATTCCCTATCCAGGAACATCTCTAAGTGATGGATAGGTGGCAGCTTCCAGAAGCACTGTATTGGAAAAGATTCTCAGGCCACGCCAAGGGATAATGTGTAATATTTGCCATGGGTGTTGTGACAGAGTAGGACAATGCTCATGCCACTGGTTTGCCATCCCAGACTGTTTAACCCTCTAATCTGCAAATGAAGAAGTCACATGATTTTTTCCAAATCACAGCACTGGCAGGTAAGCAACCCTCACACTGCCAATTGTACTGTCTGCTCCCCAGCTGTGGAATCTGTTACTCCTCCACCCATGCTCCACCACTCAACAAAATTAGCAAAAAATCAGGGTATGGAGAATGTGGCTAATGGAAAAAGGCAGTGAGAATCACAGGCTTTGAAAAACTAGGTAAAACCAGGCCAGCAGGTAGGAGAAAAGGCTATGTGCACCAAGCATAGGGCACGTCATTTTTATTGATACTAGAGGCCAGGTGTACAGATTTGTGCACTGGTGAGCTCCCACAGTCTGGTCTGAGCCCTCTCACAATCCGGACCCCTTGGGGGATGTAGTAGTGCCTGAAGCGGCAAGTGGTGGGGGAGGAGCCCAAGCCTGGGTGGGCGCTGTGCTGCTCCCGCTCATCCTGGTTCCGCTGCACCTGCCACTGCCACTGCCACTCCTCTGGCGCCCCTCAGTCAACTGAGTGGCACTCCCACTGTGGGAGCACACTGACTACCAGTGGGCAGCTCCTGCATTGAGTGTCTACCCCCTGGTGGTCAGTGTACGTCATATTGACTAGTCAAATGGTCGACTGGTTGAACAGTCAACCAGTCACTTAGGGTTTTATATATATAATTTTGCCATTTTGCTAGGTGTCTTCTTTTCTATAATCAAGAAGCCAGAGTCTCTGAGCTCCTGGTGAAGGAGAAGTAGGTGAATCCATGGTAGCAATTGATGACATAATCAGGAAGCCTCAAGGGAAGCTTGTGGCACTCCTAAAGTATGTGCACATGTATGCAGGTGCAAGATGAGCACCCCTGTGCATCTGGAAAAGAATGGGCAGCAGTGCAGGCAAAGGAGCAGCGACCTAAGCAATGGCCGCCTTGCTACACAACTCTAGTGGACCACTGCGGTTCTTGCCTGCCCAACATCCATTTTGCTTCCTTGGATAATAGGTTTCTAATTTACTGTAATAAGTAACCCTCTTTCACCCTCAGTCTATACATTTTAGGTGAGGCTGATTCTGCTCTGGGTTTAGTACAAATCATACGACCCAGACTTAGCCAACCAGAGAATCGTGACCAAATGGGCACAGCGATTGTTACATGGATAGATGCATGATCTAATGAGAACGAATAAGATTCAATTTCAAGCTTTTGTTGGCAGTATCAGGAAGAGATGGTCTCTTGGGCGACTTCAGACTAGGAGAAAGACGTGGAGCTACCGAGACCTCCACATTGGGAAGCAGGGAGGGAAGTAACTGTCTAAGAGTGAAGCCAATAGAAGGAAAATGGAACCACGAGATAAATAAGAACCAACGCTGATGCCATCATTTGGGAACTGGTACATAGCCATGCCTAAAGGCAGAGCTATCTCAGAAATATCACAATTACACAAGCCCACAATCCCCATCCCCACAGCCTCCCACCAATTTTTGAGTTGGGTTTCTGTCATATGTAACAACAAAAGAATCTCAGCCAATAATAAACCAAATTTTCCACATAAGACACACAAACCCCCAAGTTCCTCCTTGGACCCAAGTTATTCCAAACATCTGAGTTACCTGCAAGGAGCCCTGGATGTCTTTACCCCCGACAATCACGAGTTCTGCCATGTCTTCCGCATGGGGAGTCCGGGCATGGACGAAAAGTGTCTTGCCCACCGCAGTTACGTTCCTCAGGGCGACTAAGCCACCTTCATTGTTCACCTTGAAGTATGGGCTTGAGACCTCATAGTGTAGCTTGTCATTTCCCTTACAGTCACTGAAGTTCACTGGAGAAAACAAAACCAAACAAACCAAAACAGAAGGAGTGTGAGTAGGTTGGGCAGCTTAGTCCTAAAGATATCTCTGACCATTAAATGTGAATTATCATTACCAATCCCAGATCCACGAATGCTGCCCCTTGTCCCACAGTTTCTCCTTTGTACCCTTGTGACTTTGATCATTGCTGAAGATCTTCACTCCGTCAAGACCCATCTTTGCTAACCTCCCATGTCCAAGGCAGGTGCTAATCAATGAAAACACAGAGATAAACAGACCACATCTCTGCCCTTGAATGTAGTGGGTGAAGTACACAGTGATGTTTAGGAATGTATGAGGTGCTGTGGCAGAACCAGGTTGCTCAGGAGCCTTGAGGCACAGCTCCATGGAGACAATGAAGCCCCCAAGAAGTGGAGGGCATGGTAGGTTATTCAAAGGCATGGGAATAGTGGTGGTGAAATAACAAAACAGACTCAGGAAAGAGAACTAACTTGGTGCACTTTGAGGTATAATTGAAATTGGACAAAAATTTTGGGGATAATGAAGGAGAAGTTGGAAAAGGAAGTTGAAAATGTTCCTTTGGAGATACATTGGGAAACACCACTGAGTTAGGGTGCCTTAGACTATTTTTAGTGTTGACATGGTCAAGGTCAGGTACATGTTCTGGTTCCAGTGTAGGACAGTGTTTACCATGGGTTGGGATGCATCAGAATTCCACGGGAGCTTTTTAGAAATCCCAAGGACCCAATCTAAGGAAGCTAATTTAGTGGCTCTGGGCTCTAGAGAGTGATTTGGAGAAGGTGAGGAGAGGCTAAGAAAACCAGTTAACTCAATGTTATACCAGTGATGCCTGGCCCAGATGTAGGCAGTGGCTGGATGGCAGTGAGCGAGATCCCTGTAGTTGAATGCTAAGTCATGTGTGAGAGGGAACAGGGAAGAGCAGCCCTCCTGGGGAAACCACATGAGCACAGGGGCATTACCAGGAGCAGCAGCTGTGACAGCTGGTCACGCTCCCCTCTATGGTGTGCCTGTGGCTGGTACATGATTCTGTTTCCACAGGCATCACAATCCACTGTCTGCACGAGTTTGCCTGCCTGCCTTCTTCGGTAGACTGCCAGGCCCTTGGGTGGAAGCATAGTATTGCATGTACTACTTGCATTCCTCCTCCCCCCACTTTTGTTTTCTTAGCTCTTTGCTGAACTGATTTGTCTAGCAAACCTTTAATTGAATCACAGCATAGGTCTAGAAAAGTACATAAATCAGAACGTACATCTCAACGCATTTTCAGAAAGCAGGCATACACGTGGACCCAGCACCCAGACCTAGACACAAAATATTACCAGTCCTCCTCTTTTTCTCCCTTCCTGAGTAAAATCCCTACACTCCTCCCTGGAGGCTGTACTGTACTGACTTCTGAAGTCATAGTTTGACCTGTATTTGCACTCATACAAATGGAATGATGCAGATTGGGCTCTTTTGTTCTGGATTCTTTCACTCAGCATTATGTTTGTAAAATTCAACCGTGTGGCTGCAAGGCAGAGCTGCTTATCCTAATCACTATAGAGTATTTTAGTATGTGGCTATGCTGAGTTTATTTACCTGTCCTCTTGCTGACAGGCACTGGGCTACATCCAGTTTAAGTCTCTTAAATATTGCTACTAGGAACTCTCCTGTGTCCAAGCACACTGTTAAAGCCATATAAATTTCTGATGAACTGAGCTGATTTTTCTTTCCTGGGAAAATAATTCTTATGGTGGTAATAATCATATTAGCTGATAATAATAATGGCTAACACAAATTTAACACTTCCTGCATGCCAGGCTCAGTGTTAAGCAGATTATCCTATTTAATCTTTACAACAACAATGAAAGAGGCACAATTTTTATTCCCTCCCGCCCCTCCCCCCCCACACACATTATAGATCAGGCAACTTGTGCTCCAAGAAGGCAAGGGGGGGTGCCCAACACACAAAACCAAACCTGGTCCCTTTGCCCTTCACCACTATACATTCTTAAAACTGACAAACCCCATGTAGAATAGATCCCTCTTGGAATCCCATGAGAACCTGAATATAATGACCTGAGTACCCTGTTTGGTCCTGCTCCCAAGTTCCCACCCAGCCCTGATGCCTGTTGCATGGCGTTGCCTCGAGTTCCCTCTGCGTTGGGGCTCCAGAGGCTGCCCTGGCTACCACATCAGCTTCAGGGGCATCGTTGAGTGGACCCACAAGTGGACTTTTGGGACTCTGCAGTTCCCAACACTTGCTCACTTCCTCTGACCATCTTGTTTCCCACGAGTAATGGGCATGCCCGGTTTCAGTTTGTGGAAGTGAACTGTGAAGCAGAGACATGACCATTGCTTTCATGGTCATCATCAATTAAGCATTCATCCCCTGGGGCACACTGCTCAAATGACAGGGCCTGCTGGCAACTTGTTGCCTGAATTTCCAAGGTGTTGATTCTGGCCCTGGCCCCTGGGCAGGATCAGAGCAGGCAATCTCGGCTGGGGAGAGGCGGGAACACAAAGTATACAAAAGTCTGTGGGCATTCTAGTTTCACACCTACCTCTCTTACTTTCCCTTTTTCTCTTTCCTTCCTTTCTCCATCCCTCCCTTCCTTCCTTCTTTTTTCCTTCCCTTCCCTTCCTTTCATTGTTCCTTTCCTCTTATATTTCTTCTACAAATATTTACTGAGAGCATACATTATACGAGTTGCTTGGATTATAGACATTAATCCAAAACCTTATAAGTGGTAAGAGACCTATTCCAGGCAGATTGAAACATAACATGTGCAAAGGTCCTGTGGTAGTCAGGGAACTGTAAATAAGCCAGTGAGATGGGCACAAAGAGCAAGGAAGACAGCAAGGAAGAGAGGGTGGAATAAGCCGGGCCTGGACAGTGTGGGATCTGGAAGGCCACAGAAAGGCTTATTCCCTGAAGGTAGCTTTGGACCCTTCCATTATGAATATATAACTGACTGCTTCCATTTGAGTCTCATACAACTATGGATCCCCACTGAAAACCAGCACCAAGCCCCTCCATGTCTGGGCTGTCTGCTGGCCTCCCTTCTGGCCTCTGTCTTCACTCAGAGCCCTACAAATGCACACACCTGTGCCTCCCTACACCCACTGTTCTGCTCTACCTTTTTCCTCATATTGACTCCTCTGGGAGAAGGTACTCCCCTCCTTCTTCACCCTATTAACTGTTAGTCATTCTTTAAGATTAAGCTCAGGCAACCTCTCCAAACACCCTCTTTGTGTTCCCAGAGTTCCCTGCACAGAGGGTCTTGCACATCATGTTACATCAACATGTCCACTTTATATATCTGTTTTTCCCATCAGAACCAAAAGTAGAAGTTGAATCTTACTCTTTCATTCATCTCTACATCTCCAGCAATGAGCAGAATGCTTTTCCATACATGAGACTGTAAGTAAGGATTCCATTTAATTTGATAACTCTTCAGGGGCAAAATGATGCTCTAGTGGTGGTGGATCAGGACTCTCTCCATTCTGGGAGAAGAAGACACTGTAGGCAAGGCCAGTACCGGAATGAAGGCCCCTAGTCTCCCTAATCTTGGTTGAGCCCAGTAGGAGAGATGAGTAAGAAATGAAGGACTTAGCCATGGTCTCCCTGTATTTCCCCAGTCCCTGGATACATCAATTCCTGAAAGCACAGCCTACCATTCTTAGCTTGGGCTTAGCTCATTGGTAAAGTCAGGGGTGGTGACTTACCTTTCTTCTTGATTCTAATAAAGCTTCACACAGTCCTGAAGCATAGTTGGGATCAGTGTGTGCACGTTGAATGAATGAATTGTGGGCGCGGCTACAGTGTTTGGACAGGTTCAAGCCTTGGACTGATGAGAGGGCACAGTCTTCTTGTGGCCACATGCAAGTCCCAGCTTGGAGGGCAGAGCTCTCCCAGCACAATTATAGCCAACAGCTGTAGTTGTAAGCTTGAACCTATGGTCCGAACACATGGCCCCACGTGCCTGAGTGCTGTGGGCTTGATAGAGTTCAGGTGCATGTAATTGAATAGGATCGAAACCCACGAGAATGCTGTAAACATCTTGACCATGGCCTTACTTTGCCTCATGGAAATCTGGCTATAAAATAAAGACACGGCTTGTGGGTGCTGGCGCTGTCTCTCAGGAAGCAACGTCCCACCGAGACTCAGCTTTCATTCTCTTGTTTGTCTTTTCTAAGCCTTTCAGCCACCCCCACTCAGGTTCACCCTTGGCCATGCCAGCGCGGCACAATGAATGTTTTAAAAAATAAAGGTAACATCTACCATTTCTTGAGTGGCGTCTGAGTACCAGTCTCTGTGCCAACAACTGTGCATTCAGGCTCTTCCTTTAGCCTCATAGCAATTCTGATCTGCAGCAGCATTTCCCAGGTTTAAAAATCATCTACCCACCCCCAAAGTCTTTTTAGATATTTTTGCCTAAATGCCACTACTCTCATGAGATTTTACTGTCACAGATAACTGTTTACTTTAATGTACTGTATATTGGTTTATTTACTGTATGTGTATCTGTACTTTGCTCACATACAAAAAGTACCATTGGGCCTCTCTCCAAGAACCCATGTCACCCCTTTGGGGGCAATGCAGCTGCACTAGAATGTACAGTCTACAAGCATCGTTCCCATTTTACCAGAGGAGAGACCAAGCCTTGGGGAGATTGACTACCTTGCTCAAGGTCACACATCCTGAAAAGGTAAGAACATGTCCCGGGTCTGACCTGTCTGCAGTTCAAGTTCTCAGCACATCCACATCCTAGGAATGGATACTTGAGAGGGAAAGGGTCAGGTGCCCCATCCCGACCCCTCCAGGACTCTCACTAATCCCTCAGGGGTCATCAGAGGTACCAGGTGAGGACATAATGAGAGACCAAATCTACATCCAAGACCTGGCACATAGGGGCTGCTTAGTACAGTCTAGCTTCTTTCCAACTGGCTATATCAAGTAGCTAAGGGTTGCATAATTGGGTATTTTTATGTTAGACATATTTTACCAATTCAGGAGCGGGTGCTTTAGACTGTGGCTCTTTTTCAAGGCTACGATAATCACCCGGAGAGCATTTAAAAAATAGCAATACCTACCCCAGCCCGCAACCAAGATTCTGATATACTTGGGCTGGGCTGGGGTCCTGGCACTGGTATCTGTTTACAGCTCCCCAGGTGAATCTAATGCAACCAGGACCAAGAACCGGGACTTTGGACAATGAATGGCTTGTCAAGATGCCAGGTGTCCACATTTTCCGCCTCCCCTGGCACAGAGAGGAGGTTGGAGAACCGGCATGCCAGGAACTGCTATCCTCATGCCCTTAGGAAAGCATTTCTAATGGTAGGGTCTCTAAGCCCTTTCCAATCCTGGTTATATGTAGCCGAAACCCTGTGACCTTGGGCAAAACACCCATCCTCTTTCTGCCTCAATGTCTTCCTCTGTAAAGTGGGACAAATACTAGTACTTCCCTCACAAGTGCTGTAATTCTTGTGATGAGCATTAAGCATGATAATATGTACCTACATGCATAGAGCACTTAAGACTTTGGTGCTCCATGCATTAAAATGAGTATTATCATTATTCCTGTAATTCTGGGCATTAAAGAGACTATCTTTTTTCCTTTTCCTATATAGCTTCCTTCTTCCAGCTGTGAATTTTCCACTTGCCTTCTGCGTCCTTCCACCTCTTTCTAGTCAGGTACCTGTGCTCCAGCCTGCTGGCTGTGTGTGGTTACCATGGAGATGGTTACTATAGGCATCTCTGTGGAGGTTAAAGGAGCGAGGCAGATGATTATGATCCCACCTTGCCCATCTTTGACTCCCCCTCCCCTGACTTGTTTTGGCAAAGCCCTACTTATCTGACATCAGAGGTTGTGAAGGAAAAATACCATCAAAGGAGTGAAATTATGGTGCTTTACCCATAGTAGATTCAACAAAGTTTTGTTAAATATTCTTCAAATGGATTGTTTAAAAAAAATTCCTACAAATCTAGGATATCGTTTTTCCTAAAAGAATGACTACACTGAGAGCTTTACATTGGTGATTGCAATGAGTTTCACCTTATCAGTGTGAGGTAGGTACTTTTTCTTTTCTTCTCTGGAAACAGACTTAGTGAGGTGATGAGGTTAAAGCCACACAGACTATGCTAGGCTTCCTAGGCAAATGCATCCTTTCTTCAGCCATTCAGCTTCCAATCTCACAGTTTTGCCACACTTTCATACCTGATCTATTATTCACTTAATATTTTTCTTTTAATTGAATTGCATTGCTTATTTATAAGATTATTTGAAGATAACCTTTATAAATATGTGCTGGATTGCCAGAGGTATTTTTAAATAATGTTAAACAAATCTAAGGAGTCAAACAAAGACATATATTTGTTCTTGTATGTACTAAAACCCTCACAGTTATGTGCATTCCACCTCCATAAATGCTGGCCTAAGCCACATTCCTCTCTGACCATCCTTCACTTAAACACATTCTTGCCTGGCTCCACCCTATTCAGGTTTATAATCTAGAAGGGTTCTGGTATAATCTAAGAGGATTTCTGATATTTGAAATGATATATCTAATATAAATAATGCAGACTTGAGAAAGACTTAGAAAAGGCACAAATCTAGTACATGCAATTTTGTAAATACATAAATGACAAACCTGAAATAGAATATCTAATAAAAAAGAAATAATTCACCACACTGTTATTCTCTGGAGGAGAAAAAAGCCTTTGCTTCATACCAATTATATCTCACCGTATCTTCCCTATCAAAGGGTTCCACTGACAGCATCAACCTGTATCATGATCTCAGATTATGAATTTTGTTGACACAATATGTCAATGTGTCCCAAACTTTTAAAGAGATTGGGCCAGTGCATGGAACATACTAAGGATAAAATTAAATCATTTATGTCTATCTATTTTAAAAATATTTGTTTCTATAGAGCCAACCTCCTAAGTAGCTCAGAATGATTCTATGTGAATAAATGCAAGGAAAATTCTAGCAAACAATTAAACTTGTGAACACATATTCAAAACCTCTATCTGAGGGGGTGATGTACTATCTGTACTACTGGGAACCTACAAAGGACTTCCTTACATAGTTTATCACTGTGGCATTTACAATAGCTTCTGGAAAGAAAAAATTATCCATATAATACATGGTACACGGGGATTTATTGGAATCACTTGCACAACATCATTCTTTGAGATAATCTTTGAACACCCCAGGAGAAAGAGGGAGGAAGTAAAAACTCCCCACCTGGGGGAAAAATGCAAATTAGACAAATGGCACCACTCAGCGTTTCAATTATGCTTTCAGCATGTTTCCACTCAAAATGTCCTCTGGGCTTAATGCAAATGTCACAAAAAGACAAACTTTAGCTGGGAGACAAAACCACAATTGAAATGGGAAATTTGGCACGTGAATTAAGGGGCTTAATCTTCCTGATCTTGATTTTATGCTTTTCTATTTCTTTCTTTTGAATGTAGTTCTTAGGGATGAAAATCCAAAAGGCATGGATTTATTACCATCTAGAAATGTGTGAGGGAGCAAATTAAGCTGCATTAGGATCCCAGGAAATATGAAAATGTTGAGGGATTTAAATTTAGCTGCAAAATATAGAGTAGTCCTACTCATGTAGATAGGTATGAACTAATACATGGAATTTATTCTTACAAGTGTTTTGGGTCAATCAACTCATATCTCAGATGGGCCAATGGTCCTCCTACGTACATTATATATACATATTCATAGAGACTTGCAAATTGGTTGCAAGTTGTAGGGCCTCTCAGAGTTGGTGGTCAGACTCTGCTTGTGCAGTTCTGTGAGGATAATGTGAAAATCAGTCGAACAACAGACTCTGAAACAGTCATCCTGGGAGTTGTAGCCATTGACAGATATGCTTGGATCACTTCTACAAATTCAAACTCATACAACAGAAAAGAGTGGCTTTATTCAGCAGTGTGCTCATAACAGAAAAAGTCCTGATTTGTGGCATTTGCCAATGCTTATGGTGTAAATATTCTAAACATAGCTGATATCAGCTAGCAATGTGCTTTCAACTGGCTTGCAAATTTCTAAAAACTTAGCAATCAGCTCTCAGGAGTGTAAGTACTAGCTGGCTCCAGCACACCACGGAGACCAGGCAATGACTGTGCAGAAGAGTATAAATACTTTGCTCTCCCTCAGACTATACCAGATATCCCAACACTCCTGACCTAGTTAGTAAAACAGAATTTAATTGCTTTATCAGTAGGGAGGGCTGATCTGCAGAATCTTTGCTGGGGCATGGAAAGCCAAGCCTTTCTGACAACTGAAGTAGTATTTAGTTCAGAAACGTCAGATGGACTCTCCCCAGGATACAGACCATCACTTAATTGTTTCTCACATCTTTGATAGCCCACTGGCACCAAGAGTGCTTAGTCCAGAGGCTCTTTGGACTTGCCCAAGTGAGAAAAACAGAAAGCATTTCCTTTGGCTCCCCTGAATACCCTCATTTCTCAAGCACTCTGATCAATCAAGCCCTCATGAACATATGTTCAGTTCACGGGGCCAGATGCCTGTATGATACAGTAGCGCATCCTCCAGCTTTGATTCATTCTACCCTCCTGATTCTTGAATGCCATGAACTGAGTCCTGTGTTCCATGTTTCACCTGGAGTCGGTGCTGATATCCACAGAGCTTCTGTAAGGCTCTGGGCACATTCCTAACTATGACTGATTAATCGTGGAGTAGATTTCCCTCCAAAGCCTTTGTAGATTTGATAGATGCAGAATGCACATAAAATGGTCTTAATACCATGTCATGTGTCAATTCCAACTTTGATAAAATAGAGTTTCAATGCTATTGTGTCAGCCAAAGATATAGTGAATGATTCTGTCAAGTGATCTACAGCAGAAACCTATTTTATGTAAACCCTTAAGAGCTTTCTCTTGGAGAAAAGACAAACCACATCTGCTTTCAGGGAATTTTCTCTGCCAACGATTGAAAACTGAGCTGCTAGCTCTGAATCCAGTCTTTTCTGACAGGGTCTTACATTTTCCTTTTGCTACAAATTCCTTAAAACATGGCAGTTTGTTTTCTGGAAGAATTCTGTGCATTGTCTATCTCATGGTGGTTATAGTCAGCATGAATCTGTATTTCAAATTGGAATTACTTTATATGGCATAGTGCCCAACACAGTACACATTAACCTTGTTTGTTGAATGAATAAATAGCAGAACTACAACTTGGCAGCTAAGTAAATTTGAAACCCCTCAAACAAAACAGAATGATGGCCCAAACTCATGTGATTATTTGAGTGAGTCGATTTGAAAGGCACCTGATCAGAACAGTGAAACCAAAATCACAAATTCTGCAACTGTGAGAACCACTAAGTCTCAGATTTACATAGATCCCCCTCAGATTTTTGCATTATTAGCATAATGACTCTTACATATCTCTTAGGGTTTTTATTTTTATTTTTATTTTATTTATCTACTAATTATGTGCACACATGTCTTCCTCCCTATGAATGTCAGCACGGTAGGTTAGTGAGAAGAGAAATTTGCTCTACTACAACTTTCCAGATACTTGGCAGTTGGAATTGTCTGGAGACAGAGTGTAGCCAAGTGTTCTGTCTGAGCCTACACTGAGACTCAGATCCTGATTATGTCTGATGCTCTGGCAGTCTCTGATTTCCCCAGTACCTCTCTACCACATAGGGAGGAAGGAAACTTTAAAGAGGACCATTTCTGTATGACCACCTAGAGAGATACAGAACCAGAAGGAATATGGAGAGAAGAACACAGTATTGATTTCTTAGTCCAGCCCCATGGGTGTGCAGTATAGAGAGAGAATACGCTAAAAGAATAAGAATGAATAAGAATAAGAATAAGAATAAGAATAAGAATAAGAATAGGAATAAGAAAGTTCAAAGATTCACACACCACAGATGATTTGGGTACCTCAAGCACTGTTACTCTGGTTCCTAATTACAAAATATTATGGTGAATGGCAACTGGCCCTATTTCTGAACAAAAGACAGCTTGGTTTTGCTCTGTCTGGTGCAATGAAAATTAAGCAGCTTACAGCCTTTTGGCATTGTGAAGGGTTTATAGTTTGGGGGATCCTAGAGATGGACTTTGAGAAGCAGCTTTCCTACAGAAGGCAATGGGGAGGCACTCCCTTCAAGAGCTTCCCAGAACCATCCTATCTAATAAAAAAGTAATATGCAAGTTAACCATTACTCTGCTACACCCACAAGCCATGCCCACCAGCCAATCAGGAGCGAGCATGCAAATTAACCCAACCAAGATGGCTGCAGCCACTGAGCAAGCAGGAGGCTTGAGTTTCCCCAGCAATGGAGGAAGCCAAGCTTTCTGCACACCCTGGCTGGTCCAGGCCTCCACTCAAGGCTACAAAGTTTCAATTATAGAAGATAAATAAATCCCAGGTACCAGGGCCTCCACTTGGGCCACCGGGGGGCATGGCCAGCCTGGAAACCACCACAGGCCCCTCACTCAGGCCGCCCCATACCCCAAGGGAACCCCCACCCTGATCCAGGATACCCTTCAGGGCAAACCAGCTGGCCCCCACCCATGCACCAGGCCTCTATCCTATCTAATAAAAGAGTAATATCAAATTGACCATCACTCCAACACACAAGATGGCTGCCCCCATGTGGTCAAAGATGGCTGCCCCCATGTGGACACATATGGCCACCACAAGATAGCCAGCAGGGGAGGGCAGTTGGGAGGGACCAGGCCTGCAAGGGAAGGCAGTTGGGGGTGATCAAGCCTGCAGGGGAGAACAGTTAGGGGTGACCAGGCTGGCAGAGGAGGGCAGTTGGGGGCGACTGGGCCTGCAGAGAAGGGTGGTTGGGGGGGACCCAGGCCTGCAGGGGAGAGCAATTGGGGGGGACCAGGCCTGCAGGGGAGGGCAGTTAGGGGTGACCAGGCCTGCAGGGGAGGACAGTTAGGGATGACCAGGCCTTCAGGGGATGGCAGTTAAGGGCAATCAGGCTGGCAGGGGAGCAGTTAGGCATCAATCAAGCTGGCAGGGGAGTGGTTAGGGGGTCATCAGGCTGGCAGGCAGAAGTGGTTAGGGGCAATCAGGAAGGCAGGCAGGTGAGCAGTTGGGAGCCAGCAGTCCTGGATTGTGAGAGGGATGTCCGACTGCCCGTTTAGGCCCGATCCTACTGGGATCGGGCCTAAACGGGCATTCAGACATTCTCGAGGGGCCCCAGATTGGAGAGGGTGCAGCCTGGGCTGAGGGACACACACCCCCGTGCATGAATTTCATGCACAAGGCCTCTAGTTAATCAATAAAGAAGCCAGAGGAGAGATCATGGAAGAATTGAATGTGAGTTTGTATGAGATTCCCTGGGTTCTTCCAGAAATAACTGGAATAAGAGTCAAGAGAGGAGGGCCTGCTGAAGTCCTACACCTGTAGGGGAGAGGAGTTATAAGTAGGTGCAGTGCACACTTTAATATTTGCATGGCCTCTTTATTGTCCAAATATTGGTAAAGGCTGAAGAAATTCAGGACCATTGGAAAGTCTTGTTCTTCCTGAGTGAAAAATTTGCTTGTCACTGGATACTTTCAAGTGGAACCGCAATGACTATTCGGCAGAAATATGGAAGAGATTCTAGCATTGGATGATGTCTCTTACAATCTGAAATTCTATTATTCTAAATCTTAACATATTCATCCATTATGCCATAAAAATATAATTTGTTCACTTACAGTGTTGCAAGACAGTAGGCAGCATGGGATAAATGCCAACATAAAGATAAATAAGGCATACTATCTTCCTCCATGACGTATTCAGAATCTAGAAGGTTGGGGCACACAATCTTTTGGAGGGGTGCCTTTTGAAGGATGGTTATTCATTTCTACACTGTGTCAAAAGGCCAAACAAGCACCATAAGTTAGAAATTACAAGCAGGCAGATCATAGTCCAATATAATAAATTATTTCTAGAAATGGGGGAAAGTCAACAAATAAGCAGGGTCATCATTACCAGATGCATTCAAGGTGATGGATTATCAAGTATAGCTCACTTTACTGAGGAGTTGCACTCTCTAAAAATTGCTTAGAAAGCAAACTTTTGTATAATTTTACAATATTTTATTATAAAATTGAATGTGTTCTTCTAGACAATATTTGGCCTTATGTCATAATAAAATCATATTTAAGAATGCAATAACACATTAGAAACATTTGAAGGAAAGAATGATAACTTTTCAGGTAAATATTGATACTAATCTATAAAGCAAATAGTAAAAGTATGCAAATAACATGGGCAAGTGTTTAAATTGGTTCTGAGTGTTTAAAGATCTAATTACAATGATGCCCACCTGCAAAACTGAGCACTGCGGATCTAAAGGTCCATTAGTTCTGACTTAATCTCTCCCCTAGAACTCTGGGCAGATGATCAGCTCTTCTCTCTCTAGGCTCTGTAGGATCTCTTGGGCTTTAGAAGGGCTGAGGATGATTTGGGGATAAAGGCAGATAGGAGTGAAAATAAGTTAAAATGTGGAAGATGAGCAAACAAACAAACAAACAAACAACAATTCTGCAAAAAGAGTCTTCAGGGGATGTATAGTGAATCAGTTTCTGATGTATCAACACTAAAATAGATGTATAAAGTGCTATCATGAATAGAGAAGACACAGTCCCATCTCTCAAAGAGCTTATAATCTATGATATGAAGCAGTACTCAGTACACAATGGTCTGTAAACTTTAAAAACTGAAAGAATGCAAATCAAAACCACAATGCGGTACCATCTCACACCTGACAGAATGGCTATCATCAACAAATCAACAAATGACAACTGCTGGCACGGATGCATTGTTGGTAGGAATGCAGACTGGTGCAGCCACTGTGGAGAACAGTATGGAGTTTCCTCAAAAAATTAAAAATGGAGTTCCCATTTGACCCAGTGATTCCACTTCTAGGAATATATCCCAAGAAACTAGAAACACCAACCAGAAAGGATATATGTACCCCTATGTTCATAGCAGCACAACTTACCATAGCTAAGATTTGGAAACAGTCTAAGTACCCATCAGCAGATGAGTGGATTAAAAAACTGTGGTACATCTATACAATGGAGTACTACACTACAGTAAAAAAGAAGTAATTCTTACCATTTGCAACAGCATGGATGGAACTGGAGAGCATTATGCTAAGTGAAATAAGCCAGTCAGAGAAAGATAAATATCACATGATCTCATTCATTTGTGGAATATAATGAACAACATAAACTGATGAACAAAAACAGATCAAGAGACAGAGAAGCATCAATCAGACCATTAAACCTCAGAGGGAAGGTAGGGGAGGGTGGGGGTAAGGGGGGGACATCAACCAAAGGTCTTGTATGCATGCATATAAGCCTAACCCAGTGGTCGGCAAACTGCAGCTCGTGAGCCACATGTGGCTGGTGAGCCATGGTTTGCTGCTCTGTTGACTAATGAGTTTGCCGACCACTGGCCTAACCAAGGGATGCAGACACCAGGGGGGTGAGGGCATGAGTGGGGAGGGTCGGGGGGTGGATAATGGGGGGATAAGGACACTTATGTAATACCTTAATCAATAAACAACAACAAAAAAAATAAAACCTGAAAGAAGGTGGGTTCTGGGAGAGGAGGAACTAACCATCAAGCTTTTAACAAAATATCAGAAGCACAATAGATACTCAGTAAGTGATTTTCTCCACCCCGATCCTCATATGATATTATGATGTCTCAACATTTTACAGAAGGGAAATGACGGATGCTTGGATTGGCTGAGTTACCCATGACACAAAGGTTACTGATAGAACTGGGGTTCAAACCCAGTTTTGCCACAATCCAAAGGCCACACTTTTCACTGCACTACTCTGTCTTCTGATTACACTATTTGAAAAATTCTCCAAGAAATAGTGAATGAAAAAAGAAGTATTTTTTCACATAAAATTTAACAAACCAATCTTTACTAGGTTAGTTTCAAAACCTAATTAATCCATAAAAAGGTATGAATTGGCTGGGTATCAAAAACTTGTAAAACATCAAACTTTGGTATGTGACCCAGCTGAGGATGCTAACAAGGCATCACTCACACTAGTTCCTGCACTGGTTCAGTGAATGTAAATGACTGTGCCAACAAAGAGAAAAGAGTGTTGGTTCATATGGATAAACATTAGAAATTATTCAAGGCACTTCCCTAGATCTTCTACTCTCTACAAAACCATAAACATGCTGGTTTTCATGTTTGATGTCTGTCTTCTAAAATAGTTACCATTTATGGAATGTTTTCTAAATGCCAGAGGTGAAATATTTTAGAGGTGAAGAAATCAAATCTTTGAGAGATTAAGAAAATGTCTTAAAGCCACACTTCTATAAGTGGCAAAACTGGAACTTTGCTTTTTACATGTATTTTAGAGGCCTAGCCCAGGTCCTCGCGGAAGAGTGAGGGGGTGGATTATTTTTGGATGCTGGACTCCAAAGTAAATGTTAGAAGTTATTCTATAGCCTAGGAGCACATGGTTTAACAAGAAGTTAAACAGTCTGTGTCTAGAGTTGAAAAAGGTGTCAAAGATGGAGTTGAATGGAATCTTGAAGTGTTAATTCCATCAGGGGGAAACCAGAGGTCAGAAGTCCTTATAACTCAAAGTTTAGGGAACAGTTAAGGTTGGAAAAATGCATGAATGGGGCTCAGACAGATCTTTATGCAATTCCAGAACATATAAAGTATCGAAGAGCTTTTACTAGTATGAATTCTTTAAAAGTTGGAGGAAAAGCTATGTGTGAAAGTTACTATCATTGATCTATCTAGAACTTTTATTAAAGAAGTCTTGAAATTTGGACTTTCTGCAGACCAATGCCCTATTATTCTACTTCAAAATAATCACAACTCTTCAAAACACAGCAAACAAAACACCATGGGGAGGAGAAAACAGCAGAGAAGTTTGATCTATGATCTTCAGAATGGATTCATTTTCATAAGACCCATAGGGGCTTAATCACAAAGAACAACAACAGCCTGTAATTATTGGAATCCAGAGTCTAGGTCAATGGTCGGCAAACTCATTAGTCAACAGAGTGGCAAACCATGGCTCTCGAGCCCCAGTTTGCCAACCACTGCCATAGGTGATCTGTCACCAGTGTGTTGATGACCATCTTCTATAACAAAACTCCTGAGGCATTTTGAATACCCCACCCTTTAACCCCTGGGACCTCTAGTGCTTCTAAGCATAGATGGCCTTGTGGGAACTGCATTCCTGAGAAGGTCTAGAAATGTTTCCAGAAGACAGAATAGTGTTTGGGGGCTGAAGTACATGACCTGGGGTATCAATGGCTATCTTCCCTAAAGGATAAATTTTCGGTATTAACAAGGTATTGTATCTTGATAATAACCATCAGGGATGCCAATCAAACTGCATCAGAGTGCAGAACACCAACTTCACAATTTCCTCCTGACCTATCCTTTGGTAACTTGGGAGCTCTTTGAAGACAGTGGTCTCATACAGCTTCATCCCTATCTCTTTGGCTATGCTCAGAACTAGCACTGGCAAGGGTTGGCAATCAAAAATATTAGTGGACTCTTTTTGGTTATAACCAATTAATTAATTCACCTCCTGCCTAATTCAGTGGGTGAGATTAAAAATTTGTTGCAACTAGTTGACAGGACCTTATCAGGAAATTAAAATAAAATGATCTGGCTTACAATACATGAACCACAATTAATTCTTGTATGCATATATGGGTTTCTGATGTAAGCAAGAAAGTGATCATCCCTGTGGGTCATGCCTATTCATCCCCCAATTCCCAAGTGAATTTTATTGCATCCCTTATGCCATATGGCATCATCTCTAGCTTTATTCTCATGGGAATGTAGGAGGATGCCTGCCAAGAGTGTCTTGCTATTTGTTAAAGGTACCCCAATTTCCTGTGATTTTTTTCTCTCTCAACAACAATAGCCCACATTCATTGCCTTAAGAAGTAAAAGCCAATGCAGCTGAAGGCTTTGTGCTGCTTTCCACCCTACCTGCCTTATCACAAGAAATGCATGAGCCAAATGAAAAATGGTGACTTTTGCAATTGAGGGATTCTTATATGGGATCTCAAGTTCATCGCTGTGATAACAGAAGGCCTCACATGTCTGAAAATATTCTTTTTGCATATACACACGGTAAGGTTCCTGAGATTATTTCTCTCTCTCTCTCCCTCCCTCCCCATATATATATATATATATATGTAAGCTGAAGCATATGGTTCCACACAACTGTGATATTTATGATAATGAATCACAGATGTTTAAATGGATGTAATCTATAAACACTTTCATGCTAAGATGCTGGAATCTTACTGCAAACATTGTGAAGTGAGGACCTTTAAATTATGTTGGTTTTCAGATATGATCACTAGAAATACAACTTTACATATCCTGGGAGAATATCAGGCAGAAAGGAATGACTCTCCCCTGCCCTTTAAAGAAACAGTGTTCAAAGTAATCAGGAACTCCAAAGGTGTGAATTTGGTTACTCTATTGATAACTGAATTGCAGTCCATCCTACAATTAAGGGTGAACTTACACAGTGGGATATCCTTTTGACGGTGTACCCATCCTATATCACATAATATTTTAATGGTAATTGTTAAATTCTAAAAATAATTTAAAATTTCAGTGGCATGAAATGGGAAATGTGCCCATTTACCATCCCACCCATCCCTTACTTGTTCCACCAACCATAAAATTTGATGTATAGTCTACAAAACTATATCCACACATACAGTTAAACTAGAGGCCCAGTGCACGTAATTTGTGTGGGGGCAAGGGGGCAGGGAATCCTCAGCCCAGCCTGCACTGTCTCCAATCCGGGACCCCTCGGGGGATGTCCAACTGCCAGGATTGGGCCTAAACTGGCAGTCAGACATCCCTCTCACAATCCTGGACTGCTGGCTCCTAATTGCTCACCTGCCTGCCTGCCTGGTTGCCCCTAACTTCCCCCCATGCTGGCCTGGTCGCCCCCAACTGCCCCCCCTGCTGGCCTGGTCACCCCCAACTACTCCCCGCTGCCAGCCTGGTCACCCCATGCAGCCTGCTGTTCAGTTGTTTGGCCATCCCTCACTAACCCACCCCTGCCAGCTTGGTTGCCCCATGTAGCCTGCTGTTCAGTTGTTTGGTTGTCCCTCACTAACTGCCCTGCCAGCCTGGTCATAGGCAGCCATCTTGTGAAGGTGTGAGGGTTAAGTTGCATATTACCTCTTTATTATATAGGATAAGTAGGTTTGCTTTTATATCTACTACAAGCTTTTCATGTTAGTTCATATAGATTCATTTCATTCTTTTCCAAGACTGCATAATACCTATTGGTATGGGTATGATATCATTAAAGAAGTCCCTATTACTGGTAACTTGGAGTTTTCCTGTTTCATATTTACTAAGTGTGTAGTAGTACACACCTTCATTCCTACCCTTTTATACCTACGTGCAAGTATGTCTCTACAGTTGAGGTTCATCTTAGAAATGGCTGACTCAAAAGAAATGGCCATTTAAAATCTTGTTAGACACTGACAAATTGTCTACAAGAAAGGTTATATCAATTTGGACTCTAGTACAAAGTATTAGAGTTCTCGTTCCTCATGCTAACAGTGGATAATATAATATAATGTGATGTTTATATTTGTTGCCAAGTTGATAGTTAGAAAAAAGTATATTGTTAATTTGTATAGTTTTGATGAATAGTGAGGTTAGGTATTGTCTCACAGTATGGGTCAGCCATTTTTATTTACTTGTCTGTGAATTTCATCGCGGATGAGGAATTCAAATGTCCATAGCCTGTTTTCTTGCTTTTCTCTTTACTAGGGCACAAGCTTCTTGAAAGAAAGAACTGTTTGTTCTAACCCCAATACTTTGAAGAGATCAGACATGCATGTGTTGTTGAATGAATACATACTTGTATGGCTAAGGCTAATGTTTCTTTCTGTTACTACACAGTTGCTTACCATACTCCCCCTTTCAAAGAGGAAAGTCAATTCAATACCTTCCTCCCTTCCTCAGTTCCCTTTCTACCTTCCCTCTTATATCCTGCCTTTCCCTTACCAGAAAAAAGCCAGGTGCAGGGGCGTGGGAGCCTGTTAACCCTGTATCTCCAGAACTGGCTCAGAGCCTGACATGTCCTAGGCACTCAGGAAATGTTTTCTAAGTGAATAGATCTTTGTGTTGTGGCCTGTAAGACTGTTTCTATACCAGATACCACACTAGCACACAACTGGGAAAGGTGGTCTGGAGTTTTTGACTTCCTTTCTGCATTTCTTAATCCCACCTGGTAGACTAGGGTTTGAGGTGTGTATAGAACCTATAAAATGGACATACTATTATGACATTGTGGCTTCATTGTCTTGGCATTTTGTTGTTGTTTTTCTATGGCAGCTGCATAGAAAAAGTTGCACACAAACTTTCTAGAGTGAGTCCAATTGAGATGCTGAACCCATGAAATGAATTCATACTCACATAGGCTGGCATGAAGTTCTAAAATCATCTGAGACATACAAAGAGCTTGTGGGTCAGCTGATCAACTCTTGTCCCTCTAAATCAAGAGTCAGGAATCTACAACCTGTGGGGCAAATGTGGCCCACTACCAGTTTTTGTAAATAAGGTTTTATTGACACACTAGAGGCCCGGTGCACAAAATTCATGCACGGGGGTGTGTGTCCCTCAGCCCAGCCTGCACCCTCTCCAATCTGGGACCCCTTGAGGAATGTCTGACTGCCCGTTTAGGCCCAATCCAGGTAGGATCAGGCCTAAATGAGCAGTCGGACATCCCTCTCACAATGCAGGACTTCTGGCTCCCAACTACTTGTCTGCCTGCCATCCTGATTGCCCCTAACCACTTTTGCCTGCCAGCCTGATCACCCCCTAACCACTCCCCTGCCAGCTTGATTGATGCCTAACTGCTCCCCTGTCAGCCTGATTGCCCCTAACTGCCCTCCCCTGAAGGCCTGGTCACCCCTAACTGCCCTCCCCTGCAGGCCTGGTCACCCCTAACTGCCCTCCCCTCCAGGTCTGGTCCCCCCAACTGCTCTCCCCTGCAGGCCTGGGTCCCCCCCAACTGCCCTCCCCTGCTGGCCTGATCGCCCACCACTGCCCTCCCCTGCAGGCCTGGTCCCTCCCAACTGCCCTCCCCTGCTGGCCATCTTGCGGTGGCCATCTTGTGTGCTCATGGGGGCAGCCATCTTTGACCACATGGGGGCAGCCATCTTGTGTGTTGGAGTGATGGTCAATTTGCATATTATTCTTTTATTAGATAGGATAGAGGCCTGGTGCATGGGTGGGGGCCAGCTGGTTTGCCCTGAAGGGTGTCCTGGATCAGGGTGGGGGTTCCCTTGGGGTGTGGGGCAGCCTGGGTGAGGGGCCTATGGTGGTGTGCAGGCTGGCCACGACCCTGGCCATTCAAGCGGGGGGGCACGGGTATCTGGGATTAAATTATCTTCTATAATTGAAACTTTGTAGCCTTGTATGGAGGCCTGGGCAGGCCAGGGTGTGCAGGAAGCTTAGCTTCCTCCATTGTTGGGGAAACCCAAGCCTCCTGCTCGCTCCATGGCCACAGTCATTTTTGATGGGATTTATTTATATTCTATAATTGAAACTTTGTAGCCTTGAGTGGAGTCCAGGTCTGGCCAGGGTGTGCAGAAAGCTTGGCTTCCTCCATTGCCAGGGAAACACAAGCTTCCTGCTCGTTCCATGGCCGCAGCCATCTTGGTTGGGTTAATTTGCATACTCGCTCCTGATTGGCTGGTGGGGTGGCTTGTGGGTGTAGCAGAGGTACAGTCAATTTGCATATTACTATTTTATTAGATAGGATAGCCACACTATTTGTTTACATGTTTTCTGTAGCCACTTTTCTCTAAACTGCAAAATTAAATAGTTACAACAGGTACTTTCTGGTTCACAAGCCTATCTAGCCCTTTGCAGAAAAAGTTTGCTGATCCATGCTATTGACCAAGGTCACATTTTCCCCAATGCACATTTTTCAAGAGATCTGCTCTAAGCTACTTGAGTGCTAAGGCAAGTAAACTCACCCACAATGCTTCTTGCATTTGATGATTAGCCACAAAGACAATCAGCAGAGTGGGGAAATGACCCACAAACACTCACCTAAATGTGATCTCAATGCCTGGTATTATCTTTAATTTTCAAAAATAAAATTTACTGGGTGATTATTTTTCATTCAAAACAGAATCTCAAGAGATTTAACATTTAAAATTCACTTTAAAAATGCACAATTGGCACTCATTAAATCTATGGACAAGTATTCATAGAGAAGATGAATATACACAGAAGAGCACAAGGAATTACTGCAAGGTGAAGTTTACTATCATTGTAATCTATATTTTGTATGTCTCTAAAGCAATAATGTAATTTAGAGGAAAAAAAATTACCAGAGAATCATGCTTTTGGTCAACTTCACACACAACACTATTTGTCTTCAGAGTCTGCTTCCCACACTTAAAATAATCTGTCATCAATGAATGTGATTTGTCACTAACTTTTGTTTCTTTCTTATAAAGAGACTGTCATTATTTTCACCAAAATGCTTAGGATGTCTACTGGTAATTTTCTGCACTCTCTAAGTAAAGCTATTTGAAAATGTAGCTTCCCAAAAAAATGAAGTGGGGTCTATGCAGCCCAAGGGTGATAAGAAAATAGTGATCTTTATCTTTTCCCCCACTCTGGCAAGGGCTTTGAGCATCATTTCTCTCCGTAAAGGGGCCAAAAGAAAAAAGACAAAAACCAACAAAACACTTAAATTATTTTAACATTTCCATGAAGTTAGATTCTTTGTTAGAACATTTAAAAGGAATAGTCACTGTGTACTCTAAGTACATAAAATCCAATGAACTCAAAAAAGTACCACATTTAAATGATTGCACGTATTTCCCCTATAATTTCTAAGTTGAGCTGGATGGTTGCCTAGGTGTCATGGATATGAATTCTTTTTTCAGCACGCAAAGGGTCCTGGGTAAGAAGACCCATTTCTAGGTTAGGGACAGAGTATGAAAATGAAATCTAGCCCAACAAGAAATTAACCCAACAAGAACGGGTGAGATGTAAAAGAAAATGAGGTAGAATCACTTTCTCATTCTTACATCAGTAGCAACTCTGAAAATATTCATACTAGCTGCAATGAATAAAACAGTTGCTAGGTTCAATCCCCAGCCCCTCTGAGGAAGGGTCCAGCGAAAAGCAAGACCCTTGTTTACACTAAGCCTTACACTGGATTTGGGTGTTGAAGCTTGAGAGCATATAAAGTGCAATGGTTACTGAACAGCTCTTCATAATAAAATATTAATTGGGAGAAAACAACAATTCAGGTAAGAAGGTGTGAGGAGCAGAATTGAGAGGCAGAGGAGAGAAGAAAGGAGAAAGCTGAGAGATGATAGAAGACCATGACTGTCTCCCCAGTAAACTGCATTGCTCATGGGTGGTGTGTGTGTGTGTGTGTGTGTGTGTGTGTGTGTGTGTGTGTGTGTGTTTCTGTTGCAGGGGCCATGTTTTATTTTCTTGCCGAGGTCAAGACTGCCACGGTCAGTCTTTGTGGCCCAGGGCCCAGAAGCAGAACAGCCTGTGAAGACACAAGCCACTAGGAAGCAATATTAATTAGAGGAAGGCTTTAGATTCTCACAGCTATGAAAGTCAGGGGCTCAATTTTAGTTTAACTAACCCATCAGGGGTTAGAATGGGCCTGTGAACATTTGGTTTACATTTACCAATTATTTAGCTCTTTCCGTGAGCCAGGCAGTGCATTAAGATTTCGCATGCATTATGTCAGATGTTTTTTTTTTTTTTCTTATCCTCAACTGAGGATGTGTTTTTATTGAATTTTAGAGAAAGAGTACGTGAGGCAGTGAGGGAGGAAGGAAAGGAGGGAGGGAGAAAAGGAGGGAGGGAAGGAAGGCGAGAGAGACATTGATGTGAGAGAGAAAGATTGATGGCTTGCCTCCTGTACGCACCCCACCTGGGGATCAAACCCACCACTTTTTGGTGTACAGAATGATGCTCCAACTGGCAGGGCCAGGTCAGTATCTTACTAATTTTTCACAAGTCTGTGTAATATTAGTATTATTTTCCTATTTTACTGAGAAAGAAACTGAGCCTAAAGGGAAGCTTTGTGGCAGATATACTGGTAAAGCTATCCCTGTGTGACAAGTATAGAAGAACCCAATGTCCAAAAACAGTCTGCCCAACTTTAAAGCTCACACCTTTGCTGTCTCTCACCTGTCCAGCAAACTGAGTCTCAAGGATTCTGTTGGGTTCCATAAGCATTAGAACATTCAGCTCCTGTCCTTAATTATAATGAGGCTGGCAGATGAGTTAGCCTTTTAAGATAAGGTGACCATGTTGCATGATGGGAAGACAGTACAAGTGTGAACTAAGGCCTCTGAAAAGAAAACAAGAGCAAGTGTCTTGGTTTGTGCCTGAGCCACAAAAGGCTTCACAGGAGAAATGGCATTTAAACTTCACCTTGTAGGATGAGGAAAACCAAACAGTTGTTAGTCACAAGTGATTGAAAGTAAGCTCTGTTACTAGTGACCAACATCAACAGTGGATGATGGATTTCACCAAAAGATGATTCTGGTATCAGGTGCATAAACCATCTCTAATTCCTTTAAAAAACAGTATCCATGCCCCTATGTCTGTTTTGTTTGTCAGTTTGTTTTTGTTCAGTGTCATCAATAAAAACAAAGAAAGAAAACGATCAAAAGCCCAAGTATCTCTTTGATTCAGCAGGGGCCTGAGTAGCTATCACTAGAGCCTTCATCAGCCCTTGTTTGTAGCAGATCTATCCATGAGATAATGTATTTGAGAATATTCTGAGGAACTACAAAACACAAGGCAATTTTCAGAGTGAAAATGAAAAAAAAAAAGGCAGGAGAAATGGAGAAATAAAATGTGTGTGAGAGGGAGCAGGGCTCCTCTTGATGCATTTTTCAAAAGGAAATGCTATTAAAAACACATTATCCAGTATTAAATATGCACTATTTAATGCTATTTTTCAGAAAAGAATATCCATTAAATATAAAGAGACTATCAGCTGTGTAATGTTCAGAGGTGAAGTGTCTTCCCTCCCAGGTGTATGCGATTTTTGCACAGAATCTCTGACACTTAATTTCCTGATCTGTAAAATGGGATCAATGAGGCCTATTGCCTAGAATTGTCTCAAGAAAAAAAGAGAAGGTGAAGCATCTGTTCCAAATAAAGACATCTAAAATAGTCACATGTGTAATTTTACTAAAATAATGGACCAAACCATAGTTGGTTCACTGCCCCTCTCTTTTAATAAACATCATAATCTAAACAAATAAAAATAGCTCATATTGATCCACTGTGCTTAAATTGAAAGGGTTGTTTTCTGCAACACTTTCTCCCATAGGAGATATATCTCTCAGAAAGTACAATATAATATACTAGAGGCCCGATGCACAAAATTCCTTGCAAGGGGCTCAGCCCTCATAGCCATGGTGGCTTCCTCGGCTTTGTCCGGACCAGTCTTTCCACTGTTTGGCCATCCGGTCTAATTAGCATATTACACTTTTTTATTATATACTAGAGGCCCGATGCATGAAGATTCATGCAAGAATGGGCCTTCCTTCCCCTGGCTCCTGGCACAGCCTTTGCTTCAGCCCAGAGCTGCCTTTTTGCCTTCCCACGCTGCCCAGAGGCCCGGAGCGGCTGAGGCAGTGCGGAACGCCTGCTTCGTTGCCATGGCGATGATGCAAGCATCCCACCCCCAGCCATTCGGTGCCTGTGTATGCAAATTAATCCACCATCTTTGTTGGGTTAATTTGCATACTCATTCCTGATTGGCTGGTGGGTGTTGCAAAGGTACAGTTAATTTGCATCTTTCTCTTTTATTAGTGTAGAGGCTAATATCAAAAGGGCCAATTAAGTGTCCTAAAGTCAGGCATCCCCTTGAATGAGTAGATAGGAAGGAGGGAGGAAGCCTCATAGTGGGCAGGCCACCACACCAAGGTCTTCTGTCTGAGCTGCTGCAGTGGGTTCTGCACTGGTCTCTCAGCTTCTCTCTCCACACATCCCCTCCCCCCCCCCCCCACTCACTGGTCTCAACACAGCAAAGAGAGGTCCAGGTACAGCTTCTTGTTTATGACACCCCTCAAAATCCTCTCATCTGGAGTCAAAGTCAAGTTCTTAGTCTAACCAACAACACCCTACATAATCTAGTTCATGTCCTTCTACTCTCGCCCTCACAGTCACTCCAGCATCAATGGCCTCCTAGCTCTTTCTTAAACTCCAAGGTGTGCTCCTGCCTCAGGATCTTTGCATTTACCATATCCTCTACCTGCAGTTCTCTTCCATCACATATCCAAGACTACCTCCCTCATTTCCTAATTTCCTTCAGGTGTCTACTCAAATGTTATGTGGCCTTCCCACCTAATATTCTAATACTCGGACATTTCTCTGCTTTATTTGTCCTTAGAATTTTCCATTATTAAAATGTATCTTACCGCACATTTTTTGTTACCTACACTATGTCATCCTTTTTCTCAAGACTGTAAACTCAAAGGCCTGGAAAAGTACCTGACACACAATGACTCAATACATATTGAATCAATCGATGAATAAGTGAGTGAATTAATTTCCTTTTTCATTCATTTACTTATCTACTGTTACCTACTAATCAATTAATGATGAATGATTATAGTGAAGCAAGTAGTAGGTAACCAACTGAAGAAAAAGACAGATATAATGTGACCTTTGTTATTGTTGTTTGGCCAGGTATGAATATGAAAAAAAGAGAGAAAAATTAAATATATAATAACTTTAAGGCATTTACCACAAGGTATTTTTTAGCCAAGAGGGAAACTTTCACACGGAAGCAGGCAAATCAGCAGGAACCCTGGAATCAGAGCTCAGAACTTGGCAAGTTATGGAACCTTGGACAAGCTAATCCACGTTTTTGAACTTCAGTTTCCTCATCTGTGAAATGGGTTGCGTGTTGATACCTATAACCCATGGGAATGAAGTGAAGCTGAAATGGGACAATATTCATAGATCACTTGCCACGGTGTCCAGAATAGAGTAAAGGGTCAATAAACATAACAATAGCCATCACTGGTATTTAAGTCACTCAAATGTGGGTATTCTGGAGAAAATGAAATAGGTGAAGCATTTTAATAACAAGTCATCCCATTCCTATTTGAGTGAACTTCAGGAACTGGAGTCATATATGGTAACTCATCCAAACATGGTATTGAAATGAAACTTGTTTTTGAAAATAAAATTGCCACCATTTTGAAAAGACCCAGTTTTTAAACATCGATAATGGCTCCCAACTCCTCCAAAACTCCATTGGAGTCATGGCTAGCGTCATTTGTTCTCTTCTTTAGACACTACCAGAAGCAAACCAGTGATTATAAGAGTACTCCTCATTGGGATCTGGGCTGCCAACAAAGACTGAGCAAATGACACCACAGGGAATGGTGCTATTAAAGCTGCAACAAGCAGCCACACGCTGGGCCAGCCTTCCCCAACCAATCCCATCTTTCTCAGCCTTAGTTTTTTATTTGCCCAGAAAGGCAGGCTTTTGCATTATTTACAAAGGACCCGCCTTGGGGGAAACTAAGTTGCGTCAGTCAAAACAATTTATGAGACATGTCTGTATTTTGTTTTCTTATGCACCTGGGAGAAGGCATCTCAGATCACATTTTTTCTCTCTGTATTAACAAAAGATTATATTATTACTTGGTTCTAAAGCATACTCCTAACATGGCAATAAACTCCTCCATAGTAATTATGGAGATTTTTTATATTAAAGATGGGATTAAGACTTTAAAGCACCCCTATTGAATATCCAGAAGATGAAAATTACCATGAAGATTCAAGTTAAAAGACACCTGAGTTCAGCTTTGTGCTTCTTAAACACCAACCACCTTAAGCTATTGACCTCAAGGACACTAAATGCAATGGTGACCTTGGACTGAGTATATTTCATGACAATTTTAAATTATGCTGTAAATTGCAAATTAAGGATTTTTGCCTCATTTAAAATGAACAAGTAACAAACACAGATACTAGGACAAGTATGTTTTGAATAATACAGCAAAGGTCATATTTTAAATTAAATATTTCAGTGTCTGCTATTTATTTGAACCACTATCAATGAGGATGACCCTACAACCTTGTATAATTTTTGTCAGGGTTCTTAAATACCCTCATGGTAGTTATTTTTTTAACAAATGAATTCACCGTTTGTATTTTAGAAAGAAACAAATAAAAACAAAATGAAGCAAAACACATAGGACTCTAGCCCCCCTGTCTGAGACAGAGAACCAGTTAGAATGTTTCTGGTGAGAATGTAAACTTGAGCTGCGATAAGAAGTCAGCACTGCTTCTAAAACCAACTACACTGTGAGACAAGTCCTGTGTATCTGGGAGGAAGAAAAGGTGAACACTCTCATAACTGAAGATTCTCCTCTGTCTGTCTTTGTCCTTCAGGAATAGAACACACTGTTCAATTCTCTCTGATGTCCTTCAGATGTCCAATTTCCAGGTAAAATGTTGTGGGAGGAACAATGAACTATCGGGGGGAGGGATCCCTTGACTGCAGCTAAGGAACTTTAGAATGGCACTTTGGCATATCTATGTGTAGAAGATGGTAGGGAACTAGAAAAATATGAGATTTGAAGAGTCAGAAAGAGTGAGAAGAGGCCGGGGCCTGGAGTTCACGGGCTTTGGTTTAGAAAGTCTCTCTTTGCCTGACCTAGTCCTTAAGTGGAGAAAGCAAAGTATTCATCCAAACTCCAACAGTGAAAGGTAAAACCCCTGGTTGGGGCTCTAGAAGAAACTGTCTTCCTCTTGTAATGGAATCTCACTTCCTACCCTGTGGGGTTTACCTGAGCACATGGCTACTTGCCTAGCAACTACATTTCCCAGCCACCTTGCCACTGAGTGTAGTCATGTGACTCAGCTCTGGTCAATAGTGAATGAAGGGAATTGAGAGGAGAGCCTGCAGTCCTTTAAAAGAAAAATGATTCATCTCTTCCTCCTCCCTGTCCTTTATGGTCTGGTTATGGGGTAGGACACAGGAAAGAAGACAGCACCATAGAAGATGTTGAACATGTCTGATTAATTATCAGTCCAATGCTTCCTGGGGCCACAGGACTGAATATACCACAGGAGGTGGCAATCCACAGTCCTTAGTCTTATGCAAAAGTGGGTCCGTGAATGACATTGTGGAGCAGAGTTACCTACCTGCCCTGGACTAGTACACTTCTATTTTGTTTAAGCATCTGTTTTCAGAGTGCCTTTATTACAGCTATTAGCCAAGGCCCTAACAATTTTGGATGCCCAGTTCTGAGCTGGCATGATGTGTTAATTCAGAATTCTCCCCAATTCACATTTTGAGTTGTAGAACCTTTTGCAGCCTTCCTTGCCCCTTTCTTTCTTCTTTCCCATCTATATCCCTGCCATCTACAAGAATGGCTGTAAGAGAACACCAATATTCACTGGCCCTGGAAAGGGGTAACATACCTATGAGTATGTTACTTCTGACAGACTCAGTATTCTACAGTATTTATTAACCCATGAACATTTTGTCACTGAATGACAATTTCCCTCTCATTAAACAAGATCTTTTTTTTTTCAGAGAGTATTTATTGAGTGTCTACTATAGACTGACTCATTAAATTATCCTGCCTATTCTCTTATTAATATGATAAAGAAGTACAATATTTACATGAAGCAAATCCCCTTGGAATTTGCCCCAAAACAAACCAAATGAGAACGTAAAAGAAGCAGCAGAGAGGCATCACAAATACATAAGCTTCTGTTTATACAGAATTAGTCAGGAGGTTGAGTATGCAGGATAAGCACTCTTCATATATCTTTATTCCCATCAAACAGTCAGAGGCTCCTTTGCATGGAATAGAAGATTCCCATGGGCACAGCAATCCTCGCCTCTCTTTCTCTAGTTTCTTCCTACAACATCTCAGAACATGACACACAGTGATTAATGTGAGAGGCCAACATGGTCAAGTGGAAGAGGTTTGCAGTTGGATTACATACTTGTTTGTACAATAAATAAGGTGCCTTGTCTGTTCTCTTTTCATGTTCAGTGGCTGTATCAATGTTAATGTATGATTATCGTGATTTGATAACTATTTATTCTCTTTACACAGCATTCCTCATTTTGTCCCTGTTTATGAATCTGGTTTTTTGAGATATAAAATAAAACCACTCACATATACACTTAAGCAATTTAAAGAGATAAAGTATAAGTCCAATGCCACTTGGAGTCACAAAGCTACTGCAAGAATCTGAAGACATTGTGAGAGTTAGCAATTTGTAGCTCTTAGTCTTTGCCAAAGTCAAGGGCAAGTATCAGCCCAAAACACATTTGTGTTGGCCTCAGAAGCAAGCTGGGCTTATCAACATGATCATGTGGGGTGAAACAATTGCAGATAAAATTTAAATAAGATAACCAGTATTCATATGTAATTCATATGTTGGGGAAAGAGCACTGATTTGGGGTCTTTTCCAATGACACCACATCCAAGCTGATTAATCCTGAGCAGAGCATCAGTGTTTTCATGTACTAAGTGGGAATTTTATGCCTACCTCTCAATGCTATTGTGAAAATGTCATGAAACAATACAGATAGTATGTGCTCAACAAATATATGCTGAGTAAATGGATAAACACATGGAAAAGCACTATGTGATCTGGTCTTCTCACCCTTACTTCCTTAGAGTTCCTTCAATACACTAGGCACCATTGACCTTGCACTTCCCTCTGTCTACAGGGCTTTTCTTCCAGACACTGCATGATGAGTTCCCTGAAGTTCTGTTTGAATGCCCCATTCTCAGTACAGTCTTACCTGATGATCACTTAATTTATAGCCACACCCCTTCCCCCAATCCCAGCCTCCTTGTCCTACTTTGTTATTCTCTATCACATTGATCACAATCCAACATCCAATACATTTTATTTGCTAATTATGTGTCTGCACCCAGCTAGAATAAAAACATCACAAGATCAGGATTTTTGTCTGTCAATGTGTTTTTTAGTTCATTGTATTACTATTTTAGGGTTGCCATAACAAACTATCACAAACTTTGTGGCTTGAAACAATAGAAATGTATTAACGATCATTCTGAAGGCTTCAAAATTCAAGGAATTGATGATGTCACATTTCACCCAAAGGCTCTTGGGGAGATTCCACTCTTTGCTTGTGCCAACTTCCAATGACTCCAGTGCTCCTTTGGCTTGGGGCTGCATCTGTCTCTGTCTCTGTCTCTGTCTTCTTTTTCTTCTCCCTGTGTTGCTACTTCGTGTGTCTCTTAAGGGATACCTTACTTTGGATTTGGGGCGCACCTAGATAATTCAGGAGCCTCTTGTCTAGAGATCCTTAACTCAATTAAACTTGCAAAGACCATTTTTGTAAACAAGGTCATATTCACAGGTTCTGGGGTAGAATGTGGACTTATCTATTTAGCAACCACTATTCAACCAACCATATACACAATTCTATCTTCAGTGCCTATAAGACAGGCACATTGAGGTCACAAAATATCCTTCACATCAAGTGTCCTCTGGTTAGATCCAATCATCCTAAGGCCTAAATGACCACACAGAATCCTTTCTGACAGGAGAAGCAAAATATGAGTACTCTTTCCTAAGAATGGCACATCCATTAACACGGTCGCCAGATAACTCCTCAAAACCTTCCTGCTTTGCATAAATACCTCCCAGTCAATTTCTGTTTTTCTTAATTTAAAATGAAAGTGCCAGCTTCATGGCTGAAGCACTGGACATGGTCTAGCGGCTCCACATTGAATGAATACTGAACCATTGAAGCAGAAAGAGATGAAAAATATCCATTATCAGCATTGGTCACTACTTGCTTGAACATAGAATAACCCTCACTTGCATGAACAATAAACTCACTTAAATGGGATACGAGAATTCAAAGCAATGCAAGATTACTTGTGCTAAGTGGCCTAAATAGAGTTATAAATGCATTCTCAGTTGCAAGAATAATAAGAAAATGGAATTGCTACATTGGTTCACATCAACAAACATAAGTTGCTTGCTCCTTCTGGGTAGGTTTTTATTCTTAGCAGGCATTGTGGGGGTTTTAAGACTGAATAGAAAGTTATCTTTTTTTCTCAAGGGACTTACAGTCTATGTAGAGGAATATGGCAACAGTCTCACATAAAGAGACAGATTTAGTCTAACCTGAGATTCATGACAACAGTCTTACGAAACCAAACAACAGTCTCACATAACATTTTGACAAACATGTAAGTCACCTCTGTATAGGTACATGCACCAAGCTTTGAACCATGGGAGTTTGGGGACTGACAGGAAAAAAAAGAAAAGAGCCAAATATCCTATATAATAAAAGGCTAATATGCACATTGACTGGTTGCTATGGTGTGCACTGACCACTCAATGCAGGAGCTTCCCCTGTTGTCAGTGTGCTCCCACTCAGCCAGAAGCCAGGCTCACAGCTGGCAAGCGCAATGGTGGTGGCGGGTGGTGGCGGGAGCCTCTCCCACCTCCACACCAGCACTAAGGAGAGTGGGCCTACACTGTCAGTGGGACATCCCCCGAGGGGTCCTGGACTGTGAGAAGGCACAGGCTGGTCTGAGGGACCCACCCACCAAGTGCCAGAATTTTGTGCACTAGGCCTCTAGTTAGAAAATAAAATACTAGAAAAGGAAGGTAAATAGTCCCAAAGTAGAAGTTAGAGTAGTAAGAATTCACAAAGAAAGTTGTCTGAATTTTGAAAAAAAGAAGTGGCACATCTTGTTCGTCATAAAATCCATGGAGTTTTGGAAGGAGAAGCTGGAAGTGAAAAGCACCGAGGAAATGGAGAAAAGAAAATGGTGCAGAATGAGTAAGATGTACCTCACATTGTTTTCTGTCCTTAAGGAGAAAGGGTGGCGAGTGAATGCACCTAGGTGCAGGCCATGCATTCAGAGGGATTGGTAAGAAGAGACATAATAAAGACTGAGTGCTTACTACGTGACAGGTGCTCTGTAACATTTTCCATATAGACCATACTTTGTCAACCACTATTGACATTTGGGGCTGGATAATCTTTGTTCTGGGTGGATGTCTGTGTACTGTAGGATGTTTTAATAGCAGCTCTGACTTCTAACCATTGGACTCTAGTAGCAATCCCAAGTTATGACAACCAACATTCTCACCAGAGACTGCCAAATGCCCCATTGGGGACAAAATAGCCCTCAGATTAGAACCACTGATAAATACTGTTTTGCCTCATCTTCTTCTTATGAGAACTCTATAAGGCAGCATTAATAGCCTCATTTTACTGATGAAGAAGGAAAGATATGTAAAGGTTAAAGTATGTGCTAGGGGACACACTACTGGAAAGGGATCCTTGTCCTTTGGGATATATACTATATATATATATATATATATATATATATATATATATATATATATATAATGGCACATCCATTCTATGACATAATATATATGACATAGTTTTTCTTTAAAGAAACATTAAAATTTTATGTAGTCACTACATTAAATTTTCAGCTTACAATTTTGACTCTTAGTGACATGCTTAAAGTCTAACTAACCACAAAGATTATAAAAATTTCACCTCTGATTGATTTCTTCCAGTTTTTCATGGCTTCCTTGAACACATATCTTAGTATCCTCAGGAATTTATTTTGATGTGAGGATATGTGTGTGCACATAAATATGTATTATGTGCCTATATATGATACTTATTCCTTATTTAAATATCAAAGAGAAAAGGGTAAGAAAAAATGGTATTCTCATGAATCCTATTACTTGGAGATAGCTACACAACATTTAAAAAATAATCTTCAAGTCACCTCTGTTATGGGTACATGCACCAGGAGTTGAGACAGAGGAGTTTTGAGACTGAAAAGAGAGGAAATAAAATAGTCACCTACTAGTAGCATTAGGTAATATTTATAAATGAGGAAGTAGAAAAGAGAAAAGGGGGTTAAAATAATTAGAAAGTATACAGTTAAATAGGAGGCAATTCAAAAGCATATAAAATAATGGAAACCAAGAAAATTTTATTTGCACAATAGTAACACTTCAAACATCAAGTGCAGTGGTAAAGTTACTGTTGATGGAACTGCAGAGAATGTGCAATTTGTGTCTGAAAAGACACTTTGGGGAGAATGAAGAAGAGTAACCAGTGTGTAACCAAATTAAGATAAGCAGTGATGTGAAGGAGGAAAATTCCAGAGGCCCAACTAGAAGCTTCATCATCAGGAAAACACTGGTGAAGAAATGACAGGGGCAACAGCTTGAGGGAAAAAGGATCCAGAAAAACTATGTAGTGAGGCTTCTAATCTTGGGCTCCACTGACATTTGAGGGTGTATAAATAGGATTTAAGGGCTGTAAAATCCTTAAAATTACATTAACTTTTGTGTGTACATTTATGTTATTCACAGGATACAGATATCTTTTATCCACTTATCACTAAGTGCTGAGAACTACTTTGTTAGAGGAAAGAGAGAGCAACCTTTCTGACCAAATAAAATGGCCTACGTTGGGAAGTTGAAAGTGTTGGAGATACTTGATTGAACAACATCCAAGTTGACGTAGGAGTAGATGGAGTCAAGGATATGCCCTGGATACAATAATTTAGTCCTGAGATCTTTTGTTCTTCTATCACCATTTTCTACTCTCACTAAGAGGAGGAGCTGTCCCTAAGTAACCAAGAACTCTAAGCAAAACAAAACAAAAAAATTTAAAAAAAAGTTACCAAAGTTGCATTCATAATTATTTCTGAATAGTGGGAGCTCTTTTATCTTTGTTCTTTTTTTCACTATTTTCCAAAATTTCTTCAGTTAATATATGCCAATTTTATAATCACATAAGACGCAAGATGTTATTAAAATCAATGCATTAATGTGTGTGTTTATATGTGTGTGTGTGTGTGTGTGTGTGTGTGTGTGTGTGTTTTCAAAGTAATTCTATGGAAAATATGCATGATACAAGCAAAACTGATTTCTCCAAGGAAGGTTTCTATGCTAAAGTATGAATAGCACTGGGGCCTAAGTGACACATGTGGACAAGTGTGGAGCAGCAGAAATAGATTACAGCGGCCCTGAAGATGAGCTGCACACTAGCTTGGCATGAACTGATTGGCTCTGAGTGCCCAATTCTGAGATTCTGTATCCCCATCTGTGAAATGTAACAGTGATGCCATCTACCTAGAATTTCTAAATGGGTTAAATGGATTACTTAAATGAGTAGATGTTTTAATAAATGCACATTCTTAGATTTCTGTATCAGTGTCACCTTAGCTAACATCTGCCCTGATAAGAGCTGCAGCTGGTGGTTCATCTCTTTCTGCTCTCCACCATTTATTTATTTATTTTAATCCTCACCCAAAGATATGGTTTTTTTAATTTAATTTTAGAGAAAGGGAGAAAGGGAGGAAGGGAGGGAGGGAGGAGAGAGAGAGAGAGAGAAACATCAAAAGGTTGCCTCTCATAGGTATCCCAAATGGGAATCAAACTCACAACCTTTTGGTGTACTAGACAGCTCTCCAACCAATTGAGTCACTCGGCCAGGGCTCGACTTTCCACCTTTTAAGTGACCCAGAAAATTACAGTGAATTTAGTTATGAGACACAAATTAATTTTAGAAGCCAGGGAGACTGATGGACAAAACCTGGATTTCTATGTTGGGTAGATGGGAATTAATCACAGGACTTCTACATATAAGCTATTTTAATTGTGAAAAAAACCTCTTAAGCCTCAGTAGTACCATCTATAAAATGAGGATAAGAACAACTTGGAACAAGCCTTGTAGGAGGATGAAATGAGATTAACAACAGATGACAGATTGGGACAGGATTAGGGAAGGTGCATGAGGCAAGCTGTGTAAGTATAAGGTATAAACTTTTGTTTACTGAAAATGTTGATGTTTTGTTTACCGTGGATTGCTACATTAATTTTATTTTTATAAAACATCAAATTAAAATATTATTTATTTTAATTACTGAGTTTTTTGGCACCCCTCCTTAAATTCTGAAGAGAATACTTCACTTGCCTCATCTTAGTCCTGGCCCCTAAAGCTGGCAAGTGCTGCACACTGCACCGAGCACTTTCACTTTACACATTTGCTTGAAAGTAAATGTTTAGCATGGCACCTAACCTAGAGCAAGGCAGCATCAATGTTGTTACTATCGCCACCATCAACACCACCACAACATCAACACCATCGTTAACAACACCATCATAATCATCATTACCATCACTACCATCATTATCATGAAACCATCACCATTTTCATCAGCATCACCATCACCACCATTACCATTGTTATCCCAATCACCATTATTACCATTATTTTGTCATTATCAGCATCACCATCACCATTATAATCATTCATTATGATTTTCTAAATCATCTTAGTGAATTTCATAATATTTCCCAGTTGTGATTCCCTCATTTTTATTATGAAGCTAACAATATCTCCTCATAAGGCATAAAGATTAAACAAGGTTGTTTTCCTGGTTGCTATCATTAATGTTATTGCTGATTCCAATGTATGATCTGGGCCAGTGAGTGCTTGCTAAGAAATCAGATGACTCTAATTAACACGGAGACTAGTCGGGCAGAGTAAATAGGGCAGGTCCACTCTGAGTTCTGGGTTGGCTTTTGTAAGGCAGCCTATGATTTTCACACAAAGAAGCACACGCTGTTCTCAGAGCTGACATTTCCATACTCATAAAGCTCAGTGTTGTTCCAGTTCAGGAAGCTGATGAGTCATGGGGCAGAGGCAGTGGGAAAAGGAAAGGGGTTTACACTGGTGTTTATTCATGTGTGTGCTTGCAGTTTTGATGATTTCTCAAATGATTTTAGATATGTGACAGGAAAGGACTATAATAGCCTCCCAGTTATGGCCCCATCCGGAAAACCTGGAGTCACTAATTGCTTTTTTTCCTAAAATGGAAGTTATTTCATCTGCCCCAAGGTTTCATTTTTCCTTTGCTATGTTTTGCTCTGTAAGCCTTTTAATCTCGTAAGATATAGCCACATAAACAAACAAGGGAGTAAATAAGAAGATGAAAACTCTTCAGGTTCATCCAATTTTGAATACCACTTGACAAACACAGTAGCATGCAGTTTTTATAATGGCCTGGGCCCTGGAGAATTGTGATTTGACCTTCCTCTTGTCTCCATATGAAATGTAAACTTAGTGTGCTTTCTCTTAATTAAATTATATAGATTCTGTCCTGGCCTGTGTGGGTCAGAGGGTTGAGAGTCATCCCATGCACCCAGAGGTCGCTGGTTTGAATCCTGGTCAGGCACATGTCTGGGCTGCAGGCTCAATACCCAGTAGGGGGTGTGCAGGAGGCAGCCAATCAATGTTTCTCCCTCTCCTTTCGTCTCTTTCTTAAGTAAAAACTTAAAAAGAATTAAAAAAAATATATTGATTCCCCAGCAGCACATGAGGGGACTGGGTAATCTTTCCTCTCAATAGATGATGTAGCATTATCCCTATTGTCATCCAGTTATATCCAATCAGCAGTAAGCCATGATGGTCTGATGTGGCTTTGTCCTCCAGGAAGTTGTAGAATGGGAAAGAGTATCACTTCTACTTTGAAAATAGTCATTTACTGTGTTTTTAGGACACACTGTGGTATAGTAATAAATTACCACAAGATTCAGTGGTTTAAAGCAACAAAGAGGTTCTTTTTCCCTCATGTAACATTGGGGGTTGGTGGTCCAGACTTGATATGGTGTACTGATAGTACTGGTGATCCATCTTGTTCCCATGTCACCTCCAGCACATGCCCTCACTGACTTAGCTCAGGATGACTCACTGCCATGTCTGCATTCCAGCTGGAGGGGAGGGAGGAAATAGAAAGAGAGATGTTTCCTTTTTGTCAAGGGTATGACTTGAAGTGCATCCATCATGTCCACTCATTTCTTATTGGCTATCACCTAGTTATATAGCCATACCCAGGTGGAAAAAGGATTCTTTAGCTATTGCTATTGAAGAAGGAAGGATGGGCACAGTGGGAATCCCAGAACTCTCAGCCACTGTTGAGCTGAATGAATATTTTCCCAAGAATAGAGAGAGGAGTTCCTAAATGGGGGGACCCCTTCCTAAGATTTAGTTTGTGATGATAACTAAAAGTGGTCATAAAAATGATGGAAAGAAAGACAGTAACAACTAACATTTACTGATTTCTTGCTTTATGTGTCTTTATACTAAGTGCTTTGTAAACATTATGCCATTTTATCTTCATGAGAACCCTATAGAGTAAAAAGTATAATTAATCCCATTCTACCCTTGAAGAAACTGAGGTATATGAAATTCAGAAACATGTCTAAGGTCATGAAACAAATATGAAGCCAAGAAGAATCTAAATCCATGTGTTTCTATGTCCAGTTATTCTCTTAACCACTTTGCTTAGATGTTAATGGTGATCTGAAATGCTTTAATATTCATTTCAAATAGCTGAACTAAACTTCAAACTTCTCCATATCAAATCATCTGAACTTGCTAAAAGGTAGTTTATTTGGGACTTGAATAGAATCAATTTAGTATGGTCCGTCTATTTATCAAAGACTAGTAAGAACGTTTGGACCTTACATAAACTTTGATTAGTCTTTAAAAATGAGAAAAATGAATCAATGATGGTTTAATAAATGCAATTTGTTTGGCATATATGTTCTTTCTATACATGGTTTCCAGAGTGATGGGGAAATAAACAAAGGGGTCATTAGTTCAGTAAAGCCTGGGAGACGAGGTTGCAAAGACTACCCACTGCAGGGCCTTCTTGCTGGTGCTGACAGAAAGGGTGAGCCAGAGCAGGGAGACCCCTGACAGTCCATGAGGGAGAAGGCCTCAGACACCCCAATTAGGCTCATGGCACTGTATCTATGAGCAACATGAAACCCTGGTCAGTCAAATGCAAGTGTTCTGTGCAGAGTCAAGTTGAGGGAGAGTTAGAGAGTTAGTGTCCTGCAGCTATGACCGAAAAATGAGGGGAATAGCTCAGCCAATTAGTGCGATGTGCAAAGGGCGGGCTCTGAGGTGAAGCTGCTGTTGTCTTCATGTAGCAGCACATTAAATGTTGGAAAGGGACTGGGAATAGAATATTGCTTCCCTCCCCACAAACAGATGGATGATTAGATGGAGGGTGGGAGCCAGATGCTACACTTCCTCTGAGGCCAGCACCAGAGGGAATTAATGGGCTGGCTCTGCAGAATGTATTTCCATTCCTAAAAAGGGAGATCATACTGGGGGAAGAACCAGGGCTTCAGGGGTTCTTGGAGGGAAGGATAGCAGTGAAGGGAAGTGCCTCTTCCTTCCATGCTCATCTTCCACCAGCTCCTCTCTGTGCACAAACAGCGAATGTTAGATGAGTGCTATTCTTAGGAGATTCTGCCTGACCATGACCCTGTCAAAGGACATTTCAGGAAAGCTGTTGTATTAGCGCCTGCCTATATTGTTCCTGCTGGTGTTTGTTTCAAGGGCCCATTTTTATGTTTTACAGCACAAGGATACAGACGTTTCCCCTGATGTGAGAAGAAGCACTCAACTGAATCGGAGCTGAACAGCAGCACCCTCTGAACTATGAGCCAGAGTCTTATATAACATGTCTGTGACAACAATTCAGCTGCGATTGTTTGCTATTAATATAAAATATGTTTTGTGGGAAAAGTCCTCCAACATCACCCAAAACATGACTTTGCAAAGATGATGGATTTTGGCTTGACAGTGAGACTGGCAAGAAAGTCTAAGATCAATTCCTAGAGTCTGCACAGGGTCAATTTACCTCTCTCTCCCCTTTTATTTTTTTCTGCTGGGTGTTGACTTAAAACCTGCAACGACTGAAAGCAGCATTGACAGGATAATGAGTAAAGGTGTTTGTAATATGTGAAGTGCTCTCCAGACCCAAGGAGCAGTGTTGCAGCAGAGCCAGTGCACTGTGGTCAGAGATCGGGAGGCCTCTGGAGGGGATGGGGGGTGGGGTAGGGGGCAGAGACTGTCCTTGGGAAATAAAATATAAAATTGTCCCACAAAGCAGAGGCCTGTAATGTTAACAGAAGGAAACAGACTCCTAGATCAGAAGGAACACAGATGGTTATTGGATAAACTGTATTAAACATACCTAAGAACCAACATGTGAATCAGAAAACACAGCCAGGTAAGTCTTATAGAAAGAGAACAAAGTTGACATAGCCCATCAAAGCTCTGTCCAAAGAAGACATCTTTTCTGATCACTAGATCATGACCATGAGCACCCTGGGGGAGTCTCAGCATCTACAATTCTATTAATAATTTGATTAGCACACCAGCCTCAACTAGTATTCTATTCCTGAAGTCCTATCCATTACTGTCTACCTGGAGTGGGAAGGGTTAACTACTTATTATTTTTTTATTATTTCAAAGTAAACATTAATCTCCTTGATGACAAGAACCATAAAGCAAGTCATTTTCTGTATATAATCCTCTCAGCACCTCATACTAAGTTGAGCAGTTGCTTTACAAAATGTACTTATAGGTTAATTTGTTAAATCAGACCAAATTACGGATCATGAAAACATTTGGTTACAACTTTTGACCTAGGGGATGTAGGTCTGGAACCCTGCAGAACTCTGGTCTCCTGTAACGTGAGACCATCTCTCAGATCGACATGCCATCTCCACCCTGTGCCCACACACACACTGATTCTTTCTGCAAGCAGAGAACAAAATCTCATTTACATGTGAATCTAACCTGAAGATTGTTTTTACACTTGCATGTATGTAGCCCTAATTGTGTATATCAGAATCCCCAGTGGAAGTCAAGAGAATTGACATCATCCCTGGTGATTCCAATGCACTACTGATTCCAAGCCAAGCTCCTCATTTCACAAATGATGACACTAAAATTTAGACAAGTGATGTACCCCACTTTTACAGCTAGTGTGTGACAAAGTCTGGGAAGAACACACTTCTGCACAGCATGGAACCCGGTCTAATGTCTGAAGATGACCACTTTCTACTGCAGCCAGAGGAACGGTGTCCTTAATGAGGCTAATCAGTGGAGTTTTGCTTCCACAACATGCGCTTCCAGTCCGCAAGGCCCCTCCCTTACTGCCCCTTTCAGTGCAAATGTACTTTTATTATATGATTTACTAGAAATAGTTTCCTCATTCCTTTCTGATATTTTTGTATAGATCTATACAGTATATTCCTTTTGATATAAAATTCTCAGGTAAATTTGGGTAGCTCTCAATTTGCATTCTAGATAATGATATAAAGTGGGTTTGTATAAATGGCAAAATTAAAATTGTATATTCTCCTCCCCTCTTCTTATACCAAATTGAAGGCTGAGATTGGCAGTGTTCAAGCTTCTCAATCCCCGTGCTCATAGGTACAATCAGTCCTGTAAGTCACAGTGCGCCACGAACAATGTCCACATCAGTGGTTCACTGAGATTACCATGACCCTGGATATGCTCTGTTCCTCGTTAGCTCATTTCAGCCACCACATATCACAGGAAAGTGTTATGAATTATGCCCTGGAGATGGCCTTGGGATGAGGAACTGGAGTGCACTGGTAGCATCCTAAGTGATAAGTTGGACTTGAGAGGGGCAGGAAGAAGACAAAATCCAGACTGAAGAATAGTTTTGCAGCAGGTGGTACCTGAAGGAAAGGTGTTAAAATCTGAGTGATTTGAAATCCTGAAAAGTGCAGAAGGGTCCCAGGTGAATCCTCCCAGGTGATGAGGCAAAGGAGAATGGGCATCACAGAAATGTATTCCTGCTTCTTCACTGCTGACTCATTCCAGGAGAGCATAAAAATATACTATCTTACTTGAAATGAAGTTTGCCTATTTTTCTAGATTCCTTGCTTTTCTACAGAACAAAAGGCTATCCAATCCAAAGGTGAATTTCAGATATGGTAAATTTGGCAGTGATTGGCAGTTGGCTCCTTGACTTCCAGCCACAAGGGGTTGGGGGTGGGAAGCAGAGAGAAAGAAATTGTTTATGGAGAGGGGAAGTGGATGCAGAGAAAGAAAAACCCAGATGTGATCCATTCACTGGGAGAGAGGGCAGTCATGGTATTTCACTGAGTGGGCTGCAATTACAGCATTGGCTGATGAGACAGGGAGGTAGGCTGTAAAATCTTGAAGACAGTAAGTAGCTGTTGAGGGGAGCTGGTCAAGAGAGAATTTCTATAATATGATCCCAGGGAGTTTTAACAAGGGCAGTTTCACCTGACACTAAGGGATTAAACTACATTCTAAATGTAAATCACAATGCTTGGTTAAAGAAAAAACTGGCCATAAAAATATATCAGTTCTACAGAGATGGATTAAGCTAGCATTAGCACAGACGTGGCATTACCCTGTGCCCTGCATATGACACGAATGCTGAGATATCTTCACACTGCACGAACAGAGTGAAAATGCCTCTGTAACATTGCTGGCTGGGGAAGCCTAGTCTTTCTTTGGGCCATGTTCCAGGTACAGGTTGACCATTCATTCATTCACTGTCTCCATTTCCTCACTCTTATCTGTGTATATTTTTGAAAGTTGACCTTTCCTGTGTAATTGCAAAGCTCACCCTAGATTTCAATTTCTCATTAACTTAATAATTCATGAATTAATTAATTGTTCAATTTGTTGTCTAACATCCACAGGGCTCATGTAGGTGCTGCCCAATGTCTTCGCATTTGAGATATAAAGAGGAATGAGACAGTTGAGTCCTCATGGATTTTACAGTCTAACCTTCTAACCTATAATGTCCTCATTTGATACCATTCCTGTCTTCATCTTTGACCTACAGAGCACCTCCTGTCTTATGAGACACAGCAATTGAGTGAGCAAACATCCAATTGCAATCCTGAATTTGTCCTTAATTGTTTGTTTTCTGGACCTTTGCAACTTTGTTCTTGAAGTTCTGTCCCCATAGCTCTGGCCTCCAACTTCTCTACCTGATACCAGGAATCACCATCTCTATTTTCTCATTCTCCATTGACTTGTCAAACAAAAACTGATTCCTTCTACTTTCCTCACCTTGGAGGGTTTTAACATGTTTTCTTCTCTAGAAAGTAGTTTCTTATATAAGAGAGAGAGAGAGAGAGAGAGAGAGAGAGAGAGAGAGAGAGAGAGAGAGAGAACACTTTTATTGCTTCAGTTTTGACCCAGCTGCCTTCAATGACTTAAGGGAGAGGGTTGTTGCTACAAGATAATTACAAACAAAACCAAAAAATAGCTCTGCTTCCATTGGCGGGCAGTGCAGTGTTCTGAAGGGAAATGCTTTGCTGTGAGAAATGGAGTTCTAGCCAGCTAGTGGTAGAAAATAATGAGATGAGGGGCTGTTGGCTGGCGCATCAGATTGTGATTAGCACTTCAGAGGGAGAAAGAGCTATCTGTGCTGGAGAGAGGTTATCTTTTCAAATCACAGGATGAATGTATTATTATAGAGAGGGATGAGGCAAGCCAACACAAAGTCCTCGAGTATATGTGACAGCAGAAGCTCACAGACCCCAGCTGATAACTGTAGCCACTGGGAATTCCTTGCATGTTCCTTACCATTCTTTGTGATTGAACCAGTGAAGAGCAACATAAACAGAAGCCATTATCTATTGGCTGACTTGTGCCAACATGAGGCAGCATGTCAAGGTCTCTACCCAATGGATTAAAATATGGCTAATTAACTCAACAGAATCCTTCCTCTTGGGAAACTTAAGGGGAAAAGGCAAAGTAAAACAAGAAGCCATAAAAGAACAAAGACAGAGAAGCTGAATCACGAGTATGGTGATGACTAGAATGGAGGGAGCAATGGAGGCAGTTTATTGGAAAATGGAAAGGTAACCAGTCACCTAAGGTGCTTCTGTGGGACTCATTTGTTTGTTCTTTCAATAACATTTACTGAGCAGCCATTTTGTGCAAGGGGTTGGAGGTAGGAAGCAGAGAGAAATCCTAATCCCATCAAGCTAAAATGGTGTCTAGTATTTCTTTGCATGTTCTATGTAATCTTCTAATAAACTTAAATCATTTGAAGCACCTTAGTCTGCCCTACACAACTTGAAAGTACTAATTAATAAAAGCATAAAAGAACTTAGGAGATTTGGAGTTCCAGGTACAGTAGAATTGAGATATGGTCCCAATTCTTCACCCCCTTATAGTATTTGTGCACAATCATCCCCCTGCAATGGTCTAACAGTTAGGCTTAGCCTTGTGGCTTGCTTTGACCAATAGGTACAATTAGATGTGACACAATCAGAGGCTGACAATGTGTTCCCAAGGTAGGGCTTGCCTCGTACATTTCCATTATAACCTGAACATTAAGAGATACAAGGAGCACATGCATGGTTTATAGCTAAATCTAGCAATTTAGATCAACCACAATCAAGATGACCCTCCAATGCATTAGCAAAAATAAATGCTTCTATGATGGAGAACTGAAATTTTGAGGTAAGTTTGACACTGAGGGCAGTGGAAATCTTATAGAACTGACAAGCTAAAGAGTTTCGTGCAGGATTTCTGTGACCATAGGCTTCATATGTCTATGGTAGGAATAGCAGATATTAGAAAATTAAAATGTATGTTTTCAACAAAGCATTCTTGTTCATAATGCATCAACGCCTAAGGCTTGTCATCAAAATCAATGTAAGCAAATTCGGTGATTCACTCACTCTGGTTCCAAATTTTGTGAAGGCTCAGATGTACCAACATGAAAACTTGCACCATGCAAACATCACTAACATCTACAGAATGTGTGGCTGAGCTCTAACCTGGGTACATGGTAAGTATTTATATATTGTCACAGTTTGTCCCACAGCAACTCTACAATATGTGTCAAAGTGTTATTGATACTTCAGAAAGGAGGAGTCTGAGGTTCAGAGAGGGTGAGGGTCTTGTTCAAGATTTCCCATAAAGGAAGTAGAGACTGTTCAGAAACCCAGAGCTATCTCTAAAACCTGTGCACTTGTCTCTGGAGGACTGAGTGAGAATTTATCTGCAAGAAAAATGAGGGGGAAAGCTGCAAAAATGTCTAATGAATATAGTGATCATCAAAGCACCACTTATTATCCCCTTGGGAACCATCATTTATAAATTTGATGGCCCTTTTTTTTATTCTCCTCCAAAACTAACTGCAGTTCTTACTGATGTCAAGATCTCTGAGTTCTGCTTTCCCTACAGAATAGGATGAATCATCCCCTAATTCTCTTTGCTATAACAGAAATGTCTTTCAACTCCCCCTCCTTTATACAGTATTTCAAAAAACTTTTCCTAAGGTCTCAGTGAAACTGACTTCTGTGTGTCCTACAGAAGTCAAAGAACCTTAGGATTAAAGGGCTCATATTTTACTTCCTTAAGGACTCCTCTTCAACACTTAGGAGAAACAGAGCAAATACTACTACTTACTGACCTTACTCAACAGGAATAGGTTTTGAATTTAATGTCTCCAGTATCAATCTCAGTCTCAGTAAGGCAACATCTTAGGGCCTGTCTTCCCATCACCCAGGTGGGGCTGAGCACACAAAGAGGGCCAAGGAGACCCAGGTGTTCAGGCTTCACAAATCGTTATAGGAATAGTGCAGATGCTGGAGAGTTGGAACAACTACACTCGAAGCCTCAGGGTAAAGCAATGATTACAAGATCACACACCATGACCAAGTAGGATTTATCCTGGGGATGCAAGGATGGTACAATATCCACAAGTCAATAAATGTGATACATCACATAAACAAATTGAGAGATAAAAATCACAGTCATATCAATTGATGCAGAAAAAGCATTTGACAAAATCCAACACCCTTTCTTAATAAAAACTCTCAGCAAGCTGGGAATAGAAGGATCATACATCAACATAATAAAAGCAATATATGACAAACCCACAGCCAACATCATACTCAATGGGCAAAAACTAAAACCATTTCCCCTAAGAACAGGAACAAGACAGGGTTGCCCACTCTCACCACTCTTGTTCAACATGGTGCTGGAAGTACTAGCCATTGCAATCAGACAAGAAGAAGAAATAAAAGGCATCCAAATTGGAAAAGAAGTAAAGCTGTCCTTATTTGCAGATGACATGATACTTTACATAGAAAACCCTAAAGACTCCATCAAAAAATTATTAGACTTAATAAATGAATTTGGCAATATAGCAGAATACAAAATTAATGCCAAGAAATCTATGGCATTTCTATACACCAATAATGAACTTACAGAAAGAGAGACTAAAAAAGCAATCCCATTTACCATCGCACCAAAAAAAATTAAGATACCTAGAAATAAACTTAACTAAGGAGGTAAAAGACCTATATGCGGAAAACTACACGACACTGAAAAAAGAGATAGAGGAAGAACATAACAGATCAAAGAACATGTTCATGAATTGGTAGAATCAACATCATCAAAATGTCCATACTATCCAAATCAATCTATAAATTCAATGCACTTCCCATTAAAATACCAATGGCATATTTTACAGACCTATAACGAACTTTCCAAAAATTCATCTGGAATAAAAAAAGACCCCGAATAGCTACTGCAATCCTGAGAAAGAAGAACAAAGTGGGTGGGCTCTGAATACCAGATATCAAGCTGTATTACAAAGCCACTGTTCTCAAAACTGCCTGGTATTGGCACAAGAACAGACATATAGATCAATGGAACAGAACAGAGAACCCAGAAATCGACCCAAATCATTATGTTTAATTAATATTTGACAAAGGAGGCATGAACATACAATGGAATCAAGACAGTCTCTTCAATAAATGGTGTTGGGAAAATTGGACAGATAGATGCAAAAAATGAAACTAGACCACCAAATTATACCATACACAAAAATAAACTCAAAATGGATAAAGGACTTAAACATAAATGGGAAACCATAAAAATACTAGAGGAATCTATTGGCAGGAAAATCTCTGACATATGCCAAAGCAATTTCTTCACTGATATTGCTCCTAGGGCAATGGAAACTAAAGAGAAAATAAACAAATGGTACTACATCAAAATAAAAAGCTTTTGCACAGCAAAGGAAACCATCAATAAAACAACAAGAAAGCTCACTGCATGGGAGAACATATTTGCCAATGATATCAATGATAAGAGTTTAATCTCTAACATTTACAGGGAACTCATGCAGCTTAACAAAAAGAAGGTAAACCAACCCAATCAAAAAATGGGCAACTGATTTAAATGGACACTTTTTGAAAGAAGACAGAAGGAAGGCCAAGAGACATATGAAAACCTGCTAAATGTCACTAATCATCAGAGAGATGCAAATCAAAACAACAATGTGGTACCATCTCACTCCTGTCAGAATGGCTATCATCAACAAGTCAACAAATGACAAGTGCTGGTGAGGATGAGGAGAAAAAGTAACCCTCGTGCACCGCTGGTGGGAATGCAGACTGGTGCAGCCACTGTGGAGAACAGTATGGAGTTTCCTCAAAAAACTAAAAATGGAACTCCCATTTGACCCAGTGATTCCACTTCTAGGAATATATCCCAAGAAACTAGAAACAAAAATCAGAAAGGATATATGTACCCCTATGTGCATAGTGGCACAATTCACCATAGCTAAGATTTGGAAACAGCCTAAGTGCCCATCAGCAGATGAGTGGATTAAAAAACAGTGGTACATCTACACAATGGAATACTACGCTGCAGTAAAAAAGGAGTTCTTACCGTTTGCAACAACACGGATGGAGATGGAGAGCATTATCTAAGTGAAATAAGCCAGGCAGAGAAAGATAAATATCACTCATTTGTGGAATATAATGAACAACATAAACTGATGAACAAAAATAGATCCAGAGACAGAGAAACATCAATCAGAACGTCAAACCTCAGGGAAGGTAGGGGACAGTGGGGGTAAGGGGGAGAAGTCAACCAAAGGACTTATATGCATGCATATAAGCCTAATCAATGGACACAGACAACAGGTGGGTGTGGCATGAGTGGGGGGTGGGGGAAAATGGGGGAATAAGGACACATATGTAATACCTTAATCAATAAAAAAAATTAAAAATAAAGCCAAGGAAGAGCCCCCCCCCCCAAAAAAAAAAATATATGTAAAAAAATAAAAAAATCTGGGGCGATTTTGTTTAATTCGGCAGAGTGGTTTGCAAACTGGGCTGGCCAATGTAATTGCAAGGGGAATAATTTGTTACAGTTTAATCCAGTTAAGATTGAGGTCCTAATTTAGGACATTTGGGTTGTGTTTTAATGGCTTCCCATGTGATTAAGAGAATTAATCATCTTTGGAAAGTTGCAGAAATTGAGCAGATGATTGTTGAATCTATTCTAATACCCAATATGGAAAGTCTCAGGGCTTCCCAGTCCAACTTCCTACCAATGGCTGGAGACCCTTGTGTCTTTGGCAGACGTACCTCCCACTATGAGGTGTCTATGAGAAAAGCCCTCTTGTGGACCCAGGTCTGTTTTTCAGCAGCTTCTACCCATTGTTCCTCCTATTGGAAGCGTGGTGAACAAACCCAGGCTCCCTCCATCAGTCCCAGGTTGGGGCAGGATGAAGATGCACAAAGGGGACAAGGGCAGTTTAGTTCGGAGAGACCTGCTCTGAAGTGAGCACATGCACTTGTCCCATTGTTCAGGGTATGCACATTCCCTCTCATACACACCCCTCTGCTGAACTGTCCCAAAATCTCTAGTCAATTAACTGTCAAATTATGTCACGCATGACATCAGTTCACAGCAGTCCTGTCTCCTGGTTCCCTCTGTTGTTCTAAAACATGTCATTTTCCTCCCACCTTTTCCTCCTGGAGCCAGGGAGTTTATGCTGTCTGGATACTCCCTAACTGGCAATTGTACATTCTCTGTGTCTGCTTGGAACTTAAGGAGGTGGGTTTCACTGAGGTCTTGGACCTTCAAGCCTCCAACTCAGATCATTGAGAAGCAGGTAAAAGATGGGATTCAAGACCTATTTTACTAGGGAAACACCTGGTGAGAGAAAATGGAGAGGAAGCAGAGACGACCTAGGAGATCCATCAGACTGAGATGCTATTCTGAACCTGAATGGGGGAGTGGGGGGAAGAAGAAAGGTTAGACAGAAATGTAGGGGCTTAATCACAAGGAACAACAATAGCCTGTAATTATTGGAATCGAGAGTCTAGAGTCTAAGGAAGTGCCCTGCAGTCTAAAGAAAGAACTGCAAGGCCATAGGGGAGTCTTGTGGCCAAGGTCAGCTGTCAGCTGTCTTCTTGACTCTTGGGAACAAGTCTGTCAGGGTCCCTTTCTGAGTCATTGGTGAGAGCAGCTAATAAGTATGGCCTCACCCCAAACATTGCCATGGATTTCAAGGTTCAGCATCTGGAGCCATTGGTCAGTTATGCTTCCTCTGGTTAGAGGTCTGCAAGCATATGTTCATGGTTGCCTCGCTTAGCAAACGTAATAGTTTCTATTTAAATAATGCCCCTTCCACTCAAGTCGATGGAGATCTCCACCAATCCTTTTTTTCCTTATTTCTGCTCACCCATAGTGAACGTAAAGATTCCTCATTGTTCAATAAAAATTAAGAAACCTGCGCAATTCGTAGAAAGAACTGGATTGGTTATAGGATTCTGATGAGTTACTTGTATTTGTGTAAAATGCAGCTAGAAGATGTCCTGCAACTAACTGAGGTATAAGACTGGAGTAGGAATATAAGACAGACACTGGGCTGGAATCAGAAGGGGAAATCTTCTGTATAGAATTAATAGTTTAAACCAGTGAAATTCAGATGCTTGTCCAAAGAAACCATGTAAAGGCAGAATAATTCTTATAGTAGTAAGCTAGTAGTAGTAGAGCAATGGTTTCTCCAATTTCTATTCTAATTCTGAAAACTGTGACAATGTTTGGTTACTTAGGTTACCATACTTAATTAAATTAAGTATGCAGATAGAATTAAGGTTGCTAATCAACTGATCTTGAGATGAGAAGATTACTGGATTATCTGGGCAGATCCAATGTGATCACAAGGGTCCTTGTGAAAGACAGACAGAACAGTTAAAGTCAAGAAAAGATTTAAAGATGCCATGCTATTGGTTTTCTGTTTGTGTTGTTTTTTAAAAATATATTTTTATTGATTTCAGAGAGAAAGGGAGAGGGAGAGAGAGATAGAAACATCAATGATGAGAGAGAATCATTGATCAGCTATCTTCTGCGTGCCTCCTACTGGGGATTGAGCCCACAACCTGGGCATGTGCCCTGCCCGGGAACTGAACCCTGACTGGGAATTGAACCCTGACCTCCTGGTTCATAAGTCTATGCTCAATCCCTGAGCTACACATAACCTAAAACAGGCTATGCTTCTGGTTTTAAAGATGGAAGAAGATGCATAAACCAAGGAATAAGGGTATCTCTCAAAGCTACCAAATGTTAGAACAGGCTTCCCCATGGACCAGGGTGGAAAGACTAGCTTCAAGGGTTAAGCCTTAGCAAGAAAATACATTCTTTCCTCTGATCCTCTGAGAGAAGAGGCGGGACCCAGGGTGTTGTGGAGAGGAGGATGAGGGCATCCCACAGAGCTGACTTGATTTAACACATCACCCCCCAGGGTCAGGGAGAAGCTTCAAGACTGGAAATCAGAATTGGAATTGTGGTATGTGATCTGGGGAGCTGAGAAAAGATGAATGCAGAATTCTTGAGGCAACACATTTATCAGAATACAAAACTTTACTCACAAATGTTGAGAATTTACTTTTGAGATATGCTGGCAAAAGGCAAAATGGAAGTTTATTATGATTTCCCTCCCTTTGAATCATTTTTAAATGACTAAGTAAAATTCAGCAACCAGCTCAATGGAAAATGCCCCCATAGAAATGGAGTCTCTCTTGAAAATTGATGTTTGTATATATGTAGGCCAGCCACAGGAGGCTGAGCCCTCCATGGCGGAGTTCCTCAGGCTCTCAGCCTTCCTTTGTGCTGAAATAACAGCATTGAGGGGAGAAGGGGAGTCACAGTTCTGTTTTGTCCTGAAGCACTAACTACAAAGACTAGAGTGGTCTCAATACACCCAGTTAAGGAGAGAAGCAGCCAACAGGAACTTCCTGACATAGACTTCTGGAGACAGACATCGGTTTTACCTTGGAAAACAGAAAGTCCCTACACCTCGCCCTACCCACTCATGGCCAGGCCTGAGGGACAGAAGTCCTGACTCCTGGTGCCACAACACCAGCCAGCTGAGTAGCAGGCACTATAATTTGTTCACAAATCAACTGCTTGCTGAGTCCATTCTTTGTGCCCAGCACCACACCTGGCTTTGGTGATAGGAGAACCTCACAGCTTTACTAAGAAGCAGAGCATCTGAGTGCATGTCCCTCCTTCATCACCCACCCCTTGTGTGTCTTAAACAGGTCTCAAGTTCCCCCTGGTGCATCTCCACATTGCAAAACAAGCATTCAGGTTGTCACGAGGTAGATTTTATATAATGCATACAGAGTGCTTACTTAGCACAGGAACAGAGTAAATGACCAATAATTATTATTTTAAACCATCTAGAAAAATGCCTAAAATACAACCTTGCCAGGGACTCAGTTGAGTAAAGAAAAGAGGCATAAATCCTCACTCACAAGTGAGAGTAATCCATTGCAGAGGAAAGAAGACAGTCATGGGCCCGGGGAAGAAGAAACCGCCTCCACGTAGGCAAGTCAAAGAAGGCGTCAGAGGACCAGGGAAGTGGGAGCTCCTGTTCCTTAACTTCTTCAGAGCCCGAGCCCTTCAAAAGCCAGGTCCCCGCTGGTGTACCTCATCAGAGCCGGTGTCTAATGAAGACTCCTCGACTGTCTCCCGAGCTATCTGCTCTCCTACTCCTGACAAATCTTGCTTGAAAAATGCTTTTCTTTCCTCCCTTGTCAATGCTTTTGTGTTTCTCTTTTACTTTGTTACTGGCCTTCTGACCAGGCACTTTCATCTCTTCACAACATAGAATCCTCACAGCGCTGTTTTCCGTGCTAATACAAGCCCGGCTGTTCTCTCCTCTCATGCATTATTTAGCCCTGAAAACTGTTGGGGGAGAGAGCATGCAGAATAGATGTCAGAAAAATAAGTTGTGTCTAATTTATTTATGCTGTGAACAACCCGCAAGACCAAACTGTTTTAGGGGTGGGGAGATGTAAGGGAAGCAGTTGAGGAGAGGAAGATTTACTTGAAAATAACATACAAAGTTATTTACATTTAAATATATGAAAATTGATCATGATACATTATTCTCCAGAAAAGTCAGCAACAGATACTATAAATCAGTAAGAACCAATTTGAGAAATATAATAAGCAGTGGTTATCATTATAATTATTGTGATAATGAGGATGTTATTATTATTTTTTAATTGGTGCTATCTATTTACCATTTACTGTGTTAGGGCTTTACATTCATGACCTCAATGAATGCTCAGAGCAGTCCCATGAGGAAGGTGGGAGTTATTTTCCCTGTGATACAGAGGAGGACACCAAGGGTCAGAGAGGCTAGGAATTTGCTCCAAGTCACACAACAGCTGTGGAACGGGAATGATGCCCAGCCCTGTCACTGGCCACTACCCCACACTGCTTCCCCACTGTCTGCGGTTCTATTTCATGGAGTCCCCAAGCTCTGTGTCCTCATGAGGAGTAGTGGTTTTGTCTTCACCTTCTCTCCGTGAAGGCCCCTTGGGAGCCCACCTTGGGTGCCTCATGACTTAAATGTCCCCCGCCACCATTGCCCCCAAACAGGCAACCCAACCACAGCAGCCATGGGCTCAAGGCCATCCCTATTCCCACTCCATCCACCCCATCTTGATTTGGGAAATTCTGATTATCTCTTCAAGACTTATTTGTGCTTTATACCAATAAGACTAACAGAAACCAGAAAATTGGATTAGTCCAAACGATGCTGGAGGCATGGAGATGGGGCGTCTCATGCACAGCTATAAGGGGTGTAGATTATTCTGGAGAGTAATCTGGCACCTTTTCAATCAAAGTAAATCTAGGCATAACTTATGTGTGATTTCCTCTTCAGCTTTAACAAATAACCCCAAACTTAGTGGCTTAAAACAATACAAATGGCCCAACTAGCATAGCTCAGTGGTTGAATGTCCACTTATTAACCTGGAGGTCACGGTTCAATTCCCCGTCAGGGCACATGCCTGGGTTGCAGGCTTGATCCCCAGTGTGAGGTGTGTAGGAGGCAGCAGATTGATGATTATCTCTCTTCATTGATGTTTCTAGCTCTCTCTCTCCCTCCCCCTTCCTCTCTGAAATCAATACAAATATATTATTTAAAAATTATATTATTGCACAGTTCTGGAGGTCAGAAGTCTGACATAGGTCTCACCAGGCTAAAATCTAGGTGTTGGGAGGTCGAGTTCCTTCTGGAGGCTCCAGGGGAGAATAATTTTCTTGCCTTTTCTAGCTTCTAGAATATCCCCAATTCATTGGCTCATGGCCCTTCCTCCCTCTTGAAGCCAGCAATGTAGCATCTCAGATCTCTGACCCTTTGCTCCCCCTTCCTCTTATAGGGATCCCTGTGATGATAATGGGCTCACCTAGACAATCCAGGATCAATCCCTCATCTCAAGACCCTTAACTTAATCACATCTGAAAACTCCTTTTGCATGCCAGGTCACATTCACAAGTATTAGGAATTAGTGGAGATCTTTGGGGAGCAGTATTCTGTCTTCAGTATCTATGACCCAGAAACTCTATCCCTGGGTATACATGATCCATGGAGTATCTCATGCTAATTCACAAATGAGTCGTAAAGCATATTACTGAAGTTACATGGGGTATTGGGAACTACAATGGATGTTTCACATTCAGACAATGGGAAGCTGAAACATGGAGGATGCACATCCCAGAGGGACATGCAGCAACCAGGCACAGCCACCTAGATGTCCACACACTGGCATGAACACATCTTACAAAGTATGCTTAGTGAAGGAGAGTGAGAAATAGAATAAGGTACATAACAGGATCATTTACATCAATTTTAAACTAAATACATGTACATAGAATGGCAATATGCATTTGGCATGAATAGTGTACAGGCAAATTTGTACACATCATTAATGGTGACGTGTGTGTCTAGAGAAGGGAATGAGGTGGGATGGAGGATAAAGGGAATAAAGGAGAGTAAAATAGAAGACTTGCTCAAACACCACCTCCTCAGTAAAGTCGACCTGACTCCCTCCAGCCGCAGGTGGGGTGCTCAGTTCTGCCGTGTAGATCTTTAACAGAGTTCTCGCCCACTGTCTTGTATTTGTCTGTTTGCATCTCTCACTTTGCCACCAGCTTCCTGAAAGCAGGAACTACATCTTGTTTCCTTTGTATCTTTGAAGTGTAGCACAATGCAGGCCTCACAGTGGGTACCTAATGTGTTTTTTGTGTAAGTGAGCATTGAACAGTGGGAAAACAAGACATCTGGAGTGGGGCATCTCGCATGAGCTGACGTGTAGAAAAATTTCTAAGGACACCCAAATGGGCTTTAAAACTAAGTTTGGAACAGAAAGTTAAGTCATAAAGTCTGTTTCTTTCAGGTGAGCAAAGGGGAGGGATGGTAAAGGCTTCCTGAGCATCTGGTTTTGCTTCTAACTTCTTAAGACAAAAGGCCAAGAAAAATTAGCATCAGAATGAAAATGTAGAGCTAACAATACTAGTAGGAGGAAAAAGAACCCCCACTTCAGGTAAAGGGATTCTGAGACAGCACCTGGCAGCTCTAAATGAAGTCCACCCAGAAGAATGGGGAGTGCTGAGACAGGATAGAGAGTGTCTCCGAATATTTCAGAAGATAGTCTGGCCAGACCCCACCCGTGCACAAATTTGTGCACCAGGCCTTTAGTGAATATATAAAATGCCATGTAATTGATTCTGAAATAAAAGTTATAACAGTCCTGGCCGGGTAGCTCAGTTGGTTGGAGTGTCCTTCCTATATGCAGTTTTGATCCCCAGTTGGAATACATACAAGAATCAACCAATGGCTTGGCTAAGTGGAGCAAAAAGTCTCTTTCTCTCTCTCTCTCTCTCTTCCTCCCCATTTCCTCTCTCTCTCCCCCTCTCTTTCCCTCCCTCTCACTCTCTAAAAATTAATTTCTAAAAAGGCTATACCAACAGTGCATGGAGCTGCTGTGAAGAGAGCAATGCGTTCTGCCGAGGGAGTTGAGATGGATTTACAGAGGAAGAGATCAGTCTTAGAATTTGAGTTCATTTCTGGGTTGATGGAGGGAGTTAGGATTAATCTGGGCAGAGGGTAGAAAGTGTTCAAAAGTACAGAGAAATGAGAAAGCAAAAAGTGTTCAGGAAAGATTGTCGTCTACCTCCCTCTGAGCAGCTGGCAGGGCCATGAGAATGGCCTCCTGGGAGAATTGCCACTTAAGTCCGTTCACCTCTACCACTAGTTCTAAAAAAAAAAAAAAAAAATTTCAAGAGTTAGTCAGCAAGAACAGACTCTAACTGGATCACAGGGCCTGAAGACTTCTCAGAAAATAAATTTTCCAGCTAAAAATTCAAGACAGGAAAGTGGGAGGTGGAAGACTTTAAGTGAAGCAGTAAGAGTTCAAGTGTTATAATCCTTGGGTATAAAAGCTATGTATTAGTTCACCCACTGGCCAAATTATAGCCAATTGGAGCATAGGAGTACATAATGATAGTGACAGATTGTAACCCCATAGAATAAACTAAGAATCCATAAGCTCAAACTGATAAAACTTTTTTTTTTAAAATGAAAATAAGTTAACAAATGGGGAGAAGGAAAAGCTTTTCCTTAAAATAGAATACCAACTAATATATGTAGAAAGAATCATGTAATTAGAAAAATCACCATTTAGCAACCAACCATGCTAGTAATAATTGTTTTGGGCAAAGATTATCAATGAAGGCTAGAACTAGTGGGTGAAAGTATAGAGTCTGGAAATATTTCCATACAAGATGGTTAATAACTAAAAGGGGAAATATTGCCTACATAGGAGAAACATGACAGACATGACCCTAACTAAGAGACGAAAGTGAATGTCACCAGCAATGACACAAATACATCTATGTGCTTCCTGGTCTGCTGCATCAGAAGGACACAATGATGATTTGTGATATTCTTGCCATAAATGCATACCTGGATCTATCACAGGAAGCATCCCACTCACCCAAATTGTGAGACAGGCTATAACCTTCAAAAGTGGCAAGTTCATGAAAGACAGAGCAAGGCTAAAGAACTTTCCTAGACATTAAAGGAGGCTCAAGGGACGGAAGATATTGAACACAGTACAAGATCCTGGATTGGATCTTCGATCAGGACTTTATGTGTGTCTGTAAAGAACTTTGGTGCCATAACTGGCTAAGTTTGAACAAGGTCTGTAAACTAGATAATATTATTTCAACAGTGTTAATTTTCTGATTTGCTGATTTGTGGGCATATAAGAAAGAAATCATTGTTTTTAGGAAATACCACTCCGTTGCTTAGAAGTAAGGGGGCAATAGGTCTGCAATTTATCCTCCAATGGTTGTGAGATATAATTAAGTAAATAAATAATTAAGTGATACATTGTTAACATTCAGAAATCTGGCTGAAGGGTTTAGTGGAATTATCTGTATTCTTTTTGCAACTTCCTGTAGGTCTGCGTTCATTTCAAAACAAAACAAAACAAAACAAAACAAAACAAAACCCAGGTGTTTTGAAAGACAGGCTTCAGAATAAAGGGTCTAGAGTCAAACCAATCTGGATTGCAATGTTTGAACCCATATTGGTAAGCTGTGTGACCTTGAGCAATGTAGTTAGCCTCTCTGAGCCTCAGTTTTCTCATTAATAAAATATAAACTTTAGTACCTACTTCTCAGGTTGATGTATGTAAAACACTTTCACAGAGCCAGACCACTTCTGAGCCTGCGTCCCCAGCTACCTCAGGGGTGGCCAAGATGCTCAGGCCCTTGTTGACTGATTGGCTTATGGGGCTCTGGTCATGCCCTACAACCCGCAGGCTCTCCCTATGCACTTGGCTCCATTGGACTGCCATGCTATAATGTTCCAACTTTCTCTTTAAAATAACACTCCATAGAGAAATTAATGAATCATAATAAAGTCAGACTAAAACCTTAACACCTTCCACTCTCCCACCACAGCTCCTTGTTTTCCTTCAGCTGGGAAGGCCATCCTCTTTGCTAACCCAGATCCCTGAGGGCAATGTGGGAGGGAAGAGGAGTGAAACCACAAGGGGCAGGTGGTGTGGGAAAATGACTGCTGTGAGGGTTTGGGCTAGGGTGGAAGCGGGGCGAGGCCATCGCAGAAGAGACAATATGAGGAAGCCTCGCTCTGGGTTTGAGAGTGGGTCAGCTTGAACATTCTTGAAGAGAAGGGTGTTACATTTTACTTATTTTTGAAACACATGGGGATACTGAAAATTCTTTCTTAGCTCCTAGTGAGGTGATAGTCTTGGAAAATAAGAATTTTCCTGCCACCTGCCTCCACCCTGTACCCTTCTTAAAAGGCATTGAAAGTTGGTACCACCAGATCCTAACCAGGACCACAATAAAGCAGAAAATCTAGTGTCAGGCACTTTGGCAGGAATGGGTTAGGTAATCATTGGGTGGGAAGTGATATTTTAACTGTTGGATAAACTGTAGGTTGCTTTTTTAAAATTACACTGCTACCCCTGACCTCCATTAAACCCTGGGAGCTTTGTATACAGTTTCTCCCTCAATGAAGAAGTAAGTTGATATCTGCCTCCTATTTCAAATGGGGAGAGTGATGTTGATAGAAGTCGCCTGCTTAAAGTCACCTGGTGGATGGAGAAAAGCTAATGCCCTTGTTAATACAAAAAGCCCCTGGGACTCTTACCCAATGGGGCAATTATCTTCTCTTCCTTTATACCTCTCCCCAAAGGTTAACGAAATAAGCTACTATCTGTTTTTTAAAATGGCTACCTGCTGTCACAGAGTCCCCAATCCTTACCACAAAAGCACATTGGTGGTGTTTTGAGATGGCCATATACTTGATGTTTTCCTCTTGAATAAGACACTTCACAAGGGACTTCAAGAAAATGACACTGGTTTCTGCCTCTTCTTCCATGGCACTCTGCCACCGAGATGCTTTTGCAAGGAGAGAGTGGGCCACTGTGGATCTATTAGATCCCGGCCATCCCCGTTCCTCTTTCTCTTCGGCACGTGTTTCCTTTCCAGCATTTGGAGGATTACACTGTGCAATCTGAGAGGCAGAGCACTGTGCACACGAAGTGGCTCAGGGGGTCTCAGAGGCCTGCAGCTCACGGCGCTGTTGTTCCCTGTGTGAATAGCAGAGTGCGGACCTCACAGAGGAGCCAGGGTGTCACACTGCCCTGTCCAGCTGTGAGAATGAGCTGCCTGTCTCTGCTCTTCTATGTGGCTTTCCAGGGAGCTAGCTATCACTCCCACAGGGGCAGGACTCCAAGGGCTTCAGAACAAGGCAGAAGCAGCTACTAGTGTGGGCTTCTCACCAGTACCTGCAGAGCATTCAGCTAATTTTATGGACACTCACTGTGCCTTGGGGATTATTCTAGGAGCCAGAGAGTTGCTGGGTAAATACAGATCAGATATGGGCTCTGTTCCCATGGAGCTTACATTCTGATGGGAAAGTCAGGGTTTAAATCAATCATCAGAGAATGTATTATATAGTTACAGTTGTGATTAGAGATGGAGGAGAAGATAGATTATGATAGGAACATGAGAGGGAAGAGATTCACCTAAAATGTGGAGTGAGGTGAGTTTGTGAGGCTCTGAAGGGGGAAACCACAAGGAGGGGCAGGGGTCATGCAGGAGGTGTTGACATAGAAGTTCCCAGCAGAGCAGACAGAGCGGGTGGATGTGTGAAGAGGAGCTTGATGCACCCCAGGAGCTCAGTGCTGAGGTTTATGGGAAGGAGGGCCTGCATGGGGGAACTTGCAGGGACTGGATCTTTCTGGCCAAGGGGAGCCATTAAATGATTTCAGCAGAAGGGCCATGGTTTAGAAGGGTTGGAATGGCATGCTCAGTGCTGCATGTTTACACTCCCATGCTGGCTGCTCTGGGGAATGGAATGGAGATGCACAGAGAATATGAGAAATTATCTCAGTAATTAAAGAAAGGTGAGAGCCACTTTGATTAAGCTGATGACAGGAGTAGGAGACAAGTTGACTGATTCTGAGGGGCTTGTTGGGCACAGGGCTGGGCTCTAGAGAGGCAGCGTGACGAGAAACGCTCACCCCTGGAGCTGTGTGTGATAGAGGCTGTGCTGGCACGAAGGGCCAGGGGGTTAGCTGGACCCAAAGGCAGGCTTCCCAGAGGGTTTAACACTGGAGCTAACACTTGAAATGTCAAGAGATTGTTATACTTTACACATAAATTCTTCCCTCCCTCCCTCCCTTCCTCCCTTCCTCCCTCCCTCTTTTCCTTCCTTTCTTCTCCCCACCCCCTTTCTTTTTCCTTTTGGTCAATATTTTCCTCTCTTTCCAGTTATTTCTAATACTGCTGCCTCATCATATATATTGTCCTACTGCAGGAAAAGGGGGAAAAGTCAAGGGAGTTTTAGATCTTATTAAACAAAATAGAGGCCTGGTGCATGACATTTGTGCAGAGATGGGATTCCTAGGCCTGGCCAGTAATCAGGGCTGATCTGTGGGGCGACCTGCGGGGCGATCTGGGGTCCCTTGCTGGCACCTGCCTTGGCTGGCCTGGCACTGCCTGCTTGCCGGCCCCGACCCCCTCCGCCAGTCACCTCTTTCTGCAGGGCCACTGGCGGGGCCATGGGGACGGGGGGCACTCACACCCACCTTGGCTGGCCTGGGGCCTGCGGGCTGGGGGCAGCTCCTGTGTTGAGCATCTGCCCCCTGGTGGTTAGTATGCATCATAGCGACCGGTCATTCTGCTGTTAGGTCAATTTGCATATTAGGCTTTTATTATATAGGATAAGTTAGTGTTTTCCTGAAATTTTTTGCTCTTATATCTTTTTTTTTTTTTTTCTGATTTCACTATTTAAAGACAATTGTCCTGAATACCAGGTCATTAGTAAATACTATCATTAAAAATTTTAAATTTCACAGGAAACCAAGGTCAGCACTATTATAAATTCCTATACCTTGAGATTAAAAATTAAAAGACTTTAATGAAACAACCCATTTTTAGAAATGAAGTGCAGACAGAAGGGGAACTCCCAGAGGTGGTATTTGATTTCAGTGCTTCATCGCCTTGGCCAGGTGTTCAGAGTTTTACATACACATTTGTCAGCTTCTAATTGTAAACCTTCTAGATCACCACTCTGCTCTGCTTATCTCTCAGAAATGCCATGTATCCCTCCCCTTCTCATCTCTCCTAACTTCCTTTGTTTGATTTTGCAAATTGGCCTAGGCCTCTACATAGTTTCCTAGGGCTGCTGTAACAATTCACCACCAACTGGGGGACTTGAAGCAACAAACATTTATTCTCTCATGGTTTGGAGTCCAGAGTCTGAAATCAAGGTGTCAGCAGACCTTGCTACCTCTAGATGTAGGAGAGAGGAGGAAGACACACATGACTTCTGAAGTAGAGGCTCTCTGAACAATGGCGGGGAGGGGGTGGGGTGTCTTATTTTGTATATGCCCTTGCTGTGAAAGATAATTAAGCAGAAAGGGGAAATGTCAGGTATTAGTTACAGCTGTCAGACCATGACCACAGCTGGGGAGCCTCATTCCTCGCCAAAATACCAGACAATGCAGATTTTAGTGACACCAAAAAAGTAGAAACACATTTCAATTTGATCTTCAATCTTCTCTTTTGTACAAGGCAGTTCCTGGGGTAAATGTCATTCATTTCAAAGACTCAAACATCTGCCTGGGTGGAAGATCACACTGAACCCTAAAATTTGCTCATTGGCCCAAGTAAAAGCATCAGAAGCCTTCAGTAAGGCATGCCCTGCCTTGTTGGCCCCAAGTCAACCACCTACCATACACCTTACTACTGCTGGTTCCTGAAGATCTTGTAACATTATTTAGAACAGCCTGGGGATTTCTGAGTTGAAGTGGGAGGTTTGAGCTTAAAGTTGGCTATAGAGTCCAGGACTCAACTACCTAATGCCTGTTTGATATCTCCATGCTTGGATCCTTTGACCATTTAAACCCAGCATGTCTAAGAATGCACTCATTGTCCTCCTCTCATACCTGCTCCTCCCCTGTATTTCTCATCTTGGTGAACCATTCTGTCAAATAATCAATTTTCTTTTGATACATTTTCTGGATTTCTTTCTCCACTATACCCCCAACACCAGGCCATCACCAAGTCCTTTCACTTCTACCTTCTGAGTTTCTCTTCTCTGCAGCTCCTCCTCTCTATCCTTATGCCACTGCTGAAATGCATGCTCAGCGGGGCAAATTTCAGTCCACTCACATTTATGGAGCATAAATGATATGCTACATACTGTTTTAAGCACTTTTATTTAAATGATCTCAGTGATTCCTCGCAGTATCTTTACAAGGTAGGTCTTCATATTATTGTCACTGCTAGGAGCAGAGTGATGCTAAGGAAGGTTAAATCCCTTTCCAAGGCCTTACAACAAATAAATTGGGATTCCAATTTAGGCCTGCCTCACTCCTGAGTCTGAGTACTTAGTTACTAATCTGTGAATTTACTGAGAGTGGCCTCTCAATTCACCTTTGCCATCCCTTAGACAAGTGTGAATACCTTGGGCCAGACAGATTGAGGAGGAAATGAAAAGAGTTTTGTTACAAGGCTTCCTTTGTCTTGCTTGCTTCATGAAGAAACAGACATACACAAAGGTATAAGCACCCATTTCCTGGCTGTCCCGTCTCCAACAATGGCAATAGCTGATAACAATAGTGACAAAGTTTAAGAAACATCAATTAATTGTAGTAGCTAATATTCGCCATGATTTATTAAATGGTCAGATATTTTCCTAGGCAGTTTCCACACATTGTCCCACTTAATGCATATAACACCTTGTGAAGAAATGAAGGTCAGAAAAGATAAGGAACTTAAGTTTTATCACAGTATCAATAAGTGATTCATCTAGACCATTCTGAGCCCAAAGCTGATGTTCTTAACCACTACGATATATTTCCTTACACCTTTGTTCAGCACAGAGTCCGGATTCAGAAGATAGCAGGTGAAATGTATAAATTATGTGTACTGAGACAAGTACTTAACATTTCTGAGCTCTATTTCATCATTTGTAAAATGGGAGTGCTACTGCCAACCTCCTGGTGGTCTTTATCTCTCTTAGAGTTCGAATATCTGACACCACTGGCCAGAAAATTTGTTCAGTTGGCAAAAATATATATAAATACAGTGCCCACAATTCTGCCAAGATTGCACATGACTGGAAAGAAAATTTACTTATTCATCCGGAATAGTTTTACATAAAATACTGCACCAGAAATTGTTATTTATTCCCAAAGAAAGACCAATATTTGCTGATCTTCTTTGCAGCTAAATATGAGTGTGTGGCCAAGTGACGGCCAATGAGATATGAGCAGAACAGGTGGATGAAGCTTCTCCACTGAATATTCTGAGAAAAGGAATATGCCCTCCCTGTCCCCCTTTCCTCACTGGCTGGATGAGAGGTGAGATGGACCATCTGGAATCATGAGGGCAGAAGCAACATCCCAAAGATGCCAAAAAACAAGAGAGAAGCCAGGTCTTAAAGATTCAGGTTTGCACATATCTTTTGGACAGACTCTCTTCTCTCCACCAGAACTCTAAGTAACAGTGGGGCCACCACTCCAGTCCAGACTGCTTATACCTGGACTCTCACGTGAGAGAGAACCACACATCTACCTTACTGAAGCCATGGCCATTTGGGATCTTTGCACTGGCATCTGAATCCACATCATAATGAATATAAGGAGAGAATGGAAATCCACTGAGCCACACGATGTTGAAATAGTACTTTTAAGGTCCAGCTTATGCGAAGTCTCTAATGCAAAAGAACCTGGCACATTTTAGAGACAGTAAAAGGTTTGGTTTACCTCAGCTCAACTTAGAGTATCCATGGGGGAGTGGTGAAACTAAAACTGGAGGGGCCATCAGGTGCCAGGTCATGAAAGGTATGTTCCCCTATGTTAAAGAACATGAACTTGAACCTGGGGGCAATGAATATCCACAGAGGAGTTCTATAAGGAAGTGGCATGATACTTCTGAGATTTAGAATGATCTATCACTATCCTCATAGTCAACAGATTTTATTTATTTTGATTATTCTAGGTCAGTGGTCGGCAAACCGCAGTGGCTCACGAGCCGTGGTTTGCCGCTCTGTTGACTGAGTTTGCCGACCACTGGACTAGACTAAATGTTACCGTGTAGTTGAAAGTGTGAAGATTAGGCAATTGTGGCATATTGTGTGCAAAGAGGTAAAGGGTAGTATATGACAGTGGTCGGCAAACTCATTAGTCAACAGAGCGGCAAACCACGGCTCGCGAGCTGCATGTGGCTTGCGAGCCGTGGTTTGCCGACCACTGTTCTAGATGGCAAGCACTCCAAAAAGTATTCTCTCACTTTATTTAAATTGCAAGCCCCTCACAGGGAAGAGGTTTCTTTTTTCTTCTTGTGCAGCTTATACTCAACCATCCAATGGCATTTACTGATGATGCAGCCGTTCTGAGCAGAGCTTGCCTCCGATTCAGGATGAATTACAGGCATGCAGGAGATGCTTGTTATGAAGAGGACTCCAACAATGACTCAGCAGTGCATCTTCTCTAAGTTTATTTTTCTCTAACTGAATTGTGTCTGTTTTTATCCCTGCACTGTATTCCCAGCACCTAACACAGCGCCTGGCTCCCAGCAGGTGGAGAATAAAAACAAGTGCGTGTTTAATGAACTACCACTGTATATACTTTAAATGCTGGCTTTTTAAAAAATGCAGGCCAAAAATACTCTTGATGAAAGCATGCATCACTACACCCAGTGGGTTAACCAGACAATGAATAATAATAAGCTAAATGAATGATGATGATGCTAAGGCATAAATCAGATATAAGTAAAAAGCAAGAAGTGAAGGCCTTGAGGTCTAGGACCAACTAAAGTAAACTCTGATAATGCAACTCTTGGCTGGCAGGCTCCTATCACCCAATGGCAAACAGGGAACCAGAGGTGAGTGGCGGGGGACATCGGCAGCGCTAGGCCAAGGCCCCGCCCCACAGGTCGCCCCACACACAGAAGGCAACCCGTGGCCAGCAAACGGGCAAGAATGGCTGACCTCTCAGTCCCATCCCCCTGCCATCAGGCTCCGATCACCCGATGGGGAACAGGGAACTGGGGGTGGGTGGTGGCGGGGTGCAGGGAAGATGGCCCTGATTGCAGGCCAAGCCTAGGGACCATACCCTCCCATGAATTTCATGCGGTGGGCCTCTAGTAGCTCAATGAGGCTGTTGTAAGAAATAAAGTCCAAGAATAAGAACTCATTTACTAGACTATTGCATATTGGTAGGCTTTGGTCATAGGTAGCACTAAAAGTGTATGAAAGGGCACATCATCACATTTCCTCTGTAACTTTGGACAAGTTATTTCAACTCATGAAGTCTTGGCTTCTTGGTCTGCAGGACAGGAATTTGGCAGATGCTATTGTACTTGCTCCTATATTTGTGTGTCACTAAAGTATTCCTTCTGCAAGACTCTGTGTCTCTCCACCTGGGGGCTTTCTTCAGCCACGGAAACATGCTCGGCCCCCAGGCTGCACAAACCTGAAGTGCTTGAGAGTCAGTACTCCTAGTAGTAGCTCTCAACCAATTACAAACAGGAACTTGTGGATCAATGCCCCATCTTCCTCAACGGTCAGGTGGTGTAACGCAGCAGTGTTCTGTGTGTTAAATGACATACCAAAGAGGAGTGAGCCCCAGTTATCCACAGCAGCAACCTGTTCATGAGTGTATCCTATTCTGCTTTCCCTCACTTCTCCATTCCCTACCAGCACTCCTGGCATCAACTCCCAACTACCTGAACACAAACCCTTGTTTTCCAGTCTGGTTCTGAGGAAACTCAACTTAAGACAAGAGATAATTCGAGTGTCTTCTTCTTAGGACTATTGAGAGGATGAAATAAGACTATACATCGAGCATTTCAGCATTGTGCCTGACCACTTAATAACTGTTGACTATCACCACCATTATGATTACTGCTATTATTACTTTTGAAAACAAAAAAAATTAACTTGAATTTTTCATCAGATCTTGGCCCATCTAGAAGCCTCCTTGGCCACCCTACATATATGAGCAATGTGAAACCAGAATGTGCTTATTATTTCACCATTGAGCATCCAGTTAATTTTTCCCCAATTGACTCTAGGTTATCAAAAACCTTATCTAGAAAACTGCACGGATTAAGTAATATTCATATGCTCTCCATGTTTTATTAATCAAAAACACATATAACTGCCAATCAGCTTCTATCATCATGCAATTACTAGGGTCACTACACAGAGCTAATGCAATTTCAGTCAAAAGCAAAGACTCCTGATGTTTTTGTTAGTTCATGAAGCTTCATCATTTGTTAAAGTATGATTATATTAGATTTTATGAAATATTTAAGATATTGTGCAGACCTCTATTGCTACCATCATGGTCTTCTTAGACCCAGAAACCCCATGTTGGCAATTGCTGATCTAATAAACAAAAATCTATTAAGAAATATGCTTGTTTTTGTTATAAAAATGGCATCAATAAAACGTTTATGGCCATATTTGGCAGTAAACTTTCCTTAAATGATGAAAAAATAAAGGATAAATGGATTTTCAGTTATTGTTTTTTGTTTGTTTTTTATCTTGACCTTTCACAATAAAATAGTCCCAAATCTAAGAGTGGCTGGATTCCTATAAGATGCTGAGCCATTTCAAATTTTCCACTGCAATATTTAGAGATCACAGACTATGAGGAAAATAATATGAGAAAAAGGAAGAAGAAAATAGCAGTTTACAACACTAGAGCAAAGGGAATATCTATTGTTCCATTGCTTAAGGCAAATATCACTTACTGGTACCGTGCTTATAGGCAGATGTGCTATATATATTTGCTTGGCTCTCTGAACTCACTCTGCCTTCTCTACCCTCCTCTCTCCTTAAGTATTTCAATGGGAAGCTTTATCCTCAGGTCTCCAGCTGAGTTCAGCAGATGAAGAACCCCAGTGAGAGATCAGAGATGGAGGAGGGTCAAAGGTCACAAAGGTTGGCTGCATCCTGCACCTGAAGACCACAGTCCTGTCACTGACTGCCCTTGCCACACATCGTTCTTTACCTCATAACTTTTGTGGTGATGACGATGTCCCACCATTTCTGGGCGCAGGAAGCTGAACAACCCTTTGTGATTTCTCAATACATCGCCCAGTATCTTTGCCAGTAGTCACTTTATTACATTCTCTTTGATTTAACCAGGTTAACTGTGTCATCTATTCTCTGCCAGGACTATCGCTGATATACCCAGAGAACCTAACTCCAAACTGGAGAGCAAAAGAGCCAGATGGATATGGCCCATGCAGGCCAGCATCTTATAGCATATGAGTTTCTGTAAGTGCCAATGTGCTACCTCTGGTCAAAGAGAATTCCCAATATGTAAGATAGATATCTGTAATAATAAAAGCATAATATGCTAATTAGACCAGATGTCCTTCTGGACAAAGCAGAGGCTGCAGCCCTGGGGTCGAAACTGTGAGGAAGGGATCCAGGCAGCAGTGGCTGTGAAAGCCTACTCTTGCAGAATTTCGTGCATCAGGCCTCTAGTATAATAGAGTTGGTATGAGAACTAAATAATATGGTCCATGGGAAACACTTAGTACCCTGCTTAGCTACTGTCATTATATTCAAGTGTCTATAGAAAAATCCTGTTCATTTTCTGCTTTGCTTTCCCATATGCTTGAGATCTGAACTCACATTAGAGCCATCCCTGCAGTTCAGAGGGCAAATCACCTGCATGAACAATAGCCAACACTCCTTGAGAGGTTACTATTTGTCAGGCATGGCGCTAACTACTTTCCAAATGTCGTCTCATTTAACACAACAGTACTATTAGGAAAGTAATTTAAAACCACTCCTTTACAGATGAGAAAACTAAGTAGGCTAGTAAAATTAAGAACGCTTCCCAAGCTCACATGGTACAAAATTAGTAGATGTGACATTTGAACCCTTTGCTAGGTATCTGTTAGGTCTGATCAAATAATGGAATCAATATCCCCTCCCCTGGGAAACTGACCTTTAGATCATTTCACAACTGACATTTCCTTTCACTTAGACCACATTCATTTGCTAAGATCAGTAACTTCCCCCTCCAGACTTGCCCAGGATCTGGACCTGCCCAGAGAATTCCCCTGCGAAAAAGCCTACCTAGAGTCCTTTAAAATCTCTGACACCCATCCCTGAGTGATGATGCCCCAAACTAATAAATTTATAATTCTTTTCCACTTTCAGCCTCAGGTGCACTTCCTTTGGAGACCCTAACAGTACCCACAGCCAGTGTCCAGGATTCCCTGCTAACAAGAGACCGATTATTCAGAGCAAATCCCTAGCAACTTGATGGGCACAGAATCAGGTTGTCTAAGTGCTGAAAAATGTCTATGCATTTATCATTGTCCAAACTCCTTTCAAGAAAATATGCTGTAGTTGTACATTTAATTCAACACAATGTTCTAACGAAGTGTACAGCAAAGTGGCATGTGTTGAGATTGTGATCCTGTTGGGAGGGAGTCTTATAAAACCTGCACTAAAGAAAAATGACAAACAAACAGATGCAGTGTTTATGGCCCTCTTTGTAGTACCTCTGTGGCTTCACTGAAGACAATGGAATACTTATAAAGACACACTGAGTCCCCCAGGCTCCATGGGCATCTGATAGTTGTACCAGCAAGAGGAATTATGTCCTCTATGTCCTTGAATATTCATCAAACTCTCCACTGGGGAGACAGTCATGGACACGAGAGAGTGTGGATCAGTGATGGATGGATCCTCTCTGGAATCCTCTGGGCCTCCCTGCACTGTAGCCAGGCCTGTGACTGTCTAGGGAAGCACAGGAGAGTTCTGCAGATTTTGTATATGGGGAACTGGGTGTCTTGACACAAGGAGACTAACTGCCATGGACTGAGCTTGTGTAGTGGTCTAGTCTCAGAAAAGTGAATGTGGTCACTTTTGGTGCTGCTTGTTAGAGACCCAGTACTTTCCAGGTTAGCTATGTCCTAGGCTTGGTGGAGATGAAAAGTCCTGTCCTACTTCAGTTTCACCGGTATAAAAGGCTAAATGATAGCAACCACGCTCATGTCTATACCTACAGCACAGGGTGGGACACATCTTATGTAGTCAATTAATATTTGTTGAAACAAGGAAAAGCCATCCCTTCTTTGGGAGCACAGAGACTTGGAAGGGGTCAGGGAAGTAGATGAAGGAGCTACCCTGTTGCCAGTATGTAGTCTTACAGTGATTCCAGTACATAGTCTCACACACTCTAGGACAAGATTTCTGCACACACACACACACACACACACACACACACACACACACACACCAAACATAGCTATTTTGTCTTGTACCCTCACCTGGCCACAGGTGATTGATCCAAGGAAAGGTACCTGAACTGAAATGGACCAATAAAATTATCCTCAGGGATGTGAAATTCAGAACATGGAAACATAGTCATGGGTGACTCCAAGCTAAAGCATGTCCCCAATTGAATCTAGGTGATCAATTGCAGCACCCAGATGTGGTTCTGTTTCCTTCATTTATGAGTCAGTCACTCCCTTGATCCCATGCACATACCACTATCCCACTGTCATAGACTGAATTGTGTCCCCTCAAAAATATATGTTGAAGTCCTAATGCTCAGTACCTGAGAATATTGCCTTTTTTTGGAAACAGTGTCTCTACAGAAGCAATCAAAAGAAATTAGGTCATTAGGGTGGGCCATCATCCTATTTGACTGCAGTCCTTTTAAAAAGGGAAAACTTGGGCCCTGACCAGTGTGGCTCAGTTGGTTGGGCATTGTCTCGTGCACCAAAAAGTTGCTGATTTGATTCCTGTCTGGGCACATGCCTGTGTTCTGATCATAGGTAGGGGGGTGTGCAGGAGGTAGCCAATAGATATTTGCTCTCACATCCAAGTTTCTCTAATCTCCCATTAAAGAAAAGACAATAAAACAATTATAAAAATAAATGCATGCATTGAAGAATTAACCTTACTAAGAATTGGCAGGAGGTTTTCTGTTATGAGTTACATTGTACCCCCTCCAAAAGATGTGTTGAAGAGCTAATACCTGGTTCCTGTGAATGCAACCTTTTTGGGAAATAGGGTCTTAGGAAATGTAATATAGCTAAGTGAGGTCATTTGGATGGATCTTAATCCAGTATGACTGATATCCTTCTAAGAAGATAATCCCTGTGAAGACACAGACACACAGGGAAAACACCATGTGAAGGTGAAGGCAGAGAACAGAGTAGCTCAACCACAAGCCAAGGAACACCTGGGGCTCCCAGAACCTGGAAGAGGCATGGTCAGATCCTCCCCTGAAGGAACTGGAGGAAGCATGGCCCTGTCAACATATTAGTATAGAACTTCCAGCCTCTAGAACTGGGAAAAGTTAAATTATGCTGTTTGTCACCCAATTTGTGGTACTTTGTTAGGGCAGCCCTAGGAAACTCATATACCCCCTCTCTCAAAATCTTGCCCTGGGTCATAGAAAAGGATTACTTGGGGTAAGGTGATAGCAATTTGTAGACTCTCTAACAATGTAGAGTTGAAAGAAATTCATATTAACCGAATCTCTTACAGTGATATTGGTAATACTGAAAGTGACATTAATTACTTAAAGGAAGTCTAGATATAAGATATATGGAACACTTTTTCTCTCTATTTCTAGTCCTCATTGAAGTATTTTCAGTAAGTTTATGTTAAAATACGCAGTCATAGTTGAACACTGGTCTGATTTTAGCCATGAGGATTAGTTTTTGGCACCTTTGGGTAAATTGCCAATAAAGGTTCCTTTTGAGTAGAGTAAAGAAGACAACTGAGAAAATTCAAGGAAGGGTGGAGCATCCTCCCCAATGTCTTTGAAAGTGACTAACACAACCTTTGTCTTTAAACTCTGTTCTTAGAAGGAAGAAAAAACACACATTGCCATCATAGTTGGTGAAGAAATCTTCCTTCTCTTTCCAACAAAGATTCTCATGACATTGATCATTTAGTTGTTCACAAATAATGATTTGTTTGGTCTAAAAATAATTCTTCTGCAAGAATAAAACAGATATTTACCCTTGGGACTATTAAAGGAAACACACTGAATTCTAACAGGGAAAAAAGATAAGTCCATTTAAAATATGCCATGTGTTAAATTTACTGCTGATGTCCCAAGAAAATCTTCCTTAATATTTTTAGACAAAGATTAATGTATTTGCAGACAAGTTTAGAATATAAAGAATCTAAAATGAACATCTGTTTCATTATCTTGGTCTTAGAGTCAACCTTTTGGCATAAAAATTAAGAAAGGAGATTTGAAGGAGTAAATACATAATTTTGGTATATCCAGATAATTTGCTCATGTGCTTAGGGAATCAAAATGGTTTCTAATTTCTTTGTTTTGCTAGAAGATTAACTTTAGAGGCACTGGCTTTATTAAGCATTGTATGACAATTTCTTTCAATGTCCATTAAATACTGCTTAGTACAGTAAATGTTAAATTACAATGTCCTATCTCCATAAATACATGTGAAGCCCATATGAATGCCAAATGAGTTCAATATGGTCATTTCTATAACAATAAATGCCAAATGAATTCATAGTGATGAGGCACTTAAAATGTTATACACTTCCAACTACCCATCATGAATTCATTACTGCCATGTGACACCCATTCTTGTCAGTGTTTCCATTTTAACTACTATTTTTAGCAGTTCACAATAAAATTCCATTTGAGGAATTGATTCTCATTGGAAATATAGAAAATGAACTCTTAAGTCTGAGAAGATAGTGCCAAAATAACTTTTGGTAGATTGCAAAAGTCTCCACACCTCCAATCCACAAGTTTAATATTTGAATAAATCCATATAGACTATCTGGTTATGGATTTTGAAATTTTATATCCAAAAAAATTTTGAATTTGTTAAGTTTCATCCTTTAACAAAGAGAAGTTCTGTTATCATGCATCTTTGTAAAATTTTACTTAGTTTTGTAACATTCTTATTAATTGAGGTAGATGTGTCAGAATCACACATAACAGACACATGTGAAAACTGAGACACTATAAGGTAACTATTTTAGTCAAGACACAAGCATGGAGCCCTGGCCAGTGTGACTCAATTGGTTGAGCATTATCCCATGCAACTCCAATACCTGGTCAGGACACATAACTCAGGTTGAAGAGGTAGCCCATCAATGTTTCTCTCTCTCTCTTTCTCTCTCTCTCTCTCTCCCTCTCTCCTCTCTCTCCCTCTCTCTCTTAACCAATAGAAACGTTTAAAAGAAGAATGTTTTTTACAAAAGACATAGGCATGAATAATATCTGATTTTCTGATCTAGTATTTTAAGGATTATCCAAAAATACCAAGTCTACAACTACTCTTGATCACCTTTCTGTGGTTGGGAAATGGAAGTAGTTAGAAAAGTAGAGTGAACATAGCCAACAGGAGGAAAGAGAGCTGGAGAAATACAAATTACAGATTGATGCATGTGACATCAATCAGGAAGTAGGAATAACAGCTGACTCTGGTTGAGGAGTTACAGATCCTTACAAGGGTAAATATAAAATTAAAATACAAACTCTGATATTGTTGATATCAGCCAGCTACCAGTGATAGTAATCAGAGTTAGGAATAAGGAAGAGACAGCCTTAAACTTTCTTATAACATTTGATATATTTTAATATATGTATATACTTATACTTTGGTCTAGTGTTATTAGCAATAATTCAATTGTTTTTATATTACCTGTTATAGCATATACTATATATGAGGCCTGATGCATGAAATTTGTGCAGGGAACTTGGCCTTTGCAGCCCCGGCTTCGTCCAGAGGGTTGTTCAGTTGTATGGTCTAATTAACATATTATGCTTTTATTATTATAGATATAAAGATCAACATATTCTAAATGTTGATTCTGCTTAAAACACTTTGAACTTCACTCTAGTTATAATATATATAAATCATTTTGACTTTTAATGAATTTTTAAACATATATATTTCATGTTATTGAAATATAAATCAGATATGTTGATTTGAGATTTTGTTTTGTTATTGAACCAATATTAAGATTAATTTTATATGAGGAGATAGGACAATTTTGGTCAGAGTGCCTGAGTTTCAATGAAATATTTTATGAGTAATACTGCTACTTATGTTTGAACTTACATTTTTGAGAAACTACTGATATCCTTCTATCCATTATTTTAACAGTCTATCCCTCCATCCCTCTCTCCATCCATTCATGCATATGTCCCTCCATTCATCCATCCATTTTTATTCACTCACTTACTCAGCAAATAGTTATGGGTGTCCACTTTTTACAGGATGTTGCAACAAATATGGGGGGCAGTAGAAGGTCAGAAAGACGTATACTCTTCCTTCAAGGAGTTCAATCTATTGTTGGAAGAGAAGCTGCAAGATACCTGGAAAAGTGCTATAAAAGCTAGAAGTACAAATCTCTAGGGAAGGACAAAGGAGAAGATTATTTCCTTCAAGGGGCCATAGAAACTTTCACAGAGGAGGTGACAGCCAAGCCGAGGCCACCAAAGGAACTGAGACTGTCCTTGGGAAAGGGCTCGGAGGTCAAATCTGGAGATAGCTATTTTATTATAGCTACTTACCACTGCCATCCATCTGCCCAAATCTTCCGAAATATTTAGAGGATAATAATACTTTTCCTTGTCACAATGCCTTACCTCTGTGACTTTTAAACATTCAGCAAGATGGTAGTGCATCTTTCTTTCTTTACAAGTGAGACTTATCAGAGGAGAGGGGTTTCTATTACACAGGTGTAAATCCACAGCAAAAAAGGAGGGGTCTGGCCTAAGTAAAACTAAATAAAAACAAATAAAAAATTGCACAACCCTTGATATATATCACAGTAAAAAGTCGGAAAAGGCTTTCTGTTGTTGTTATAGTTCTTCCATCTTTATAGGAATTGTGAATGGTGCAGAAAGTCTTACTTCACATCCCATAGGGTGATGCTCCATTGACTATGAAGCATTATCTTAAAGCCTATTTCCACTTAACCTAGGGGTGTTGCTGAGCTCTACACCAAGGATCTGCAAACCATGGCCCAGAGCTTGTTTTTATAAATAAAGTTTTATTAGAACACAGGCATATCCATTTGTTTACATATCATCTGTGGCCACTTTGTAGATACAATGACACTACTGAGTGATTGAAAATCCAAAAATAATTTTCTATCTTTTCCTTAACAGAAAAATATTTGTTATCCCTGATCTATATTAAGTTCCAAGTAAGAAACATCTTTGAAATACTGAAAGCTCTGCTTAATGTGTTTTTTACTCATAGACAAAACAAAAAACACAAAATACAATGACTGTTTTCCTTTTTTGTTTTAGCTACCAGGAAGCTCAGTGAAAGTTGAAGCAATTTTATAAATCATGATTATCAGATTACCAGTGTCATATATTCTCTATAGTCAATACTATTGACTTTAATTTATATTTTTCCCATGTATTTTTTCAATGTTTTTTGTTTAGACATAATTTTAACTATTTTATTGAATGTGCTTTGTATAAACTGCTTAATACACTATTTTGTGAAATGAAGTAGGGAATGAATAAATAAATAGTAATAGATGATAGGATTATCTATGCTTTTGTATCTCACAAATCAGTTAAAAACAAAGGAATTCAGAGGGGTATGATATGTGTCGCTTTAGAAGGGGACAGTAATGGACAGGGTTTCTCAACAGCAGTGCTGTTGACATTTTGGGCTAGATGTTCTGTTGGGAGGAGGGGCAGGGGCTGTCCTGTATATTGCAGGACGTTAGCAGCATCCCTGGTCTCTACCACTAGAAGCCAGTGGCTACTCCTTCTTCACTAAGAAAACAAAAACTGTCTCCAGACATTGCCAAATGTCCCCTGGGAAGTAATACCCCACCCCCACCCAATCTAGAGGAAGCAGCTCCCTAGTCCATTATCTCTTGACACACGTTTCCATCTGTTCGCTAGGTCCTGTTAATAGAACAGCAATCTCATGGAATCTACCAAGCTCACTGAAGACACGAGTATTAGTGACCATGTGGGGCAGCAATTCGCTGGGCAGCAGGTTAGACCAGCCCTCTGTGAGCTGCCCAGCAGAAGCCCAGGACTGAAGACTGTAGTAAGACCACATCCCAGAGGAGGATTTCCCTTTAGGGCCTTTCCACAGCTTGCTCTTGGTGCTGGACAAAAAGAGGTGAGATCTGTCACAAACTTGCAGCCCTGGTAAGCCGTTCCTCCTGATCTCTAATGACAGTAATGAAGTAAATAATGGCTGAGTAATGAATTGGGTTATTTCCTAAGGCTAGAGATCAAGAGAAATTAAGTAATCTCGAGGGGTGTGCATTTTTAAAGGGCTATTTAAGCAATGGAAGCAGGACATGAATAAGGTGCAGAGTCTGACAATACTGCCTGAACCCTCTTTCTCAATAGACTGTGGAATCAGATGAAGCTGATCATTGCAGAGGATGCAAGGAAATGTGAGATTACCTCAATGATGCGGAAGATGTAACACTTGACAAAGGAAACTTGGTTCATTATTAGCACATTTTGTCTTTTTTACACCAAAGCCTCCAGAGACTGAATTTAGAGGCATTTTGTGTAATTGTATCTAGCATCTAAATTGTATCTCAATTGATATAGCCTTAAGGGTGAGGGCAGGCTTATATTTCTTGTTTCCCAAAGTGTCTTGGACATAATAAGAGCTCAATAAATATTTGATTGACTTGATAGAAACTAGGAGTTATATCCACAGATAGTACATCAAACATATATAGTCTGATAACAGCCAAGCCACCAGTCAGAGCCTCAAATAGAAGGAGGGGGCTGCCTACCTCACTCAGAAAATATTTTTAGAATCGTATGCTAATAATTACACATTTTATCATAATTTTCCCATTTAAGTATTATATACTTTCACTATTGGATACTTAGTTTTATATACTAAAAGACAAAATCTTTCACAAACATTTCAATCATTCTGACAAGATTATACTTTAGGAAGTCTATTCTGAAAAGGGTATATTATAAAAATGGATCTGTTCTATACCATCATCTGGCTCAGGCCACTAAAGCAATATATACATTCATGTGGAAAGAAGAAATCTTTCCTATGCATAAGAAAGGAGTCTGCAACACAGACAATTAGAATGTAAAAATGGAAGATCAGTAAGAGGGAAATGACAATAATTCTAAATGCTAAACTATCAAATCAAATAGGTAATTAAATGTATATAATTCAAAAGTGCAATTAGTCATGCACCATAAGGTATTTTAGACACATATTGGTAATGTTAGAGCAGAGTTATATTAAAATGAGAACCAATTAACTCATTCTTTCTTTGGCATACAAATAATACAATTTTTCCAGGGAGGTAATCAAGGATACTGGGTAGAGCATAGACTTGAGGCTGAACAGAAGAACTGAGTGCAAACTTAGGGATCACTACCTTCCAGCTCAATGACTTGGGCTTCTGACCAGAGGGAATGTGCTATCATAGGAAGAAGATGATCTCCTGGGAAACCCGAGTCCAAGCAGGACATCATAACTCACCAGCTCAGTGACCTTTGGCAAATCACATATTCTCTCTGAGCTACAGCTTCAGGTCCTTACCATGAAGTTATCCTACCTCTACCTGTGTATCCTCCTGGTTTATTGGCATTGCCCATGCCAATGCATATACAACATGGGCTACATCAACCAAATCGTTGCACCCATCACACAGTGAGAAAACCGCCAGTGAGAATGCCCTGGAGTGCAAACCCATGATGAGCTTCTCAACCTAAATGACGTATCCACTGGGAAAGCCATTTCTGGCCCCTCTAGGTGTCCTCTGGCATGAGTTATAGCCTGTATATCTACTATTAGAACACTTATCATGGGGTATCTCTATAATAATAAAAGCATAATATGCTAATTAGACTGAACAGCTGAATGACCTGAACGACCTTCTGGACATTCTTCCAGACATCCTCCTGGACGACCTTCCAGATGACCTTTGGGACGAAGCCACGGCTGCAAGGGCTGAGGCAAGCTGCTGCAGCTGTGAGGGCCAAGCCCCTTGCATGAATTTCGTGAATTGGGCCTCTAGTTTTAAATGACTATGTAAAAGGGAAAATGATTAAAAATTAGCATCCTTGTCCTGGTACAAGGTTAGATATAAAAGCCAGGTAACAGAACATGCAGAAATAGACCACATATATGTGGCCATTTAATTTATGACAAAGAGATTGCTATAATTCGGCGGGGGGGGGGGGGGGGGGGCGGGAAAGCAGGGTCTCTCAATAAATGGTCCTGGAGCAACTGGGGGGAAATCAATCTTGAACCTTTATACTATACAAAAATTAATTTGAGGTGCAAATTAATCATAAAAGTTTTAAAAAAATCAAGCTTTTAGAAGACATAATAGAAAACGTTCATGACCCTGGGGCATGCAAATATTTCTTAAACAAGACACAAAAAGCAATACATAAACAGACAATTTAATAGAGAACATCTGTTTATCAAAAACCCCTATAATAAAGTAAAAGACAAGCTACAGTCTAAGACATCAGACTCATGATGCACACATTTGACAAAGACTTAAATTCAGATTATACAAAGGACTCCTTAGCATAATATTCTCAAGATTCATCCATGTTGTCGCAAATGGCAGTATTTAACATTTTCTTATGACTGAGTAGTACTCCATAGTATATGTGTACCACATCTTTAACCAACCCTCTAAGGTTATCTCCATGCCTTGGTCACTATGAATAATGCTGCAATGAACATAGAGGTGCATATATCTTTGCAAATAAGTGCTTTTGAATTCTTTGGGTAGGTACCTAGAAGGATTGTTGGGCCATGCTAAATGAAATAAGTCAGTTAGAAAAAGCTAAGAACCATATGATTTCACTCATATGTGTGATATAAAACAGAAACTCATAGACACAGACAACAGTATAGTGGTTTCCAGGAGTGAGGGGGTGTAGTAAAGGGTAAAGGGGCCAAATATATGGTGACAGAAGATTATTTGACTTTGAGTGGGGGGCACACAATGCAATATAGAGATCATAAAAATATACACTTGTAACCTATATGATCCTATTAACCAATGTCACCACAATAAAGTCAATAAAAAATAAATACAATAAAATAAAAATTTGGAAACAACAACAAGAGAACTCCTTAAATTACCATTAAGGAAAAATTATTTTACATGGAAAGACTCTTTTATTCTGGACAGCATCTTGGGTCTGGATCTAAGTAGCTGAGACTGGAACTTGGTGAAGGAGCAGAAACAGAGAATATGCTCATAGCATGTAACAGGCCCAGCATACTCAGAAGAGAATTAAAAGGAAAGATGGGAAGGGAAGTAGGAAAAGAAAAGTGTGAGATATGAGAAATAAAGAGCTGGGTGTACTAGTAAGCAGCCAAAGAAAATGTGTCTGGGGCCTAAAGTACACTTAAGAATAGTCATTTTAATACTCCATTAGGAGTTGATACAATTTCCAAATATAACTTTCCAGAATTTCAGTAACATGGTAACCACACAGGCTTTATGCAAATTTTTGTGAAAGTAAAGGGAGGGGCTATCTTCTACATGTGAATTGTGGAATATGAAGAGGATGATAAGGAAAAACAACTGAATAAGCAGAAGCATGATGTTTGAGCTAAAGGTGAACATTGGTATGTGAGCCCCCTGAATTTCCAAACATTTCTCAGATATCTGTGAACATTCCCAAGGCATGGAGTGGAGGCTTGCACCAATGTTACTTAGAGTTCTTAGGAGGGGAGAGCCCCAGTGACATGAGTTCCATTGTTTCATCACTCCTCCCCTATTAAGCCCTTTGAGAGCAAGGTATATAATAGAAACTCAAAAAATATTTGATGTGAAGTGAGTGAATGAATGAATAAATGGATGAACATGTTCATAAATAAAATTTTGGCATTTTGTTCACCCTGGTCAGCTTTCAGAGTTTTGATTACTTTTTTACCCTTATTTTGCTGATATCTTTTCATTTGTCCATTTTTCTACCATTTGCCAGGAGCTCCCAGTCATATGCTTAGGGTATTGTCCATCTACAAAGCAACATTTCAGCCCTAATGTGTACCTTCTCCACTTGAGAGATGAGTTGCACTATAGCATGCATCCATTCAAATGCATTGGCAAAGTAATTATTTGTCTTTCATACCCAAGGCTTGTTATCTGAATAAATGTTTCCCTAATAAAGCTTGCAGCTGGGTTGAGTTTGAGAAATACAACAATTCGGAGTCAAGGGACAAGAACTCAAAAAAGGGTTCCCTTTCAACAGCAGCATTCGCTTCCTCCATCCCTGATTAGAGGAATGGGGCTTGTAGATGACTGCCAACACAGCGCTGATTGCTAATCAAGTGCCATAGTGTGTGCGAGCAAAAGAAAATTAGGAAACAAATGTAGATGCTGATTAGTTTTCTGCAAACATCTCGCAAGATGCATCAAGTAGGAGACAGCTAAGGTGAGGCAAGTAAGAAGAATCCAGCTCTCTCTGCTTTGCCGACCTCACCTGGGTCTAATCTGGAATTTAAACAAGAAACTATGGGACAGGGCACTAAACTGATTGCAAAACCCAAATGAATCTACAGGGTTAAGTAGTAATGACAATAATAACCACAATTATAACTGTTAAGACATGTACCTTAGCTCATTCTAGTCTCATAATTACTCCACGAGTTGGCTAATTTGCCTTTCCATTTTATAGGTGTAAAAACTGATTCATCAGGGGCAATCTGCTCAAGGCAACATATCTATGTGACTGACCAGCATTTTCACAGAGATCTTCATTTCCAAATTTTAGGTATAGCATCTAAGCTACAGTAGGAAAAACAAACAAACAAACCAACACACAAACCAAGGACTCATAAATGTTACCAAAAATACCAATAACAAACAGAATTTGAGAGATAGATTTTAAAAATTCAGAGATTCTGGGATCAGGGAGAAGAAAGTGCTTCTGAAAAACACTCATTCTGCAGGAACAGGAAACAACCACAACCACGGAGGAGACTGACTTTTACATTTCATTTCTACCTTTTCATAGGTTCCTACCTTTTTATAGCATCAATTCTTACTTGAAGGTGTGTACTCAGGGATCTCACCTGAATGTTGGTTTTAGTATATGGGTAACTGTTACTGTTCTGTCAGTTGCCACTCCTGTAACTCACCTACCTACCAGTGTTTTTGGACATTTGGAAGAAAATACAGCTTTTGTCCCCTCATTTTACCCATGGAGATTTTTGTGACTGGCACATGACTTTTATGAGGCTGATTATCATTGGGTGGCACCCAGTGGTGCGATGGAGCTGGCTTATTCTGGCTTGTGAGAACCAGGAGTGCACACTCTTCCCAAGTCCAAATTCAGCAAAGTCATGTTGGAAGCTATTTCTGACTTGATGATAGTATTTACACCCAGAAATAGGAAATGCTATGAATTATGGATATTTTCCAGAGACCCAGCTGTCAAACATATATCATCACATCACTATAGATATAGAGATAGAGATATAGAGATAGAGATAGAGATAGAGATAGAGATAGAGATAGATATAGAGAAAGGAGAGGGAGAGATAGAAACATCCATGATGAGAGAGAATCATTGATCAGCTACATCCTGCATGCCCTACTGGGGATCAAGCCTGCAACCCAGACATGTGCCCTGATTAGGAATCAAACCCTGACCTCCTGGTTCATAGGTAAACCCTCAACCCCCGAGCCATGTCGGCCAGGCTAGATATGTATTTTAATGTCATTAATTTCTTTCTGTACATTTACTTTTTATTTTTTTACTTAAATACATTTATTTAAACAGGAAACCACATTACTGCTATAGATAGAAAAGCATTATGGTCTTATATTAATGGAAGGTACACTTACAGATAAATCCCAGTGGGGGAGGGAGGAAACAATGTTAGGACATTCTTAACCAGATAATGGTGGTTGCAGAAAATAATGATCTGGACATCTACATTCTCTTTTGTAAATAAGGAGGTTAGCAAGTGTGGGAAAGTGTTGAAAATACACAGACACTGTGGCGAGATTTTCTAGTTGAGGTGAAAAGAATTGATAGACAGATTGCTGTGATTCTCTGATAGAGAACTGAAGCACCACTATGTACAGTCCTCTTCCACACCAGAGGGGGAGCTGCCAGTGTCCTATCCAAACCCCAGACCGCCCCCATCTCCCTGTGCTCAGACCACTTCCGCTCGCAGGCTCTCAGCTCTGTACCTGAGGACTTCCCCAGAACCACAGAAGACCCTTCTGCCTGTGTGTCTGGCAGTCCCGAAGCCTCTCTGATGGGAGGTGCCCGGGATTTAACACCCTTTCCATGGGAGTAGCCCTCTACCAAGGGAGAGGGAGTGAAAACACTCAAAGGGAATTGATGTATCAGTGTCGCCTTTCCCTCTTTCCTCAGGTGGGATCATTCTGAGGCATGTCTTCACATTGTTTCCAGAGTTTCCTTAGAGGATTCAACTTTAGTTACCTACCACGGCTTACTATTGTACCCTGCATTGCTTGTCTACCGTTCTCATGGTCTCCAGTCCATTTCTGGTGAACCGGCACCTCCTGAATAAAGAACTTGCACTCACACCTTTGTCTCTTCTTGAGGAGCCTACCTGCCTTAGCTGCATGGATTGGCTGGTTAGAGCATTGTCCCATACACCAAAGACCTTGAGAGTTCAATCCCACGGCACACGTACAGGAGGCAACCCGACAGATGTTTCTCTCTCTCTCAAGTCAATCCAGTGAGGATTTTAAAAAAGGACACACAATAATTCATGTTATTTCACGTGTCCCCACCGTAGCAGTGTCTCAGGATTTGGACAGTGGTGCCCTCACAGGCCACCGCTGATACAGACCATATGATGTTGAAATTGTCATCTTTTCAACTCCACAGACTTTCCAAACTTCAGACACTGGGTAGCTCGCTCAATATTAAAATTGCCTCATTATCTCCTCTAAGGCTGGGGGGGACCATTGATATTTGAGAAGGCTAATCTGAAAGGAGCATTGATCATTTAATCCTCTCAGTTCCCTAAATTCTCTTCCTGAATCAAGTCCCACCACCAGAAGCTTAGCTCTCGGTGGGACACAGTCACCTTGCCATGATCCCTTTTCATGTCTTTACTGAGCTAAAATGCACAAAGTAGCCAGGCGCAGAATGTTTTCACACCTCTGGCAAAACAGCTGCTGAAAAAGCTATCCTTGTGTAGCTCAGAGCTCTTTTCAGTAAAGGCTCTTAAGATATATGGTTACCAGAAACAAATGCCAAAGGGAAACATTTCTCTTCCCGTTAATTGGCATGCTTTAATCAAACAATGAGAACTATTTAAGCCAACACATTTTCATTTTCTTCTATGGTTATGTGGAAACTCAAAGCCCAGTTTGGTACTAAATTGTAATAATTAAATTCCATTATTGTTCTTCTGCATTATAGTTTATGTCTTTTTAATATATTTACCTTTGTGCAATTGGACTTGAATAAACTATTTTAAAACATTTAAAAATAAATGTGGTGGATATGATCAATGGATAAACAACATTAAACCTATCAACAATCAAAACACTGCCTTTGCTAAAAAATAGCTTTAGAAGGGAATGAGTAGATACTGTTGAAGCTTGACTCAAAATCATCTGCATTTGATTCACAGAAAAATAAAGTTTCTTCATGTTCAGGGATGTGATGTGAAGGATCACCAAGTAACCTCCAAGATCACTGGCTGGCAAAGAAATGTACAGTTATTCATTCAGTCAGTCAAAAATTGTGTGCATCTACTATGCCCTAGGTGCTGTAATGGGGTTAGTAATAGATTGCTGGGAAAATAGATCCTGACCCTATTCTCATGGAATTTATAATTCTTCTAGGTTCTCTCTCCCCCCGCCCACCCCCCGTGTGTGTGTGTGTGTGTGTGTGTGTGCGTGTGTGTGTGTGTGTGTGTGTAAATAGCCTCAATTAAAGACTGTGTCATCTGACCACCAATGAAAAGAAAAACAGCAACAAAGGGAAATGAGGAAACGGCTTTGGAAACATGATTGTGAATATTTCTAGAAATAGGTCTTGATATCTCTGAGGCTGGCACATTGCATGACTCATGGCTTGCGTTATAGCTGCTCAAAAAATAAAATAAAATTAAATTAAATTAAAAAAAAAGGAAAGCAACATAACAATGAGTTTGGCCATCCTATCAACAGGGAGCAGGCATTTATGGGTTCAGTTTCATGCCAGTTATTTTTATTTTCACAAAACAGAATGGAGAACTCTGCATTGCCAGCTATTTAGTGACACATGAGATCTTGACAAGAAGCTGAACCCCATGCCGTGGCCCCACATGGGACATGGTGAAGCCGTGCTGGGGTCAGGTTGTGGCATGGAGGCCCTGCTGTAGGGGCATCTCTGCTCCTGGCACTGTGTTTCCATCGGCTTCAAAGGTGAACACTCAGAGGAATCGATGAAGAGCCACAGAACTTGATGGACCAAATGGGGTGGACCAAGCCTCCCTCCCCATCTACCCTTGCCCTAAATGGGCATTAAGTCTGACCCCACGTGAGTGTAACAGACACGAATAGTATATTCTCTCTCTTCTCAGAGTGTGGGTCTAAATTTCTGTTGGTCATAGACTTTTATAGTTGGGACAGTAACTTTATGACATGAACTTTATGGCCTGTAGCAGAGGTTCGCAAAGTGAGATCCCAGGCCAGCAGCATCACCTTTGCTAGAACTCATTAGAAATGCAAATTCCTGGGTCCCATTCCTGACTTTCTGAGTCAAAAACTCTAAGGATGGACCCACTGTTTTGATGAATCCTACAGGTGATTCTGACGCACACTCACATTTGGAAACCACTCGCATAAGAACCAGAGTTTTCTGAATTGTATTTCCATGTAGATCCTTTAAACTTTTTTCTTTAATTACTCAGTGCTAGGAAAACACAATGAGAAGCAACTGTGCCTTGTTTATCCAAACAGCACACAGGTCTTGGGACCAAAAGCACTTTATATAAATAGTCATGAGCTGTTTTACCACACAAATGAAAACAGGCCCCTGAAGGTTCATACAACCCTTCACTCAGAGGCCTGCCATAACAAGAGATAGAGACAGGGAAGTAAAGAAAGTTGGTAATATTGATCTTGCAATTAAATTTAAATGCCAACTCTTGCTTTCATTTCTGCTTCCACTAAGTCATGGCTCCTCACATATTTAACTAGCGGAATGCACTGTTTGGACCCAAGCAGAGAATCTTACATTTGTTCTTATTACATTATTTGCTAATAATTCAGCCCACCATTTCAGCTACCAAATTATTTTTAATTCCTGACTTATCAAAAGTATCAACCTGTGTGACATGCCATCGATATATCAAATATTTCTACTCATCATAACTTCATTAATACCAGTTATAAAATGTAAATATCTATGTAAGAGATAAATAGTGGGCCTGCCTACAGAAACCTTCCTGAAGTAGCCATTGTCCCATGAAAAACCCTATTTTCAGTGAAGGTTATACAACTGTGAGTCGATCTCACTTGACCAGCATTCAGGTGACAGTCTCTGTTCCATCCTTAGTATTGTCTTGAGAAGCTCCATCAATTCTTAACAACTGGGTCACCCCACATTTTTATAAAGTTAAGATTTTTGCCTTATAGATCAATGAAAATAGCTAAACTCACATGACTCTTGAAAAATCCCTTCACCTATATAGGAATTACTGCTTAAAAACTGAACGTAAAAATGAGACTAGCCGCACTGAGTTAGGGTTGGGGGAATAAAGCCCAGTCAGGTTAAATTTGAATTTCACTTAATAAATAATAATTTGAATAAATAAGAAATAAATTTTAGTATAAGTATGTCCCAGATATTGCATGGGGCATATTTATGCTAGAAATATACTTTTTAATTATTTGCCTGTATTTTTGTAACCTGTGCTCTTGACCACTAATATAGAATGCTTCCCTTGATGTCTTCCTTCAAATAGTGAATCCCCATGTCTATCTTCAGGCAAAGCAGCTGCGTTCTTTTCATGAACTTAAGTGATTTATTTTTTCCAAAAGTTAGCATGGAATTCAGCAGGGGCTGGACTATGGCTCCTTTTATTCAGGAGACATTTTCTGCATATCCACTTACATTCACGCTCCATGCTAACCGTAGTACAGGTGGAGGGGTGCTCTCTGTCCCACAGAACTTACAAGAGTGTATTGACTCCCAACACCAAAGAAACCCTTGAGGCCCAATTCTTGCTTCTACATTGCTCACTGCCTGACTTCCGTTTATGGCCAGACCACCAAGGTTTGAATGGCTGAGGCATTTTGCAGTGTGATGTGGGTTCAAATCTTTCCCAGATCAGATGTCTGTTTAGCCCTGAAAAAGTTCTCTATAATTACCAGGGACTATAACCATTTTTTTTTCTTGTTTGGTTGGGTTTTTGTTGTTTTTTTGTTGTTATCTAACAAAGATACGGTGTTGTTTATAGTTTCAAAACAGAAAATAATATTGTTTCTTAATTACTTGCATCTACATGATGAGAAAATGCTGTGTGGGGAAGTCTGGTAAATGGGTATACACCTGTTAGCACAGGTGAGAGCAACCTAAGTCTGAGTGAGGTTGAAAGCAAGTATCTTGGGCAGAGTCGCATGTATAAACACCTAATCATAAGAATCTCTTTAAGATTATTCCCCAGGAGGTCTTTCATAAAGGGTGATGGGGCCGTCTTTGTCCAAATTCACTTTGGTAGAGCATTCAACCTCTTAATAATAGAAACTGAAAGGACTACTCTCTGAGTACCAACCAGCAAGAGCTGCCCCTGTGGGGAAATGATAAAGCCAGAGGTCTAATATCAGGGTCTTCAGGCACATTTTATACCTAAGATTTTTAATCTAATTTGGGAATAGGGGTGATTTATGTTCTCTTTGATAGGCCATCATTTCCTGGAAAGGAAATGGACAAAGTCACTGTTTAGCCCTCACTGCCCTTCTTGCCTAGGGTGAAGCTGGACACTAATTTATGTAGGTACTTCCAAAGTTTCGTAGCAGCTAAGTGTTCAGTTTAAAAGGATATATTTCAGGGCATGGCTGCTTAGAATCCCAGTACATCTTAACATATTTGTTAAAGTATAATTACAAACTTATACTGCAAAGAGAGCTGATGGTGAACAATTATGGCTCTGAAAATTTTCCTAGTTTCAATAAATTTCTTATGAAAATATATAAATTGGACCTCTGAAAAGGAAATATATACCTTTGACATTTCTATTATCAACTGGAGTTACTTCAAAGTAAAACGTAAAACATCCAAATGTGATCCATACTAAACGTGCCTGTGTTTAATGCAATGCATATAAAATGCTTAGAAAAGTAACTGACACATTTTGAGTGTGTGTAGAAGTGTTAGCTATCAATTTATTATAATATTTTAAAAGGTAGGGTGCCAGCCTGACACAAAAGAGAACACGCTGTATGATTCCACTTATATGAAGTATGAAACAGGCAAACTAATCCATCCTACAAACGTCAGAATAGTGTGCCCTGTGGAATAGTGAATGGGAGGGCAGAGGGACTTCTAGGGACTGGTCATGCTATTTCTCTGGGCGCTGGTTATATTTGTGTGTTCAGTTTGCAAAAATTCATCAAGCTGTAGATTTGTGACTTTTACACTTTACATGTACTTAAATAAATAGTTAATACCACAATGTCAGCCTGATTAAAATTATAGCAAAACTATTTCTTGAAGGAGATACAATAATTTAAAAAATGCAAATAATGAAAGTCAACCATACAACCACAACTCAGAAATCTGTAAGAGATCAAGTGCCTTTAAAACATTAACAAACGTGATGCTATCCATTGGTAGTATGCATCCTAGATCGATATTGTGAGGTGGCTTTTCCCATCCCAATATCAGAAAAAAATGAGGCTTATCAATAATTGGAAGAGCGGACACATGAAGTGAAGAGGATTCTCTGTTAACTTCAGGAACACACTGTTCATCCCAGTCTCCAACCTTTCCAATGACTTCCCATTAAGTGTCAGATATAATAAAAAGTGTAAGCTCTTTATAGATTTCCCATTACTTCAGGATTTAAAAAACAATAAAGAAGTTAAACCAATTATAGCTGGGAATTATTAAAACCTGAGGGTGGTGGTGGTGGTGGTAAAGAACCTTTAAATCTCATCTTGGCTAATTCTTATTTATGTAGGAAGAATCTGATTCTCAAGATAAGGTCTTAAGAGAAATGCAAATAAAAACAGCTGTGGACTATTTCATGTGGATAATATCCACAGATGGAGAGGCTGTGGGGACAAGAGCTCCCCAGTGCTCTTGGTGGCAGTATAAATTGGTAAGACACTTGGGAAGACAATTTGGTAATATCTGTCAAATGAAATTGGCCTATCTTCAATCTAGCAATACTATTTCTAGAATTCAATCTTACATTTAGTAGGTCTGTGTGAAGAGATGTAATTTTTGCAATGTTTAAAAGAATGAAAAACTAGCAGTTACCTGGATGCCCATCAGTTTAGGGAGTGGCTGAAAAATTAGAGTGCAGTGATGGGGAATAATAAGCAGTCATCAAAAAGCCTTAGGTAGCCTCTCTGTGTGTGTATTTCTCTCTATATATCTAACACAGACACACATACACATAGGCTGTGCAATACATATTTATTGAAAAAAAATGGCACGATAGTACTAATGATATGATCACAACACCAAATGATTTGTAGTTGTTACTGTTTTTTAAGTTACATTGGGAATGGAAGAGAGTGAATATTTTCATTTGTATACTTCCTTTTTGTTATTTTTTCCAAAGGGCTTATATAGTGTTAATAATTATAGAAATTGGAACACCTAAAAGGAGAGAAAATAAATGAACTGCTGTTTGGAAAAAAAAAATCTATGTAGTTCTGGGACATACCTTTAGAAATGAGCAAAGTGGCCTGAAAGGTTTGAAGTACCCTGTTCTTAATGAGGCAGCAGAACTTTAAAATGGAGGGTGAAAAATGTTTTTAATCCTCATCTGATGATATGTCTTTATTGATTTTTTTTAGAAAGAGAGGAAGGGAAGAGAGAAACACTGATGCAAGAGAGAAACTTTGGTTGCCTCCCGTATGTGCCCTGACTGGGAATCTGGTAGACTTTCAGTGTATGGGATGATGCTACAACCAACTGAGCCACCTGGCCAGGGCCTGAGGGTATAATTTCATTTCCCACCTTGGAGGCATCTACCTGTGGTGATTACCAATAGCCCCTTGCTTTTTGATGAATCATATCCCTTTATTTTCCCCCTTTTATTCCTTCTGAAGCTACTGCCCACCAGTAGTTTGCTCCCAGCCATGATTCCTGTGGGCCCTCTAAGAGTCCCGCCTCATGTGCATCCTTAGCCACATGTCTGCGTTTCTCCCAGGCTCTGCTTTCCTGGCTCTTATCAGCTCCTCAGGCTGCTGGTGCCACTCTGAATTCCAAGGTTATACTCAACTAACAGGTTTTATCTTCCCATTCTTCCCCATAAAGCCTCCTCGGTGCATTGATCGGATAGTGGCCTGGTGTTGCTACAGGTTTTGCAGATTCCTATCTTCTTTTCCAGAAAATTCAATGATAGCCATTCTAGCAGAGTTGGCTAACCCCCCAGCTTTCACTCACTTTTTCCAGACATTCTCCTAACCTCATCCTAACCCCATCCCTAAATAAAACACTTATTCCCTCCTTTGCATCCCTGCTGCTATCCATACCACCTCTGTCATTTTCCCACAGCTCTGCATTTCACCTCACTGTCTGTATTATTGGAGAAACCACTGTAAAAATCTGGGTTTAATCCTGGTTCCATCACTTATTAGCTTTGGCTTCATTTCCTCATCTATTAAATGGGGTCAATTTTAGGACCAACCTCAAAGGATTGTTTGTGCTCTTGGTAGCAGGATTAAATTAGTAATATAGTAAAAACACTTAGTACCCCCCATATGTTAGCAGGATTAATAAACGTAAATGATTATTTGAACCACACGTCTGCCCAAATAAACTATGAGCTTATCAGCAGTTTTATCTTGTAGCCCCAGTACTTAATATAAGGACCACTATTTTAAAAAGGCTCAAACTTTATTTATGGAGAATCAATTAGTTCTCTTGATGTTCAGTGACCCACTGTTGGAAACACAGATGTAACCCATTGATACCAATCACTCATTCATTCCATACACGCATCCTGGATCACCTGCTGTGTGCTGGGCAGTGTGCTTGTGCTGAGAACTGAATGGTGAACAACAGGCAGGGTTCCTAACCAATTATCACTTGCAGTCTAGACAGGAACCAGAGACATAAGCAGGCACTTACAGTACAGTGTGATAGAAGATCTGATGGGGAAAATATCAACTTCTAGGGGACCATCGTAGATGGAAGACATTAAGAAATACTGTCTAAGCTAAGATTTAAATTATAAATAGAAAGAAAAGAAAAGAGTCATTGGAAGAGGGAGCAGCACATATGAAAACTTCTCACCTGCCCTAGGTCATCTGAACACCAGAAGCTTGACTTCTAGTCAGGCAGACTTTACCCAGGTGAGGTATATGTAGCTTTAATTAACGGGTTTTTCAAGATAGTAAAACATTAGCTGCTAATAGCTCGAGTTCTTCTCTCTATGGGAGATTGAATTCCTCCAAACAGCTGCCACCACATATTACATCTCATGCTCTTCATGAAACGTGATGGTTATGGTGACATGGTAGAGTCTTTGTTCCATCTCCTTGAAACTCAATGGAGCTTGTCACTACTCAACCACTACAAAATATGGCATTTCTGTCCACCTTGTACTCTTGAGATCTCCACTCTTGGCAGCAGCCAACATGCTCTGAGGGAGTTTAAAGCCACATGTGGGTGTTCCAGCCAAGAGCCAGCATCAACTACCAGGCACATTAAGGGGCAAATCGTAAATGATTCCAGACTCCAGTTGTTGAGTTACTCCCACCTTCAGCTGCCCCAGCTGACATTGTGAAAAACAGATGAAAAAGTCCCACTAAGCCCTCACAAATTGAAGTTTCATAAGTAAAATAAATGATTGTTGCTGCTTTAAGCCACAGAGCTTATGATGGTTTGTTATACAAGTATAACTAAACACTGGAACCAAATCACAGCAAAATGCAATATCTTATCTTAGTCATTAATGGACTCAGACTCGTGACAACCCTTCATCAACACAGCTGAGATGGGAACACTGGTTTGGTTGGTGTCTTCCTGTCCATGCCTCAGATTGCTCTGAGAAGTCTAGTAAATTGACTAAAGCTACAATAATGGGAAGCAGCAGAGTTAAGTTTCCTATCTAGCTTATCAATGGTCAAAGCTCATGTGCATAAAGAGATTTTGCCTCCCCCCTCTAGTGATCTACTGAAGACTTCTAGAGAAGGAGTCAAGCCCAAAGCCAAGGATGAGCTTCATGGCAGAAGGAAGAAAGTGGAGACATAATTCCTAAGAATTTTGTTGGGATCCAAAGTGCAAGAAATAGTTTAGCAAAGTCAGGACTGGCCAAATCTGATCCACAGCAGTTTTTTTTAAATATATATAAATAAAGTTTTATTGGCACATAGCCATGCCCCTCATTTCTGTATTATCCGTGGTTGCTTTTGTACTACAATGGCATGGAATTGAACAGTTTGCACCACAGGCCATATGGTCCACAAGGCCTAAAATAATTACCATCTGACTTTTCAGAGAAAATTAGCAACACTGTCTTAGTGGAATGTGTCAATTTATCCATGACAAAGCTGTACAGTCTAATTAAAATGTCTTTCTAATTGTTTTACTATTGTCTGGAATTTCACCAACTCTCCTACTGGTTATCCTATGTTGATCAGAGGCTCTGCTTGGCAGTTCTGCAAGTCTTTGTTGACTTTTTTAAATGGGAAACCTCATTATTACCTAACAAAAGGAGTTTGTAGACAAAATGTTCCAACTGATGGATTCCATGGAGAAAACAGAAAAAAAGGAAGACAAGTCCTTGGTGGGAGAAGGCTTAGAGTCACTGAATCAGGAAAGTGTATTATTGAAGCTACAGGCAGAGAGATACAAGAATAGATATTGGTTTGCCTTATGCAGAGGTTACACACTCAAGGTCTGTAGCTCATATCTGGCTTTCTGACATGTTTTGTTTCATTTGATATGGACCCAATGTTTAAAATAATGTCTACATATTGGCAAGCACTTCAAGTTAGTTGGCTCAGCACCCATTCCTAAGTCCTTCCTCCCTGGCCTGCTCCCATGAAATTGAATGAGGAGGAAAATACCTTCCCAGGCTTTTGTGCCCTTAGGGTGACCACATGACCTGTTCTAGCCAATGAGATTTAGGCAGAGTCTCATGGCTTCTTTCCAGGGCAGTGGTTGGCTTTCCTCACAAAAGGCTGGTGCTGCCTTTCCCCTTCTTCCTTCTTGGAACACAGATACCATAGCTATTTTCCAGCCTTTCCTGAGAAAAAGGGGAACCAGCAAGACTGAGTCTGCACTCCTATCAGCAAGTATTCACAGAAACAGTGTAGCAACTGTTCCCCTTTGCACGCTGGCTGTGGGTGCTCTGGGTGGCTGCAGTTGATCTGAGCCATTTCTCTAATATTATAATACCTCTCCCTCATTGCAAGCTCAGGAGCTGGGGAATGTTGCTGGGAGCTAACAGAGGCAGCCACCAGAGGGTCAGGGTCTCTGCTAAGTGCTGCTGTCCCTCTCCCTCTCAACATGGGGATCATATAGCACTCATCTGTACTTCATGGTGAAAAAAGTTTGGATCTCTTAAGATGATTAAAGTGTACCAGTAAAAAACAGAAACAGCAAAATCCATCCACTTGAGTAATCAGAGTATTATTCTTACATGGTTCCAAAGTCTCATGGGAATTTCTTTAAGGAAAAAAGAAACATCTACATTTTTTTTTCCAGGCATGTATCAATGAGTGTCTCCAAAGAGGTAAAAATAGCACTAAGAACATCTGGGACAGTTTGCCCCTAATAAAATTCTAAATGTTAACTGGCTCCATTACTCAAAGCTTTCACTCAACACACACATCACTATATCATTATGCATTCTGAGCAGCACCAGCCACAGGGACTTAGAAGGGGAGGTACTATTGTACTGGAAACCCCACCTTCCACATTGATAACAGTAACTCACTTGTTTTCCTGGCACACCCCAGGTTCGTCTTAAGAGCTCTAAAATAGGTAGAGAGTGGGTTTTTTTTAAGGTGCTAGAATAACCTCAGGCTCCACTTGACAACACAGGATGGGATGTAACAGCTCCAACTAAGGACTATCACAGAAATGAAAATCAGAAACCCATAGCAACTGAGAAAAAGAAAAATGTCACCATAATAAATACTGTTTTGACCGAATTACTAGATAGGTTTTGTCCTAATTCTAAATTTGTTCTGTTTTTAAATGATGTTGACTGTTATAAATTGGGCAGATGAGGTGGTGAGAGTTCTGACATTGTTCCTGAATGAACAAGGCAGCTAACCTGAATTTTGTCATAAAACAGCCACACAGACAGTTAGTCCTTAATCATTATGGTCTGTTTGACTAAACCTGGATTTGTAGATTCGCTTCCATCTTCATACAGAAAAATGGTATACGACTGGTTTCCCCAGGAAATAACTTACTTAATGGTTTCTCCTCCATCAACTTTGGTTGAATATAAGAAGCTCTGTCTCTCGATTTGGATTCTGGAGCCTGTGTTCTAAGATAGGGGTGGCACTGTTCAGGTTTATATTTCTGTAACTTGTACACACTGGTCTGAGTTCTACCTTCCAGAAAGAGAGAGGGTCTTCGCATTTCTTCTTCAGTAATGCAGTTCCTCAGAGACTGGAATTCCATTGTCATGTGCCTTCCTGACTTTGCCAATTCCTTATATGACATAGGTGTCTAGTCAGAAATAAAGGTAGTTTGCCAATGGCCTATTTAAAGTATGAGGAATAAAAGTAAAAGCAAAAAATCAATGAAACTAAATGTTGGTTCTTTGAAAATATCAAGATTGACTTTTTTAGCTAGACTGACCAAGAACAAAAGGGAGGAGACACAAATCACTAAATGAAAAAAAAAAAAAAAACACCAAAAAACAGTTGAAGAAAAGCATTTGATAAAATATAACATTCGCTCATGATAAAGACTCTCAACTAACTCAGAATAGAAGGAAACTTCCTCAACATGATAAAGGGTATCTTCAAACAGCCTGCATTTAACACCATAGTTAGTAATATGAATGCTTAAAACACAGAATGCTTTACCCCTTGGATCAGGAACAGAGCAGTGATGTCCACTTTCACCACTGTTATTTAATACTGTGCTGGAGGTTCTAGCCAGTGCAGGTAGGAAAAGAAAAAATACATAAAAAAGAGAGATGGTATGAGATAGAAAATGCATCCTGATGCTCCTGGAGGCTTCTGTCAGCACGGTCTACAAGGGGCACCAAAGCAGAGACTTCACTTTGCCTGCCCAGCATCCCTTGCTCTCCCAGGGGAATCACCCTCCTCCCACTGACTCCCAGTCCTTACAGATAGAATGGCTGACTCTATTCCTGGTATAAGAAAGGGCATTTGGGTTTGACCCAGGCCAGTACCATAATTTTATTTGGTCTTCTTTAGCTACATAGATGATCCATGGAAGTGCAGATGACCCATGTGAATGTCATTCTGGACTTTCATTTGAGCTGTGGGGGAAAATATAGCCTCTCTCCATTAGAATTGCTATGAAGATAGAGCTTGAGCCTGGAGCTACTGTAAACTACCTTTACTATAAAAAAGTGGGGATAATGGAGGAAACATAGAAGAAATCCAAGCAAAGAGATGGGGACAAAGTCCTGGTAACAGGTGGTGTCTGAGGCTATCTACCTTGCCAGTCTTGAAGCCAGGATTCTTCATGGACTTCTTATGTACATGGGCCATGGAATACCCTTTAGCTTTGGCCAATTTTAACTGACTTTCTGGCATTGGCGATGGAAAAAGTCTGACTAATATAGGGATAATGCCACCTGCCATGCCTTGATTTTCACATTAGCCTTTGCAGATCTCACCATTACTCTCTTAGAATTCACAAATTATGCTTTATAATCCCCCTACTAGAATATATGTTCTGGTATAACTAGGACTATCTTTGTTTTGTTTTCTAGAATATCCCCATGCCTAGTACACAGTAGATATTCAATTAATAGAAATTTATGGATGGAAGAACCTATAGATGAATGAATGATGATGAACATATAGATCTGTTCAGAATTTTACCAAGGTTAAAATTTAAAAAAAATTCAGCTTCGTTGGTCTTTAATTTCTAGGACACATCTTCTCTATACTATTAATCTCCTATCTACTCACACCTCTCTTGCCCATGATGTCTCAAAAATTACAGAAGCTGTTGCTGAGATTGTAATCACAATTTTCTCAGTGTCCTCTGTGCCAGTTCTAGTCCTATAGATGTGAACTTGCTTAAATCAATAGGATGCACTTTTATCATCGTTTCAACTTCCTTTGACTCCAATTTTCTCCTATTTATATCTTTAAACCCTTTTACAGTTTATCCATTCACCTTACAGGGTGATGATTATCTTCTTTGATCATAAAAATGGAGGTAATCTGAGTCTGTGGTTCTGCACTTACTCTACCCGCCAGCTTAACTGCCTAATTGTCTACAAATAGCTTCTCACTATTGTTGGCTTATCTGCAACTTGCTATCATCAAGATCCTTTAGGTGCTCATACAATTTTGATGGGTCATTCCCCTCATATAGACCTCAGTTTATTTTATGTGTTTTCTTTTAAACCAGTTTTATTAGAGAACTCCACATTTCCCCCCCACAATATTCCTCTTTGGATATTCTCTCTCTCTCTCTCTCTCTCTCTCTCTCTCTCTCTCTCTCTCTCTCTCTGTCTCTCTCTCTCTCAAGTTTGGACTCTACATAAAATCAATAGGACACAAAGGAATGCATTGTTTGAAGGCATTTAAACATTATAATCTACACAGAAATGTCTAACATCTTAAATATGAATTACTTTGGGCTATTAATTAAAACAGAGCCAAAAAGGCTTCTGCTCCGAAATGCTTTGAACACATCCTTTAAAAGCTCAGACTGCCTTTTTTTGTGTTATAATGCAGGCAGGTCTTCCTAGTAGTTAATTGGCATTTGAGAAGATGATGTATCAGTTCCACTCTGATGGTCTACACTAAAAAATGACAAGCAGTGAAACGTGCACCCGTTTTGGAGTGTGTATATCAAAAGGTATCTTAAAGTCTGAAATGAATGAGGCAGGGAAGAATCTATTGTGCAAGGAGCTGTGCAACCATGCTGTCTGGGAGAGACAGTCATCAAAACTCACATGAGCCCATTCTGCAAAAGCACCACCGGGAGCACCCCAGAACACAGCCCTTTCACCCCTTCAACAGGCTCTGTGGTTTAGTGGCTGTTTTAGATGCCGTCCACTCTCCTCCCCACTGTCGACCTAGCACTCTGAGATTTTTCACCAATGACTGCAGTCCCCCGGGTCCCTATATTTCAGCATAGAATAAAACGATCACTGTATATCACTTTGATAAGTTTATAAAGCATGCTGCCATCTTTGGGAAGGAAGCTGCTAAAAAAGATGCCTTCATTACAGTTTACAAAACCATTTCTAAAATGTGCCTCTTCAGCCCTATAGAAGCCTGTAAAACTTACCCGGAGAACCACTGTCACTGAAATGCATTCTCCCCATAAGTGGAGAGCACGCTTTAGTCTGTTACATTACACTACTTGGATATTAAATCTATATCCTAAGACTGTCTTAATTGGCCATAAAAAGGACAATTGGAAACACAGAATTTGATCACTGCACATACAACACTAGAGCAATAACAACCAAATTAGGCCATTTTGCAGAGAACTTCAGGCCTGAGGTCTCTTTAAGCTGTCTCACGGTTACATTTCATCAGCAATCTCAAAACGCACCAGGATATTAAGTAAATTAGGATTCAGTGAAAGTTTAGACCATTGCGCATTGGACAAATTTAACATTTGCTTCCATCCACCATCCCTGATAAGGGTGAGGGAGGGAGAGGAAGAGAAACATCTTACATGTTTTCTAAGGTTTAAAATTGGATTGGACTTGCTCATGGTGGCACCTTTTGGTATCGCTGGATTTAGTGATGTTATAAATAATGAGTTAAACAAATTTGGAGTCTGGTAAATGAACTCAGGGGCCATCCTGTAGCAGAGAACACGAGGTCTAGATGGAGCATATAACTTCTCTGCTCTCTCATGAGTTGTAGATTCTGGGATGCCACACCCCAGCCCCTCCACACTGAGTAAGAACAGGTTCTGCCTGCATCAGGTCAGACAGGCTTCATGACAGGTGATTTGCTTTAAAAAATCATCACAACTTCAGTTTCTTTTTCTGTTAGTTTTTGGAAATATCTTCATCTGGAGGAAATCAGACTTGTTAACTACTGGTAGGTGCCTGGCTCCTTTTAGAGAGAACGGTATTGGCAGGAACCATGGTTCAGACACTTGCAGGTGGTTGAGCTGGAAAAACTGGCCTATTCCACTATTTACTAGCTGTGCAACAATGGACAATCTGCTTAAAGTTGCTAAATCTTAAAACTGCTAAATAGTCTCCTTCCTCCCACCCCATAGCAGTATTTACCTGAAGGCATTATTGTGAAGATGACATGGATTAAAATATTATATGAAATAAATAGTACCCAACACACCTTATGAATTATTATCATTACTAATGAGGTGGGTCATGGTGGGGGCTGTAGAGGGTGGTGGTGGTATCAGTTGTATCAGGTAGAAGCAAGCTTGCTCTAGAATCTCAGGAAGCTTCTAGCTCAAGAAGCTGCTAAATCACTGGTAGAATGGAGGCAGTAGCTGAACCATCTTCACTTCTCATAGCTTTCTTCCTCCTGCCCACTCCCATCCTTGGCCTGACCATGCCATGGCTCTTTTCTTTCTTTTTAGAGACTTGATTTTTAAGAGCCATTATAGATTCATAGCAAAATTTAGAGAATTGCACAGCGATTTCCCATATACTCCTTACCCCCACACATGCATAGCCTCCCCCATTACCAAATTCCCCAACCAGAGGAGGACATTTGTTAAAACTGATGAGCATACATTGACACAGAACTCACCCAAAGCCTATAGTTCACATTAGGATTCACTCTTGGTGCTGCACGTCATGTGGGTTTGACAAATGTGTAATGATTTGTATCCACCAACAGTGTCATACTGAGTAGTTTCTCTGCCATAAAGTTCTCTGTGCTCTGCCTTTTCATCCCTCCCACCCCCTAGCCCTTGCTCACCACCGTCTTCTCACTGCCTCCTAGCTTTGCCTTTTCTAGTATGTCACGTAGTTGGAAGGGCACAGTATGGAGCCTTTTTGGATTGGCTTCTTTCACACGTGGTATGCATTTAAAGCCCCTCCATGTTCTTTCATGGCTTGATAAATTATCTGATTTTAGTGCTGAATAGTATTTCGTTGTCTGGATGTGCAGCAGTTTATCCATTCACCTGTAGAAAGGTATCTTGTTTGCTTCTAAGTTTTGGCAATTATGAATAAAGCTGGAACCATCCACGAGCAGGTTTTCATGTGGACGTAAGTTTTCAACACCAAGGAGTGGATTGCTGGGTCATAGGGGTAGAGTATGTTCAGTTAGCCATTGCTCTTTCTATGTGGCACTGCCTTGCATGGCCAGAGAGCTTTCTCCGACTCGTGCTTTGTCAGCCTTTAAAGGAGGGCTGACAGTAAGATGAGGCACAGACACCCGGGCTCCCTTGCTCCAGATGGAGTTCTGAGCATGCTTACACTGTTTCTTAAAGTTCCCCTTAAGGATTAAGGTCCAGTGACTCCCATTGGTAACTATCTAACTAACACAAGCTTCACCAACAAGTTGCCTTTGCTTCCTTGTCTTAAGCCCTTACAACTCCACCTGTGTCTCCTTCATTTCCCAAGTAAGCTAACTGCCCTACACCCTGTCAGGGTCTGCTCCAGGATGCCCAAAGTAATAAGCTAACCCTCCATGCTCCCTCCTCCCCATCCACACCCTACTTCATCACACCAGGCACTTTGCAACTCCAGTGTCTGGTGTTTATTTTACATGCTCTACTGGTATTGGCAGCACAGTCTGCTTCAACTGGTTCCCCCTAACTGCCTCATGGACCTATTCACAGGTGGCTCTACTGGCTAAGGCCTGGACTTCCACCCTGTCCCCTTATTACATCCCTGGGGTGGAGGTGGGAGGAGCAGGTAGGTGTCAGGCCCGGGGCTGGGAAAGAGAAGCTCTAAGTGCAGTGGGTCAGAGCACAGTGTGGGCTGGAAGAACATATGCCCCCTCTAGGTACCTGCGGATGTCCTGATTAACCAGCAGCACATATCTGCAAGAAAATCACAGGTCCATACCTTTCTCCCTCTCTTTAGACCTACTACCTGCCATTTGCCAGGGGGTGAAAGGGGGGAGTGGGGAACGAGGGTTCTGGGAGGAGGGGGGCTTACCTGTAATTTACTATGTATCAGAAAACACTTTTTAGACAATTTTAAAGTCCATTTTAAAGTTTGGGTTGCATTTCTACTGAGGTGTTGTTATTGTTGTTGTTTTTTAATTATTATTAAAGCATCATTTACTCAGAGAGCCTCATTCACTAACACAAATAATGAGCTCACCCGGCCCCACCATAATTTTATGCATTTTTAATTAAGACTAAACACAGAGTTTACAATGTTTAGACAAAAAGTATTTGAAGAGACACACTTTTTTAGGCACTACTATCCTTAAATGGATCAATAGAAGAGACAAATTATATTGGTTTCTTCTTCCCAGGGACCAACGAGGTATCTCTAGCTAAGAGTATTTTAATTAAACTGTGTAGTTCCATGCCTTTCATATTAATCACTCATCTCCTTTAAGAAATTTCTTTACCTAGCAGAGGATTTTACACTAGATTGAGAGACCCCAGCTATATGAGAACACATCATCCTATTTGCATTCATTCATGCATTAATTTTGTAATTGTCTGAACTCCACTTACATGTTGTGGAGACCCATAAAGGTTTTAGCATTGAGTAGAAAATTTCAATTTAGCTGGATCAAATTTAGTTTCTTCCATGTGTGGCAGAGGGCTCCAGTAATAGCAATGCCCCACCTTGTTGAGTTTACTAAATAGTTAAAAAACAAGACAAACATGTGAAAAGTGACATACTAACACTAGCTCTGCCTCTGTAAGTCTCAAAGAAGGGACACAGACAAGGAATGGGAGGAGGGAGTGGGTTGGAGGTTTGGAGAAAAGAAGAGTGAAGAAAAGTTCCTCTTCCTGCAGGTAACCATGGTGATGGCAGGAGGGGAGTGCTCAGGAGAGGGCAGGAACAGCTGTCAAATTAGAGCAATGAGAATTAGGGTGCTCTGAGGGCTCTGCAATGAGGGTTGGATGGGGCCATGGTCAGATAATAAATCACTTGCATTTTAGCTTCAGGAGGAGTGCCTGGAAGTCCAAGGTGACTGGACAAGGCACTGAAACTAAGGCTCCAGGATATTGGCTGGTGGGCAGCTCACAGCAGGCAGATGGTGAGGATCTTGGGGAATTTGGTGGCAAAAGGATTCTGGGCCAGGACCCTGAGGCATCCTGGGCTTGGGATGAGTGGATGAGCAGCACTCAGGCCCTACAGGTGATGTATGGCAGTGAGAGAGGGGGCTAAGAGGAGGACAGCGCCCTCTGAATGTCCACATTTATCAGGTGCCATCTGCGTCAAGGTGTGTGAGCACTGCCCCTCTATGAAACCTTAGAACATCTCTATTATACATCTGGTGGTTAGCCCATTTAATCCTGGCCATCATGCTGTGGAGTGGATACTATTACTCTCCCAATTTTACAGATGGAAACATAGAGTCAGAGAGGAGGAAGGATTCCTCCAGGGTTGTACTAGAAGCAATAGACAACATCAAGGTTCAGATTTCAGACTCTGCAGAGCCCTCTCCCTGTGACTTTGTCCTAAAAGAGGTGATGTCAAGGCCAGCCGGTGTAGCTCAGTGGTTGAGCATCGACCTAGGAACCAGGAGGCCATGGTTCCATTCCTGGTCAGGGCACATGCCAGAGTTGTGGGCTCAATTCCCTGTAGGGGGTATTCAGGAGGCAGCTGATGGATGATTCTCATCATTAATGTTTCTATCTCTCTCTCTCCCTCTCTCTTCCTCTTTGAAATCAATAAAAACATTTTTTTTAAAGAGGTGATTCCACGATGCTTTGGACATCAGGGAGCCATTGCAATTTTGTGATGAGGGGAGAGGCATGATGAAAATAAAGTGATAAATATAGTCATACTCAGCTGAATTGACAAACTTTCCTAACTCTTCATTTTCCTCTTTTGGAAGATGTTTATTTTTCACACAAACCACATTATGCCTCACACCCTGAAGAAATGTGTGAATGAATGAAAATTGCAAAGACTAGCAGTGCTCATGGAAGCTATGGAATTCATTTATAGATTCTCCAAGGTCTATTTTGGCTCTGACCTTCATATGCTTCTCATGATATGGAATCTCAGGTCCCCTCACCCTGGGCGCTATAGCCCAAAAGTGATGGGGCTATCTTTGTCCTGCAGCTGGGCTGAGTCTTGCATCTACGTCAACCTTAGCATCTTTACTGCAGACTTCTGGTGGAGATCTTGCCAGCCAGGAAAACAACACACACACACACACACACACACACACACACACACACACACACACACACACTTGCTGCCGCACTGGCTACACAGTTCAGATCTAAATAAACTGATCAATTAGGAAGTCTGCAGCATCCTTGGCCCTCAGGTAGTAATGAACACCCTCACTGTGCTCTGAAGAAGAATATAGGGCTTTGGAAATCCCATTCTCTAATTCAGTATCTCCCAAACTAAAAGGTAATCCTTTTATACAGTGTGAATCATACTAGAAATGTGCAGAGAGAAATAACAATATCACATGATCACCAATAAGCACCAGCAAACACCCACATGGCCTGTTTAGTGGATTGAGACTCGGAGCCTGGGAGCCTTCTTATAGGACAGAACACATTTTCCAGTAGGCATTAGCCTTGAGATTAGAGTTTAATGAAACAATCACTAACACTGGAGGCTTGGGCCAAAGAACCGACAGACTCCAGGGAGCTCCTGGTTTGTCTGGGGAAGACATTTATCTAATAAACCATGAATAAATAATAGGAAGGAGCCTAAAGTCAAGAGATGCAGAGGAGCCAAGGGACAAAAGGTAAGGAATGGATATATAAAAAGATGCTTTAAAAGCAATTTAATGTTTTGACTTTGCAGTAGACATTTATTTCTGGGGAAATGCTATCATCTGTGCAGAGAGAAGCAGGCAGGAACAGGGCGCTCATTGCTGAGTGTCAGCCAGAATAGGTTGGGTTATGCAGTGATAACAAAGAACTCCGATGTCTCTGTGACTGAACAACAAGGATTTATTTCTTATCCATACCCTGTGTCCATGCAAGTCAGTAGCAGGATTCTAATGGTCATAGACATCCAATAACCCAGGTAACCAAGATGATAGTGTCTTATGAGATGTAAGAAGAGAGGACTAGAGAATGGAGCACTAACAATAATATGCTTTGGTCTGAAAGTGACACAGGTCACTTCCACACACATTTCAGGAGTCAGATCCAGTGACATGATGATGGCTAACATGAAAAAGGCAGGAAGTATAATCTCTTATGGCCAGGAAGTAAAAAAGAACCAGATAGTGGTGAACATGAATACTTCTACCACATGTGTAGTGGTAAAAATTGAGAATAAATTCCTATCTCCTCATGTGTACATCATGTGTAAAAATATCCATTTGAAAGAATATTATGCAACAGTTAAAAAGGACTTGAAAAATTTAAATGCAAATTTCAGAAAACCTCACATAGTAGTATCATAAACTGCTATATCATAAACTTCTATGCATCAATGCCCATACATATGTGTATCTAAACATCCAGAAAAAGCTCTGGGAGGATGTCCATCAAACTAATAATGGTGGTTACCTTTATGAGAGGAATATGATTACAGGAAGAAAAAGAGGACTTCTTTTTTTCTGAATTATTTTAAAATAAAAATGAACCCATATATAGTCTCTAAACTTTCTTTTTTAAAATATGTTTTAAAAAGGGCATTTATCTGTTGCCCATGGCTGATGGTTAGGTAGCGCTTATGCTAACCTGGGGTTCCATGTTCATCACAGCAAAGTGCAATTTAACCCCTACATGCTGCATCGACCATGCATTGAGCAACCCTGTCCATGTGGGAGGAGCTTTCAGTACCAGCTGGGTTCTAGTTGGTCTTGCATCTGGCACTTGCTGGACCATTTTTGAAATGTTGATTCCAGGGAAAGGCACCTTGTCTCTCAAGTTCTATCTACTCATTGCCCTGAGCACCCATGGGGTAATATACTGGGGAATGTCAAGGTTCCAGATTTTTTTTGTGCCTTCCTCATTTCACAACTGTCCTATCTTCTTCCCATCCCTAATTGCTCTTTCTCAGGATTCTTCTCTAGTCTGAAGATAATGTGATCCAATAAAATCATGGACCCAATAAACCCAACAGATATATTATTTCCCCCAAATAGTGTATTGTTTTAAATTAAGCAAAGCATACAATTTTCTAGAAGGGTATTAGAGAGAAGCACTGGTGCATTTCAGACACAGGGCAAGCCAGTGAGGAAGTGGTGAGTGGCTGGATTGATGCCCTCCTGCAGAAGAGGCTGTGCCCATGATGGATCCTCTAATCTTACTGTAGATCTGGCTTCAGGTACAAACAGAGGTAGTAATTTTATAGGCTGAAATTATGAAAAGTAACTTGGAATATCCATACAATGGAATGTTATCCAGCTATGAAAAATAAATGAGCTATAAAGCCACAGTAAGATATGAAAGAATCTTAAATGCATATTTCTTCGTGAAAGAAGCCATGCTGAAAAGGCTATATACTATATGACTATGACTATACCACATTTTGGAGAGAAGAAAACTATGATTGCTGTAAGAAAATCAGTGATTTCCAGGGGAAAGGGAGAAGAATGGGTGAAGCAGAGGGGATTTTTAAGGCAGTGAAACTGATCTGTATTTACCATAAGATGGATACATGCCATTATGCATTTATTCAAACCCACAGAATGTGTAACACCAAGAGTGAGCCCTAAAGTGAACTATGGACTTTAGTTAATAATAATGTATTGATATTGCTTTATCAATTGTAACAAATGTGTCACACTAAAGCAAAATGTTAATAATAGAGGAAGCATGAGTGGGGGAGTAGGAGTATATGGGACCTCTCTGTATTATTTGCTTGATATTCTGTATACTTAAATCTGCTCTAAAAATTAAGGATATTAATTTTAAAAACTTGAAGGATTTAAGTTTTTTAAAAAAGGAATTCAGAACACTCAGACCATGGTTTGAATTCAAAGACACACTATCTCTACTTTGAGGGGAAAATACCTAAAATGCTCTTTAAAAATGGGTCTGAAGCAGGTCCCCATGCAGACCTGCTGTGGCAGGAAGAGCTGAGAACCGAATCTTGACAGGGGGATGGACCCCTCCTCACACACTGACCCAGAGGTGGCTGACCCGGGCTCTTCCTCTACTTGGAAACAGAAAATCCATAGGAGGCAGCACAGATGTTGGCATGGCTTTGACCTCACCATGAACTTTCTTTTACAGTTTTGCAAATTGCAAATGATTTGCTTTTCTGCAATGTTTTGTTTTTCCTTTCCAAAGAAAAACAGACTGCTGACTTCTGTCTCCCATCCCTGCTAGTAATAGAGAGATGGGTGGATACTTCATAGCAGAGGCGAGGCTCAGACTCAGCTGGGGTATAATTTGGAAGAACTTACTGCATCTCTATAAATACTGGCTCTTGGTCAATTCAATAAGTTGATTATGATTAAAGAGAGGTTTGTGAGGCCCTAGGGATGCTAAGGAAGTTCTCTGAGACCTTGTAAGGAGCAAAGGGGGGTGGTCACAGGTAACTCTGGGTTTTGCCTCCTCCTCCCAACACATACCTGTGTGTGCTTTGTTCTGTTTTATTTTCTGGACTAAATTGTGATGAAAATTCCTTTCAAAGAAAGGGTTCCACTCAACTAGGTAATTGTCAGATATGCTTTCTGTTTCTGAAATTCTACATTTCAGATTAAGTTACTGAGTAGACCCACTGATGGATCTTGGGAGGAAACTTCTACTGAAAGCTATACTAGGTTGAGTGGTGTACCCCCGCGCCCCAAATCCATGCCCATCCAGAACCTCAGAAGGTGGCCTTATCTGGAAATAGATCTTTGCAGATGTAGTTACTTTAATATAAGGTCATACTGGATTAGGGTGAGCCCTACATCTAATGCCTGGTGTCCTTATAAAAAGAAGAGAGACATACAACACAGAGCAGAGAAGCAGCCAAGAGGTTATTCACTTGAATTCACTAGAGAGGTGGCTTCTCCGAACCGAGATGTGGGCGAAGTGTGAAAAAATGCCTGCTGGACTTCACAGACTTAAGTTTAGAGAAGTAAAATTCTCAGGTATTATAGTAACCATATGTTGAAATGATAATATTTTAGATACACCGGGCTACAGTACATCATTAAAATTAATTTCACCTCATTCTTTTAACTTTTTAAATGTGCTACTAGGAAATTTAAACGTATGTGTTTTACATTATATTTGTATCAGACCGCACTCCTCTAAAAGATACATGGTCTCTGATATCTTTTCTTTAGTCACTATTGTGAACATTTTTGTGCAAGAAGTTCTAATTTTCTTTTACAAGTATTTTTAAAAATAAGTATAAGAATTCTCACACACAGAGGATTCATTTTGGAACATTCTATTTTTTTTTTCTTATGGTAAACTTTCCTTAAAAATAACTGTCAGATTTAAAAAAAAATAATGTTTCTTTTAAGTGTTTAGATATATTATGAAATGCTTTGTGACTTTGCTAGGCCCTAGTATCATCACTGGTAAAATAAGTAGGTCTAGAGACGATCCACAGAACAGTGGTTGTTAGCCTCTTTCTTTTCAAAATAATGGGTGATTCTGGGAAACTGCCATCAGTATTAGCAGTGCCCTGGGCTAATGTGCTGCTTTTGCTTCTTCCCACTTCCTCTGGAGAACCATTGCTATTCATTTCACAGACTTAGTGAGAAATTTCTAGGGAAAAGTCAAAGTGCAGTGGTTAGAGCCAAATCCTATGGGATGTTGGAGCCATGGAGGAAGGCCAAGTTCATCTAGACCAAATGCTGTGCTTCCTCAAGGGACTTATGGCCCATAAGGGAATTATAGCCCAATGGACTTATATGCTAGTATATAAGCATAACTAATGGACACAGATAGTAGGGTGGTGAGGGCATGTGCTGGGGGGTGGGAGCAGCTGGGGAGAGGTCAATGAGGGAAAAAGGAGACATACATAATACTTTAAACAGTAAAGAATTAAAAAAAAAGAAGCAATGGACTGCTAGTCAAGTCCCCAGCTGGTCAGGAGCAGGAGGCTGACTCTGGTAAATACTGATTATTACACGTGCTTCATGGTGCACCATGCTATGACAGGAGGAGAGGCTGAGTGACACAGAACTGGAGAGCATGATTATTCATCCATATGTAGCTCCCTCCTCCTAGACCACACCATCCTATTCTGTCTTAACTTACCACAAAGTGTAAAAGGACAAAGGATCTGGAGGGCTGTGAATTAATGAGGATGTCTAGGAAAAAACTCCCAATTTAAGTTCAAAGTCATCACTTCAACCTCTCTTCAGAGAGAAGATTCAATAGAAAGCTACTTGCAATGGCTTTGGGTGCCAAAATGCTCTGAAGTACCAGAATTTCCAAAAACATTTACAATTGCTTCTGAGCCTGCTAATGTGGTAGATGAGTCATAATGTTCTCTTCTGTTTAGACCTGAGGCGAATCAGGGTTAGATAAAGTCAAGATTGACAAAGGTCTGTGTTTATTAGGAAAGAGGCCAAGTTATATCTAGTTGTTTTTTTCCTTTATATTTCACTCTAAATTGCTTGCCACCTTTTGAAATATCATAATTAGCACCAGCTAATATGTGTGCTTCAATATTTTAATGACAGGTTATAATTTTATTTTATTATTTTTATTTATTTTTTATTTTTTTAAATATATTTTATGGATTTTTTTTACAGAGAGGAAGGAGAGGGATACAGAGTTAGAAACATCAATGAGAGAGAAACATCGATCAGCTGCCTCCTGCACACTCCCTACTGGGTATATGCCTGCAACCAAGGTACATGCCCTTGACTGGAATCGAACCTGGGACCCTTGAGTCTGTAGACCGACGCCTTAGCCACTGAGCCAAACTGGTTAGGGCAACAGGTTATAATTTTAATGGGGAAAAAAGCAGTTTAGAAGAAAACCACAGGATCCTGAGACTTCCAGGAGAGTAGAGGACAGAGAGTGACCAGGCTTTGGAGGAGACAAAACTCACAGCCAGGGGCCAAGTCTGATTTGCCTCTTCCTACCCAAACTTCAGTGTTCAGGAATCTGTATAACCTCCACAAACCTCAGTGTTCTCATGTATGATACATAGCTAATAAACCTGCCTCATTAAGATGCTTAAGGGTTATTCCAGGAGAGGTCAATGGGGGGAAAAGGAGACATTTATAATACTTGAAACAGTAAAGAATTTAGTGTATAACCCCAAACTATAAAGCCCCAAACACTTTTCCCTGTGTGCACTGCCCCCTAAAGTGAGAGAAATCATGAGTCTGGGGTCCACATGGAAAATTCCCAGGGCAACTGAACTCTGAGAAGCATTATCCAGAGGTTATCAGGACTAGGAAACCAGAATCATCCAAAGGATGAGGTGAGGACTCAAGTACCATGGATGAACGGGAAGGTGTGGAAGGGTGTGTAGCTGGAAGGCTCAGAATCAGGGAGGAACTAGATGGAAGGAATAGCTGAGGACAAAGCTCAGAGACCATGACCCAATGTTCCTACTTCATATGCTGGCAAGTCCATTGGGGACAGGAAGAGCATTGGAAAGCCCTTCATAGGGCCAACCACTCACTAAGTCGCTTCTGACCCCAGGTAGGGCAAGCCCAAAGGGATGGTGACTTATACATATCAGGTCTGGAAAACTAATGATTCAATAGGGTGTCCCTGTAAACTCAGTATAACCAAGGTGCCAGTACCACTGCTATTGAGGATGCCACATATGAGTTAGTGTCTGCTGTGGGTTATCCTATTAATAATTGAGACGGAGGCTTGAGAACTGGTTTCACCACTTACTGCTCGTGTGATTTAAATTCTCTAAGTCCCAGTCACTTTGTCTATAGAATCCCCCACCCATTACGTTCCTTTAGGGTTGCTACCAAGGTTCAAAGAAATAATGGGTGAAATATACAGACACAGTGCCTGGACTAGAAAAAGTTCTCAATGGTTGTTAATCACAAAGATGAAAATAATGATGTTGATTCCATCTCTTGTAGCTTCTCAAAGACCCATTAATTTGTTCAGACTTCAGACTTCTCACTGTTACGTATTTCTTTCTTTTTTTTTATTTTTTGGTGTTTTTTGTTTTGTTTTGTTTTTGTTAATCCTCACCTGAGGATATTTTTTCCATTGAATTTTAAACAGAGTGGAAGGGAGGGGTAGAGATAAAGAGAGAGAAACATCTATGTGAGAGAGACACATTGATTGGTTGCCTCCTGCACATGCCCCATCGGGGCCAGGGATTGAGCTTGCAACCAAGATACATGCCCTTGATCAGAATCAAATCTGGGACCCTTCAGTCAGCAGGTGAATGCTCTATCCACTGAGCCAAACCAGCCAGGGCTCACTGTTATGTATTTTAAAACCTGCTATAGTTAGCTCACCCTCTCCCTACAAAGCAAACTAAGAAAGACAGTCTATGTTTTGAAAGAATATCTACATGGAAATAAAAAAAGGTCAACCAAGGTGGTCTTAAATAGGGAAATCTACCATGAAAGACTCCAAAGGCAGAAAAACTAAATCAATTAATGAATGAACAGTGAATGAATGCCAACACAGTATGGCATCTCGTCAGCAAAAATGAAGATGGCACTGATTAATGGGTAGGTGAAGGTATAGGGAGCCAAACAAAGAAGCACAAGAGGAAAGGGGGAAGTGAGAGGTTAAGAAGCTAAACAGATTCCAGGTGAAATGAGTAAATAAATCCCAAGGAAAGAATGAAGATGAGAATTAATCAGGAGTGTGCTGAGCCGTGGCACTGCCAGCCACAATCAGAGGTCTTCTTAATTGCTTGTCAAAGACCAATGCATCCTGTGGCAAAATTATCCTCAACTAATGCTGGGACTTCCCCCGCCCCAACATGGCTTCATTTATCATGATTAAAAAACAAGTCAAAATTGATTTCTGTTTATTTTATAAAGCAAGTCCTAAGGGAACCCTTCTTCCCAATAGGTTTGATGATTTTAAACTTACAAGGGGAATACCCTTGGAACATGTTTTATTGGTTTAGAAGGTTAAGGCACTTAAATATGTAAAGTCTATGGGTATTATGAAAAATGGCAGTCCAACCTTCACAAATCACCTCATAGTCATCAACACAAGCCTTTTATATTTCTTTCCTACATTAAAATGGGCAAATTAGAGACAATTCCTTTCCTAGTTTAATATGGGCAAAATGGCCCACGCTGTGGATTCAGACAGATGCCTGTTTGATTCTTAGCACTCTGTCACCCAGTAGCTGTGTGGCTTTGGGCAAGTCACTAAAATCGATCCCTGAGATTTAGCTGAGGGAAAATTAAGCTGCTAATACATCTCAGATTTTCTGGGAAGATTAGGGGTCCTGTGCATGAAAAATATTGGCACAGAAAACCTGCTATCTTAGCCTATCACCATAATCCTAGAGAAAACACAAGGTCAGCTTGCCCTCAGCTCTGCTCCCTGCCTACCCAAAACCTCATTTATTCATTTACACACACACACACACACGAAAATCCTCTCTGTCCCACCAACATTTTGTTTATCAGGTAAATCATATTTGAAGGACTGCAAGGAGATTCCTAATTTGGGAACTTGCATTGCTTACAAACAAGCCATGACAAGAACAATGAGACAATGCCAGCATAAGGTCAAAAACATCCTTTCCTCCTGTACAGACATTTTACTCCCCAGATTCCAGAGACCAAGCTCTCTTTCTGGAAGTATAATCACGACAAAAAAACAATGTCAAAATACATCTTGGCCCATATGAAACCATCTTACGAGGGGGCATTAATGTGATCTCCAAGTACCTGGGGATTCCCTGCAGTTTGCTGGGCTGCCTGATCATTCTCAGGTGCATTTCCTTGATCTGAAAAGGCCCTATTCCTGGGATTTAGTGCTTAGGACTTTCCTGTTCCTTTTGGTTTATGCTTAATCCTCACAATTAATTCCAAGCCTCCTGCCTGGGGAAGTTTCTGTCATAGAATTTCTTGACATTTACCCAGCCAGAAAGGAAGTGATTGATGCTTTCCTCACTCTTCTGCACCAAAGCTGAAAGGCTGGGCAGAAATATCACCTGCCTCAGCACCGGCCTCTCCTAGGCTCACCTCTTGACCCATCTTCTTGATGTCATCCTTCATGTCTCCTGGGGACATTGCTCAATCAATTACCCTCACTTTCTTTCCCATCTTCAATCACTTCCTCTCCACTGGCTACTTCCCAGCAGCTTACAAATATGTTTAAGGCTTATTTATTCTGGGAAACAAAAAATAGAACTCTTTTCAATTCTACCCACCTCTGAAGTTATTTCCCTATCTCTTACCTTCCCAAGGCAGCTGAGCTTTTTGATAGAGTTCACTCTCTATCTGTCTTCTCTTTTTCACTGCTGGTGTACTCCTTGAACCAGGGCAAACTGCCTTGCAGCCTCATCAATTCGCTGAAACTCTTGCAGTAATGATCATCGATATCAAAGTAAAACTCAGCTGCAGAGTTTATCCTGCTTGGCTTGTCTGTGGAATTTTATTTATTCTTATGGTCACTCACTTATTCACCTTCTCCATGTGGTGAGCACCCAGCCAGCCATGCTTTCGATAAGCATGTGTCTGCCCTCCTGGTTTTCACTGCTCATCAGGAATAGGGATATTGGTGAGGGCGGTGAGTACTATGGAAAGGGGAAGTGCTGTGGAACTGGGCCACCTTCAGAACTGATCTGAGAGTAAGAGAAGGGTTTTTTTTTCTTTTTTCTGATGGCATTAGCATTTCAGTGGAATTTAAGAATTCATGATCTGAAAGGGACTCAGAGGGAATGGCAGGCATATAGGCACTGGGGTGGGAAAGAACATAACATGTTTGGGAAAGTGAACACAGGGCCATGTTTCTGGGTGTGAACGACAGGGACAGAGAGAGAGAGAGAGAGAGAGAGAGAGAGAAAGAGAGAGAGAGAGAGAGAGAGAGAGAGAGAGAGAGAGAGAGAGAGCAGTGTGAGATGGGGCAGGAGAGGTGGGGAAGGCCAATGGCTTAGACCATATGGATAGGTTTTGATCTTTATTCTCAAGACAACAAGGAACACTGATGACACTTCTACCATGGTAATCACATGTAATTGGTAATCACACCCATCACCCAGAATGTCAGGTTCCAGGATAGAGTGGGACCAATAAAAACAAAAATAAAGAGAAATCTCACTAATTCTCAATTCCACTTATGCTGAAAGCAGAACAATTCACTCTGTTTTCTTTAAAGGAGGAGATTGTGGGTTCATGTCTTTGCTACCAAAGGTTTGCTGTGATGTCATAAGAAATATGTATTTGGCTTTTGCCCCTTTCCTGACACAGAGCTCTTAAATCCTGTGGGATTTTCTGGGTAACAGAAGCATCTTCATTACCAGTGAGGTAACTATTGGTGGGTTCCAGGATAGCTTCAGAATGGGGCTGGTCACCAGAAAGACCCAGTCATGATTAAAAACGTGTCACATACAAGCCAGTAGATATCCTCCTTGGAGGAGAGAATGGTTTGAGATTGAGTTAATAACAGATCAATCTACATAATGAAGCCTCCGTAAAAATTCTTAAAGTATGGGGCTTGAAGAGCTTCCATATTGGTGAACACATCCATGTCCTAAGAGGGTGACATACCCCAACTCCATGGGGACAGCAGCTCCTGCGTCCAAGTCCCTTCCAGACCTCACCCTATGCATCTCTTCATCTGTATCCATGACAATACCCCTATTATAAACCAGTAAGTGAAAGTGAAGCACTTCCCTGAGTTCTGTGAGCCATTATAGCAAATTATCAAGCCTGAGATATAGCCAAGTCAGATAAAAGTAGGTAACCTGGGGCCCCACGATGTGTGATTGGCATCTAAAGTGAGGATAGTCCTTTGAAACTTGGCTCTTAACTAGTGGGGTCTCTGATAACTCTGCATAGTTAGGGTAAAAATGAATTAAACTATAGGACACCCAGTAATATTCTTAGAGTTGTGAAATTGCTTGGTGTGAAAACCCTCATTCATTTGGTATCAGAAGTGTGAGTAGAGAAATAGTTTTCTATTATATATGTTCACACCTAATGAGTCCGTTGAGATAAGAATGCAGAAATGTCCCATTGCATGACTATCAATTGATGTGAAAATGCTATCAATAAAGTATAAGGTCAAACCCACACGCACATTTTACCACACAAACAAACGCACACACACATGCTAACACATTTCATCACACAAACACACACACACACACACACACACACAGACACACACACACACACACACACACACGCTACCCACCTGCAGGCATCACCTCATTTATCCCTGAGCTCCTAAATTAGGGCTTATACTAGATAATAAAATAGGATATTTGTTATCATCAAATAAATATGAAACTGGGCTTTAGATAATGTAAGAATTCTGGAAGTTAAGTGCTATTTTATGGTACCTTTCAATTTAGAAGTGCATTGCAGATAAAACATGGCTTTGCTGTAAACGATTGATGTATTGTGTTGTTAAGATCAATGAATTATTAAAAGGGTAATCTTTTAAACACCAAGAAATTGTCTTCCTGTTTAAGGGCCATGGGTAAATGCATTACACATACGAATTCACCACTGTCTTGGCTGTAATTTATACAAACTTCAAAGTACCCACCTGACATCAGAGAGACTTGATCCTCCTCTTACCCATTCAGTTAATGTGAGCCCCTATGTACTAAGCATGGAAAAAGGGAGGGGTCCCTCCAAGAGCACTCTCCTCCATTCCTATCAGGGACTGCCTCAGCTGCAGAGACCCACCTTACCCAAGGTTTCCCCCTTTCCCCAGGCAGCCCATGTCCAAATACTAGTTAAAGGCAAGGGCATTCTTTAATAAACAAGCAATTTAATAAATAAACATACTAAACTGTAGCTTAGAATCTGCTTCCAAGGGAACCCAACTGAGGCAACAGCCTCATCCAGAATCTTAGCCCCAAATTACTGGAAACAGCTTTTGTCTTCACTCCTCCGTACTTTTGTCAGGACAGAAGGGATTGGCATGAAATATTCAAAGTGATGAAACACAAGGATCTAAAACCAAGTCTACCAAAGCTATCATTTAAATTTAAAGGTGAAATAAAGAGCTTGCCAGACAAGAAAAACCCAAAGGAGTTTGTTATCACCAAACCAGCATCATGTCAGGACTGTCATTCCCCACTTATCCATTGGACAAAATCTAACCCCTTCATCAAGGTCTAGTTCATGTGTGCCACCTCTGTCACCATTCCTCACAGTCATTTGCTCCTTGCTATGCTCTCAGAGCCCCATGCACTTTAGAGTACTTATCTGTGCTCTTCAATACACCAGCACTGTTCTAGAAAATTAGACTCTGAGCCACATGTACATTTCTAATTGTCTCAACATCCACAATAAAAAAGTAAAAAGAAACATGTGGGGTTAGTTTTAATAATATATTTTATTTAACTTTATATAACTCAAAATTATAATTTTCATATGTGACAATGTAAAAATTATTCATGAGATTTATCTTTTATAGTTATTTTCCATACTAACTCTGAAATCCAGTGTGTATTTGCTATTCACAATACATCTCACTTGAGCCTAGCCACCTTCAAGTGCTTAAAGACCCGTGCAGCTTCCTGTATTGGACTTTGTAGATGGTGAGTGCTTCAAAAACATAAAGTTTAAGTGAGCCCAATAAATTCTTAAAATGTAAATATTTTAAAAATAAAATGTAAAAAAAATAAGACTTAGTTCATGGATTGGTATGCAAAGATATTTGATAAGTGTTTGCTGAGTGAATGAATGGCTGGCCAATAATGAATGAAGGAAGGAAGGAATGATCAATATAAATTCATGAATGCACATCTTAGTCACTTCGCCTAAGCCTGGGACTCATTCTTACACCTTGGCTCCTTGCTATTTTCAGGACCCTCCTCTGCAGGGCAATGCATCTGTATCCACTATCCATTAATACTATATAGCATTAACAGCTAAATTTTAGAAGACAGAGCCCTGGCACTTCATAGCTTCTGAGCTTGGGCAAGTTACTTAACCTATTTTAACCTCATTTTTTAAAGTTGTCTAAGAAATGGGTATGGATAAAAATGGCATCTAGGGTTGCTATGAGAAACAAATAAGGCATTGCAGGCAAATGACTTTGAACATAATAGATTCTAAAAAAGTAGTTAACAAAAAGCAAAAAGTGAGGCTGAAAAGATGAGGAAGAGGCAGGTATAAACATAACATGAGGGTGTATTCTTTCCTTCATTCATGTATTCATTCTGCATTCACTGAATACTTTGTGTACACCTCTGTGTGGCTAAGATCTCTAACTGAAGAGAGAGTATTGATCAACAGACCCAGCAGATGCTCATGGAAGTCCACTGCCACTTTTTTTTTTGCCAAGACCATTCTTCTACATGCTGCTCCCACCCAGTTACTGAGTTAAACAGGATACCAAGGCAGTGGCATTACTGGGGAATTCATGATTTTGGTGGCTTTGGCCCAAGACCTTCCTGACAGCCTTGTTGAACTTCCTTAGAACTGAACAACGATCTTAGGTGCTTCCAGGCCATCTTTCTTCCTTCCCTCTCTCCTTTATTTGAGGTCAGATGTGCATCTTGATCTGACAGGTCTCCTAGCCTCCTGGCTCCTTCCTCATTTTCTCCCCCAGGCATTTCCGCTAAGAAATTTCTTGCAGTTTCCCTATGTCTTGGTGTCTGCTTTACAGAGGACCCAACCTCACTGTGCCTGGCATTGTTATAGAAAGTGCTTCAAATACACCAGGGAACAAGAAAGATATGCCTGCTGCTTTCCATGAAACCTTTGTCCTTGTAGGGAAACAGATCATAAACAAATAAATAAGATAACATCAAACTGTGAAGTGTGATGTAAAGACAATAATACAGGGTGATGACATGAGGTAATCAGGGAAGGGCTCTTAGGAGGTGATATCTGAGCTGGGACTTGAATGACAAGAAAGCTCCAGACATGCAAAGATTTGGAGCAGAACGACAAAACATGCTAAGGCCCTGGAGCAGTAAGAAATTCTGATGTGCTCATAAAATAGAAGGAAGAACCAGTGAGGCTGGGTCTCAAAGAGTGAAGCAAAGATTGGTTGGAAGTAAAACAGAAAAACGGGGAGGAATCTGATTATTAATAGGATGCTAAGGAGTTTGGGTTTGAGCCTAATTATGATGGGAAAAAGTAATGTTAAGCCAGAAAGTGAAGTGTGTGTGTGTGTGTCTGTGTGTGTGTATTATAATATCACAAACAGGTAAATCCATAGCGACAGAAAACAGTATTGATAGTTGCCAGGGGCTGGAGGTAGAGAGTTTAGAGACTAAGTATAGGGTATGTCTGATGTTTTCTTTTGGGTTGAAGAAAAGTTTTTAAACTAGACAGAGGTGCTGGTTGTACAACATTGTGAATAGGTCTATTTGGGAATGACGTCTGGTTGCTCTATGCAGCCTGGATTATGGTCGAGCAGCAAGTCCAGATGGAGGTTACTGAAGTGGCGGTGTCTGGGTGGGGCACAATTGTATGACTTGGATCCAGGTGAGGCAGTAGAGGGAAGGTGGCCATTGGAATCAGGACCCTGGAGGAGTAATAGGTGGAAAGAAGATAGGTGTGCTCAGGAAGCAGTGGTGAGTGTAACTGAAGTCCACTGGAGGCCTATGTAGCCAGACCCCAGCTTGCTGAGGGGTGGCATGCTATGGCCCAATGATTAAAGGCCACCTGCATCCTGAAAGACACAGGGCCTTACTTCCTGGGATCCTGCCTAGAGAGATCGGGAATGGTCCAGACCTGGCAAGTATATCCAACCCAATCCTATATAATAAAGAGGTACTATGCAAATTGACCATCATGCCCTCACAAGATGGCTGCCTACAACCAGGCTGGCAGGGGGATTAGTGAGGGATGACCAAATGACTGAACAAGCAGTCTGCATGGGTTGACCAGGCTAGCAGGGAGGGGGCAGTTGGGGGCAAGCAGGCAGGCAGGTGAGCAATTAGGAGCCAGCAGTCCAGGATTGTGAGAGGGATGTCCGACTGCCGGTTTAGGCCTGATCCCAGGATTGGGCCTAAACCGGCAGTTGGACATCCCCCGAGGGATCCCAGATTTGAGGACAGCCCCCCACCCTGCCCTGTGCACAGATTTTGTGCACTTAGCCTCTAGTTCTAAAATAAAGAGGTTGATTTTCCTGTGTGTCAAACAGAAGCCATTGCTTCACCTTGTAAATGCGTGATATATTACATTTCCCCAAGTGTTACCATCTTAGTCCATTTAGCACTATAACAAATATTATAGACCAGAGGGCTTAGATAACAAACATTTATTTCATACTAGAGACCAAGTGTACAAAAATTCATGCACTGAAGGAGGGGGTGTCCCTCAGCCCAGCCTGCACCCTCTCGCAGTCCAGATCCCCTCAGGGGATGTCTGACTGACAGGAGCAGGCCTAAGCTGGCAGTCGGACATCCCTCTGGCAGTGGGGAGTGGGCCTAAGCCATTAGTCGGACATCCTTAGTGCTGCTGCTATGGAGGCCAGGAGGCTCCCGCCACTGCCACTGAGCTGGCCAGCCAAGAGTCAGCTTCTGGCCAAGTGGCACTCCCCCTGTGGAAGCGCACTAACTGCCAGGGGGCAGTTCCTGTGTTGAGTGTCTGCCTCCTGGTGGTCAGTGCACATCATAGCGACCGGTCATTCCTGGCCGTTCTTCCCATTAAGGTCAATTTGCATATCACCCTTTTATTATATAGGATAGTTCGGAAGGCCAGAAAATCCACAATCAAGGTGCCAGTAGATCTGGTGCCTGGTGAGAAGGAGTTCTGCCTTCTTGCTGTGTCTTCACGTGGCACAGAGACAGATCATCTACCTGGAGCCTCTTCTTTTAGAAGAGCATAAATCCCATTATAAGAGCCTCACTTTCATGACCTAATTACCTCCTAAAGGCCCCACCTCCAAATACCGCCACACTGGCAATGAGGCTGCAACACAAGAATTTGGGGGAATACAAACATTCAATTCATAGCAATTACCCACAGGGAGAATGTGTGCTTTATCATAAATGAATCACATTGGTATATTACCAACGGTTACACAATGGTTTCCTCCCATGGCTGATTCCATCCACATCCCAACTTCATTTTCTTTGGAGTCACTTTATTTTGGAGTGAAGGTTTAGCATGGTATTAATATCACTTGCTACTTCTTAGGCCACCTTAAAACTCCCTGGGTCTATTTTTGCTTTCCTCCCATTTTAAGGCACATCTGTCAAAAGTGCTGATGCCAACATATATGTATTTGTGTGATTCTGTCACACATTAAAAACAGACTTTTCCTTCAGAAATCTAATTGGCTCTAGTGATTGTGAGTTTTATCTGTTTGGGTCTGCTTGTTTGTTTTCAATCTATGATGCCTAATTTATAGGGAACTCAGAGATCGAGATTGTCCACAATTAGAGCTGCAATGACTTTGATGTCTGATTTTATTTTTTCCCCCTTTTCATTCATTGAGGGCACATTTCTTAGACAATTGCCAGGCAAGTATATAGTAAAGTTACTGTTCATAGCTCACAAATTTTACAAACTTTATCTTGGAGAGCCAAATGCAGAAATGTGTTGAGCAACTGCTCTATTAAGTTCAATATCTGTGAAAAATAATTATCGTATTTGACACTTGTGTAAAATGCCAACATTCTAAATTAGAAGAGCTGACGGGTTACTTGATCCAAATTCCCAGAATTGCCTGAATGCTTTTAGTAATTTGGAAAACTCAGTCAACATATTGTTGAATTAAAAATAAAACTGCACTGAGCATTTCAATTAGTTGTTTTCCTAGTTATTTTTAATTAAATACTAAACGACAGAACAATTTGTAGTGGCTTTGTTATATTTTTTTAGACATCCCACCCCAAACTCTCTTTGGTATGTAATAAAGTAATGAGACAATAATTTGTACACTGAAATTACTATTTTCCCCTTCAAAATAGACATCTAGTCATGTGACTCACTTACTCTTACCAGATTTATTTGCCAAAAATATTTACTTATCAAAAATATTTTGGTCTCTTTTATGAGAACTGTGTTCAGAGGAGACAACAAAACCCCTTTAAGTAAACTTTAAGAAGAGAAAATCTTTCTTTACGGAAAGTGAATTTGATTTTTGGAGATGGCCAAATGTCATCCAGAACCAATCTTGATGAATAAGCAGGGTGAGATCAGGGTGCATGGGTGGGCATACATATGTGCTGCATATATGAGAGAAAGTGATATATGTAATATTTATAACAGCTAACTCTTATTGATACTTTCTGTGCCTGCCACTTTTCTCAGCATTATATGTGAATTAATTCATGTAATCTTTATAAGAACCTTGGCAGGAAATAATATTATAACCCTCCTTTTACAGAAGAGGAAACTGAAGCACAGAGAGGTTAACTAACTTACACAAGGTCACAGAGCTTTGAACTGATAGTTATGAATGAGGAGTCAAAACTCTATTAAGCATAGTAGTGCTCTCAGACCCTTACTTTCTGCATCTGTATGATAGGAACAACATTTCAAGGTTGAGTAAAGCTTTAAGAAACATTCAAGTGCTTTCATTCTTGCTAGCTATGATAGGAGCTTGTATTTTTAAATCACTTCATTCTTAAGTGCATGGCTATTTTGCTTAATTATATGGGAATTTAAAGTGTAGCCTGTTCATCAAGTCAGGACCCGTGGTCTACTCAACTGTGGTCACTGTTATTCACAACAACATGCAATGCTCTGTAGCTACTGCTTCTACTAGGACAGTATTTTCTGATTTTTTTTTTTAAATAACATGTATCTAACAAGTGCATGAACAGGTAGAGGAACAATGGAAACTTGTGGACAACCCAAGGCATAGGACCAATGAATTTAGTATTTTCAACAATGTGTTGAGTTCCTATTATACCATCATCAGGGAAATCTCAGATGAATGCAGAACAGTTCTTGAGTCTTAGTTTTTGAGAAGCACCCACAGCTCTAAAACATGATTTTTCCAAAGTGTGCTCTTTACTCTTTTACCTTCTAAAGGCACTGAGAGATTTTTTTAAAGAAAAAGAGTGGGACATCCTGACTTCTACAAAACCAGATTTTTTCTTGGAGGATATCTATGACATACAGGAAATGGAGAGTCTCCAAGAGAGTTCAGAAAACAGATTTGCCAAGTAAGTTCCGGCACGGACTCATTTCATGCAGAGCTGCTGCTGGGATGGGGTGCAGAGAGCCATGCTGGCTGCTGCTGGGGAGCAGTATAAAGTGCGCACTGAGATATGTACTAAAATAATTGAAAACAAGTTATAAAAAGCCCTCCTCCAGGATTACCATCGTAGTCACTTGAACTTTCTGGGCTTTAGGTGCCTACCTCCAAATGGAGATGAGGACATTTGCCCTGCCAGGTTTATAGCTTCTGGGAAGACTAAGGTAGGACAATAAATGCAAGTTTGTCTTGTAAACTCCACCTTAAGAATGCTATTTATTCCACTCTTTGTTAGAGCAATTTAATCTATTGATGATACCATGGCTGAGACCTCAGATTCCAATGGGGTACTGGATGAGCTGAACTCAGAGAACCCAACTCAGTTATTTATTTCCAACTCTGGCAAAGACACAATAAAGAAAGGGGCTTGAGATGGTCATTAAGTCCCAGACCTTCCAACGAGACTGAGGATCAAACTCAACGGTCCTTTCTAAAGAGGCTGGTCTGGTCTTCCTGGCCCGTGCAATGGCCCATCACAGACAATGGCAGCTCTGGACAGGTCTTGGTAAAGACCTCCTCCCCCGAGCATCTCTTTTGGACCCAGGGTCTGAGCTCACTACTTGACCACACTAACTGTGATCCCTCTTGGTCTATCTAAATCAAGATTCTTGGAAAAGATCCTCTGTGCCTGAATTCAGCATCAAGAATCATGAAGATGGGTGACTTATTGGAAATGTATTGAGATGCAAATGCTTTGTATTTTGGAGCCAGTGTAATTAGATATAGCATTGAATCTGTGGAGTATGAAAGAGGAGGAGGAGGAGGAGGAGGAGGAGGAGGAGGAGGAGGAGGAGGAGAAAAAAAAGTACACCTAAGTACTAGGAGGCAGAATTCCAAAATGCATTTACGTTGTAAATCAATTTCCCATGGAGGTCTGTGGCTTACACCACTTCCCAAAGAAGAGCCTGCACTCTTGAACAAACCTTTCTGTGAATAATCTTCCCAGTAGAAAACCTTAAATCAGCCATGCCCTTCAGTTGCATTCCTTCTTTTAATTGGGAGAGATAAGACTTTTACATTGAACTATTTAAAAAAGATACACCAGGCTGTCTGTTTACTTGTTTGTTTTGTCTAAAGCAGTATTTAAATATAATGTAGGCAGAGGCAGCTCTATCATATGTGCTTCCTATTTCTGAATCCACAACAGAAATGTCTGTCAGGTCTTCATATCAAGGAAATGGAAGCATAATTTGAGCAATGGTTTTATTCTATGGACACTGTGAACCAAAGACTTTCCTCTTTGCTTTGGCTGTTAATAAGATCTCAAACTTACAGATCATCTCTGAGGTCTATACTTGATAGAGAGAATGGATGCCAACATGCCCCCAGTTTCATCCTAATTTCCTACTTGTACTTTTCCCTCTACTCCATTCTACTCAAAGTAAGTAACCCTAATTCATTTGTGAAACCAGGAGAAGTGAGTGTGAGAGAGTGTGTGTGTGTGGTTGTGTGGGTGTGTGTGAGAGAGAGAGAGGCAGAGAGAAAGAGAGAAGCATTATTTTCCTGAATCCAGAGTATTGTAGTTAATTTCATGCATAAATCAATTCAATATTTTTTAGTATTACAAATACATGGCATTTAAATATTTCAGGGGTATTTTTGAACAAAATAATTTTCTGTGAGAATTATTTTCTGTGACTGAAAACAAGGTTAAGGAAAATAACCAACTAAACAGTGACCCTCATTCATATGAGAATGTTTCACAGAAGTAGCTTATCAAAATAATCAGTCGCAATAATGACTACAGCCCAGGGAAGTAAAAAGGCCAACTATTAGCTCAGGAAATCTATTAAAGGCACAGGATCTTAAAACACCCCATGTGGGAGCATTTGAGACCTTGCTTCCCAGCATGTCATCAGTTTGGCTCAAATAAACGCATAAAAATTCTCTTAAAAAACAACAACACTTCAGACAATGAAACATTAACTTGGGTGAATGGAAACCTATCACCCAACTCCCCAGCTTTCTCAAGATAGACATTTTATAAGAGGCCACAAGACAGAAAATGGGAAACTATTGCACCCGAAAAACATAAACAAATTGCAAAGGTTTACGGACAAACATTACATTTTAAGGGGCTAGCTGCAATTAGGGGTAGCTAAATAAATGATGTTTCAGTGCTGCTGCTGCCCAAAGCAGTGGATAATCCCCATTCAAGCACAGAACTTGCTTGAGATCCACGTGTGGTAAGGCTCACAGAACTTCAACAGCACGTGGGCCTTTGAGACTATCCCAGCCTGGGTGGGGACAGCCCACTGGAGCAGGCCTGCACCAGAGGCATTTTCTCCAGGTAAGGAGGAAGAATGCAGTGACTGAGTAGCACTGCCTGACACAGGCAATGAGGCCAGAGTGATGGGACGCCTGCCACACATTTGCCATTCTGCTGCTAGTCCAATCCCCTCATTTGACAGAGGGAGGAAATGAGGCATTCAGAGAAAAAAGGACTTGATCAAAGTCACACAGGTCCCATGACCCAGGTCCTGTTTCTTGTTGATAGTCCCTGACACAGCCAGATCAAATGTTTCTCCTTTATTCTCCTAGATTATAGGAAGCTTACTATGAAAAGGGCATCCTGTAATGAGGTGATGGGGCTCCAATCTGATTTACCTTTCTATGCAAGGCCAAGGAGAATACAGACAGGCAGGGTCTGCAGAACATGGAAGCCATTTTCCAAAGGTTGTTAGGTGATTTTTGGAACTTGGTCTCAAAAAAATAGTGCCTTTGGTGGCTAACGAAAGAAACAAAAATCAAAACAAGCAAAATCCAACAAAAGTTGCAAGTAAAATATCTGACGTGTAGCCCTTCTAGCTAAAATCACATGTTTTTGGAATAATACTGGAAATTGTTGAGGTGCAGAAATGCAATTAAGAGGTCAGAACCCACACCGCTCCCCATGTTGTGTCCCAGGAGTGGGGATTCACCGTACTTTAGAGCCATCCTTAACTCCAGGAGGCTGTACATGGCTGGGCCCCTGCTGTAAGAACAGCTTTGGAATTCTCATCTCCCTTTCTTTTCTTCATCTACTCAGGTGTTCTATGCCTGGAGGAAGAAAGCCGAATTCTCTGAGGCCTGGAGAAAGAAAAGCCAGTTCTCCAGGGAATTCTCTACCTCATCAAGGCCACAGCATGCTATGGTAAAGGCTCTTTCCTGACAATAGCAATGAGCTAAAATGCATTCTCCTCCCACACTATTCCCTACACCACCCTTTTCTCTTACTTAGACCAGGAGTTGCCAAACTATGACCATGGACCAAATTGGAACCCTGTTTGTTTTGTAAGTTAAAATTCTACTGGGCACAGCAGGCATGTTAATTATGTATTGTCTACGGCTGCTACTGAACTACAGTGATAGAGCTCAGTAGTTGCAACACAGAGCCCATGGCCTGTGAAACCGAAAATAGGTACTATCTTCCCGTTACAGAAAAGATGGGTGACTTCTGCTAGACGATTAGTGAAGATGAATTGTTGATCACAAAGTCTAAAGTGATTTCCTCCAAATAATAAAGGGGGATCTTTTAATATCTTCTTCGCCATATTTAAAGGAAGGCATCGCCTACAGATGCCATTGTATCCTATCTAACAAGCACAGGTTTGAAAAGAAGTACAAAGAAAGAGGAGGCCACAACTACGTAGAAACACACAAGACATAGTAAAAGGTGTAGTAACCTACTATTGTTACCTATTACTCTTCTTCAGTGAGCGGAATAAACTTGGCATTTAGAGGGACCATGGAAACATTATAGAGATGAAAGGGAAGCCACTGAAAGGTGGGAAGGCCAGATACTTAGGAATGTACTCAAGTTCAATGGCACTTGCCTGAAAATGGTGTTGGCTAAAGGGATACAATAAGCTGTAGGAAGTCATAGCAAACATGTAAAGTTTCAGAACTCTGTTGATAGCCCATGCCCAATTTTTACAAACTGGAAAAGAGTAATTCCAAAAGCTTCCAATTAGAAAGTCAATTTTTTTTAAACTCTGGCAGAATCATAAAGAAAGAGCAAACACTCCAATGGAAAAATGCACAAATATTATCAGTTGACAGTTTTAAGAAACAGACATAAACATGGGGAAAAAACACATATGGCCAATGTTGCTGGTAATTAAATAAAAGCAAGTAATAAAATAGCAATGATATGGTATATGTTGTCTATTGGAAAGGCAAACGTTTGCAGAGAAACACATGAGGCTGGCGAGAACCCGAGGCCATTATATTCCAATGGAAATGCAAAGTGGTGCAAACTTTTTGCTGGGCACTGTGGCAATATTGTAAGCTTTAAATTGCGTACAATATACAACTAGCAACTCCACTTCTAGTAATTTAGTCTAAGGAAAAAACTATGAATAGGGTTGTTCATCACAGCATTATTAATAACAGAAATTTGCTATAGTCTATTTGCTATAGACTCTAAATGAATAGCTAAAACAGTTTGATTATAAATACTTGTACTACAGAATATCTTCAGCCATTAAAGTAGCATTTACAATGAGATTATAAAACAGATGGATACCAGTCACACAAACAAAATGTTTATGTGTGTATTTGGATATATGTAAACACATAATGTATATATTGTAAATATATATATATTATTGCATTTGCAATCATAAGAGCTAGACATTGTATTTAGCATTTTTATATGTTTTCTTATCAGATCTTGGCAACTCAATAAAATAAGCAAGAGTAATGATAGTGATAAGCATAGCTAATATTTATTGAGAACTTCTTTTATGCTAGGCACTTTGCCAACCATCTAATAAGAATTATATCATTAAATCCTGACACAATTGTTTGAGGTAGGCACTATTATTAAAGTCATTTTATAAAGACGGAAAAGAAGCATAAAAATGCGTCTGAGGTTACATAGAAAGTACACGATACAGCAAGGATTTGAATACACAAAGCAAGTCACTGAAGTGTCTGTACTCTTAACACTATACTATCCTCTTTGGGTATTATTATTTCTCCCTGCGATAAATGGAAGCCAAAAGGAATGGGTAGATGAAAAGATGAATTGATGGACAGATGGCAATAAACGGATGGGTAGAATGGTGAATAAATGATTGAATGAATGTATTTAAGGAGAGAAGGATAGATAAATGGATAGATGGAATAGTAGATGAATGAACAGACAGAAGCATGGATGAATGGATAAAAGGAAAGATGAATAAATAGTCATGAAAAAACCATAAAACTGGTTATTTCTTAGTGTTTATTTTATAATTTAATTTCCTTCTTTGTATTTTTCCAGGAATAACCAAATGTTCTAAATATATTGCTTTGGTAACCAAATTACAGACATATATTTTACATTAAAATGAATTATAATGCAAAGCAAAAAATAGTGCTCAAAATGTTATGGTCTGTGTAATTATGTCTTGCTAAAGGGTGACTTAGTTCTAGGTGAACAAAAGCTGTACAATATCCCCCTTCTACTGCTATATTTAGTCCCAGAAGAAAAACTCCAGCACACAGCCAAAACACAAAGCAGCCTCTGAATATCACCCAAGAATCTGTGGGTAAGTCCAGCCAACTAAAAGAAAATGTGCAAATGAGATTTTTCTCCTAAAGGAGAATGCTTTAGTCTAAAGCCATCATTGGCTAGAAAATAGGATGTGGAGAAACACTGGGCTGTTTTCACAGCTTTGACTTTATATTGTAAGTTTATAATTGAAGGAAAATAGTATGGCTGCTGAAGTAGTCAAAGGACTTTATCCAAAAATTGGACAAGGCTGAAGAATCTCAGAAAATAAAATGGCTGAAGTCTTGTTGGCTGATAAAAGCTTGGAAATGCCTTTGGGTCTGAGCTGTTTTCAGTCCAATTGCACAAGAGATGAATTGGGGCAATCAGAGTTTAAATTTAACGTGTTTTATTTCACTGATGACATATCTGAGCAAATGTTCTAGTAGTGTTAACTTTAGGTGAGTCAAAGGCTGTAATGAGGGACGTGAGAAATAGATTCCCCCTTACTTCTCTCACTTCCCCCTCTATCCCTTGGCTTACCCTGGGCCACATAATGTGCCTCCAAGGACTTGAAAATTATAAGCACCAGGTTGCTGCTATTAACTACATAACTGGCTTTGTCTTCTGCATCAGACAACTGAGGGAGCCTCATTTTGTTACCTGTCAGCTCTTCTAATTAGAAAAGCGGAATCCAGTTCTATCTCCTAACACCCCCACCCCAGGGAGCCTCTCTTTCTCAATAGCATTCCTCTGCTGGCTGCCAAACCATCTAATAATCCCTGCAGATTCCCTCCCCCAGGAGCAGAGGCTCTCTAAAGTGCTCTCTACTCTAAAATTCTGTCAACTATGAGACTACATCTACATTATGTTAGAAAGAGGGAAAGAAAAGCATGAGTACATGCATGAGTTCAATCCACAAAGTTTGTATTTATTTAACACTTTGTGAGGTACTTTAGTACTGGCCAGGCACTGTTTTTAGAGTTTTCTTTATAGTAATTTTTAATACACCCCTCCAAACAAACAAACAAAAACAAAAAACCCCCACAGATGCATATTATAATGTGTCTTTTATAGATGAGGAAACGGAGGCAGCAAGAGGTTAAATTATTTGCCCAAGATCACACGGTAAATTGAAGAGTCGCGATTTGGACCTGAGCAGCAGTGAGTTCTTGAGCAATATGCTGTTTTCACTGAGCCCCAACACCGTCTCAGGCACAGAGTGAGGACTGGGGATGTAGCGATCATCAAGATGATCTGCGTGATGGACATGCCTCCCCTAATGCTCTCCACTGACCACACAATGAACAGAGGCTGCACCGTCCTGGACATGCTTGCATTTAATTCTCCCAGCAGCTTTCCAGGAAAGTGTGGGTTTATAAACCTCTCATGCAGACGAGGAACTAAAATTTACACTGCATGTCATGCCCAAGAGGTGACAGAAAGATACATGGTGTCTGGACTGAGAGGTGACAAAGCATGGGCTTAGTATCGGTGTTTCTTTAGTGTGCTCCTCCTACCACCTACACCAGAGTCACCTGAGACATTCCACAAAAATACAGATTCTTGGTTCCACCCTCCCCCATGACACTCAATCTGAACTTCCTAAGGCCTGGTAACCTGCTTTTTCCACAAGCCTCAACCCGCAGGTGATCCAATAATCACTCATGTCTGAGAACTTGGCCTGTATTGGGCTGCTTGCTCTGTCCCCTGTTACTGACTACAATTGAAGTGATATGATGGTGATAATGATGATGATGATGATAATTAATATGAAGTAACACAGGAAGGAGATCACATGGTTGGATCATGAGTAGATATTCCCTGCTTTAATTTCTCATATCTGCTTAGTCAGTCATTTTTTCCACAATGAGATTGGCATGCCTATAAAGCCCTCTCATTTCTAATTCTTTCTCTTATACTTCTGGGTTTAATGGCGTGAAACCTCATTGTCATAGCCTCAGGTGATGGCATTCTATAAAATCCTATCTCCGACCCATAGAAGGTGATCATAAAATCCAGATAATTGAAATTAGTGAACTCTCTCCTAGAACAGACCACTTCAGACCTCCACATGTTAGAGTCAAAGTCTAGGACTTATTAAATTGCTAAATTAAAGGAGTAGGCTTTTACCTACTTTCTTCATTTAAACAGTTCCATTAATAAGTAAAAATATTATTTTATATTAATATCATAAGAAAGAGAGGAGGCAATTTATATCAGAGAGAATAAACAGAGAAAAATGGCTCAGTAAAAACCCTACTAAGAGTATAAAATAATTTTTACTGGGTTTAAAATGGGGGACATCTGTAAAAGTGTCAGCAATTATAAAACAAACAGATTTTGTATGCCCTTTCAGTTTGTTTTTTCAAAAAGGAAGGGAGCAAAGAGGCAAGGGAGGATGCAAGTGAGGGAGGTAAAGAGGGAAAAAAGGAAGAGGGAGGGAGGCAAGAAGGAAGGGAGGGAGGAGGGAGGGAGGGAGGAGAAGGGAGGGAGAAAAAGTAAGGAAGAAAAAAAGCCAAAGAAGTAAAGATAACCCTTAGTATCTCCACATATTTTCCCAGCATAGTCAAGAAGAGAGAATCCTTGTGATCCTCCAGCCCCACCCTGCAGAGGTGACCATTTTAAACACCTGGCCAGGTTTGCCTTACATGTATAAGCATTGGTCAGAGACAGTAGAGGTAAAGTCTGCATGGATGTGAATCCTAATGACCTTAGAAGTAAATGACTCTTCATGCCTGGTCGCCACATCTGACATGTGGGGATGATGTTCATATCCACCTCCTAGGAGGCTAGGAGGATTCGGGGCATGGCAGGTGAACCTTGCCTGCTTCTAATAACATTTTCCTAGTAAAGGTTAGAGCTTATTATGCTATTAATTTTTTTAACACTTGTGTTCCTCATTTCACACTATGGCAGTAACTTCTGAAAAGAGAGCTTTAAACTGAATCATAATTTACATGCTCTAGAAATTTCTGCTATTTGTTTTAAATATTCCAATGTGAATCTCATGTAAGAAAAAATAATGCGCGCGCGTGTGCGTGTGCGTGTGCATGTGTGTGTGTGTGTATGTTCAGGCTTTTCTAAATCAAGTTTGCTGAACATAAGGCATTTCCCTATGGCTTATTGTTAAACAGAGGAATTTTAAAAACTAACATCGTTTTGTAAAATAAAAGCAATACAGCCTTACTATAAGAAGGAAATAAAGAAAAGTCAAAGAAGAAAGCAGATATTGCCTATAATCCAACCGCCCAGAAATAACTTCTGCTAATATTTTGACATGCTATTTTCCAGCCTCCTATATAATTCTAATGTATATAATGTTATTTTTTGAAGAAAATGCCAGAACATCAATCCAGAATGTCTATCTAGAAAATTATGTACACTGCGATGACATTCTGTAACCTTCATAGAAGTCAGTCACCACTATGGTAAAACACAAGTTACATAATAATGAAATGCAATGTTGAAACCCAAATAACAAAATGCTATTCTATTTATATTCTACTAGGGGCCCAGTGCATGAATTCATGCACCTTGAAAGGAACTGTGGGCTAAGAGGCTGCGGTAGGCACAGGAGCGGGTCTCAGCCCATCCTCCACACCCCCACCTGGCCCCTCCCACAGCAACCCTCCACCCCCACCTGTCTGCCAACAGCCTCGCTCCCACTGCCGCTGCTCCCACGTGCTGACACGCTGGCCTTGCTTGCACCCGCTGAAGGCGTGAAGCAATTGGAGCAGGCTCCAGCATTTGGTGTGAGCAGGGCCATCACTGGCAACGGGGTGCAAGAGGTGGCTGCTGTCCCAATCAACCCTCAGGAGCAGGGGGAGGTGGAGAAACCCTGAGGGGTAACTGGGGCTGGCAGCTGCTGCTTGCAACCACTGATGGCAAAGAGCTATCAGGGCCAGCGCCGGATGCCAGCAGTGGGTACAAATGGTGACTTCAGTGCCGGCAGCGGGTGCGAGCGGAGTCAGAACCAGCAGCAGGTGTAAGCACCAGGTGAGACCATGGCACGTGGGAGCAAAGAATTTTCAGTAACCACCAAAGACTCGCCCTGAGGAGAGTGACCAGCACCCCACCTTGGTCTGGCATCCCTGCTCACCTGCTCCACCATCCCGTCGCGGCCAACACGCGCCATGTTCCATGCACACCCAGTGGTGGTCAGTGCACGTCATAGCGACCAGTTTTGCAGTTGTTCTGGTTGTTCTGTTTGTTCCAGTATTCAGTCTATTTGCATATTAGCCTTTTATTATATAGGATAGCTATTTACTTAAAATGGAACACAGCTACCTCCCATTTTTCTCCAGTCTGCTGTGAGGAGAGTACATCTTAGAGTCAACACCCTGGCAGAAATACAACAGGGGAAAGAGGAAGGTGGTCTATAGATGTGTACTTTTTCTTTGCAGCTAACTGATACACTTGTGTTCCCATGCGCTTCAGCTGCTCCTAGGTTTGATGTAGGGATGGGGTGCTGAAGAGGCTAAAATGCTTTCTGGTCATTTTTTCCCCTTGCCAATGGTTAATCACTTCTTTGAAACGTATCAACTGATGGCTAATAATGACTGTAATAATACTGCCTTTATTGATACTAGCAAACATTTACTTAGCACTTTTGTGTGCTCTGCACTTCAATGAATTATTTCCTTTAATCTTCACAAGCAGAAAACAGGTACAATTAGCGGGCCCATCTTACAGATTGGAAAAAGGAGATTCACAGAAGTCAGGTGACGTATCTGTGGCCACACCCTTAGTAAGTGGCAGAGCCTGGATGGATCCAGCACTGTCAGACTGGCTATGCTTTGCCCCCCACCACCCCCACCCCACCAGGAGGGCTCCAGCCAACAGGTGACACCAACGGGGAAGAGATACTCAGGGGACACAGAGGACAATGAACAAACCTCCAAGGTGTGGAGTTTTGTATAGGAAAGACATACTGTCCTCTTTTAATTAAAAAACAAACAGCTCCTTTGTTAGGAAAATAGTTCTGTGCTGACTCTTTAATGTACCATTAGGCTACAAAAATATGAAATATTTTAACTAGATAATATCTCATAAATAAGCCTATTAAAGAATTGCCAGGGGGCATGTATCTTAGTAGGTTTTTAAAAACAATATTGCATTTAATATCTAGTTGGGTTTACAAATGTATTGTGTTAAATTCAGCTTTTTTTACTTAACATTTGATCATGACATTTTTCCCATGTTCTTAAATATTTCTTAAAGAAAATAACCATTACTTTTCTTAACTTTTAAAAAAATATGTTTTTATTGATTTCAGAGAGAGGAAGGCAGAGGGAGAGACAGAAACATCAATGATGAAAAAGAATCATCCATTGGCTCCCTTCTGAATGCTCCCTACTATGGATTGAACCCGCAATCTGGGCATGTGCCCTGACCTGAAATTGAACTTTGACCTCCTGGTTGACAGGCCAATGCTCAACTACTGAGCCATACCAGCCAGGCTCCTTAAATATTTTTTCATGACTACATAACACTCAGTCATATGGATGCACCAGAATTTATATAACTTTTCCATGTATTGTTTATCAATTTTCCCTATTATAAATTGTGCTCCAAGCAAAGATACTCATACATAAAAACATATATATATATATATATGTATATATATATACAATCTTTTAATTTTCTGAAAGTTTTTAATATAGACTGGGTCTATAGAATGTACTATCAAATGTGGATAAATGAAAGAATGTAAACCTATAAAAAAGAATGAATTGTCCTTAGGTGACTATGACTCAATCATCATTAGGCATCAACTAAATAAGATTTCTTTTGTTTTTAGAGAACTGTCTTTTTCACTTCAGCATTTGATATTCATGCGAGTTCAGGTTGCATATGTTATACAAGGAAAAGAGTGTGTTGGCACAGGAATATTTTTTAAAAACATTCCCAAAGCATTCAGCCCCTCATTTTCCTAGTGCAAGGGTCAGCTGAAATAGCTTAACACACCTAAAATGTAACATGCTCCATTAGAGCAAGAATGCATTCCCATGTTCAAGTCCCTGACATGGATTCTGTGTTCACTCTCTAGAGTTAAAATGGATGAATCAAGAAAATTATTTTTATGACTCAGCATTCTATTTATTATATTCCTTCAGAAAATGCTAGTCTATATTTTTATTTCATTAAAAAGTTAAAACTATGTTCCTTTTTTGAATATAAATATTCAGAAAAATATTTATATTTTTACACAGTAAACTGCATCTGTTTCATAATACTTTGAAGACTTTTATTCAAAATGGTAGACTGAGCTGAAAACTCACTTATACCTAAATTCATACAAAATAGATGCCTAAGAACACACATACACACACATAAGTAATCACATCTGAAAGTTAGTAATAGGATAAGTGGAAGATAGAAATTGGATAGGTTACAGATTTTTAAACAATTTAAATTAGGGTGGTGTCATGCTCAGAAGGGGTGGGGGCCGGAAGAGAAGGGTGTGCATGGGCCACAAACCAGGTATTGGCTATAGTATCACAAGGGAGAAGTCAGACAGTGGCCTCCCTCTTTCTCACCATTGTATCAGGTAACAACACTAGGAAGTGGGTGTCTGTCTCTAAGGGTAGCAGTGACTAATGGAAGCTATCTCAGGGCATACCAGATGGTTTTGTTTTCTTCTTAAGAGCAGTGAATGCCTTAATACATCTGTCAGATTTCTCTTCAGGGTGAAGGATTTATTTTCCCAGTCTTAGGGGACAGCAGCCTTAAGTTGTCAGCCCTCTAAGGAATTGCCTTGGCTAAAGACCAACTTCTCTCTATGGCCATGTTCCTTCTCACTACCCTCATCTAATAAGAGATCACCATTGAGCTATAAAAGCCTGGCTTCCTTGTCCAACTCAGGACCACTGTGAGGGCCATCTTGGTTTCAGAGTTCCCAGGGGGATTGGCCAAGCTTTTGGTGAGACTGTATCAGAGCCCAGCTTCATCTCTAGCCAAAGCTGCTTCTTTTCCTTCCCTTCCGCAGGTAATGCCCCCCAAAGCACTCCCTAACTAGCTTCCAGCACACCAATCTCCATCTCAGAGTCAGCTTTCTGGAGGTTCAAACCTGTAACATAACCTAAAATGGAGGCCTGGGCCTGCAGACCCGAGCCCTTTCACATAAGTCTTGGATAAGCCCAGTCACTGAGTCACCCTTGAATATGTGACTTTTACAAACATATTACACAAGAATAAAGAAAACCAATAGCAACAACAAAACACTGAGGTTGGAGATAATAAGGGCAAGCTACACATTCCATTGCAAAGAACTGACATAAATACAGGGGGAAATATTTCCTGAAGAGGCACTGGGCAACAGAGAGTAATGCATAAAGGCTTTAAAAATGTTCTCAGAGATTCTATCTCATTGGATTTTCATAGCTCCAGGAGCTGAGCATGACTCAACCTGTTCTACAGATGTAGAAACTGAGGTTCAGAGTGTGAACTGCCCCACTCCAGACCAGGCATTGTATTTAAATCTTCTGAAGAATATCATCACAAAAGTAGAGTTGGCCTTAATATCAATATTATTTTGAAGGGCTGATGAACTTATAAAAATAGCATCATAAAGAAATTGTTAATTCATAATTACAAGATGCTTTTCACCACTGTGAGCATGACAAGTTTGCTAATAGGCAGCACTGGCCATTGATCTGGGCTATTCGAATAGCAGCTGGCCTCCTTCAATCAACCAACCAAGCAAGTGTTACCCATAACTAGGATGGACCTGGAAAATGTCCAAAAACAAAGCAATTTTCTACTTTCCATTTCCCTAAATCCATCACCAAAATAACAGAGCAAATGCTCCCATTCAAATCACTGTTCTATATGCTCAGGCTGAGCTAGATGAAGGCCCCTGGCAGGCAAAACATTCAGTATCCACTTTAGCAGCATCAATACATGAAGCAATCAACCCAGCCCAGTACTATGTAAATGTAACGGCAAACATTTTAATAATAAAGACATTCAGACCACTCAGCCAGGTGCTTGTGCAGAGAGCCAGTTTACTGGGGAATTGCGTGGGTAACAGAGAAAGAGGGTGCTGCACTCAAGAGGCCAGAGACTCCCATTGCAAAGTGGAAAATATGTGGAGTGGCAGGGAGAGGCTGAACAAAATCTATCAGCATAGACCATTTACTCATGGAGCTCGAAGTGAGGTTTGGGAACCCATCATCGAATTACGCTAATTGATCTAAGTAGCTGCCATTTTCTGAGCAGTGGCTGTGTGTCAGCCTCAGATTTACCTTCAGCATCTCACTGAATGCTTGTCTCTTAGCAGAAATGGAAACTCAGAGAAGTTAAGTAATTTCCCCCGGGGTTAGAGCTGGCATTCAAATCTAGGTGTTTGTCTGCCAGACATACTGTGAGAACCAGAGTGGGGGGGTAATAAGATGTTCCAGACCACTATACTTGAGGCAACACTGGCTTCTCTCTCCGAAACAGTATAGAGCTAGTGTGGACTGAATAAGAATAGGAGGAACATACCAGAAGTATCGATCATGGATGTAGCTGGTGTCATGATTATGGGGTGGGAGAAAACTATATCAGCAAATGGGGAAACGTGAGAAAATAGAAAGCCCATTGTGGCCTCCAAGAAGTTAGGCAGCTCATATAACATGGCAAAGTCTGTTGGCTGCTTCTTTTACAATACTCAGGAAAGTCATATCTGACCTACTTTTCAATGTCTCAGTCTTAGATACTCAGATGACACCTGTGAGAGCATAAATATTGAAGATAAACTTTTGGTACTTTGCAGTGGGTAAAGATAAAAATATCAGATTGTAGTGCTCAATTCATCAATAACTTCCTAGAGGTTTGTAAATTCCCTAAAGGCTGCCCCTTGTACCCTGACTGCCTGACAGTAGCCAGCATTGATGCCTCTCCCTCCACTCAAATTGATCTAGTCCCTGAGAACATTTTAAGACAGGCAAGTAGTCAGAAGCCCCAACCCACAGGAGGGGTTCAGGAATCATCTCTGCCCTCAACTCCTGGGTGGTTTTAGGGTGGCTTCCAACCTTTTGTAAGCCTGGGTTTGTTTGTGCCTCAAGTAACAGGGAGCACCCACTGGAATTTGCTGTGTGCTTTTTTCAGATTTTCTTAGTTGCCCTCTCCCATATTTGCCAGAGGCATCTGTTGCCTTAGGGAGGATTAAGCTGTTGAATCAGGAATGCAAAGTGAAAGATTCAATATTGAGCCTAAAGACTTTAGCGAAATAAGTCTTGAAATCCAGGCTTTACCAAGAGAGAAAAGGGCTTTCTAATTTTCAAGCATTTAACCCTAAGTTTAGGTAGAGTTAACTCAGGATTTCATTGAGGAGAGGTTCCCACCCTCCCAGAGACCTTTCAACCAGGTGAAGAAGACAGAGATACTGCTGGACAGGGAGACGAGATGGGAAGGTCCCTCAATCCCAGAAGGTCTGGCTTTACTCAGAAAAGCCCATAACCATTAGGCTATGGAGCTTTATATTGTAAAGATGCATATTTTCCCAAGCATTTTACTCTCTTATTTCCCATGAGCTCTGCAGAATGAGAAAGAATTATATATATTTCCGTCTTCCCCTCTCCTCAAGAAGAAAGGCAAGATTTGAGTCTCAGAGGCTCATATCTTCCCTGGTCCCAGGGGAGAGTGAAAAGCATTTTGCATTCTGACAGTTCAAGAAGTTTCTTGGATAGATGGGGCGGAGGTGAGTGGAGCTCTGAAGCTTAAGGAGGACTGAATGAGTGCTTTCTTAGACTGGGAATAAGTTAGGCCCTGAGGTGTGTCTGCAGAACATCCTGTGCATTTTCACGTTTTAAAGGTCTGAGCAGTTCTCAGTTAGAAAACAAAACAAACAAAAAAATAGCATTCCCCAACCTTATTTCATTTTAAAACACTTTCCCCATTTGCATTCCTATCACCACAGTTTTCCATCAAAAGAGGTTTGGGAAGTTCTGACTTAGAAAAAATACAAACTATCATGTACCCAGAACTGAGACTACTCCCATCAATACAGCATTGCTATTAAGATCAAGAACTGAGACCACCTCTGTCAACCTGTCTTGGTTTTTTTTTTTGCCCAGGAAAGATAAGACTAAACCAGTACAAACTTCACTGTGTGTTTCAGGAAATTCATGAAGATCAGTCTACCTGAGAGAATAGTTCTACATGGGCAAACAGCTCATTTATGAGAAAATAAATAAATAAATAAGTAAATAACATAAGACTTAGCAAAAGACCTTGTTAGTATGTCATGAACTTTACCCCATGCCAGTTTCCTACCTGAAGTCACAAGAGTCTAGAGCCTCCCTCGAACCCTATAAATGTCCCCTCTGACTTGCACCTTCTGAATCATTGCTAAGTTTTGGTCACAGTGGTGCTCTTCATGGAAGTGATATTTAGTGAATGTACCTTTGCTCTATTATCACAACTTGTCTGGTGATTTTTGAGGAATTTTTATTCTGAGCAGTTTGGCCAAATGACTAAAACCCAGGTCTTCAAGGAATCGGCTTCCAGTTGCTGGGCCTGTCTCCCAGGTCACAGAGGGGGCTCTTGACACCATTCCAGGTCAATGAGCTTTTCTTCCAAAACTGGAAGTTATCTGAAGCTCAGTTCCTATAAAGGTACCCAAACATACAAGTGTGGCCCTCAGAACAGTGTCCAAACTCGTACAGGGCCTATGACCAGATGAGCACAATGACTGAAAGCACTTTAATAGAGGAGTAGTATCTCTATTGAAACTAATTTCTTTAATGCTTATATTTTTGATCTTGGTTTTTTATTTTCATTTTTATAGTAATAGTTTTTATGATATTGTTAAGAAAAAGTATTTAAAACTTTCAAATTAAGGCAATACTATATTTGGAAGTGAAGTTCTTTCAAAGTTAAATACAGGCATTACCTAACAGGTACAGTCAGGGATTATTTAATTCTACAGAAAAATAAAATTTGTTCATCTCATTGAAGGTTGCATATTTAGTAAAATTATATGTTAATTTGTAGGTTTCTGCATACTAGAGATGCAAATAATATTCAGTAGGAATAATAACCCCAATAGTTAGTTACTTGCCCTGTAGGACATTAACCAGCTTTGTACATTGCCCTAGAATAAAATTATTCTAATATTACTTTATTATCAAATTGCCTATAAATACCTAGCTCTTCAAATGTTCCTTGTGTCGGATTTATCATATTATTGGCCTGTTTTTTATTGATGAATTTGGACTTGTGTTCACTTCAAATTTTTAAAAAATTTTGATTGATTGATTGATTTCGGGGGGGGGGGTGGAGAGAGATTTGTTGCTCCACTCATTTATGCATTCATTGGTTGATTCATGAATGTGCCCTGATGGAGGATCAAACCCCCCAACTGAGCAACCGGCCAGGGCTTGGGCTTATGTTCACTTTATATTTCTACTGGAGGCCCGGTGCATGAAATTTGTGCACTGGAAGGGGGTCCCCTCAGCTTGGCCTGCACTCTCTCCAATCTGGGACCCCTCAGAAGCTCTGGCTCCTAACCACTCACCTGCCTGCCAGCCTGTCCCCCTAACTGCTCTCCCCTGACAGCCTGTTCATCCTAATTGCTCTCCCCTGCTGGCCTGGTCCCCCTAACTGCTGTCCCCTGCCTGCCTGATCACCTCTAACCTCCTCTGCCTTGGCCCCGCCAACATGGCTTTGTCAGGAAGGATGTCCGGAAGGACATCTGAAAGGTCACCCGGAAGATGTTCAGTCTAATTAGCATATTACCCTTTTATTAGTATAGATGCTATCTTGTCCTAAAAATGCAGGTTGTTCCCAGGTTTTCCTATCGTGCAAGGGGAGCCCGCAGTAGCATTCTGGGTTCTGACCAAGGCTTATGCGCTTGTACTTTATCTCAGCAGGTGTGATTCCTAGAAGAAGACTCTTGGATGTACTTTGAACATTTCTATCGAATTTGCCAAATCATCCTCCAAAAAATGTTGAATGACTTTAAACTCCCACCAGCAACCATGCGTGTGCCCTCCGTCCCACTTTGATGCCAATATCATTGATTTCTCCCTAGAAGCTTCCCTCCTGTCAGCCAAAACTGCTTGGTATTTGAGCCAACCTCATTGTTCAGCTGGGGACTTGATTTCCCAAAATAGAATTATGGAGGAGGAAAAATAGTTTTCCTCTACCTTTCTGAGTTCTTAGTGGAGGCCCCTGTAATGAAAGATCACAAAGAGAAAAACAAAAGTTCATTATCATGTGTACCTCGTGTATATGTGGGAGATCCCAGGGAAAAATGAGTAACTCCCCAAGATGGCTTAGAATGCAGATTTAAATACCTTCTTCCTAGGGAAAGGGGATGGAAGATGTAGGCCTCTTAGAGGAGAGTAAATGATTTTTAGGAAAGATGAATGAGAGTGGGGGAAAATAGTTTGTAACAAAGTTTGGGTGTTATGTTAACTTCTACTCTCCTGTCCTGTGACAGGAGTCAGTCTTCTCTGCCTGATGACACTTCTCCCATCAAGGGGACCTATGACATTTAAGCTCCTTTGGGGGGTCCAATTTTAGGCAGATCAGGAGACTTCAGTGAAATCCTCTACGTGCATTTGCTGTTTTTCAAGCATCTGCAGCTCGAGATCATCAACATAACAACACAGCATATGTTGGGGTGGCATGTTCTCTGACCTTCAGAATAAACCCAACAAAAGCTTGTTTCCTCTCTTAGATGATTTGCCACAGTAGCATTATTCCCTGGAGACAGTATTCTGACCAGACCTTCCTGGGAGTGATCATAACATTACCCTGTGTTTGTAGAAAGGTGTGGGCCACATCACTAAATAATCCAGGGGCAGTTTTCTCATCTTGTGGAAAGAGAGATAAAATTATGATAGTTTATCTCCCTTTCCACAGGTTTCTTGCAGGTTTGTGTCTCTGCTGCACCACCCCCCGCTACACCCCCCAGCAGCCCCAGCACCTCCTCCTCGGGCCTTGGGACTGCTGGGTGCCAGGCCTGTGGGTTTGTGTCTCCAGTCCAACCCCCCACCCCCAGCCCCAGGTCCGTGGTGGTAGGGCTTGGGGCTGCTGGGTGCCAGTCTCCCTGCTGGTTTGTGTCTCCGATCCAGTCCCCTGCAGCCCCAGCGTGGCCATGGCGGGGCTTGGGGCTACTGGGTGTCGGCCTCCCTGCGGGTTTGTGTCTCCCATATGCCCTGGCAGCCCCAGCGTCACCTGGCCAGTATGGGCCTCGCCATCTTGGTTGGGTTAATGTGCATAATCACTCCTATTGGCTGGTAGCATAGTGGAGGTACGGTCAATTTGCATGTTTCTCTTTTATTAGATAGGATGATTAATGTTTCTATCTTATCAAAATAACAGGCTGATTTTTTTTTTTAAACAGAAGTGCCAGTCTGAAATTCATGGAAACAAAATAAAATACAAAAGCCTGTCTTCTGCTCCAGAATGCTTGAAAAGCACTGTTCTTACTCTCTCTGGGTTTCCTTCCACTGCTGAAATTCTTGGAACTTCCTTACTTACTGTTCTTTGTGAGGCCTTGTGATTCACTTCTTTGGATGAACCTGTGAGCTACACGATTTCCTTTCATTAAATCCCTGTTGAAAGTCTTGAGTTGGTGAGGGTTTATCAGAACTGATAAAGTCACTAAATTGTAATTGTAGCTGACACAGTACTTTCAAACAGAGAACACACCACCTCTCCTTGGGCTATGCCCATCGCAAAAATGTGTCTGATCAGAAATGTAAATGAGGAGAGCAAAAAAATGAATTAGGCTATTCCCAAAGCAAAACAGGCAACTTTGGGCATAAAACAATTTTCATACACATCTTCCTCTTAGGCCTCACTCACTCTAGAAACTGCCCTGACCTTGCTCCAAATTAAAAGAAACACCTGGAAGCTTAATCAGAGCTGCCATGCTCCTCCACCCCTCTCCAATATGGACAAAGGCCTGGTTCTAGCCCAGGCCCTCCATGCCCCTATGGACCACATCCCCATGGGCATCCACCTGACAATTTCAGTGCCTGGAATTTAATGCTGAATCCCTTTTTTAGCCTGATTTATCCCCACTCACCCTCACTTTTTGTTTTTAATTAGACAAACTTCCTTCCACTGAAAAATGCAGTGCTAACCATATTCCTTAGAGGTTTTGATTCATAGTTTGAAGTGTTTTCAAGCACTAATTATTTCTTTCATGTTATTCAAAATCAATGTTTCCTCATTTGGAATTCCCTCTGCCCTCATGGAATTTAATGTATACATATGAAAATGAAAACCAATTTTAGCTAAAATTAGATCTTCTGGGAGGTCTCTGGAATCAGCAGACACACAGTTAAGAGAGACCTGGATGGCTGACAACTGCTTGGGCTTCAATTGGGGATAAAATAGTCTGGTGCAGCAGTTGGCCACTTTTCAGGGTGGCCTGCCAACACATCATTTATCAAGTTGCTCAGAAGTAGAAGCAGGGCCGGGGAGGAGGGTGTGGGGTGATGGCGGCTGGAACCTGGAGGCTGGGCCACCACCACACCCAGCTGCCCCCAGAAGCAGCTGGGCCTTGAAGAGGCCAACTACATGTTGTCGCCGGATTGAGGACTGGCTTTTCAGGAGGATGCTCTCCTAAGGAGTGCAGTCTCCAATTCTGAAATCCAAGAGGATCAGCACACCCAAACTGTTTTCATAACTCATTTGGCAGCAAAACGCAGCCTGAACTAATATGATGGTATTTGTGGTCTTATTTATCCTACTTAGAGTAAATCTTCATGTTTCACTGCAGAAATATTTGTTTTATTACAGGATGCTGCCCCAGAACCCTGGTGGAGTTGTACAATATAAAACATATGCACTTTATTAGTTTCCTAAATGCTGAAACACATAAACACATCTGGATCTAAGGTTGAAGAGAATCACTTCTCAAATGCTTTTCAGGGAGCATCCTTTTAACATGTCGCCCAAAGAGACCAAACATGAGGGAACTGTATGTGTGTACTGGAGAAGGGGGCTGGGGGAGGGGGGATGGTGGAGGCACATGTCCCTAAAGCATGAACATGCCTGAAAAGGAGACTTGAAGGGAATAGGAAGAGAATGTGTTCCAGATAAGAGGAGCCACGCTTCACTGAAAATGATCTGTGCCACCTATAGCAGACAACAGCACTGCCCATCCCAAGAACATCACTGTGCCCGTTCTCCTCCCTGGCCTTAATCTGTCAAATGATAAAGACAACAACCTTTATACACCGCCTGCATGTGGCAGGCACTGCCCTAACACTTCTGCATGTGTTTTCTTCATCAGTCCTCCAAACATTACCTCCATTTTACAGATGAGGAAACTGAGGAGCTGAGAGGTTGAGTGACTGGAAATACTACCCACTGTTAAGTGATGGAGGCAAGGAATCCACACAGAGAGCCCTGTGAGGCTCCCGGGAACACCCAGTCTGTTCTCAAAGGAAAGGGCAGGAGCCCTGGTATGGGAGGAAACTGGATATAGCATTTCCTGTGGGGAGAGCACGCAGAGCCAGGGGATCAGAGCGTGTTTGCACCATGGGCACCTCCTTTGAGACACTGGATCCTTAAAACAACCTTTATGCCCTCACGTATGAAGTGGGACTTATAATCCCACTTACAGGGTAGTTGATTAAAAGGATGAAATGGTATCCACTTTCCTGGACCATAGTAACTCAATGTGAAAAACTATTCTCATCTTAGCGCTTTTACATTACTACCTGGTCCCTCTGCCTAAATGTTTACCAACCCAATCTCCCCCTGGCTGATTCCTTCCGGTAACTCAGATCTCACTTCTCATGGAAAACTTCTTTGGCACCCATTCATGTAGCAGCCCTCCAGAAACCTCTATCATAGGACCAACCTTGTCTTTTTTCTTTTATGGCACTTATCTTCAGTTTTCACATATCATTTTCCTGTTTCTTTGAGTGTTTATTTCTATCATGCCCATCTCTTTCTCTCTACAAGAATAAAAGCTTCAACATAGAAGGCATCGTTTGTTTCTGATTCAAAGTTTTATCCTTTGTTGTTAGTACAGCGCTAGGGATAAAGTAAGTAACTATTCTGATTCACGTCTGTGGCTGGATGGAGTAGGACAGCGAGATTTCATCATGCTACTCCGAATGGCTCACAATTTAAAACTTATAAATTGTTATTTCTAGAATTTTACATTTAATATTTTTAGACTGTGGTTGGCTGCGGGTGACAGAAACCAAAGATAGCAGAACACCAGATAAGAAGGGGACCATTGTATTCTTAATTTCTTGAAGAAAAATAGAGATACAGATATTTAGTCCAGCTCCAGAATCATGTGAGTACAGACACTCAACAGGTCAAAGAGTAAGGCCATATGGCAGCACTTAGAATGTGACAGCCTTAATGAGGCAGTCTGCTCACCAGCATCACCAGTGAGCAACCTGGCATGATGGCTGTCCTCGTTCCCTGCCACCTAAGAGACATGTCCATTTGCCTGTGTGCTCAATTCCAAAAATTCTCATGCACAGAGCACAGCCTGCAGTCATAAACTGTTAGTACTGGAAGGGACCTGAGCGATAGAGGAAAACACACTCAGGTGGACTCGCTTGCTTTTACAAGCCCAGCAACACTCCTTTCCTACAAAGAACAGCCCTCTATTTCCCAGGTCTGGCCAATAAGAAAGCCAAATCTTCTGGGATTCTGTGATTGGTTCATGGATAGGCACTTGACCCAAGCTGGACCAAGAGAGTTAACCATGAGATGTTTGCCAGATACTTGGAAAAGAGATGCTCTGGGTTGTTAAGCAGGAGGAATAAAAGGCGGAGCTTCTGGTGGCCATCCTGATGGGAATCCTCTGAGAGTGAATGGTACAGAAAGCAGAGCTGAGGAATGAAGGGCATGTGATAACACCTAGATGAGCATCTAGACCCAGGTGTTCCTAAAACCAGCTCAGACCCTATTTATATGTATATTAACATTTAATCCTCAGAATAAGTTATAGAGATTGCTATCATTATTACATTTATTTTCCAAATTAGAAAACGGAGGCAAGGTGAGCTTCCCCCACCCCATGATTTTCCCAAGATGCTTAGTTGGTAATGGGCTGACCTTAGATTTGGATCCAGGCAGCCTGCCTCTGGGGTCTATGTTTTGGAGGCCAATATCCCAGAAGTCATGAATTTTTTAAAGTTAAATCCTCAATGTTGACAACAAATTCCTTTACTGAAACACTCTAGACTCCCACAAGGAGAGCCAAATAGGACATATCTGTGGAGCAAATTTAGCCCAAGGGCAGACTATGTGATTCCTCTGCCTATTTATTTCTTCCGTTCTCCTGATAAGAAAACTGATGCCAAGATAGCTCCTCCTGCATCTGCATTCATCACCTCCTCAGCCATCCCACTCTGTCATTTCATGTTTCCCAAGCTTCAAAGTTAATTTAGGACCCAAGTCCAATGAGAGGATCGCTAGCATTTTATTATTACCGCCCCCCCCCCCCCCCCCCCGCCGCTTTGTACATGTGTTCTTTTTGTTTTGCAGTTACTTTATTATATCACTTTATAAAATGAGGTATTTAGTATAACTCACTTATTGGAGTCCTAATAAATATTAATTGACTGATTACTAGATTATTACAAACAGTTGGTGGGAGGAAAGGGCAAACATGTACATATGTTACATTTCTATAGGACTCTGTTTAAATATAGGACAAATTCTCACTAATGCAAATAGGGGTCTCCATTCTGACCCAAAGTATAATCACCTTGATAATGATGGAGTGAATTAAGTGACATCAGAATAATTTTTCTTGGCATATCACAACAGCTTAAAACAAATATACCACTTGATACTTCAGCCTTAATCAGACCTTTCCAGTGTAGGTAATGTTAAATAATTTCACTAATCAGTTCATCAATCTCCCCACCTGAGAGTAAATACAAGTTAGTCGTGTGATGCACAACCAGAAAATGCAAATAACATTATCACTTTTTAAAAATAACTAAAACAGAAAAGGAAAAGAATAACTTCGGAAATTTCTCAAGGTAAACAATATAGACAGACAAAAGCCCAAGCCAACCTAACTCAGGAAACAGGCATGTCCCCACCTGCCAGGCTGGAAAGTTCACTCATTTATTACCAACCAAATGAAATCTTTCCAGCAGGGTCAAAAGGGCCTTTGTTTTGACATTTAATTCACTGGCGATGTATTTCCTCAGTTAGGATGCAAAACACCTCTCACATTGCTTTTTCATTAATTGCCTTCATTTTTCAAGTTCCTTGTTTGATTTATAGTCAATTAAAAACACCCTCCAAAGCCCTGACTCATGTATGTTAAGTACAAATATGATTAATGCAATAGGATGCACTCTATGGATGACCTGCCACTAACCGAGGTCAGTGTCTATGTGGGTTGACCAAGCAGTGCCTTGATTAAAGGAACTCATGGGGAAGGTGGAAAGCCAGGAATGCAGGGTCATGAATAACCTGGCACTGGATTCACCCAAAACAAGGAAAAAAGAGGCACTATTTCCATATTTTTCTATTTAAAGAGGAAGAATGCACTTAGCTATGGACAGAAAAAATAAAAATAAAATGAGGTTCTCTCTTTATCTCATCCAGGTTGATAAATGTGGATGGGAAAAATTAAGTGACAAATTTCCTTAACATGTTACCACCAACATAAACAAAAATTACAAGACACTAGACTGGAAACTCTGGATAAAAGCCAAGGCACTGAAATCCTGGGTTCCAATCTCGACATCACCAATTGTAAGCAGAACGGCCTTGGGTAGCCCAGCTTTAGTATCTTTACCTATGAAATGGGCACATAATGACTGTTATGAGGTTCCAGGGGGACCCTCCACCGTTAGAGAATGCATAGTCAAGTCAACTGTGAAGGCCACTGAGGCCACCATGGTTAGCTCTGGGTGTGCCTTTTAAAAGTCCCAACATTTTTGCCCAGCTGGCTTGGCTCAGTGGTTGAGCATCCACCTATGAACCAGGAGGTCATGGTTCAATTCCTAGTCAGGACATATGGCCAGGTTGCGGGCTTGATCCTCAATGTGGGGTGTGCAGGAGGCAACTTATCAGTGATTCTCTCTCATCATTGATGTTTCCATCTCTCCCTTCCTCTCCTTTTCTCTCTGAAATCAATAAAAATATTTTTAAAGTCCCCATATTTGTTCCTAGTGCATATACACTTGCTATATTTTCTGAAAACATTACTCTCTCTTTTCTTTCTATCAGCATAGGCATGTACCCCTTCATGAAGAAATATTTGAGAGTTATTCCTGTCTCTCCAGAAAAAAACAAACATATTGAAACTTCAGAAGAATTATCAGAAAAGTAATGAGCAAAAAAATGTAACAGTAACCTAATGCCTTAGATCAGTGATTTTCCACCAAAACGAGGTAAATAAGGACATGTTGGTACATTGTTTACAAAGCAAAATTTACTCAGATTAAAGGACTCCCTTCTTTTCTGTAATTAGTCTTTATTCCTGTTTTGTTTTTTGGTGCCAAATGACCTTTTAAAAAAATTCTGGCCTAAGTAAATGGGGATATTCACCTTATTTATTTGCTCGCTTTTTCTTTCATATCCAGATGTAAGATAATGTTTTAAAATGCAGTCTTATCAATCCAAGATTAAAAAAAGAAAAATCTACTGGCCCATGAAATTCAAATCCTAGAATCACTCCTTTAGGTGTTTCTTTATCTCTTCAGATGTTTAATGCCCACAGTTTATCTTCTAAATCGCTTTGTTTAGATGGCCACTAAAAGGAAATTGAACCTAACATAACAACAAGAGCAATGATAGTAATAATAATAGTGGCTTCCATTTATTCATAGCTATGTTCTAAGCATTCTCCCGTCAAGTATTGTATCAACTCTAGAAGCAAGGGCTGCCATTATCCATCTTAGAGAGATGATATAATTCAAACTCTGATGATTTAAATCACTCACTCATGATCACATAGTTAGCATGTGACTGTGCCATATGTTTAAACCTTAGTCAATGTGAGTTTACAATTGTGTGAGATTAACCGCAATATAATCATCAGGATGATGCAATTGGAACCCCTCCTTATCAGAACCATCAGAAGGTGAGGTCCTTCCCCTGGGTGTTTCCACCAGGGAGCAGGGAAGAAGATCCCTGGCTCAGGGGAAGCATACCCTGATTAGAAAGGCAGCATTTAGTCACAACTACATGACCTTGCTCACCTGCTTGACCTTTGTCCTCTCTCCCATATAGGCCCAAGTTACTCTGAGATGGCTGCTTCCTTTGTGGTCTGTCTCTGTCTCTTCCAAGTCTCTTTGTAACTTAGGTCACACTGTTTTGTTGGGATCTATATAGATACTGTGAGAATGCACTAAACATGAGTGTTCTACATTTCCCAGCCTTTTTTGTAGTTAGGTTGCCTACATGACTAGGTGTGTCTAATAGCATGAAGTAGAAATGATGTATGTCTCTTGTGAGCTAAGGTGGTTAAACATGTGGGGTGTCTTCCCCATACTCTTTTCTTAAAAATATTTTTTATTGGTTTCATAGAGGAAGGGAGAGGGAGAGAGATATAGAAACATCAATGATGAGAGAATCATTAACGGGCTGCCTCCTGCACACCTCACACTGGGGATGGAGCTCTCAACTCGAGCATGTACCCTGACCAGGAATTGAAATGTGACCTCCTGGTTCAAAGGTCGGTGCTCAACCACTGGTTAATAGGTCAACGCTCAACCAATAAAGAGTATGGAGCCAAGCCTGCATACTTTTATACTGTCCCCCTGTCTTGCAGCTTGGAGGTATAAGAGTGATTGGAAGGAACAAGATGGCAGGACCAAATTAGAAGTAGGATGGGTCCTCAAGTTCCCACTTGGAGGGCAGCCACTTGGAGGAGAACTACCCAGGAAAGCAGCCCAACCTGCATCCACATGACCTGAATGAAAAATAAATGTCTATTCTCTTACATCACTGGGTTTGTTTGACACCAAGCCTATTCTGAGTAATGCAGGTCCTTTATTAAGTGTAAGTTCTTGTAAGTTTGCATTTTAGGTGAGCTCACGTGTGGCTATTTCCTTCTGTGTCTCTGTGTGGTCCAAGAGGAGTGATCCATGAAGGATAAACAAGGTGGACGAAAAGCGGTGACCTGATAGTGGGTGTCCTTCACTGGTAGTTGGAGATGTCTCCCACTAAAAGAGGCTAGAGGATCATGATTTCCCTAGCAGATATGATGATCACAGGTCTGCCCCCAATGCAGGATGTCTGTCTCAGCTGACAGGGTAGAGCAGAATGTGCTGTTCTGTATTCTCCATCACACCAGATAGGGGCTTATCACTTAGTCTTTTTTTCATATCAGCTGGGTGGCTGGTCAGATTTCCAGGCCAGCTATTTTTCTGGAGCCTGGGTGTCAACTGGGAGGCTAACACCAGAGACGCTATCTCATGGTGCCAATATAGTGGGCACACCAACCAATGTGAAATAGTTCTGGGTGTCGAAGGTCACCAGGGCCTCTTGCCACAAACCCATCACAGATGCCTCCCAGAGACCAAAGACCTTGAATGGATGTCTCCTTCCTGAATTTCTGCTTTTTCTAGGCTGTCTTCCCCTTTCTTCTCATCATACTCATCAAATAGGAGAATAACCACAGATATCTTCCTAGATCACCTTTCAAGACTGAGATGAAACCAGTAAAGTTTTGCCCATGTTATCATGAGTTGGGGGCTTTGCTTTACACCATGAAAGTGATCCCCTGGTCACATTAAAGAAAACAGTGGGATGCCATGTTTTCATCCTAGAAGCTTGTTGAAAATGGCCTTTTAAAGACGAAAGCAAGTTTAGTTAGTGGAAAGGAGAGTAGAATAAAGAGTTATTGGGATGTAAAGAAAATGAAAGGCTTTAGAACAACTGAAGAAAAGATGTATTGAAGTGAACAGTGAATAAAATATTAGGGAAATAAAAGGAGAGGAGGTGACCATTAGTAACAGTTAAAGTAGAAAAAGATAAGTCATCGAGAATTGGGGAGAAAGATGAAAAAAGATAAAAGAATATATTACTGTCTGAACAAAAAGAGCAGGGAGCTGTGGACAGAATAAACATTCCCTATAATTTGCTATGAACACAGAACCAGTGGAATATGAGCAGATGTATGGGGTATGAGCAGATGTACTAGGTCTGTCAGGCAAGGAGACAACACTATCAGACAACTTTATAGAATAGTGAAAATTATAGACAACAGTTGATTATGTTGTATTTATACCTTCTGGAAATTCACAATGATTGGAAATCAAAGCTCTTAAATAGTGCAAATATAAAGCAAAACTGGAAAGAGAAAATGATATAAGCCCAAGATAATGTTAGTAACCTTGTTTCTTTTAATATCTGTTATTACCTAGAATATCAGATTATATTTATATATCACTAAAATATCCAAAACCATTTCCTCGATCTCAACCTCAAATATGTAAGTATTTTAACACTTTCTGGTCTTGTTTGATCCTTTTCCATTTTCATCCAGATGCTGGCCTTGTATCAATATAGTGTTCATGCTGACAGTACTCATCACTCAGTTTCTTAATCACATTTTTCAGAGACTGAAGGGTCTTGTGTTGAACTATGAGGAAATGCATGAGAGAACTGAGAATGAGAGAGGAAAGAGGGAGGGGAAGGCATGGAGAAGGGAGAGAGAGACTTAAAATGTTACTTGGTTAGGGAAAAAAGTTCATTCAGTATCTTGTGTTTGTATTTCCTCTTGCAAGTGGAATAGAGCAATTTCTTCTACTACTTCTGGAAATCCAGATTTTCCAAACAATATCCAACAGGCCATCTCCAGTCTGTAAAAACTTTCTTCTTCATTTAGGCACAATTAAACATATTCACAAGGTCTATACTCATAACCTCTGTCCATTGCTTTGAGATGAACTCAAAAGTACCTAACTAGATCTGCTCCCTGTATATTTCCACCCTAGTAATATATATGGACCTACAGTTTTACTGAGAGGGGGTAGTCAGACTTTGCTGACTACAATTCACACACAAAGTCACATAAAATATTTAAAATTCTCAATTCCCATATCACTGACTTTTCCTGAATGTGCTATCATTGATAATCAAACCAGTTCTATTTACCATTTCCTAGCTTGCACAGAACCAACAACCATAACCCACTTAATTACTTAGGGATTGAAAACACACACACACACACACACACACACACACACACACACACACACACACTGGTGATATTGGAATGTACAGTATGGTTTAGTTTAAATTAAAAAGATCTCCCAAAGTATGATTGTTTCCAGCTTCTCAGCAGTGAATTAAAAACTGTTTGGTGTAGTGAAGATTACAAAAGCAATCACATTTACTAGTATGAGCCTGCTTTGCATATCAACACTATTAATTTCCATACTCAGGGTGGCTTCGTATTTCCACATGTGTTAATATAGATACCATTTGGGGATGATCACTGGAAAAAAATAGAAGTGTCTGTGTGTGTGTGTGTGTGTGTGTGTGTGTGTGTGTAAGAGAGAGTGAAAGAGAGTGAAGAAAAGTAGCTGAGACAGATGAGAGGAGACCCAGAAAAATGATTCTCATAAACCAAGTTTTGTTTGAAATATATTGATTCTGATTAATAGCAAAATCAAAAGACAAATGAGGGTTTCTGATGGCCTGACCCAGGAGTCACACTCAGGGATCAAATGAATATGAAATCACATATTGGAATTCACTTATTGTGCCAGTCCTGCACCGTGTCATTACAGACTCTAATTACTGAAATGATTTCATTGGCGTAATTGCATCAAGATGTGCCTGGGCTTCACCTTGGATAGCTCCCTTGATGCTCAACATTGCATCTTCATTATTGTGTTCCTTTCAACCCTTAAACTGTGTTCCAGCCTCACAGAACCATCTAATCAAGCAGGCTGTTGTTTTTTTTACCTGTTCTTTAAACATGCCAGGCACAGCACAGGAATGAATGTGGGCCAGCCTCGAAGGCAAACCTGAGGCCAGAGGGGCAAATGTACAATGATCTTCCCTGAAGGGACCTCGGAGCAGCTGACCAAATTACAACACTGTTTTCATAGCCTTCATTCCAAAGTGTTAAAGAACAGTGCTGAAGAACCTACAATTAAATGGTTATTTGTCTACCATCAGTGGTAAACTCTACTCAGCTAAAGCTATTTTTGTCATGAGTTTAGCAATGTATTCATGCTGTCATCAAGATTAAACAATATAATATCAGCATTAAATAACAAAGAGATTATAACCACAGGTCAGAGCATATTTTAAGGAAATCAAATGGAATTTGGGAGGATTTGAGTTTAATCCACAAATAGCCAGTAGAGGTTTTGACTCTTTTCTCAAATCATATTATTAGCCTTAAGAAATATAATGTCCAGTGAAATAAGCCAGTCAGAGAAAGACAAATACCATACGATCTCACTTACATGAGGAATCTAATGAACAAAATAAACTGATGAACAAAATAGAACCAGAGTCATAGATACATGGTACAGACTGACAGACATCAGAGGGGAGGTCAGAGGGGGTGGGTGGTATAAAAAAAAGTTGAAGAGACTAGCCAAAGAACATATATGCACAGCCCATGGACACAGACAACAATGTCCTTACGGCCAGAGGGAGAGAAGGGTGGAGTCTGGGAGGAGAGGGCAAATGGGGGAGGGGGGGAGGAATGGGGGACATCTGTAATAATGTCAACAATAAAGATAAAAAATTTAAAAAATAATAAGGGTTTTGAATTCCTATGCCTAAAAATTTCCAGAAGCCAACATCCTGCTCTCACCATTATTTTGATCTAAGGCTGTGAACAATGTAATAATGATAGGACAGTGATCCACAGGAAGGTAATGGTTCTGCTCTCAGGGATCTGCCAGGAGAAATGAATTTCATTTCCTTTGCACAGAATAATACTCACATTGGAAGGTGGCAGTCCCCTTTTGTGGAAGTGGTCGGAAAATACTCACCAGTGATCAAATACTAGATACACATGACTGTTCTCCTCTAAGCTGGCAAGACCCTAATTCAAGACCACCCACTCTGCATCAAGCAGAATGAGAATAACATGTAGAAAATGCTTAGTGTAAGGAATACCACATCCTGAGACATTAACAGACATTGGTGAATTTAAATATGAGAATAGGCCAGAAATATCAAGTGACATTGCTTACAGTTCAGAATTGCCTGGTCCTCGATGAATTCCACTGGCTGATCGATGTGGAACACTTTCTGCTGAAAGCCAGGAGTGCAGTCCAAATCTTCTGCAGATGTTAGCAGCAGCACCTGAGAACAGCAAAGCCATCAATATTTTAACATCAGCTCATGTGTTGGGCCTGCTACCTTGTACCAGATCTGTGACTTTTAGAAATGAGCTGAGGATTTAATTTCATTTCCCAAATGAAGAGGTAAATTGATACTTCTCCAGTGGTTGCCAACAATTTTGTTTTAGCAATGAGATTTGAAAAACGTGCAAATGGGAACAGCTGCAGCAGTTTTTCCATTCAGTGACAGTTAAAGAAATAAGTTAGTCAGATTTTTACACCTGCTAAGAATCTCACCACAGTTTCCATGTGTGAAATTTCATTACAAAATCTGTCAATTTTCTATAATGCCTGAGTTAAAACCAACTTCACTTTCATAGATGCGAAGGAGCAATGTCATCTGTTAAGAGGAGGAAAACTAACTATCCCATTGGAAGTTATTTCTAAAAGGATTCTAGGGTTCACTAGACCTTCGCAGTCCAAGATGGTGGCCGTGGCCACACATGGCTACAGAGCCCTGAAAATGTAGCTGGGCTGAAATGGTCAGTATAAAATACATGTTGGATTTTGAAGACTGAATACCAAAAACAAAAATAAAGTAAAATATCTAATTAATCACTTATATGAATTACACATTGAAATTACAACATTTTATAGGTTGGACTAAATGTTATTAAAATTAATTTGACCACGCTTTTTATTTATGTAAATTTGGCTACTGGAATATTTAAAATTTACAATTGCTTCCAAAGCCTCAGCTTTGCCTTTGAAAGTCCTTGGGACACTTCATCTAGGGGTCAAAAACTTAGGATATATATTTTGGAACATAAAATGGCACATCCCTGAACAAGGGATAATTTAGTAAGTAAGAAATAGTTGTAAGTTTAGTAGGCAAAGACGGTAAGTCCCGTGAAGTTAGGGATCACCTCTCTTTCTAAGCACCTATCACATATACAGGCATAGAGAAGATACTCTATATACTCAAATTATGACTGCTAACGTTTTTCATCCCTTACTATATGGCCAGCACTGTGCTAAATTTGCTAGTTGCATCATCTCCTTTAATCTCCACAAGCCCTGCAATGTATCTGGTATCAGATACATTTTTACAGACAAGGAGCCTGGCATCTTAGTGCAGTTAACAATGCTTGCCCAAGGTCATCCATTTAGGACGGTAAAGCCAGAGTTTGAATCCAGGTTTAAGGGTTCACTGTCAGAACCCCTCTTATACCCCTCAGGCTTCCCAAGTGGCGTGGGATGTTGCATTATCGTCCTTGAGATATCTCTGTGACCCGTGGGAGGCTGCTTTACCTGAGCATGGTCCCAGCAGAGGGTTTTGGAAATTCACAACCCAGGAGCAGCCTGTGACCAGAACTGATGAGAGCTGGTGCCAAATACCCTGGCAGGGGGCCCCTCAGGTGAGATAGCAGTTTCCATGTGGACTCGAGCTCCAGTTGCCCACAGTGGTATCTGACTTAATAACGCAACTTCCATTTGCTATCTTCTCTCCCTGGGCTCATTTCCTCATCTCTGTTGGTATTTTTCTGACATCACCCTCCAGATAAAGCTACTTGCTCTCAAATCCTTGACTAGGCATTTGCTTCTTGGGAAACCAAAATTTGATACCAGAACACAATTAACCACTGCACACAGGTTGTTGAAGGAAGCTCATTACCATCCCCACCAGCAAACTCAAAGGAGTGTACAAAAGGTTGGAAGCTATAGAAGCAAGGCTTCTCTCTAAATACCAGCCTCTGAAATGCACTGAACCTCAAGGAACAAGAGCAACCATCAATCTCTGGAGGTTCGAGGTGCAGCGGCCTGAGAAACATCAGAGAAATTGCAACGGGAGAGTCATCACCCTGACCAACATCATCTTTCTAAAATCAAAGTGGTTAGGATGCTGCAGCCCAGTGTCAGTGCAGTCCTGCTTGTAAAACGTCCCCTTGCTTTGAGAGCTGGCTCTGGTTAAATCACTGCTGAGGCAATCATAACGCTGACAACCCAGTGGCACACACAGAATGCAGATTCAGGACTCAGAATAATTAGCTGGCAAATTTGCAAGCAGAAGATCTATAACTGGCCAACATTAATTCAGTTAAACAGCAAATGGTCAAAGGTTGCCTCCAGGCACCCTGTGTCTACAATTATACATTAACCTTTTAATCAGCTAATTCTGCTCACAAATCCCAGACCAGTAAACCAGCCATCCTTTAGGACCATCGGAGATGATGTTTCTCCAGGGAGCCTGAGTGTAAGAATCCAGAACTGATTGAGAGTCTGAGTGAGTCCCCCATTCTTGTCTCTCTGCAGCTCACTCTGTCCTCATTCCTTGGCAGGTTCTATTCGGGATTCCTCTGTAGTCATAAAGGAAAAATAAACCTTTTCCAACTGCTGATCCTCAGGGAGGGTGGGAATGGTGGGAGGCTCCAGCTTTGTTTTTGCAAATTCTTGGGTCACTTCATTGAACAATCAAAATTCAGGTTAAATGCTTAATAATATAAAAGCATGCAGCACTTTCATAGGCAAGGTGTGACTTAGCGAGGTAAGCACTAGTCGAGTAATTAATTCGCTCACTCTCCCTGCACTTACCCATCCCCTTGTTCCCCAATACTCACTGAACTCTAGGGCTCAGTGAGCACTGGCCAGGGGTGGTCCTGGAGCTCACAGAGAAGCAGTCAGTGTAGCAGTCAAAGCAACAACTCCAGAGTCACATTAATGGTTCAAATCTGGGCTCTGTCCTTTACTGACTGGATGGTTTGCATTTTTTATGGTCCCTCCCTGTCTCAGTTTTCAAATCTAGAAAAACATGGGAAATAAGATGTGCACTGAGAGGGGCTGGTGGATTCAGTGGGCGGCTGCAGGTAAAGCAATCAGTACCACGCGGAATGTAAGCAGTCAGTGTATGCTGACTGTCAGTGTGGACTAGAAAAGGTGAGAGGCAGTAACAAGTCATAATTTAATGTATTGATTAAAACTCAATTTAACTTGGAAGGAAATTATAGGTCTCTTTGGGAACATGTAAAAGCTGGTGACAGGGAGTCCAATTTCATAAAGAGGGATCAGAAACTAAAACATTCCTGCTTCCATCTCAAAGATGGGTCAGAATTACCTGGGTAAATGGAGAGGAATATAAACTTGTCTTTTTAACCAAAATGCTCTTATTTTTCACTTTAATTCCTTTGTGCCTCTGGGTTTTACGTAACCTATCTCTGAATTGACAAAACTGTGTTTAAAAAGGAATCCAGACTACCTGGACATACTTTCCCCCAAACCCTCTTTAACATTTCCAAGATATATGCTGCAAGCAACATTCCAAATGTGTCTTTAATGCCATGGCAATAATGTTCTTTCCATGTGGTTCTTTTGTTCACTTATTCCTTTGCTTGCACCTCATAAACAAGAGGCAACCAATACATCTGTGAAAGCTCAGCAAAGATCAAATTTTATGATCACCAAAGGATTTCCATTACTTGAAAATTGCAATCAGTCTGTTTATGAAGGCAGATTCATGTTCAGACAGACGGTAAGCACAGGATAGAGCCACATTGGTTCTGTATGAATTCCAATCTACCAGCTGTGACCTCAGCCAAGTAAACCTGTAGCTCAGTTTCCTCAGACAGATAATGGGAAGATAATAGCATCGTATTCTTTATTATGAGGATTGAGTTAATATTGTAAAGAGCCTTACGTAATTGCTAAATCAATGTTTGCTCTTTTTATTAATAGTAGTACTATCCTATTTAATAAAAGATTAATATGCAAATTAACCATATCACCACTACATCCACAAGCCACACCCACCAGCCAATTAGGAGCAAGTATGCAAATAAACCCAACCAAGATGGCTGTGGCCACAGAACGAGCAGGAGGCTTGGGTTTCCCCGGCAATGGAGAAAGCCAAGCTTTCTGCACACCCTGGCCGGCCCTGCACTCCACTCAAGGCTACAAAGTTTCAATTATAGAAGATAGATAAATCCCAACAAAAATGGCAGCAGCCACAGAGCTGGAGAGAGCAGGAGGCTTGAGTTGCCCCCAGTGATGGAGGAAGCCAAGCTTCCTGGCATGCTTTGGCCTCCACTCAAGGCTACAAAGTTTCAATTATAGAAGATAAATAAATCCCAGATACCAGGGCCTCCACTTGGTTGTCAGGGGGCATGGCTTGCCTGCAAACCACCACAGGCCCCTCGTCCAGGCCACCCCATGCCCCAAAGGAGCCCCCAACCTGATCTGGGACACCATTCAGGGCAAACCAGCCAGCCCCCATCTGTGCACCAGGCCTCTATCCTATCTAATAAAAGAGTAATATGCAAATTGACCATCATTCCAACACACAAGATGGCAGTCCCCTTGTGGTCAAAGGTGGCCACCACAAGATGGCCATCAGGGGAGGGCAGTTGGGAAGGACAAGGTCTGCAAGGGAGGGCAGTTGGGGGCAATCAGGCCAGCAGGGGAGGGCAATTAGGGGTGACCAGGCCGGCAGGGAAGAGCAGTTGGGGGGGACCATGCCTGCAGGAGAGATCAGTTAGGGGTGGCCAGGCCTGCAGGGGAGAGCAGTTAGGGGCAATCAGGCTGGCAGGGGAGCAGTTAGGCATCAATCAGGCTGGCAGGGGAGTGGTTAGGGGGTGATCAGGCTGGCAGGCAGAAGCAGTTAGGGGCAATCAGGAAGGCAGGCAGGTGAGCAGTTGGGAGCCAGCAGTCCTGGATTGTGAGAGGGATGTCCGACTGCCTGTTTAGGGGGTCCCAGATTGGAGAGGGTGCAGGCTGGGCTGAGGGATCCCCACCCCATGCACAAATTTCGTGCACTGAGCCTCTAGTTTTTATATATTAGGTTTAAACCAATATACAGATTCACTGATATTCTCCAGAATAGACATTTATAAATATCATCAAAATATTACTTTTGTTGCTATTATAAAACTTTTCCGTTGTAGACTGTGCTCAGAAATATTCAAAGGGAAACAGGAGAAACCCGATTCAGGTGGAAGATGAGGAGGGAGTCTGCATCTCAGGGTCAGCTGCACAATAAGCACATCAATTTCCATTGTGAGCTGAGGTGTGCTGCTATGGGAGGACTCCATGCAGCCTTTCAAATGGGAGCTCAGAGCTCCGTCCTCCGTGTAAAGCCACTGCCTTAAACGTATACATGGATAGCAAATCCTCACATCAAGCTCTTTATATCCGCTTCTCTTCTTAGCTCCTGTTTCTTTGCTGCTATTCAGAGCTTTCTCTTTTAAACAGAAAAGGTTTTTGTTTATCCTGACAAGTACTGATTCAAGAACATAGCCAACTTTGGAGTTTGCTGCCAGAAAGATGACTTTTTTTTTTTCTGTCCCAGAGTACAGATTGCCAACTGGCAGCATATGGGATGAACCTGGCCAGCCGAGGTGGTTGATTTAGCCATGCCATCTGTCATAAACGTTAAATTATCATGTTATGTAGCATACACCTGTCTGAGCTGCCCTTGTCCGCATCTCTCCCTATGCTACTGCTCCCACTCACTGACTCAACTACACAATTGTCTGGCCCTCTAGGCATGTGAGTTTGCAACTGTTTTAGACTTAGGAAATAGGCCCTTCAAGCTAAGAACTCTTGTTATGAGTCTCTAGTTTCTTGTCACAATAGTTCCCATAGCCGTGTGCTCTGTTGCAGTAATGTTTGCCACATGAGGAAGCACTGGCCAATAGGAGGAGAATGAAAGGAGTTTCATTACTTCTAGACCTGCCCCTTGAAAGGCCTTCTCTTCTCCATCTGTGAAAATGGGAAGGAAGGACTTCCAAGCTGGCAGAGTCACCCAATAGGCAGAGGCCAAGTGTCAGCCACTGCTTAAAGGACAAGCAACTGGGAGAACTGCCCAACAAGAAGCCTCCCTGCACAGATGCAATCCCTGAGGCCTGGGGGTTTGCACAGCAGCTTGCCTGGTTGAGTGCACACCCAACAGGAAGGGATAGAGAAGAGGGCCCTCTACACCAGACATCACAAATACACCCCAGAGGCCAGTGGCAAACATCTGAACTGAAGAAATGCTTCACACAACTGTAATCAAACAGCCATAAATACAAAGAAACTTCGTGCCACAAATAATTATTTCAACGGGCTGTGGACAACCTCAGAGCTCATCCTCTCTTAAGTCAGCTACAAAGCGGGATTTTCCAAATGAACTTGCTAGTGTCTCCTGGCCTCTAGTTGTTCTTCTTTCACTGACTCACTCACTTTTTGCTATCAGTGTGGATGGACAGTTACTTTATCCTCGACACAAAACACCTCTGCTTTACTCCTGTCCAAGTCCGTCTGTTGGAATCAGCTTGGAGAGGTTTAGATTGGCAGGGAAGAAAGGCTACTATCTCAGACTTGCAGGATCTAAAAACGTTACAGCAATGTATTTTGATTGATTCTTTATTCTGCCAGAGATGAAAAACCCAGAGTCCTGAAAGGGCTTATCAAGATGCACTGCCCACAGAGAGAGCATGGGGAAAAGAGATGCATTTGAACATAACACACACTTGTGTACATACATGCACACATTTGTGTACATACATGCACACGCTCAGTGGCACCTCATGACACCCTCACTGAGTCAGCTCATGTCATCCACTCTCCCTCTGAACTGGAACTTATAAAAATGTTCCTCAGGAACACAGAACACTGCCACCTTCTTGGCTGTTAATGTAACTGACACTTAGAAATAATTCTAGGGCCCTAGCTGGTTTGGCTCAGTGGATGAAACATAGGCCTGCAGACTGAAGGGTCCCAGGTTTGATTCCGGCCAAGGGCACATGCCTAGGTTGCGGGCTTAATCCCCAGTAGGGAGCATGCAGGAGGCAGCCAATCAATGATTTTCTCTCATCATTGATGTTTCTATCTCTCTCTCACTCTCACTCTCTAAAATCAATAACATATATTAAGAAATAATTCTGTGATTCTTGGGGAAATGACAGGCAAGAAAGCTTCCAGTTTGGTGAGTCCTGATGTAGCCTTCATATTCAATCTGAGATCCACATTCTAGACCTTATTTCTAAATGAATGCTACTCAGTATCTTTTCCTCAAATTATTGAAAGTTAAGATGCATAATAATGGTCTCTCAAAGATGTCCTAATTCCAGAACCTAAGACTATGTTAGATTACATAGCACTGGGGAGTTAAAAAATCAGCTGACCTTAAAATAGAGTGATTATCCTGAATTACTTAGATGTAATCACAAGGATCCTTGAAAATGGAAGAAAGAGTTTAAGAGTTAGAGAAGGAGATGTTACCATGAAAACCAAGTCTCAACGTTCTGGTGTGTGAAAGATGCAACCTGTCATTGCTGGCTTTGAAGGTGTAGGAAGGGGCCACCAGCCAAGAAATGCAAGAGAGCTCTAGAAACTGGGGGAAGGAGGGTAAAACCCCTATAGCCCCCAGAAGGAATGCAGCCCTGCTGACACGTTGCTTTCACCCCACTGAGACTCATTTTAGACTCCTGGCCTTCAAAACTGCATTATAATCTCTGTGTTGTCCTCAGTTCCTGGGTGTGTGGCACATGGTTACAGAAGCCATGGGCAACTCACAGGGTCTCCCACAGTGCTGGCCCCACTGCAGACACTCAGAAAGCACCGGTTCCTTTACTTAACTTGTCCAGATACAAATATAATTGGGGGGGGCGGGGAGACAATAGGAGGACAAGAAGAAGGAAGTATAAAGGGAAATTGAGAGGGGGAGGAAGAAAGGGAGATGGGAAAAGAGCCATGACTTCGGAACCCTTGGACAAGGCCATCTGAAAGTCATGATATAGAAATAATAGTCTAAGTGCTCCATTCCTGAGCATAAATAGGCATAATCCCTTTTGTCTTAGCAATTGTTCCTTTCAAGTGATAGGGCATTTTGATCTGCTGTTATGACAGGTGGTCAAGTTCATTTTATTCATTAATTCCCTTCATTAAAATTTAAAATTTATTATCTTCCAGGCCTGGCCTAGATGCTCCAGATGAAGAAATGAACAAACAAACCCCTGGGTAAACTTATTATCTAGAAGGAAATGTAGATATATAGGCAAATAACATAATGTGATATGATATGATATGATCTCTTATATAAAAGGCCCGTGGCCATCACGCCGTAATGCCATCATCACCAAACGAGCAGCAGCTCTCATGGTGGGCAGGGCAGGGCGGGAGCTACTAGCGGCAGAGAGCTACTAGGGGTGGAGAGCTACAACCAGCAGAGGGCTATGAGCGACAGAGGAGAGGCAGCGAGCTATGGGCTGTGATGGGCTGGGCAGGGAGGCCAGCTGAGGCAAGCAGAAGTGAGCTACTCATGCACGATTTTGTGCATGCTGGGCCTCTAGTATAATATAATATAATATAAAAGTTTATATATATTGGGAATTAGGAAGCAGTACAAAGGAAATATTCTCAAGCTAGACTACCTGGGTTCAAGTCACAATTTTACTGCTTAGTGGCTGCACACAGCAACTATTCAATATTCAAAGAGAAACAGCAGAAATGTGACCCTGGGCAAGTTACTAAACTTCTCTGTGCCTTAGTTTCCTCATTTGCACAATACAGCCAATAATTTTATCTACACTCATTGGTTGTGAGATTCAATGAGTTAACATAAACCAAAATGTGTAGGACAGTAACTGGTTCATAATAAGTGCTACTTGCTACCATTTATTATTACTTAAATTAATGTAGAGAAGTATATATAAAATGTTATGAATACACATAAGAAGGAACAACACACTTTAGCTGAGAAGAGAAACTTGGACCCTGTCACAGATATTGTGAAGATGACTGACATTTTTCAAGTGGCAAAGAATTAGAAAGCATGTCCCACCAGGGACTTGGTAAGTGTAAGCACCGAGGCATGCCGGTTGAAGAAGCAGGGAGCAATTTGGCAGGGATAACAAGTTCTGGGCTGTTTTCAAGATTATTTGAAAATGTTTTGTCTTCTCAAAATAGGATTAAATTGCCTAGGCATAACCTCCTCAAGTCTGGCTAAACAGAGCCAAAAATAACCCACTCCATGAAATCACAATTTTTGGCTAAATGGAATTAACTCTTTACTATTAATATTCCAGGATTAATAAACTAGACTCAATTGATTAATTTTAAAAGAAGGATAGAGTTTTATAAGAATTTTAGTTATTCTAATTAGGAAGATCTGGTTGGCTGGCCCCTAGCAGAAACAGGAGGCTCAAATTGCCCTAATGTTGGTGATATTTATGTCTACTTACAAAATTTTAGTGGTTAGATTAATGGTGCCAAATGCCAGATAAAACCCACTTCCCTTAAGTTAAACAAAGGAGTCCCTCCCTATATGAAACACTCTTGGGTGAGTCTTAGCCACCTCAGTAAGTTCAATTATGCAAATATTAAATACCTACTGTGTGCCAGTCCTTGGAAGACTTGTCTGGTCTCTACATAAAACCTTCAATCTATGGAGATAATGGGTAGGAGACTTACTAAGTAAATAGGAATGAGGTTTGAGGATCAGCCCAATAGAAGATTGGTGCCTGAGTCTGTCACCTGGGCCAACCTCCCAACTCAGGCACTACTGCAGTGAGCAGTTCTCTGAGAGCTAGGGCTAGCCCCACAGAGTGTCCCCCAGTGTTTCCATGTTCCACTCTGAGGCTGCACCTACACTGTAGGAGCCTGGTGAATGTGAAGCCAAGCAGAGCTGGGGAATGCAGAGGAGTTAATGTTCCTAGCACAGCCCTCGACACTGGGAAATGGCAGCTGGTTAAATGCCCCAACTGCCTTCTTCCAGATGGGTGCCATATATATATATATATGTATATATATATATATATATATATATATGCAAAGTATATAATATAAAATATGAAATATACGTATAATGAATTATTATTCAGCAATGAGAAAGAAGAAAATCCTGCCATTTGTGACATGGATAGATCTTGAGGGCATTATGCTAAGTGAAATAAGCCAGACAGAGAAAGACAAATATCACATAGAATCACTTATATGTGGAATATATGTATATTTTTAAAAGTCAAGATCATAGAAACAGAGAGTAGAAAGTGGTTGTCAGGGATGAGGGAAATAGGGAGAGGTTGGGAAAAGGGTACAAACTGTCAGCTATAAGATGAATAAGGTCTGAGGATCTGATGTAAAGCATGGTGGCTATGGTTTATACCACTGAGTTCTTCAGTTGAGGTTTGTTCAAGGGTGTAACCAAAAATTAAAAATAAAGGACAGGATCCATGTGTGAAGTAATGCACATGTTAAGTAACTAGATAACTACATAGGGAGAATCCTTTCGTGTGTCCTATCACCATTATGTACATTTTAAAAATCTTACAACAAAGTTGTTTATTAATTATATCTCAATAAAGCTGAAATTAAAACAAACAAACAAACAAACAAAACATCCCAATGACCAAGAGGGTGTCAATTCCATAATCACCTACATTTGGGCAATGCTTATGTTTGAAATCAGGAAAATCTAAACAAAGACCTCACTGACCGTCAATAGTTACAGATACAGTCCTGAGGTTGTGTCAATTCAACAACTAGACTGTGACCTTTTCTTGCTTAGAAGTAATTATCAGATCCTGCCTGGCCTTGCTGTGAAGTGGAACATTTTATTCTAACTGCAAACCTCAACACTTTCTTCTCTGCCAGACATTAGACAAGATGTCAGGTTTGTCATCATGCAGGAAGGTTTTTATTAATTATCTTTCAGAGGCAAAGTCTTTCGTAATTTATTTTTTCACACCAGGAAAATTCTTCTATTGAACTAAATGTCTATCTTGTTAAATTATTTTTTCTGCTAAAGGTTCTGTCTTTGAAAGTTCCAGAAGAAAGTAAATAGCCCAGCAAAAATTGGTGTTGAAGTCAAGGAATTGATTATGTTAAGCAGACACTACATATCCTCCCCCGGGAAGGAGTGAAATAATTTGCATCTTCTCTTTAAATCCTAACTGTTTGACTGCTCTTTACATGCCAATCAATCTTATTTTGAAGAACTCAGTCACTGATATAAGCAACTTTTATGATGCACCTACTATGTGTTAGTGTCAAGATATACACAAATTAATAAGACAAACCCCCTTTAGGAACACAGAGCACAGGAAAGACATATGTAAATAACAACTTTGCTGGTGGAAATGCAGACTGGTACAGCCACTGTGGAGAACAGTATGGAGTTTCCTCAAAAAACTAAAAATGGAACTCCCATTTGACCCAGTGATCCCACTTCTAGGAATATATCCCAAGAAACCAGAAACACCAATCAGAAAGGATATGTGCACCCCTATGTTCATAGCAGCACAATTTACAATAGCTAAGATTTGGAAACAGTCTAAGTGCCCATCAGCAGATTAGTGGATTAAAAAACTGTGATACATCTACACAATGGAATATTACATTGCAGTAAAAAAGAAGGAATTCTTACCATTTGCAACAGCGTGGATGGAACTGGAGCATTATGCTAAACAAAATAAGCCAGCCAGAGAAAGATAAATATCATATGATCTCACTCATTTGTGGAATATAATGAACAACATAAACTGATGAACAAAAACAGATCGAGAGACAGAGAAGCATCAATCAGACCGTCAAACCTCAGAGGGAAGGTAGGGGAGGGTTGGGGTTAGGGGGCAAGATCACCAAAGGACTTTTATGCATGCATATAAGCCTAACCAATGGTCACAGACACCAAGTGGGTGAGGGCATGAGTGGGGGGGTGAGGGGCAATGGGGGGATAAGGACACATATGTAATACCTTAATAAAGAAATTAAAATGCAAAAAAAGAAATAAAAATATAAATAATAAATAAATAAAATAAAAACACAATTAAGCCTGGCCAGCGTGACTCAGTGGTTGAGCATCAACCTATGAACCAGGAAATCATGGTCTGATTTCCAGTTATGCCACATGCCTCAGTGGCGGGCTCAATCCCCAGTGTGGGGCGTGCAGGAGGCAGCTGATCAATGATTCTCTTTCATCATTGATGTTGCTATCTCTTTCTCCCCTTCCCTTCCTCTATGAAATAAATAAAAATATATTTTAAAAAACACAATTAACAGTGTAAGAACAGAGTAAGTAATCCAGTAGAAATTATAAAGTGAAGAACACAATTAACTCAATGTCAGGGGGTGGGAAGAAGGTCACTAGAGAAACCACTATCCTAAGCACATCAGTTTAGATGATTGTGCTCGTTTACTTATATCTTTTAAACAAAAGAAGATGTGCATTGGGGAGGACTATGAAAGTTGGTGATCCTTGAAATCCCTCTGCCATGCTGTCATTAATTACTTAGGACTCAGATGTCTCAAGACAAGCTGCCCTGATGAAAAAAAAAAAAAATCCCTAATGTCTTTGGTAACAACTTTAATTGTAAAGAGTAAGAATTCTTGAGAAGATAGGAACTTGAAAATAATTTACATCTACATAATGGAATACTACACTGCTGTAAAAAAGAAGGAATTCTTACAATTTGCAATAGCATGGATGGAACTGGAGAGCATAATGCTAAGCAAAATAAGACAGTCAGAGAAAGATAAATACCACATGATCTCACTCCTTTGTGGAATATAATGAACTACATAAACTGATGAACAAAAACAGATCCAGAGACAGAAGCAGTGAACAGACTGTCTAACCTATGAGGGAAGGCAGGGGTGAGGGGATAAGAGGTCAACCAAAGGACTTTTATGCATGCATATAAACAAAACCAATGGACACAGACAGTAGGGGCGTGTGGGCATGTGCTGGGTGATGGGAGCGGCCAGGGAGAGGACAATGGGGGAAAGGGAGACTCATGTAATACTTTAAACGATAAAGAAGTTAAATTAAAAAACAAAAAAATATTTTAAAAAAGAACATTGATTGCAATGTAGAACAAACTAAGGTAGAAAGAGGAAAAAATAGAAAATAATTTAAAAACCATTTTTACTGCTTTATATTTTTAGAATAGCAAGCAAGGTAGTAATATAATGTCTAAATGGAACACAAGTTGGTATCAGGTTTCAAAGAAAAAAAAATAGAAGGAGGCCTTTCAGCAGTGGTACTCAGAGGAACATTAACAAATGTTTAATGACTGGCTCTCTAAGAAATAAAAGCTTTGATTTGTAACATGCGCCAATTTCCATAGTGTAAATACTCTCAACATGGCCAGCTTCAAGGCCAGGAGTCACCAGATACAGGGCTGGAAAAGATATGCACCATTGGCTGACCTAAGGTGCTCCAGCAGACAGTGGGTATGCCAGTTCTTAATTCTGGTTGTTTGGGCCAAAAACTCTCCTGGATTTCTGCAGAGCCTTTATGAATATGAATGACTATGGCACCAAGTGGAGCTTCCCTCTTTCTAGGGGTGACATTTTGTAATTAAGAATGGGGTTCCACTACATATAAGTTAAAACAGCCTGGAAAACACTTACTAATGGTGCGCAATGGCCCACCATAATTTGGTTTTATACTAGTAGTAAAATAAAATGTAATGAATCCTTGATTTGTGACTGTGTGTTATTTAAATGTTGCTTTTGATGTTTTACCCAGAGTCCTAGCTCAAATGATCAGAGTTAATCCTGCCTTCTGACATAATTAGGGAGATCAGCTTTGCTAAGCTGGAGGATAATCAACTTGACCTTGAAAGGTTGTCTACAGTCCTATACTAGTGTTCAGAATACAGACATGGCAGCCACACTAGTCTCCCTCAACAGTCAAATATCAGCTACAGACTGCACCAACCATACACATGCTCTAGCAGAGAGGGTGCGGAGTAGGATGGCCAATAGGCCCCATATGGCCACTTATTCTGAGTGAGTTCTTCAGAATAAGATTGATTGGCATGTAAAGGTAGCCTTTAGTTTGTGGATTAATTGCTAACTGTTAAATATCAAGGATTTTTAAAAAATAAATGCCTGTATTTGAAATAGTACTGGGACTGGAGTCAAATAGAGCAACACCCCACAGATGATAAGGATAACCCCCTGATGGGCAGAGCTTCACCTCCACACAACTAGTCCATGACCCTCCCTCTTAGACCCCAGCCACAAGTACCATTTATCTTTTATTATACTAGTTGTGCTGTTGGTTTCCTAAATTCAATTTAAAAGTGATTTTTGGTTTGCATTCATCTTTATATAAATTTTTCTTACACCCAAACCTCTTCATTCTTTTACGTTACCTTCCTAGCTTCCCCAGGCACCTGAGCTTCCATTCTGCATCTACCAGTATTTCTAGAAAAAAGTTTCCCTGAATGAGTCACAGAGCTGTCTCTGTTGCAGTGAAACTACCACCACCATGGAAAACTCTCCTGCCTTCTCCTCTGGAACTTCCCTGTTTCTGTCTTTTAAAGTGTGAGGAGCTGAATCAGTCTATTCCATTAAGTTCATATTTTTCCAGAGCATCAGGCCCTTCCTCTAAGCCCACTTGTTCAAAGGCGCAGAGATTTTTAGGGTGATAAAAATGGTTTATTGCTTGTCTCCAAAGACCTGAGGACTGCCTCTGCATCAACTTCACAGCAGTGTCAAAGGATCATCCTTCCCTCTTATCTCTACAACAGGCAGGCAGCCCTTTCAGCCTGCCTCTCACTGAAAACGAACAAAAAAAGTAGATATCTGCCAGTGCTGGGGGGCCCACCAGCAGGCGAGGGGATCCCAAGACAGGTGCTGGGTGTGGAAGCCACGGGGGCATAGGCCACCAAGGAGACAGAAATGAACCTCACATTACCCTGCTTGGCCCCAGAGGATGGCTGGTTAGCCAGAGACAGGTAAGATTCCTCAGGGAAGGAACAACCTAAGACAGGCACAGTCACAGAGGGGCCATCAGGAGAGAACTTGGGAGTCAACAGAGGTGGGGCACAGACCCTCACCCCCCCAACTTTGCAGGGCCCTGAACCCTCACCCCTTCTGAGGGAGGTCTCCTGCCCCCATGGCTGCTTCACTTCCCATGCCCAGCTCAAATCGGGACCCAGGTAACAGACAGAGACTTGGCCGACAGCAGCTGCCCTCTCACTGCAACAAGACTTGTCTGAGTTGTCTTGTACCCATGGTGTGGGTAAGTGGATTTTTGATATCTAAATCCAGCCTAGCACCAGGAATGCTCAGGGCCTACTCAAGAAGACAAATAATCCTTCCTACTAATATTTACAGGGTAAAAAAAGATTGTTGATAGAGTATTAAATTTGACAGTAAAATAGTAGTCAAGTTCTCAGACTAAGTTAAATTGGCTAATTGAAATAAGCGAATATTCTAGAAAAATTAATGGTACTGGACAAAAAGCTGTTCCTAAAGTGTTAACTAAAATTTTTATTGGTAGTTCATCTCATGGTAAAATTGCATAACATGTAATGAACCTAAAGCAGTTATATTTTAGTGCAAAAAATTAAAATTTAAAAGCTATCAAGACTACATTATAAAATTTCCATAAGCCTCCTAATATTTAAATAAAAAAGGGAGGGGACAGTAGAAGAATTTCATGTAAGGAAAAATATCCTGTAAGTAAATTACATCTAGAAAATTATTACTTTAGAAAATTAACTTCCATTTGCAATGCTAACAACAAGACATCCATGAAAAACACACATGGTGTCAAAACAAGCCAAAGGAAAAGCGTTTAGGCAAAAAAATGAAAAAGGATCCCAAGTCAAATTTATAGAAAAGATTCTTTTATTAACTTTTGGTTGAGAATATCTTTGTATATTTTCAGAAAACAACTCCAAGACCATGTGGGTTCCTGCAACAGAGAGGAATTGCTCCAGCCATGAAAACAGAAGAGAAACAGTCCAGAGATGGCAGACACTGACGACACCTTGCCATACTAGCAGTCAGCAGCTGTGCGTTGTTGCAAGTTGCCCAGTACCAAACCAGAGAGGGTTGGACCTGCATTACCACCATTTGTCCACCATCCAGAACTGAAATATCATTGCTGACATGTACACATAAGGAACTGTTTGACATTGAAATTGGGACTCAAAAGAACTGTTGGCCCAGAAAGAAACTCACTACAGACTGATTCATTTGCCTCGCAGCATAACCATTGTTGCTTGTCTCATTTTTGGTTCTTATAAGTGTATTTCTAGTATCACATGATCTCATTCATCTAGGGGAAATAATGAACAACATAAACTGATGAACAAAAATGGACCCGGAGACAGGGAAGCATCAATCAGACTGTCAAAGCTCAGGGAAGGTAGGGGAAGGTGGGGGTAAGAGGGAGAAATCAACCAAAGGACTTGTATGCATGCATATAAGCCTAACCAATGGCCACGGACAACAGGGGGGTGGGGGCGTGCGTGGGGAAGGGTTCGGGAGGGAAATGGGGGGATGAGCACAAATATGTGATACGTTAATCAATAACAAATTTTTTAAAAAAAGTAGATCCAGATACAAATATATTAAGTCACAACACCCTCAATACAATTTCCATTGAATTTAGGTGTGGATGAGCTGGTCTCTTCTCTCCATCAGGCAGATATTAATCAGGGTTGGGCTAAGAAGAAAGAAAACATCTGAAGCAAATCACCTAGAGTGTACACAAATCCATGGGCTTCTTGAGCAGCCCCCATGAATTAGGCTCCTGCAGAAAAGGTGCCTTATGGAAAAAGAGGATTTGAAAAGCCTAGTGGTACCAGACTCTTCATGATATTATTTGGGCGAATTTTCTGTAAGTTCAATATTTTTTAATAATATTTTAAACAACCAAAGAAAATACTATAAATTAATAAATAGGAAGGATATATGGGTTTTGTGTATTCTTAGGAATATAGAACAATTACATTTGCATAATTTTAAAAATCCATGTGACAAAAATTAGTTGAACACTTACTACCTCCAGTCCTATACTAGACACTGGAGATATCATAGCAGAACAGATAGGTTTCTCTGCCCTCATGGAGCTTAATTCCAGTGGAGGAGATACTAGTGAACAAGTAGAGAATAAGTACAGGCTAATTTCAGAGTGTTAAATTCTATAGAGAAATTAAAACTGAGTGATGGGATGGGAGAAGGACATGAGATGGTGATTGGGCAAGCATCTTTAATGAGGAGAACGAGGAGGACTTAGGCCAAGGTCAGGAAGAGCACTGGAGGCAGAGGCAGTAGCAAGTACAAAGGCAGGGCTTTGGTGCAGGAATATGCCCACTGATGGGAGGGACTCTAGGGCAGCTGGGAGCAGTACAGTGAATGAGGCCAAAGAGCAGGACGAGGCCTATGGCCAGTAATGATGCACAAAAATTGTTAAAATAACACATCTGAGTCTGCAATCTTAGAATGGCCTTCTTGCAAATTGGCCCCCAGCTGGCATCTGGGTACCTGTATTCAGGAGAGTCCCACTACCCCACCTCATAAGGATACCTCACTAGGCCTAAACTGCATACCCTGTGGTTTATGCTGAGCAGTTACTTCCCTCTGGAAGCCTGAAATTTAACTAATTTCCAGGCAGAATGTGCCTATATGACCAGCCCCCAATAAAAACCTTGGGCACACAGTCTCTGGTGAGCTTCCCTGGTTGGCACCATTTCACACGCATCACAACTCACTGCTAGAGGAACTGGGGGGTCCTGTGGGACTCCACTGGGAAAGGACTCCTGTGCCTGGCTTCCCGCAGAGTTCACCGCAGAAACCTTCCCCTTTGCTAGCCTTGCTCTGCATCCTTTCCCGGTAATAAACCCTAGCCGTGGATATGACTATATGCTGAGTCCTGGGGACCTCTGACAACGACAGATATGCATTTCATTTATTTTCTCGGTGCCAGAACCCAGGGGAAGCACTTCACACAGACTTTGCCATGTACTCCTCTCCACGAGTCTCTGTGGTTGGCAACCCCTTCCAGATGTCACCACCACAAACATTTTAAAGATGAAGTAATTAAGATGCAGAGAGTTTCTGTACCTCCCTCAAGGTCATCCAGCCGAGCCCACTTGACAGGATGCGCAAGTGGTCTAACTCCCAGTCCTGAGACTGGCCCCAGGATCACCCATAGCACGCACAGCCTGCAGGAAACTCAGGGATATTTTTGCATATTTGTTTGACTTCCACCACCAAGGGTTGCCTATTTTAAGACTTTCCTCTATATTATCATGAGATGCTCCAGCAAAGCTCATTCAAGCTCCACCTCTTAATCTAGATAGTGAATTTGAGCCTTTGTTGTACGAAAGACTATTAAGATTTGGCAATAAGATTTTTCAAGGGTGATAAATATCCCTTTAAGAGGACTGCATATCCATTGACGGAATAATTGTCCTAAAAATGAAAGTCACACTCGGAGAATGGAAGGATGGGTTATGAAAATGCAAATTAGAATGATTTTATTGGTTGAGCGAATTCAGTTCATCTTGTCACAAAGAAGTAGGAGGTGGGTAGGCCCCCATAAAGCCATGTCTCAAGTGTTACAGAATGCAGATAATGGCATTCCTGGCCACAGAATGGAGCGTGATGTCCGCTGTTCAAAGGCAGCAGCGAAAAGTGCCAAGATGCTATCATTTGCATTATTCTAGAACTTATTTGTATTCTTTTGAAGAAAAATATCTCTTTAGTGGAGCCTTAAGTTTTTCTCAAAGTGGGTTACTGTAGTATGTGGAATTATTTTAGGAAGCATACTCAGATAAATATACTTGTACCAAATAGTAAATAAAAGTTAGTAACTCAAGAGAATGTGGTTATATATAAAAGATTTGAGTTGGAGAAACTCTGAACTGGATAACTTATCTGGGAAGGTTTGCAGACAAGGAATTTCAGCCAGAGGTCAGAGAGTGAGATGAGGGTAGATAGGAGTCTGAACCAGAAGAAAGTAAAGCCACACTAACTGAGATCAGTGATTTTCCAAGTGTGGTCTCCAGACCAGCAGCTTCTGCTTGGGAGCTTGTTAGAAGTACAGAACCCCAGGCCCACCTCAGACGCACTGAGGCAGAATTCTGGAGGTGGGACCCTGCAATCTGTGTTTTCACAGTCCTCCAGTGGCGCCTTACGTTTGAGAAACACAGTGGTGTCACCATTCAATCATTCATTCTTTCAATGAACTCAAATGAAGCATCTTTTACGCGTGAGGCTCATATCTGCACTCAAAGCCCTGGAAAGCCACAAAGAAAAAAATCATTTCTAACGTTTTACTAAGGACACACGGCACATGCTGTGAGTGAATCATGGCAAATTCTGATGAGCAGGGCCAAGCAAATGAGGCTCTGCTGCGGCAAGGCTCCAGGGCTTGGAGCATGGCCTCCTGGGGTGTTTGCAGGGCAGACTTCCTGGGGTGACCAAGACATACACTCATTTTATTGTCATACTGATCGAGCTGATGAAACTCTGGCCAAGCATTAAATGACCTCGGTGTGCTGGAGGCAAGCATGCAGACTGATCCCCACAGCCAGGCAGCCCTGGCCTCCTCCTCTGTGTGAGTCGAGACCCTCAGAGCCTGGGGAAAGTTATATCTGGAGACTGGATGAGGCCAGTGGTCAATTATGTCACAGCTGAGAAAACTGCAGAGCAAGAGTAAAGCCAGAAAGAGGACCATGTCACCTGACCAAGAGATACAGCAACTGGATTCACTCTGCCCGGGAAATTTACTGGGTGGGGTCCCTATTTGCAGCTTCGTATGCAGCCTCTGCATTGAATCCAGATGCTATGTGATCTTGGAAAGAGAGAAGAGATCAAAACGTGCTTTCTCTGTGAAAGTTGGAGGAGCATGAGCTGGTTATACTCTATAGAGCTGCTGCCCAATGTGGAAGCATCTGGCACCCATAAGATGTGTTGTAAGAGCAGACTGCCCACTGGTTTCAAAGGCTTGGTATGAAATGTAAAATGTTCTATTTGTAATTATGTGTGGCTTACATGTTGAAATGATACTACTTGTGTATCTGGTTAAAGAAAATATATTACAATTAATGTCCCCTGTTTCTTTTTTCTTCTGTTAATGTGGCTACCAGAAAACTTAAACTTATGTATGTGGCTCAAATTAGATTTCTATTGCACAACACTGCTCCAGAACTTTTTCTTAAAAGGCCAAGGAGTAGCTATTTTAGAGTTTGTGGACCAAGAGGCAAAATTGAAGACATTATGTCGGTACTTATATAAGCATTTAAAATGCAATTGTTTAAAAATGTAAAAACCATTCTTTGCCTGTGCCTAAGCAAACAGGTGCCAGCCTAGCTTTAACCCACAGGCCACAACTTGCAGACCTCTATTCTAGAGGGAAATGTTCTCAAAACAGCTAGCATATAGCCCCATGGAGCCCTCAGTCAGTTCCTGTGGAGCCATCTGTGTGAGCAGACATCTATCAGATGAGTGATAACAGTGAGCAACCTGAGGCTCAGACCCAAAGTTGATCAGCAGCAAAGAGGCAAGGTGGGGCTTGAACAAAGGCTTGTAGGATTACAAAGTTCATATTCTTAATTATCTTCTTCAGCAATGCAAGGTGCCTTTGTACTTTCTCCTTATCTCTTTTTTGGGGGAGTCTTTCTTATGGCTGCATGACCATGTCAGATGGCCCTGGTACTTTGCCTGGCACTGAGTAGGTGCTTTGTGGATGGAGAAAGAAAAGAAATGCATGAAGAATTGGGGCCTCCTGGCAGTTTTGAATCTCCCTCTTGCCTTTCCTTCAGCACAAATGGTTGAGTGTAGCTCAGCCATCCTGGCCCCTGCTTTTCCTGCATGAGGCTCTGACCTTTAAATTCATTTGAAAGATACAAGCAACCTGCCAGGTCAGGGGAGAGGGGGAGAATAAGACCTTCAGGGTTCCGGTAGCAATAATTATATTCAGTGTGCCAGAAGTTAATCCTCTGATGCAGAGAATTATTAAGAGAGAAAATACAAAGCAGTTGTACCCTATATTCTGAACAAACTTGCTAGTGCTGAATTGAGAAAATTATTCTTTATTAAAAATGAGATAGTCACGGTCAGGTCAGTGACTAATCCTGATTGGGTTCAGAGGCAATTGAAGCAAGTAATACATTTCTGGATAAAGATGCATTGTTAAATACAAAATGCCAATAGCATTGTTACTCATCTTTTCTAGGCTCTCTTATAAGAGCGTTTTACATTATAATGATATCAACTGTGAAAAGACCCTCACTATGCTCACACCCTTTTCTCTACTAAGTAGCCCCTGAGTTGTTGGTTCCTACAGCAGGGGCTTCCTTCCAGCCTTGGTTCTGGTCAGGGGTCCCCTGAGAATTCTATGACACAGGAGAGGCCCTAAGATAGATTCCACTAAGTGGCTGAATTGGCGTTAGGCTCTTCCTTGGATATAGAGAAGAATAGAGAAAGAGCAAATTTCCATCTCTATTGATTGGGACAGGAACACAAGTCCCTTGAATGACAGAAGACTAGAAGAAAGCAAACTAAGAATTTTAGAACTCAGTGAGCATGGGGATTAGGATGAGGCCATTAGGTTCTTGGATTGAATCTGGACTTTGAAGTCAAGCAGACCTGGACATGAATCTTCATGCCACCATTTACTACCTATGCAGCTTCTACTGAGACACTTCCTTGTCTAGGGCTGAAGTTTGGTGCATCCATGGGCAGGTTAACTGTTTTACAGGGTCAGTGAAGAATAGGCTCATTAATGCCCTTGGCACATAGAAGGAAGTACTACATAATTATTCATATTAACATTTGAAATCAGAAATCCCTGGGAAGTCTGAGATGTTTGCTTGCTGTACAAATTAGAGAAGGCTGTTGGGAGATGGATCTGTGTCAACTGGCCTCTCACATCGGTTCTCCCTCTGTCGGCCATCTGGGAGTGCTACCACAACATACTGACTCATTTTAGGTTAAGAAGGGGTAATTCCAGGGTGGAATTTAACAACTGTGTCATTTCTTTCTAGCTTGTTCATGGAACAGACAATGCTAATCCATTGCTACATTTTTATGATGTTTGCTGGATCCAACATCAAAATTCTTCCCAACACAGCCTCCTATCATCTGCTGCCAAATAATGGAAGTTTCACCTGAACCAAAATCTGCCTATTTTCCTTGGTGCAGTCAAGTTTTCATACCATTTCAGTGGTTGACACCCACTAGATGATCAACAAATTCATTTTCTTTTTATCCATTTGTGTTTCAGAATAACAGTGCTGACTGATCTAAATGTATGAGTTTATTGTAACATGGCAATGTTATCAGAATAATTTCAAATTGCTCTTTTGGGGGGTGGTAGCAGTTGAAAGAGTATCAGATTGACATGTTTCACTGTGAATCTTGCACATGGTTTATAAATCTAATTAGAACTGTGGACGACAGCAAGCTTCACACAGCCTATAGATATGTTCAGTAAACTGCATTGTCTGATTTTCATCAGGATTTTTGTGACCATATTGGTTGAGCAACAAAAAGAAGGAGGAGGTGAAAAGTTACACAAAAGTTATGAGTACCTATTTGCTCTAAAACATTTAAAGCTATAACAAAAGCAATGAACTCATGAGGGTTGAAAAGCAAGCTCTAGACATCGCAAAACTTATTTTCTAACTGGTTTCATATTCATAATTAATGCCTAATATTCTGCCATTTATAAGGATATAAAATAAACAGTGGTTTAATGAGACTTCACTAGGCTACTTGCAAGCACTCAATCAAATCTTATTTTCAATATGTGAAAAATGTCTTCTTGATTCTTAATGCATTTAGGGTCAACAGTAACATCTTCATACATAAAAGATTCCATTCCGTTTTTAAAGAGGAGGTAATTATAAGAAAACGGTCACACAGAAGGTCTAGGCTTTGTGTAACTGCTATTCTAATTAATTTATCATATGTGGGATTTTGCTTTGGCTTTCAAGTGTTGATCTTTTATAGCTACCATGTTTCATGTGATAATGGGTTTTATTTCTTCAAAAGGTCATCTTTGATACAATTTCACCGTTAGCAGAGGGAACTGGCAGCCTGGGTGTTTCTGTATGTCACTGTATCCTGAAAAGTCATTTGGCAAAGTCCTGGATCTTTTTTGCCCTTAGATGTTATTTAAAAACCAAGGGGTCAAGTCATTTGAACAGAAGGTGAGAAATTCAATTAATCATTAGGAAGGTTGTCATCACAATGCCGGCCCCATGAAAGTTTATGGATCAACAGAAATATATGTATTTGAGAATTTGTTTCCTGTTTCCTAAGTGAATGACCCAGATGTGACTGTTATTTTGTCTTGCATTTACTTTGTGGCAGGTTTTCTTGGGGCAGTGTGATCCACAGCTGGGGCCCTCAGCCCTTTCATCACCAGGGAGCCTTTGTGGTGTTGTTTTGGTTGTATCCTTCTGATGCTTCACATTCTTTGAAAATTTTTGGTCTTCTGTGTAAGCTGCAGTTCATTCCCCAGGGACTCCCCACCCCTACCACTTAAAAGAAAATCAAAGATATACACAATTGTCTAATAGAAGCATCTTAGATAACCCACCAAACTGAGTTGATAGAATTCTGGCTCAAAGAAGAGAAACCTGATGACTGCCAAGCCTGGGATAAGCATACGATTTTAGTCGAGATTTCTGAAATGCTGACAATTTGCAAATCACAATTACTGACTGCAAAGAAACCCCTAGATTAAAGCTTCTCAACGGCACCGTGCATGCAAATCACCTGGGATCTTGTTAATACATAGATTCTGATTCACTGGGTTTATGTGTGGGAGGAGTAGGGTGGGGGGGCTGAAACTCTGCATCTCTGACAAGCCCCCCTCCTAGGTGATGCTGATGGACTGCTACATGGGCCACACTTTGAAAAGCAAAGCCCTGGATTGTAACGGGGAGCGAACAGGGAATTGATCACAACACATGGTGCAGTTTCAGCTCCAAGGAAGATTTGTTAAGCACCCTCTGTAAGCCAGGCCCATTACAACACCAGAGACATTTTATATACAATATATTAATGGGACAATTTTCCTTCAATGGCTCATTCCAATCCTGCCACATAAAAGTTCTGTGCATCCCAAAAAAGAGCCAGACCACGCCTGGGATGGGATTATTTCTATGGCCATTATAATATACACATACTATCATTTTAACTGACCTTTCTTGAGGCACAAAATAATTAATAGATTAATTTAACTAATGTTTATGGGCCAGTACTATGCTAAGCAGTAGGTATATACTGTTAAAAGATAATATATATATATTCCCTGCCCTCAGGAAGTGTCAACCTAGCAAGATACTGACAAGTAAGAACACAGAAAAATGTGACTACATGTGATGAGCGTTAGACAAGAAGAGAGAGAGTTGATTGTCTAATCTTCTCAGTGCTCTTACCCCTCACCCATTTAAATGCAAACAAAAGTGTAGATCCCACTCTTTGCTTGCACTGTGTCATTCCCCATTTGCTCAAGAAGGTTCCTTGTGTGAAGTACCCTACCTGCTGCAAACAACAGGGCTTTGTGATTACTGCTCTCAGTAATCACAAAGGATGGCAGAAGAGAAAAGATGCTGACTTCCATAATTACTGCTTTAGATTCAGAATGGCACGTGGCACAAGAGAGCCTAGCACAGTGTCTCACAGAGCTGGCCTTTAGTAGATACTTTTGACTGAATAAATGAATGGAGGAGTCAACAAGCATAAGACCAGTATATTCTACAAATGTGAGAGGCAGAAAAGATGCAGCAAAGTGGCTCTTATGAGCTTTACTACAGACAGAGTGGGGTTCAGATCCTAGCCCTGCCAGCCTCCAGCCCTAGGAAATTTTGTTCCCTCTTATGGAAAAAAAAAAAAAAAGGAAGTGATAAATTTTCCTCATAGAATTGTTGTGGGGATTAAATGGGATAATATGTATGAAATGCTTACTTTAGGGCCTGGCAAAGGATGGCTATTCAGTAAATGGTAATGCTGGTTACTTTTAGCATCATCTCTTATTACTATTTTCCTAACAATCATTATGGAAATGGCATATGATATGCCTTTCAAAAGAGGTGAAGCATTTTGACACTTAGAGATGATGAGAAAGTTTCTGCAGAGAAAACAAGTCTTGAAAAATCAGATTATTGCTTACACATTCAATAAATATGCCACTGGTTATTTGTGCTTGCCAGCGAATTAGGTAGAGATTAATTAATATTTATAAAGTATTTTGCTATCCATGTAATATCTGGTAAGCAATTAGTTCTATAACATAAAGCCAAATCCTTTTACACACCAAACAATGTAAAACAAACTGAACACAGCTGTGTAAGAAGGAGCAGAATTTGATTAACTCCTGTTGTTGGAAATACACAGCCAGTTGGATTTTCCCCCTTATAGTTATTTTCTTGCTGATTTTCTTGGCTTCCTAGGGCATTATTCTGCCTCACCCCCTACAGTCCCAAATCAAATTGTTTCCTCCTGGGTGGCAGTGAAAACAGGAGTGGAATGAAGGCAAATGCAGCCATGGCCCCTCCTTCCTGAGCGGTGTGCTGAGCCCAAGAGTTTATAAAAGATTTAACAGGGAGGCAGATAAGGCTCCCCAAGTGCCTATGTCCTTACCCAGCATCCTAGTCAAGTGGTGTTAAAGGTTATAGTTCCCTTGCTCTAGGTTTTCACAGAGGACTTTGGGTAAGGGGCGGGAACAGGAAATTAAGTCAAAAGCAAAGATGGGCTCCTTGTTGGCGGTGCTTCCTCTGTCTCTCTCCAGCTCATGTGTACATGTGTGCATACTGCCAAGCCCTTGGTTGACTTGACTGGATTCTCCCAACCCCTTCTAAGCATTTTCCAGGGACCATTCTTACTTATAGACAATGTGCATGTCCATAAATCCTTTGTCCCTGCTGATTTCTAAAGCCACCATCCAGCACTGCCCTGAAAATTCCACTTTTGTGTTCACTGAGGAAGCTTCTGATCCATGAAGCTTTACCTAAAAGCCTGGTCCATAAAACATACAAAAGGAGTTATGGTGGATTCGAAAGCAGCTATCAGAGGCCCAGCTTCCTCTTAGATGCAACTCCAGAAAGGGTTCTGGGATGGTTCTGAAAGGCTTATCCTGGTGGAGGCCTTCCTAATAAAATACAACTGAAATAAAAATGGACAAAAGACCTAAATAGGACATGCAGATGGCCAAGAGACATATGAAAAAATGCTCAGTGTTACTAGTCATCAGAGAGATGGAAATTAAAACAATAGGTACCACCTCACCTCTGCCAGAATGGCTTTCATCAATAAGTCAACTAATGACAAGTGCTGGCGAGGATGCAGAGAAAAAGGAACCCTCCTGCACTGCTGGTGGGAATGCAGACTGGTGCAACCACTATGGAAAACAGTATGGAGTTTCCTAAAAAGGTTAAAAATGGAACTGCCATTTGACCCAGTGATCCCATTTCTAGAACTATATCCTAAGAAGCCAGATAGAATATGTTCACCCCTATATTCATAGCAGTGTTTTTTACAATAGCTAGGATTTGAAAACAGCCCAAGTGCTCATCCTATATAATAAAAGCATAATATGCAAATTGACCGAACTGTGGAACAACCAGTCGTGGGTGGGGGGCGGGGCCAGCAAGTAGGCGGCGCCAGGCCAGCCAAGGTGTGTGCCAGTGGGCAGAGGGAGGAAACTGTGATTGGGGTGGGGGGGGGGATGCAGTGACCAGTGGTGGCAGAGGGACAATGGGGGAGCAGCACTGTCTCCGAATTGGCCTGTCCAGTCGCCCCCCGCAAAGGGAGGCCGGGCGGCAATGGCGGGGTGATGGGGGTAGAGCTGTCCCCTGATTAGCCTACCCAGTTGCCTCCTGCAGAAGGAGGCCAGACTGTAGCTTAGGCCCGCTTCCACTGGACATCCCCTGAGGACTCCTAGACTGTGAGAGGGCACAGGCAGGGCTGAGGGACACCCCCCCTCCAGGGCACAAATTTTTCTGCATGGGGCCTCTAGTCAGTAAATGAATGGATAAAAAAGCTGTGGTACATTTATACCATGGAATACTATTAAGCTGTAAAAAAGAAGGGTCTCTTACCCTTTGAGACAGCATGAAGGGACCTGGAGAGTATTTTGCTAAGCAAAATAAGCCAGCCAGAGAAAGAGAAGTATCACATGATCTCATTTATATGTGGAACCTAATGAACAAAATAAACTGATGAACAAAAAAGATCTAGAGACATTGAAGCATGTAACAGACTGGCGTATTTCAGAGGGAAGGGGTGTATGTGTGTGGTGGGGGAAGAGATTAACCAAAGAATTTATATGTATAACCTACAGACAATCAATAGTGAGGGGAAGACCCGGGGAGGAGAATGGAGGAGGTGGAGGGGGTAATGGCATGATAAAAAGGGGACATCTGTAATACTTTCAACAATAAGGATAAATTTTTAAAAATTAAAATTGAGCTAAACTACCAGACTAAACCCATCTGGAAAATGCATCCTCTTTAACCTCTCAAGATAAGATGACCAGGGCACAGGACTTTAGTGCCAGAAATGGGACAGTCTACCCCTATGTCACCCCTCCAAAGGTATAATATTCTATCTCCATCAAGTGATAAATCTGATCATGAACAAACAGGAAGCTCTGGCTCCATGCCATAATCATATCATACTTGAACATCCTACACCATATATTCTCACAATTATTTTGCCCTTACCCATTATTGTTGTGTTTCAAGTAACCCAAACAATATCTGGCCTATTTCCTTGGAATGAAAAGGGCATCAATGGGTCTTTTTAAAGCAGTTTTTAGACCTGATCCTCCCCAGAGATTGCATGTCTTGCCTCAGTTTCCCTACAGAGGGGACTATTTTGTGAAGCCCAAAGACAAAAGAATTCAGGCACTGCCCAGAAGGAAGCTAGCCTAGCTCTGGCTGCTGAGTCCCTTGATTCTGCAGTATACTAATTGGAAGAGGGTGGAGGAGGGACATACTTTCCCATCCACCCTCACTTGTAGCACAGGACTTACATCATCACTGTGTCAGAAAATCATCAAGGGACCCCTTCCCAAACTTGGGTTAAAGTTAACGACTCAGAACCCTTGGCTTCACCTCTCTCTCACTGGGTTGCAGACCCTTAGAGGACCGACCGATCCCTTTGCATCCTGGGAGCCTGCAGCTGTCTCTGGAGCCAGTAACCAAAGCCCTCTAGTGGCTAAACAATAAGTCCTTATCCATAACAGTAAAGATGAAGACCTTGTACAGAAAAGGAGTTCACAAGATGATTAAGGCACTATGCCTGGAAAATTACATACTGAAACTCTCCCTGTCCCCTCCTAAAAGCCCAGCAAGCATATTTTACTAAATAAACATTATTATTTTTAAAATAAATAAACACCAGCAGAGCAAGGCTGAAGCTGTGTTGCCTGGGTGAGATAGAAAACAAATGTAACCACAGACAGAAATAACCCCTACTTTATCATCAGGCAGAGGGTAAGCAGAGCATGCCAGGGGCTTGAAGAATCATTCCAAAGCCAGCCATGTGGCATTTTTCTGTAATTATCTCTATTTTGTATTCTTAGTGCCTTTTCCAGATACCCTGAGAGTCATCTATAGTCTTTCTCAGCCTCTCCAGCTGTAGAAACTTGGAAACCCACCTCCGTTCCCTGTGGTCAATACCTGCTAATGTTGCCTTTTAATCACATTTAGATGTGTATGCTCGATCTTGAAATTATCTAAGGTACCTGCCAACGTATTTCACCAGCAAATCCAACCAAGTTACTCACAAATAAAAAAAGCTTATGGAACAAATTGCCACATTCAGTAATTTACAGGTACTTTTCATTGTAAGAAGCAATTTAAAATTACTGGAGCACTTCATCTTTTTTTTTTTTTTCCATAGTATTTCAATCTGGAAGTTATTGGGTTCTATTCCTAAGATGAGAGGTAATTTAACTTTTCTGGAGGACTTTTTATACATATGCATATAATAGAAGCACCTATTTTAAAGATGATTGAAGTTCTGATCACGTGCCGCATTAAACAATTTAAAAGTACTAAGATGTTCAAAATTTTATCAAGGCTTCAAGTTAGGGATTAAATTTGAGATTGTATGCAGAAAATAAAAACCGCATGACCATTTTAAATCCTTGTCCCCATTCATTATTAAAATCAGAATTCTGACTTGGCCAATTGAAGCCTCCAGCCATATAGAAGGCACGGCGGTTCTAAAATAGCCTGACTTCATGCAAAAACAACACTCTGACTCCAGGTTTTCATTTGGCTCTTGTGTGGCTATTTATAGCAAAGTAATTCAGAATCAAAATTGCCTCTCCTGTTGCAGACAATGCATCTTGAAAATATTTGTTAAAATTGTTTAGATCTAAGAGAAATAGGCCAAGGAGATTTTAGTCCTCACTATTCACTAAATTCAAAATTGAATGAAACACACTTTTCATCTAATGAAAAGTTTTTCTATTATTTTGTTTTTGAAACTGCAAGGGGAAAAAATAAGTCGCTTTGCTCCTAGAAAGTGAGACATTATTTAAAGATGAAACAATGCAAAGCAGACTCCTGACATTTTCCTGGAGAATTCCGCAGTGGCCAACAGGTGACTGGAGAGCAGGTGCCCTTCACTGTGCTGGCAGCTAACAGAGGACCCTGTGCTGTCTGACCATTTTCTGATATTTACTGACTAAAATCATAGATGAGAAGATTTTCTTTCTTTTTTTGGGGGGGGAGAGTACTTTATCCCTGTCAATTTTTTTTTTTTTACTATATTTTCATACTGAACATTTCAAACACCACTGTGGAGAGAGACATATAATGAATCTCTCTGTATCCATTACTCAAATCAACATTAAATTCATGGCTGCCCTTGTTCAACTGAACACCCATCCACTTCCGCAGGCTACTATAAATAAAATTCCAGATATCATGCCATTTATCTGCAAATATTTATAATGTGTCTGTAAAAGTTGAAATTCTTTATTCTAACACAAACACAATGCATTACTGCACCTGAAGAAAAATAACAAGTATCTAAATGTCACCAAATATCCAGTATGTGCTCATATTTGCCTAAGTACCTTATAATTTTACAGCTTACTTTTTTTTTAAATTCTTTATTGATTAAGGTATCACATATTTGTCCTCACCCCCTCATTCCCATCCCAAACCCCTCCCCACACATGCCCCCACACCCCTGTTGTCCGTGACCACTGGTTAGGCTTATATGCATGCATACAAGTCCTTTGGTTGATCTTTCCCCCTACCCCCACCCTCCCCTACCTTCCCTCTGAGGTTTGACAGTCTGATCGATGCTTACAGCTTACTTTTAATCAGGATCCCAATTGGGAAAAGACATGATGATTAATTTGATATATATTTCTTGTGTGTGTTTTTTAAACTGATAGAGCTCCCATTATTTTATTTTATTTTGTTTTTACAACTTTTCATTGAACAATTTGGGTTGTTTTCACAATGTCAGGTTAGCTGGTTCAAAGCCTGAGATGTCACTGGACATGTTCACCTATCCACTGTGTTTTCTATAAATAGTTATATTCTGGAGGCTAGATCAGATTCAACATTTTTGGCTCAAGACCACTTCATAGTGGTGGTATGACTTTCCTTCAGGAATTCTGATCCCCTGCTGGTCTCCCTTTTTATGTTAGGAACCATTGATGGTCATTGCCTAGATCCATTCATTAAAGAGAGCGTGCACATTCATGATATCCTAATTATATCATTTCTTCATTATTTATTTATTGCAAAGAGAAATTCCCTTAACCTAACTATATAATTATCTCACCTTGGGCTTCTTAAAAGAAAGACAAAATAAGTGTTAGGTTCTTTCCTTTACTTTACCAGTTTCTAAAATAATGAGTTGGTCTCTAGCATCTTTGAAAAGTGACTAATAAGTAGTTTTGTTTTTCACTGTCATTATGAACGTATGGATTTAAACACATTTGATAGGTTGGGATCCACTGAAATTACTAGTCTTGTTTTGATGTTCAAATCGTCTCATCTTTAGTCTATTGATGTTGGTTTCTCTGAATGACATGACCCTAATAGTGTCAGGTAACTTCCCTGCTTTTAGATAGAATAGGATTTTACAGACTTATCTGGTAACTTCCGGACCAGAGATAAAAAATCAACCATTTTCCCATAGAGACTTGGTTGCATTTTTGGGGAATTGGTCATTACAAACCATCATCTATTTACTAAGGAAGCTCATTGCTATGGGGCTGCTCACTATTTCTAGGCATTTTTAATAGACATGTTACCGAATTTACCAGGAGACCGAAAAATACACAGGAGTACTCGGAGATATAGGAAAAATCCATTTATTTCCAGATCTACTAGTACCTTGTCTCAGGGTAGCCTGTTTCCAAATCCTGAGCAAGCCAATATGGAGGAAGCTTTCTCTTTATACCCTTTGGTTTCTTTGTCCCCCAAATATGGATCAGACTTCCGGACCTTTTGCGGGCCATGAGGGCCATGAGACCACACCTAAAGGCCTGGCCTGGTGCCAGCACTGATAACCCCCTCTGGGGGTTGTGTATTGTTCATGGTTTATGGCCTCTGTAAAATGTGAGTATTTAGGTAAATAGGTCTTGCAAGACCAGATAATTAAGGAAGGAGCAGTGACTAGACTATAGGCTAACAGGAATGTGCATTAGGATACTGATTAACTAGGTACAGAGTCAGCCTGCTGGTCTCCCCCCAAAAAAGACGTCTTATTTTCTTCATCAGACAGAGATAGAATATTATCAAATTTTAAGACAAAATACATAATTAATTCATATTGATAATTCTACTTGGAATTCTGGGCTCCAATATTTTAAGTAAATCTCATTGACCTCCCATCTGTTTCTTGTTCCTTCCACACCTTGAAATACTAAGTCTCCTCAAAGCTAACATAATTAGCTTTATCTAATTGGCTTTATCTCTCAATACACGCAATAATAACAATAATAATGTTAATGCTACTTTTAACAATAGTACTACTAAAGACAGTTATATTTTCCCTTTTTAGCTTTTTTCAATTGCCATTACAGTATATGCCCCTAATGAATGCAGTCCAATTACTGTTTTGAAGTCGCTTGGAATAGTTTTTCTCTGCAGGTTCTACTATTACCTGAGTACACATTTAGGTTCAATTGTTTCTCTGACTTTTGAATTTTAGAATTGCCCTTTTATTTAGCTTCATTTTATAATTTATGAATAAAGGTCTTTTAAAAATTTTTTTTTTTATCTGTTTCCTTCCTTGTACTTTTTTTCCTTACTTCTCACTTCAGGTAACTGTGCCAAGATTATATTTCCAAGATAGGGTCACAACACTATTTTTAGGCATACGTGCTCTTCCAGACCTGACCACTTCCTCACTAAGAGATGAAGTCTGTTCCCCTCTCACTTCACTTGAACCTGGGTGGGCCTCAGAACTGCCTCAAAAAGTGAAGGATAGCAAAAGTGACACCGGACTTCAGAGACAAATCAGAGATGGTAAGACAGCTTGACCTGCCTCTTGCAGGGAAGATACATGGGCCCTGAACAATATGTAAGACCAGTTACCTGGAAGCCTGCAAGCTGGAAAGACCACAAAGAGAAAGAAAGATGCCTGGGGAGCCCCAGTTCTTCCAGCCCCACCCGGCTTGAGTCTTCCCTCTCCAGACAGGACATGTGAGTGAGCAAGCTTCTCAGGACCACATGATTCCAGCATCAGCCACTCACAGCAAGCACGCCCGAGACCCACAGTGCTGGAGCCCAGACAGCCCCAGACTGGGAGAGATTACAATGTTGATACTTAAAGCCACTAATTCTGTCAAAAGGAAAAAGGTAATTGAAACAGTAACATTTTTTTAATATTATGGTTTAACCCATTTTTCTTAAAATATAAAAGTAAATTTCTATATAAATTTGAACCCCCCTGCCACAACCACCGCCCCCTCTCCCCTCTAGCCCCCATAAGATGGGCATTATCACACTATCTGTTTTTCTACAACTTACTTTTTCCCCCTGAATAATATATCTAGAGATTATTCTAAAATAGTCTACAGCCATAGCCCTTGTTCCTTTTCAGAGCTGTATAGCACTCATTTGTGCAGGCATTTCATTGTTTCTTCAACCCAGGGCCCTTTCATTAGACATTGGCGAACCTTAACATTTTGTTTATTTGTTTGTTAGCAAATACTGCTGTAATGACTAACCTGCGTTTTCTTTTGATCATTGTTAATGTCACTTTTTCCAGACTTGGACCAGGGCCAGTGCCTGCTACATAGTAAACAATGAGTACACATCAGCTAGAGTTACCACCAAGGAAAACTTCTGAGGGTGTGAGCCAATAAGTGGGGGCCATGGGTCTCACATCACTGGAGCTGGGACCCCCAGGATTAGGAAGCATGGGTGGTCTGAAGGGGACAAGGGCTCACTGGAACCCTTGTTCCTCACTCTTCCCAAAACAATTTCCTCCCATCTGCTTCCTTGTCTCTCTAGACCCTACCCTTCATTCAGGATCGAAGACAAGTATATCTTATTCAGGGAAGCCCTCCATAACCACACCCGAGCCCAAGCAGGGTCTAAGACCTCTGCCATTCAAGGGCACAGATGCTGCTCTCCCTCCTCCAGGGCGCTGACAAATGTTTGCAGTTGAGACGTCTGGGAGGGTTTTACTTGGTGAGTGTCCTCCTTCCCTCCTAGACAACCAGCTCTGGGATTGTCCAAGCTCACGGTCCTGAGCCCATGTCCAACCCTGTGTGGGGCTTGACAAGGCTCTCACCAATCAGATGTGGACAAAAGGAACGCTGAGAAAACAGGCCTCCCCCTGCATCTGGGCCCAACCAGGCAGGGCTGCCCAGAGCCCACAGCAGGCTGAACTCAGGAGGCTGCAGGGGCTAACTCAAAGCCTGGGAATTTAGTCATCTACCTGTGTTGCCTCCTCATTAGTATAAATTTTAAAAATAGCTTTATGCCAACACCATAAAGGTAATTTCTTCTTGGAAAGGACACTTACTCATTTGCTTTAAACAGTCATTAATGTTCCAAATTTCCCCTCAGAATTGCATGTCAATGGTCCTATTGGGAATTTGAAAGTAAAACCAGAAAAATAATGATGTGAGGAAAATGTCAGATGAGAGCTGTGAATGCATTATAGACCTTCAACTAATATTGTTGCTGTCAAAGTTCAAGGATTAAATACTCATCAGTTTGCACCCTTCCATGGTTGCCCATTCTTCCCTGACAGCAGCTGGTCTTCAGCTTGCCAATAATGATCATTTCTGCTGTAACTGATGGCTTTATCTAATGAGGAGATCATATTCTAAAAGTCACAAGGTTCACCCCTTATCAGGAGAGGCAGGGCCCTCACACTTACTGGGAGGGGCTCTGCAAAAGAAGAGGCAGACTTCTTCAGATGAACAAAGATAACCTACCATATGCTCACAGCCAAGCATTAGTGTTCATGGTCCAACAGGAGATGGAATGTTTACATTCACGGCCATGCCCAGAAAATCTGGAGCATGCATGGATCATTCTCATGAAAGAATGTCTTTTCAGACCCAGATCATTCAGGTAGAAAAGCATGAGTCTCACATTTACTCAGATGTTTTGGGGAAGGGGTCCTGTCCATCTTGTCAACCTCTGTGTCCTTAGTACCTGTCACATGGTAGATGATCAATAAATATTTGTCAAGCCCTCGCTGGTTTGGCTCAGTTGATAGAGCATCAGCCTGCAGACTGAAGGGTCCCAGGTTCGATTTCAGTCAAGGGCAAATGCCCGGGTTGCGGGCTTGATCCCCAGTTGTGGGGGTGCAGGAGGCAACCGATCAAAGATTCTCTCTCATCATTGATGTCTCTCTCCCTCTCCTTTCCTCTCTGAAGTCAATTAAAATATATTTTAAAATAAAAAATACATAATAAATAAATAAGTATTTGTCAAGTGAATGGCTTATTTCCACATCCTGGAGCCCTGGGGATAAGTGCAGTGCAGTTCCAGAAGCAGAATGCCTGGGTTCAAATCCTCCCTCCACTGACTAGTTTTAAGTCCTTGAAGAAATTAAGTTCTCTGTGCCTTAGTTTTGCTATCTATAAAATGGGCATAAAATAATTCCTGCCTCACAGGGTTGTAAAGATTAAATGTGCTAGTATCTATAGAGCATTTAGAACAGTGCTTTATACAGTGTAAGAATGCAACATTCAAGCTTTACTATTCTTCTTTTATGATTACAGATTTGTACATGTACTGAACACCCAACATGTGCCAGGCCCTGCACTTGGTGCTTTACACACACTATTTCAATTCCTTGGTGTGGTTGTTGTTGTTCTTGTCATTGGTATGAGGAGTAGTATACAAAAAAACAGTTATACTCCCAATCATATCTTATTTACTCCTCCCCACATCCGTATGTGACAGATACAGTTGTTTCTATTTTAAAGATGAAGAAAATGAGAGAAGTTGATGATGTACGTGCATGGGCAGAGCTCGGATGGACTCTGGCCTGTCATACTGCAGAGTGCCCTCCTCTAACTCTTGCTGCCGTGTCTCAGAAACATTTCTCGCATGATTTTTAACACCAGCCAGTGGCTCTGCCTACTGCCCCAGCATCCCAGGCCCTTACTCTACCTACTGTTGTTGTTCCCATAGCCTTGGTCACCTTCTAAAATACTCTGTGACGGACTTATTTGTATTACTTGTCTCTCCTGCTAGAATATCCATGTTACAGGCCTAGGGATCTTTACTCTTTTTGTTCAGCAATGCATTACAAGTGCCTAAAATGTGTTATTACATCAAGGGCACTCAATAAATACCACAAAAGAAAGGAAGGAAGAAAAGGATGGAAGAGAGGAGGGAGGGTAGGAAATACCTCTTCCCCTTCAGTACTACCTGGTCCCTGCTCAGTGCATCTGCTCCTGAAAACTCTGCCACCATCAGTGTACATGCCTCATTCCCCCTGTCTCTGGGCTTCCATTCTTCCAGTACCACCTGGCCAGAGATAAAAGAATGGAAGAGGCAGCCAAGGAGTTAGGGACATCTCATCCCAGAGAGGGACAACTGGGCAGAGGGGAAGGAGGAGCAGGCAATGGGGAGCTCTGGGCAGAATGAATGGGTTAGGACTTCCTGAGTCCTTGGTGCATTGCTCCTCACATAAGTAATTCTAAATGTGAATGAAGGAACTGGCCTCTGAGACTGGAATCTCTATCACTATCCCTGACTGGTGGCTGTAAAAGTTCAATGCCCCCTTTACTTGGAAAGTTAGCTGAAATCTACCTTCATGCGTAGCAGCTTAAAGTCTGTTATCTGATTAATTTAGGTGAACTAATTGATTGGTTTGTAATTATGGGATTACTCATGGAACAATCAGATTACTTTGAGGCAATAAAGACACCCTAAACAGGGAAACCTATGTGCAGAATGTGGTATGTGTTCTTTTTTTCTCTCTTTCTCATAAAACTCAATCTTGTATTTCTCAGTATTGAATAGATAGAAGCAATCACACATGCCCAGTGGTTTTTTTGAAACAGTGTCCACAAGATCTTTGACAGCACCTACTAGCAAAGCACCAGTTTGCAATTTCGGATCCTCAAAATGTGCTGAGAGGGGAGCAGGTTCTGCCATTGAACATGCTTTGTAAAGGCATAACTCATTTCACCTTTAACCACGTTCCTTCCTTATTCAAAGTTATGACATCACTAAAGGCACACTTGTTTTCTGTGTGCAGACACATGAACATGCAAATGTAATGGCAGAGAGAGAGGAGAGCACCATTTTTGGACTGCCCTAGATCTCCTGCCTGCAGCTAAAAGACGCCTGAGGCCTGATCTCAGATGCCACCTCAGAAAAATGCCCCCTTTCTGTGGCTATGAAGCCAAAGGTGTTTAGAACCTTATAAACATATCCAAAAGGCCAACTCTGGCTATCTTGTTATAATGATACCTCTGACTTTAAATGAAATGCAAAATCTTAACTCCTCTCACCCCTTCCTGGCAAACTCCTACTCATCCTTCAAGAGTCAACTCAAATACCATCTCTCTTCTATGCTCCCATATAACTTTTTTTTTCTCTTTCATGAAAATTACCACATTATGTATTTTCTATGAGCAGCTCAAAGACCAGATTACAGTTTAGTGGATTTTTTGTTGTTGTCATCCCCCTTTTCTGTTAACATCATTTAAGCAATGAGATAGAATGGGCTTTCTTTTCTTTTATTCCTTAGTTCAAATGCCAGCTTCATAAGTCACCAGCTGTGGAAACTTGGGCAAGAAACTTAAACTCCTAAAGCCTCAAATTCCTCATCAATGTAGCAGGGATAGTGGCAGCACCTACAGAGCAGAGTGTGGTGCACAGAAAAAGGGAGACCAGTTGTGAAGCTCCTGGCACAAGTGGGATTTCTAAAATATACACACATGTACACATCACTCACCCCATACATGTATGTGCATATACATACTAGAGGCCTGATGGACAACATTCATGCACTGGTGGCGGGGGGTCCCTCAGCCCAGCCTGCACCCTCTAGCAGTCCAGGGCTCCTCGGGGGATGTCCACGGAGGGGTCCTTAGCGCTGCCGCTGCGCTAGCCAGCCATGAGCCTGGCTTCTGGCTGAGCAAGTGCTCCCCCTGTGGGAATGCACTGACCACCAGGGGGTAGCTCTAGTGTTGAGCGTCTGCCCCCTGGTGGTCAGTGCACATCATAGTGACCGGTTGGTCTGCCATTCAGTCAATTTGCATATTAGCCTTTTATTATATAGGATGTATGCATCTATATAATCATGTATATGACTATATAATCATATACAAATATGTACATGTATGTGTGCATACATGCATTCATATAAAACTTAGGTGTGTATATACCTATGTGTGTATACATGCATTTATATATAAGCATAGGTGTGTGTATGTGTCTATGCATGTATTTATTTATAGCTATATGTGTATATATTCAAGTATGTGTGTGCCCAGGTATTTAAGCATAACTATGCATGTGTTGTGTGCATATTTTGTCACTGTTTTATTCATTATCCCTTCTCCTGGTAGGTCACTGGAGTAGATTTCACAGGGCTCTATGCACAGAACCATGGATTTAGTAGAAATACATTCCTAAATAGAATGAGCATGGTTGAGCTGATAAGAACTGCTTATCAATATGCTGAATCAGGAGGGTGGACCTGGATGCTGTTGAATGCAGGGAGGATCATAACTTATGAGAAGAACCCTTCTCCAAGTCCAGAGTCAGATCAGAAAAAGGAACAGGACCCACGGTAGAGCTGGTGAAGAGTGGGTAGAGAGAGTTGAAAGAAGAGATCAGAAAAACTAGAATGGGATTTTATGATTCTCTTAGCAGCAAAGCATAGCCTGATTCTGACCAGTTCACTTGGCTGATTCCTATTAGCCTCACAAATACATTGAGCCTTGGATATTTTCCAGGAAGTCTTTCATATCCTCTCTCATTTAGGCCATGTTTTCTGCCTACCTCTGAACTCACTTCAAACCTGTGCTCCCTCCACTGGTAGCAAGGATCACACTGTCCTTTAATTGTCTCCTTTGCAGAGTTTGAGTTTCAGGGGTGCGGGAATTATGGCCTGGTCCCTGCTGAGTCTCAGCAAGAGGCTTGGTGGTGGTAACGTTGATGACAATGAAAAGTCTCAACACAATCTTTCTCTTCTAAAACTTTTGAACCTCATCTTCAAAATGGCCTCCTTGTCCTTCCTCAGGACACACCAGGTGCCCTTCCACCTCAGGACTTTTGTAGGGACTGGTACCGGCACCTGGAAGATCCTCATTCCCTACCCCTTTCAAGTCTTAGCTCCAATGCTGCTTTCTCAGGAAGGCCTTCTCGGACCACCTTATGTACAATGCAGTCATCCCTCCTCGGCAGTGCCCTCCCTCCCTTTTCTCCACAGGCTTCCCAACTCCACACACAAGCACAAGCCCACATCTGACTTGTTTTCTCTTTCCTCTGCTCTGGAATGTAAACTCCTGGAAGATGGAGACGTTTGTCTCTTGTGTCCACACCTACATTACCAGAACAGTGCCTGGCACATACTAGGTGCTCAATAAATATTTGCTGAATGAATGAACTCAGATGGCAATGGATAAGTATTATTATAAATAGCAATGGTAGCAGGAAGAACACGATTGTGCCTGTTTGGAGGTCTGACATGGGTTTCTGTAGGAGAGAGGCTGACACTGGGCCCCTGTGGGTGGTGTTGGGCCCCTGACATATGTACAAGGCTGATCCTTCGCACAGCCTTCCCTTAGCCAGAATCAAGCCTGTTCTGATAACAGGGCCTCAGACCAAGTGTGCCAGCATCAACTTACTGTCACATACTTTGTGATACTTTTTTTTTTCTGAAACAAAACACAGTAATGTATTTTATCAGTCCTAAATATGTGTTTTGCATTCAGAAAACACACACACAGCATTTTCCTTTTTTCAAAGAGTCATTTGTGGCATTAAACTGCATACAATTAAATTAAAAGCATCCGTGAACTCTCTGAAATACAATGCTTTGAACAAACCTCAAATCATTGTAATTAAAGCTGTTGAGACTCCACTGTATAATGGATGGTCAACAAATAGTACCAATAAAGTGATATTCTGCTATTAGGCACATTCTTTGCAGTAGGAGATCCATTTATGAGACCCAAGAAGAGGGACGAGGAATGGAACAGCATTCGGAAGGGAGTTGTGGTGGTGGGGGTCGGGGAGGGGAGAGGCAGAAGGAGAGTCTGGTGCAGAATTTCAACTAATCTTCCCATCTTATTTCCATTTGAGATTGGTGAGCTCCAATGGAAGTAGCTTGTTTCTGAAAATGGAAATAATGCCTAACATTTATCAAGCAGTTTCCAAGTTCCAGGCATTGTTCTAAGGACTTGACATGTACTAGCTTATTTATTTCTTGCAACAATCCTCAGAAGCATATACTATTAATGTCTCTACTGCGTGGGTGAGGAAAATGAGGCTCAAACCAAGAGGCAAGTAAATGATCTCTGGTCCTGTGGCCAGTAACAGGTGGAGCTGCCATGGGGATGCCCACATGCTGTTCTCAGTTTGGTCTTTGACCCTGACCCACTCTATCCCCAAGTTCTCACTGCACAGCCACTATGCAATGCGGTCCTACTATGCAATGCCTCCAAGCACCTTACTGTGCATTAGACAGGGCAACAAGGGGCACTTTCAGCGGAGCCTGGTGCATGAAGGACAAGGAAAATAAACGAGATATTTCTTAAATGTGTTCACTGGACTTGGCACTTTCGCATCTCCACTCTTGCACTGAGGGTGGGGATCATGCTCATTTTGTGCAGTTAGACCCCAGTACCCAGCACTGTGGTCAGTATTTGTTGAATGGATGGATACCTACAATGGTCCTACAAGGTAGGAAGATTATCCCTATTGCATAGATGATGAAACTGAGTTTTCAGAGAAGGCAAGAAAACTCCCACAGTCGATTAGGAAGAGCAGATATTTAAAACTAAGACTGACTCAACTTCCAGGTTTATGTTTTCCAAAATAGCGCAGGTAACAGAGGACATAGGAAGGGGAGTATCCGGCAGTTTAAACTCCAAAGTTTGTTTCAGCAGTGAAAGCTTGGAGATCTGGGGCTCACAGGGCCTGAGGTAACAGTTAGACATGCAAAGGCTGGCCTTGGCAGCCTGGGGTCAGCATGGCCAAAGCAGCAAGTGAGTGGCCACAGGCAGCCCCCAGGAAGCTGCTGCCTATTTGAAGCCTTTTATCTTCACCCCAGGGAGCTTGGCAGAGTATCTACAGAGAAGCACTTAAAAAGAGCCAGCCATTACTGAGCCTTTTGATGCATAGAAGAGTCCACATCAGTCAACATGGTTTTAGTTTCTGTGTTTTGAGAGGCTTACAACCCCAGGCTAGAAGAAGTGTCAGTGTAGGAAGCAGGGCCTGGAACCTCAGAGATACTGCAGCTCTGATCCCAGGAAGAGAGGCGTGTGTCTCTGAAGCCCCAAACCCACCTGCACCACTGATCCCTCTCCAAGGAGGGCACTGTTATTTTTCAACCACCCAGGGCCCTTCAACCTGATCTTTCCTGCCCAGATCATTCCTCCCCAGTCCCAATTCAAAACTTGCTCAGCAAACATCAACAAAGCAGCTCAACCTCCCACTCACTTTAGCAGACATTCTCCTACATGCCCCAAAAGTGTGGAAGTCCTTAAGAGGTGAATGCCACCCAAACACCTACATGGCTTCTGAGACAAAGGGACCTACACTCTCTATAGAGACCTGCTTGAGTCTGCATTCCACCACTCCAAGACCTGGAACAAATTACTTTGCCTTCAGAGCCACTAAAGAACTCCTCTTTAAGATGGGACAATACACATCATCCATTAAAGGTGGTAACATCATTCATTTAACCATTCATTCATTCAATTCTCTGCTATAAAAAGTTAATACTTTATACTGTGGATTAAAGGGCCACATACTAACCAGATTAGCTCAGGCAAGGCCTGTGTGGTGGTCTTGCAAACTCAGAGACCTAAAGTAACCACAGAGGATGGTCTGAAATTAAAAAGTTCTCATTAAAAAGCAGTCTATGGTGGGTAGTCATGTCCTAGGCCAGTATATTCCATGACAAAGATCAACTTTGATCTTAACTGAGCCTGTTGTCTTTTTTGCATCTATAACATGCCTTTGGAATGTCAGGGTAACTTCCCTTCTTCTGAACCACTCTTGGCACAACCAATATGCTAGGGCACCACAGTAGAGACCACGGATTCCCTCATGTTATTGCTATCTATTAACTAGAGACCCAGTGCATGAAATTTATGCACTCAGTGCGGGGGTGGGTGGAGGTGGGGGTGGGGACTTTTCAGCCCAGCCTGAGCACTCTCACAGTCCAGAAGCCCTCGGGGGATGTCTAACTGACAGCTTAGTATGTTTTATAATCAGTCTTGGGTTGAGCCAACAGTTGGACATCCTTAGCGCTGCCACAGAGGCGAGAGAGGCTCCCGCCACTGCCTTAGAGCTCACCAGCTGTGAGCCAGGCTCAGGGCTTCTGGATGAGTGGTGCTCCCCTTGTGGGTGTGTACTGACCACCAGGGGGCAGCTCCTGAATTGAGCGTCTGCCCCCTGGTGGTCAGTGCACGTCATAGCAACCAGCAATTCTGCTGTTCAGTTGATTTGCATATTAGCCTTTTATTATATACTAGAGGCCTGGTGCACAAAATTCGTGCATGGGGGGGGCGGGTCCCTCAGCCCAGCCTGCACCCTTTCCAATCTGGGACCTCTTGGTGGATGTCTGACTGCCCATTTAGGCCCTCTCACAATCCAGGACTGCTGGCTCCCAACTGCTCGCCTGCCTGTCTTCCTGATTGCCCCTAACCGTTTCTGCCTGCCAGCCTGATCACCCTCTAACCACTCCCCTGCCAGCCTGATTGCCGCTAACTGCCCTCCCCTGCAGGCCTGGTCACCCCTAACTGCCCTCCCCTGCAGGCCTGGTCTCCCCCAACTGTTCTCCTCTGCAGGCCTGGGTCCTTTCCAACTGCCCTTCCCTGCAGGCCCAGTTGCCCCCAACTTCCCTCCTCTGCTGGTCTGGTTACCCCTAACTGCCCTCCCTTGCAGGCCTGATCCCTCCCAACTGCCCACCCCTGCTGGCCATCTTGTGGCAGCCATCTTGTGTCAATATGGGGGCATCCATCTTTGACCACATGGGGGCAGCCATCTTGTGTGTTGGAGTGATGGTCAATTTGCATATTACTCTTTTATTAGATAGGATAGAGGCCTCGTGCACGGGTGGGAGCCAGCTGGTTTGCCCTGAACGGTGTCCTGGATCAGGGTGGGGGTTCCCTTGGGGCATGGGGCATGGGGCAGCCTTGGGGCCTGTGGTGGTTTGCAGGCCGGCCATGCCCCCCGGGGACCCAAGCAGAGGCCCTGGTATCTGGGACTTATTTATCTTCTATAATTGAAACTTTCTAGCCATGAGCAGAAGCCTGGGCCAGCCAGGGTGTGCAGGAAGCTTGGCTTCCTCCATTACCAGGGAAACCCAAGCCTCCTGTTCGCTCTGTGGCCACAGCCATTATTGTTGGGATTTATTTATCTTCTATAATTGAAATTCTGTAGCCTTGAGTGGAATCCACAGCCAGCCAGGGTGTGCGGAAAGCTTGGCTTCCTCCATTGCCAGGGAAACCCAAGCCTTCCGTAGCCACAGCCATCTTGGTTGGGTTAATTTGCATTCTCGCTCCTAATTGGCTTGTGGGTGTAGCAGAGGTATGGTCAATTTGCATATTACTCTTTTATTAGATAGGAAGATTGTAGCTGGTTAACTAGTAAAAGAAGCATGTGTCTATCATTTTACTTTTTATCCAATTCCAGAAACCTCCCCACTTTGCTTTCTCCTATCTTCCTAATCTATCACCAATGGACTTCATGTCTCCTCCTTTATAAAACTAGGTGAAAAAAAGGGATATTCTCTAGAGCATTATCTGAATAAGTTGAGATTCTGCTTCCTGGCAATTGTTGACAGTTTGGCTCAAATAACTCACAAAAATTCTTTAAGGTTTGAATGTTTCTTATGTTAACAATACCATCATTGATTCCTTCTCTCCCATGTATTTTCACTGCTGCCTCAAATGGATCCTCCTTATAGACAGGTCTCTCTTTCTAGACAAAAGGAATAAATGAAGGAGAACATGAAGGAGGAAGGGAGGAAGGAATAAGAGGGGGAAAACCCCTCTACATCTACCTCCAACTACTTCACTATCTCTGTCCTTAGCAGCTGAACTTCTCTAAAAAATGTGTCTTTAACTTCTGTCACCATTTCCTCTCCTCCCAAATGGCTTTCACCACCATCACTCCACCAACACAGCTCCCATAAAATGAATACCCTCTATTCTCACTAGATTCAATAAAGAACTTTCCATCTTCTTTTCAACCTGCACTCTACCTGTCTCCTCTCTTCTTACTGAAGTCCTCCCCCATGGTTTCCCACAACCTCACCTGGATTTCCACCTATCTCTATAGCAGTTCCTCTGTACTCTCATTTTTAGGCTTGTCTGCATCTGTTAGCCACTGAATTTGGAAATCCTCAAAGTTACTATTCTCACTCAGTCCTTTTCCTCAGGGCAGTTTCAAATAGGATGAAAGCTCCAATTATTGCAAACATCCTAATAATCCCTAGTGTACATCTACTGCCCTTGCCTCTCCTCTGGACTTGCAGATCCAGTGAGGTGGCTGAGATATTCATTACTAGGATAAGCATTACTCTCTCATATTATGACTCCCCCAAAGTGAGGCCATCTTGCCAGTTTGTAAAGGCGATATGATGACACAATAATTATTAGGAGATATAGAAGGTAGGAAATGAAGTCTGAAGACAGTAACTAAAAGAATGGCACATTTCAGATGAGCATGCTTCTCCACCAAGGAACAACTTCCCCCTACCTTTGTCTCAACCCAAGACTGATCACAGAACATACTAATGCCTATATTCCAGATGCTGTATCCCACTGTTTATTTAGTATTCCACAATGATACTTGAGAGGTACCTCCAACTCAACCCGTCCCAAACTAAACACATAGTCATCTTCCCCAAACCTATCCATTTCTCATATTCCATTTTCAATAAGTCCAGTAGTATAAGCTAAAACCCTAGGAATCACTCTCAACCCCTCCCTTACTTTCATAACATTACATCCCTAATTTTTGTATACTTTTTCTGTTAACTATCTGTAATTCCATATACATCTCTCTATCTCCTCAGTTGAGTACAAGACACCATGACTGCTCATTTGGAATACTGCTATGGCCTACTAACTGCAATTTAGCTTCTCCTTTATCCAAGGATATAGGTAATAAAATGACAGTAGTATTAGCAGTAACTAATAATTTGTCATTAATTAAAGACAGAAATATCACATTACAGTGGTTGCTGATATCCTGAAATATAATTTATGTCCATCACTACATCAAAATTATTTTAGTTAATAAACTTGTGATCAAATCCTATTTAAGGATTAATAAAGTTTATCTATACATACTTATTTATTAATGCCTTAAATAGTAGGATTTGATCAGAGGTTTAATATATATATATATATATATCATATAATGTATATATGTCAAATGTGATATATATTTGTAGTGGTGGGTTTTTTTGTTTGCTTTTGTTCTTTAATATATTTTTATTGATTTCAGAGAGGAAGGGAGAGGGAGAGAGAGATAGAAACATCAATGATGTGAGAGAATCATCAATCGGCTGCCTCCTGCATGCCACCACAGGGGATCTAGCCCAAAACTCAGGCATGTGCCCTTGACCAGAATCAAACTGGGACCCTTCAGTCTGCAGACCGACACACTATCCACTGAGCCAAACCAGCTAGGCCTATAGTGGAGTTTTAACAACTGGCTCTTGGTGTGGGGAGAGGCTTATATTTAATGTTTGCCAATTTCTATGGTGTAAATACTCTCATCATGGCCACATTCAAGCTTTCAACATGACATCACTGAACACGGAGTTGAAAAGAGATGTGCACAATCAGCTTTTATGAGCTGTAAGAATAAGCTGGTTCCAGCACATGTTTGCATAGATACTACTCTCTCACAAAAAAAGTTTCTTTGCTATTTTTAAAAAGGTACCAAACTATTACAGTATACAAAGAGTATAATATAAGTAGGTTCTAGCATTATTCTAAATATTTTAACTGATGTATCTAAACACAATATTTAGAGATGGGGGCCACAGGCTTCACCAGACTTACAAATGGGTCCATACACAAAATGGTTAAGAACCCTTGTAATTCTCAGAATAATAGTTTCAAAAAGAAATCTAATTAAAACTGTTATCCCCATTGTCCCAATGTCTGCCCCCAACCTGACACATACACACATTGAATCCTGTTAAGGGTTTCCCCCCTGCTTTTAAAAAAGCTCAAATCCTTCAAATGACCTACAAAGCCCTGCATGGCCAAGCCCATATCACCTCTTCTCTCCCCTGCTTCATATTCTTCACACCTAAAGTCCTCAACTGACTGAAGCGTTGAATTATAAGCATCAGTTTGTTAATCTCTCCCAGAAGCCCACCCACCACCACTACCACCACCACCACTACCATGTACTTGGGAATCTCTGCTGACCCCATGATCTGCTGTAGGAGCTGGGAATCAGATCTCAGGACCTCAAAGTTCTGGGCTAATGCCACAGCCTGGATGAGCATGCAATTTACACTGCCATATAAAGGCACCCTTGTCACATTGGGCACCTCTCTTGCCAGGCTACAGTGGAAATTTGTAATGGGCCCCCACTCCTGTGAATTTGAGATCCTGTGAATACAAGGACTACAGAGACATAATCAGAGTTCTCATGGACCAGAGGAAACTTTCTAATGTTTTCCCCAGAGTTGTATATCTTCCTTACTGACAGGCTCCTCATTACTCCTTCTGTTTGGCAGACATTTGTTTCCTCCCTGACTTTCACAAAGAAAAAGGACAGGTTTTGCCTATGAGCTGTTGTCCTAGGTTCCCAACCATTCTACATCTCTGCTCATTGCAGGTTGCTCTTTTAATGGTGTGTGTGGTTGGGTATGCATTCAAAAGGTTGTCTCTCAATAACATTTTATTTAAAGGAGAAAATCTAAGGGCCATGTCCTCAGCTTGAAGGAAACGGTTTCCTCTTTCAATGACGAAGGGCTGTCAGCAACTAAGTAATTCCTAATCACTGTTGGCAAAGAGGAGACCTTGCTTAGTGAGACATGGGGCTGTGGCAGGCTTCCTCCTTGAGGGACACTGTCCTTAACAGATGAGCTTACAGCAAATGAACTGAGGTATCTTAAAAGCAAGTCTATGTATCAGTTAATCAAAAACCTGTCTTTTTTCTCCTTAACAGGCACCTTATCTGTATCTTGAGAAAGTCATAAATTGTGCTAATACACTTCTTTACTGCTGTTCAGAAAGAATTATTTTTGTTAATGGCATGGTAAATCAGGAGACTTGTTAGTGAAACTGCTCAGAAAATGGGTCCTGAAAATTCAAACTATAATATTTGTCAGATTTCCAAATCCTCTCTTGGGAACAAAGATGGTAACTGTAACATATTTGCTAAATTCCATTACTTTAATACATTTATGTTGTTTGAGATGTGGGATGCTAAGGAAGGCACACACATAAATCAAGGGTAAAACCATAAAATCAAATCCAAAGATAGATATTATGGCTGTAAATTCAGACCTGATTTCAGGGTTAATATTCTCTTAGATTTCAGTGCCATCACTTATATGCTTAAAGAACCTGCTCAGCCTCCTTTAAGGCCCCATGTGAATTCCTAATGAGCGTGATCTTACCACTCCCCTGTGTCCAGGACCTCCAAGTCAAATGACCAGGCAGCATCCTCTTCGCAAAGAAACTCACTGGCTTCCTGCACAGCACAGACAGGCCTCAGTTGCTCTTCTGTTATTTATTGAAAACCCTTTCTAGAGGAAAATAACTTGAGAGGTGCTCAAACTCAATCATGGTCAGAAAATGCACTTGAAAAATATAAATGTAATAATAGCTTGGCAAATGTTTAAAGTTTGATAATATCAAGTGTTGGTGAAAGTATGAGGAAACATAACTTTCATAAAATGTGGAGGAGCAGGTAATTTGGTATAACACCTCTTTAAGGGGAATTTGACAAGATCTTAAAAAATACATGTAAGTATGTATACACAAAGATATATATTATATGCATATACACATGTATGTACATATACATGTACATATATACAGGGTTATGCAAAAGCAGATTTACAGCTGTGAATTTACCAGTTTATTATTGTATTATTATTTGTCAATTATCATATTACTAGAGGCCCAGTGCACAAAATTTGTGCACGGGGGGGGGGGGGGCGGCAGGGACGGGGGAGGGATGTGTGTCCCTCAGCCCAGCCTGCACCCTCTTCAATCTGGGACCCCTCAAAGGATGTCCAACTGCCCACCAGGATCACGCCTAAATGGGCAGTCAGACATCCCTCTCACAATGCAGGACTGCTGGCTCCCAACCACTCGCTTGCCTGCCTGCCTTCCAGATTGCCCCTAACCACTTCTGCCTGCCAGCCTGATCATTCCCTAACCACTCCCCTGCAAGCCTGATCGATGCCTAACTGTTCCCCTGCCAGCCCGGTAACCCCTAATTGCCCTCCCTTGCCAGCCTGGTTGCCCCCAACTTCCCTCCCCTGCAGGCCCGGTCGCCCCTAACTGTCCTTCTCGGCAGACCTGGTCACCCCTAACTGCCCTCCCCTGCAGGCTTGGTTCTCCCACAACTGCCCTCCCTGCAGGCCTGATTGCCCCCAACTGCCCTCTCCTGCAGGCCCTCTTGTGGTGGCCATCTTGTGTCCAGATTGGGGCAGCCATCTTTGTCCACATGGGGGCCGCTATCTTGTGTGTTGGACTGATGGTCAATTTGCATATTATGCTTTTATTAGATAGGATTTTCCATTTGAACAACTGTAAACCTACTTTTGCCCACCCCGTACATGTATATTTTTACTATTTCAAATGTATCTAGAAAAAGACTTTTACATGTGCACATGGGAAAGGTACAAGAATGCCCACTATAGCCCTAGCCAGTTTGGTTCAGTGGATAGAGTGTCGGCCTGCAGATTGAAGCATCCCAGGTTGGATTCTGGCCAAGGGCACATGCCTGGGTTGCAGGCTCGATCTCCAGTGGGCGGCGTGCAGGAGGCAGCCGATCAATTATTTTCTCTCATCATTGATGTTTCTATCTCTCTAACCCTCTCCCTTCCTCTCTGAAATCAATAAAAATATATATTTTTTAAAAAAGAATGCCCACTATAGTATCACTTTTAATAGTGAAAATCAATAAGGAAAAGGTTAAATGAAGTAATTTATGGTAGACCCACACCACGAATATAATATAGAATTAAAATAAATGAAGTATTCTCATATGTATTAACATGGGAAGATATAACATTGCAGAGTGAAATAGTAATGCTGTTGACATCTAAGAATAAGGGGATGTTAGGCGTAGTAGAAGCCTTATTTTTGATTATTTATCTCTGATTATTTAATTTTTATTTACCTTCTGACTTAAATTCCTGGGTTAAAACCTCAGTTGTGCCATTCACTTCCCAGGTGAGTCCTATGCTTCAATAGTCTCATCTGCAAAGAAGATGGCATAGCCAAAATGGGGGCTAATGGTGGTGCCTGGTACATAGTAGGTGCTCACTTGTCACTTTTCCAAAATCATCTTACTAATAAATAAGTCAATATTTTTATACCCTCAAAGACAGAGAAAGAACCTTCTTTGTGGTAGCATTTCTCATGCTCCTATTTACTGGTCCTTGCAATCCCTCTCATGTTATCTTTGGCTTGTCTGCTATAGGAGTTCAGCTCTGATATCACAGTGGGAAAGCATAAGGTATTCAGTGACAATTTTTTACTAAGTGTTTCCACAAAATCAAATGATTCTATGTCTGTAATTCCCTAGAAAGTAGACAAAGAAATATCAAAGGCTGTTAGATCTTGCTTAACAGAAATATAGGGAGATGGAGATCTTAGAAAATGAGTTCCATCTTTTCAAAGAAGAAAGTAAATTATTTCATGCATGCAAAAAGTCAGCAGTTCTAAAAAAATTAGAAAAAGCAGAGAGAAAGAAGAATTTTATGGAATTATCCCATCTCATTTCATTTTGCAAATGTGGAAGCACATGAAAAAAGATCACAGGGTTGTCCAAGGTCACTGAGCTAGTCAGCTGGAAACCGGAGTAAAACTCTAAGATATTTTACTGAGTTCTGTCCTTTCCTCCCAATTTGCCTCTTGCCTAGAGGTCAGTAAGATGTGCATTCAAGAAACACTGTAATTAGGAAATATGCTGTCTCCCCTTAACAAGTTGATCCTGGATAATAAGCAATTCCCTTTGATCATTTTAAGAGAAAAAGAACACAGTTTAAAAATTACCCAAGCTATAGTTGAGTACATGCCTCAAGTTTGGAAGAAACTAAATAGCATTCATTAAATTCTCCAAGAATCATTGCTGTGGATCTAGTTGCATATGTTTACCCTTGGACAGGTTTTCTCCGCATACAAAATATTTTATTATGGTTTTGGAGGGTAAAATCTTGAGGTTAATTCTTCCTTTCACCCTTTATAAAAAATGCAGACTATCCTTTATCTTCTTAAAAAACATAAAGCTTTAGCTTGACAGTTATCCTTAGACCCATAAGGAGGGGTCTCCAAGATAAGAGGTCAATGGGTCCATCTTCTAGGGATCCTTAGCACCAAAATCAAGATATGATGTCATTTTTAACTAGATGGTTTTACTCTTCTGTTTCTTCCTTATATCTAAGTGTTAACTCTCACTCATCCACTCCAACTGGGCCCCTGGCCCCTTCCCTTGACCTGAAAATCCTCCACCTTTCTCACGCTGCCCTTCCCAGCTACCAGACCTCTCCCTGCTGATCCTGCTGCCCAAACTGCTAAAGAAATGATCTTTCGTCCTCAATCAACAAACACCTGATTTTTCTTCTGCAAAACAACCAAAACATTTCAACTCTTCTTTTTCTTCTGGGCAAAAATATGAAAGAGGCCATTTGTTCAAAAGGATTAAGCAAATAAAACAAGTATAATAACAGGTTTCTTAACAATCTGTCCAATTCCTTCCTTTTTTACATGACATTAGGAACATTGGTTGTCTGGATCAATCTGGCAATGTCTGTTGTCAGTAAAAACAATTTGGGTTTTTTGCTTTAAAAAATGGTCTCAAATGCAAAAGCATGTACTTAGAAACTAGACTTTTTTTGTCATTTGGACAAAAAACTTTTTTTAATTTAATAAATCCTTATTGTTCAGATTATTACAATTGTTACTCTTTTTTCCCCCATAGCTCCCCTCCTCCCGGTTGCCACCCCATCCTCTGCCCTTACCCCCCCCCCCGCCATTGTCCTCATCCAGAGTTGTATGATTTTTGTCTAGTCTCTTCCCGCACCTCCCACACCCCTTTCCCCCCGAGAATTGTCAGTTCACTCCCTTTCTATGCCCCTGATTCTATTATATTCACCAGTTTATTCTGTTCATCAGATTTTTTTATTCGCTTGATTTTTAGATTCACTTGTTGACAGATATGTATTTGTTGTTCATAATTTTTATCTTTACCATTTTCTTCTTCTCCTTCTCCTTCTCCTTCTCCTTCTCCTTCTCCTTCTCCTTCTCCTTCTTCTTCAAGAATACCTTTCAGCATTTCATATAATACTGGTTTGGTGGTGATGAACTCCTTTAGCTTTTTCTTATCTGTGAAGCTCTTTATCTGCCCTTCAATTCTGAATGATAGCTTTGTTGAGTAGAGTAATCTTGGTTGTAGCTTCTTGCTATTCATCACTTTGAATATTTCTTGCCACTCCTGTCTGGCCTGCATAGTTTCTGTTGAGAAATCAGCTGACAGTTGTATGGGTGCTCCCTTGTAGGTAACTAATTGTTTTTCTCTTGCTGCTTTTAATATTCTCTTTGTCTTTTGCTCTTGGCATTTTAATTATGATGTGTCTTGGTGTGGTCCTCTTTGGATTCCTTTTGTTTGTGCTTCCTGGACTTGTAAGTCTATTTCTTTCACCAGGTGGGGGAAGTTTATAGTCATTATTTCTTCAAATAGGTTTTCAGTATCTTACTCTCTCTCTTCTTCTGGCACCTCCATAATTCTGATGTTGGTATGCTTGAAGTTGTCCCAGAGGCTCCTTAGACTATCTTCATATTTTTGGATTCTTTTTGCTTTTGGCTTTTCCAGTTGAGTGTTATTTGCTACTTTGTATTAGAAAGAGGATTCTTGCGATCCTCTCTGCTGTTAGATCTCTATATAATATTTTTTATTTCAGTCAGTGTATGCTTAATTTCTAGTTGGTCCTTTTTCATATCCTTGAGGGTCTCACTAAATTTATTGGGCTTTTCTAGGAAATTCTTGAAAACCCTTATAACTGTGGTTTTGAACTCTATATCCAGTTGTTTGCTTTCCTCCATTTCTTTCATTTGTAATCTGTTTCTTTGTCTCCACATTTTTGCTGATTCCCTTAGTTGACAGAGTGGCTTTGTGTGCGAGGTGTCCTATAGGGCCCAGTGGCTCAGCCTCCCCCAGTTACCTGAGGTGGACACTCTTAGTATATCCATTTGTGGGCTGTGTGCACAGTCTTGTAGTTAAGCCTTGATTGTTGTTGGTATCACTGCGAGGAATTGACCTCCAGGCCAATTGGCTGTGAGGATCAGCTGTGTCTATGCTGGGAGAACTTCTCTGCTGGAGACACCCTTATGAGATAAGATGTGCAAAAGCCTCTGTGCTCAGGTTGGATGGGGTAGAGTGCAGGGTGGAGCAGACAGCATTGGTTTCCTGTCAGCCTTGCCCTAATAGGCCCCTGTGTCTCAGTGTCCCATGATAATCGCTGCAAGCACCTCTGAGAAAAAGCTGCCTTGAGTTTCACCTGCTGCCAGACAGTCCAGTTTCTCCTTAAATGAGCCTGGGTCCCCAAAGTCTCGCCTGGAACTGGAGTTCAGTGCAGTCAGTAGCTTTTGTCTCCCTCCCACTTGAGAAACCCAGCCGCACACTCAGTTGCCAGTCCTCTCTGCACGGGTGTCTCAGTACCTCTGCCTCCTGCAGCTCCTCTGAGTCTCAGTGTGTTTTTCTCTTTCCTTCTAGTTGTAGAATTTCCACTCATCCAGCCTTCTTGTGGTTCTGGATGATGTCCGTTTTATCTTTTAGTTGTAGTTTTGAAATTGTTGTGCGAGGCAGCAGTTTAGGTGTTTACCTATGCTGCCATCTTGGTTTCTGGACAAAAAATTTTATTGGTCTTGCTCTCTTAAAGGCAAATACTTCCTCTCCTACCTCTAATTGCCTTGGATTTCAGCCTCGAGATGAGTACTGTACCCACATCTCATCAATACTCCCTGGGATATACAAGAACATATTATACCTGTCAAATTTCACCTTATTACCTGCACTCTGTGTTCCTCAGTTATGCTTTGCTCTTCTTTACTATGCCATAATGAAAGCCTTTGTCTCTGTGGACCTAAAATATCCATGCTGAAGAAACACAGCCATATTTCACTCATCATTGTTCCATGTGAGTCCTAAAAACAAATATGCAAACTCTTCAGCTCTCCCTGCCTGAGCGCTTGGGACTCATCTCCTCAAGAAAAAACATCATTTCTCACCCGAGGTTCCAATCAAGCAGGCTGAAAGTCTGGGCAGAATTAAATGAGATCCCCCCCCCCCCCCCCGCAAATTTCTCTATACTAGTTACCCCATTTCCCATAATTTGCCTCAGGAAATTAAAACAATTTGCTATAAAACAGTGAGATACTAAGAATAATCAAATTAAATGTTTAAACATCCAAGTTTTTGCTGTTGTTCTAAGTGCCCCAAGTTTTACATTTTAATCCATGAATTTTAAAAGGAATCTGGATATACAATATTGGGCTTCAAATGAAAGACAGAGAAGAATGGATTATGATCCATGGTACTTCCACCTATTGTCCAGATAAAAAATTCCTTGGGTTGGAAGGAGAAGGAAAAAATACAACAGATGTGATAAAAGGGACAATGACCTCTGACCTCTCTGGCCTGCATTTCCCATATGCTTTAGGAAAGAACTGAACAGTGAAGACAGAGCTGAAATACTTGAATCATCCATAAGCTCGGAATGAGAAGACTGAAGTCCAGATACCTATACTAACATCTCAGTGGATGCCATAGTGCCTCCCGCCAGTCACGTGCTGGCAGCATGTAGCTCAATAGAAATTAGATAGAAACCTAAGGGATTATGGAGGCAATGAATGAACTTAGTTCCCACCAACTGGTAGAAAGGGTGATCAAAACAGAAATGCAAGTATGTTTTAGAAAACAAAGGCAGTTGTCTTATTTATTTACACCCAGAGTTTAACAAAACAGTACCTTCTACAGTACCTTCTCATTTGTATCTGATAAAGTACAGCACACCCACATCACACTGCCAAGACTACACCTTTAAAATAAAATTAGACTCTCCCAGGACTTCCTCCAACAAAAGCACCATTAGAAATCACTAGGCTATGAGAAAAGTTCCAAATCAGACTCTCACGCTCAGTCCGTAAATTGTGTTTTTATGAAGTCTTTTTGACTTTGACTCTCATTCATGGAATAGTGCTCCCACTTGTCATACTCATATTTGGGCATCTCTCATTGCAGTCTCTAACTATGTGCCACTGGCCCTGGTCCCAGATTCGTGCAGGCCCCTGAACTATATTTTGGTATAATGCCCAAACACTCTTCTGGCATTTTGCTAGATTTTGGCCTCATTCATCTGTTTCTCTATGGACAGCTTGAACCAGCCATGCCACTCTGCATAGCTGAGAGAAGCCAAGGACTAGATTTGGACAGCTGCAGGATTTAATCATCAAATGAGTAGAAAAGCTAGAAAATACACAAATTTACTGTTACTTTTTGGTTTTAAGGGTCACCAATCAACTTAATAATATAAGCACCTCTCTCTTTTGGACATGGCCCTTCTTCCTCTTGGGTTGTAAAACCTGTCTCCCCATCAAGGGTTGTCATACTGTGGTCCTAATACGAACAAAATACATGATAATGGTGGCTGGGAGTTTCATTATGGGAAGATAGGCTCCCCATAATGAAAATGATAAACAAGTTTACACTCTCATTTGTGATAAGAAACTTGGGAACCTTATTATTTATTTTGTTGTTGTTGTTAATTCTCACCCTAGGATCCTTTTTTTTTTCTTTTTTTTTTTTTTTTAGAGAGAGTGTGGAAGGGAGGGAGGGAGTGGGAGAAACATCGATAATCAATGTGAGAGAGACACATCAATTGGTTGCCTCTCATACAGGCTGACACTCTAACCACTGAGTACACTGGCCAGGGCTTTGGAACCTTATTGGTGCTTGGTCTTTTATGTTGATGACTTTTCTTTAAGCCTCTGAATAATGAAAGATGGATGGATAAGGTGAATGTACCAACTTTAGATGTCTTCTAAGTAAGTAACTATAAGTAACTCTGTGTACAATAGAAATGAAAATATGGAGTTAGGTAAGGTGGAAAAGCAAATTTGAGGGAATGGTACACATACTTTGGTAACATTAGATTATTTTTTTCTAAATTTCCTAATATATCTTATAATATAGATACAGCTTTTTCAACCCTAAACTGTATTGATGGGTCATCAATTCATCACTTTTATTCCTTCCCTTCACTGATTATCTAATCCAGGGAATCATGTTCTTTATATAACTTTAGCACTTGCTATGTACCCCAGAAGGTAGAAGCTGAGAGGATTCAACCAAATATTGAGTGTCTATCATGAGTCATGTCCTGGGCCAGGTGTGTCATGTGTATGTGTGTATTAATCATCATGGTGACTCTACCCATCAATTATTACACCCACCATTTGGGAAAATCGAGGAAGGGGTGCATAAAATAGGACCAGAGCCTAAACCCATGATGATCTGATAATATGGATTCCTGCTGTTGTTTCTTTTTCTCCTTTTTTTTTTTTTTTTGTATACCATGCCTAAAGGCTTAAACTGACAGCAGGAACATTTGAGTTGTTTTCTAAATTTCTATTTTAAAAAATGATGATAAATTCACATTCTGGCATTTTAAAAAAACATTTCTGAGTTTGAGCTGTTCAGACATTCCAAATAATTTGAGTCTTGGGTGTTGTGAGAGACAGTAACTTGGAAAGATAATACCATACTTCTTCCTACATTCTAAGATGAAGAAGGTCTAATAAGCGAGGGTGAATGGATGTGCATTTTCCATAAAACAAACCATAGTTTCCCTTCACCAGCCAGTGCAGCTCAGTGGTTGAGCGTTGGCCCATGAACCAGGTGGTCACAGTTAGATTCTTGGTCAGGGCACATGCCTGGGTTTCAGACTTGATCCCCAGTTAGGGGAATGCAGGAGGCAGCCAATTGATTATTCTCTCTCATCATTGATGTTTCTATCCCTTTATCCCTCTCCCTCTCTCTCTTTCAAATCAATAAAAACATATTTAAAAATAATTATAGTAGCCCTTCAAAAATAAAAGAGAATTACTAAAAATTGAGGTCAACTTAAATCTTTTAACTCTGAGTCTCCATGATGCTATGCCAGTACCATGGACCACATCTCTGTCCGGGACAGGGTAGCTGAGCTGAGGGTGGTCTAGACCTACCAAGGTCAGTGCGAGGCACAGGCCAGCAAACACTTAAGTGCAAGCTGTGCCTTTTTCTAAAGCAGGGAGTGCTTGTGCAATCTGAACTCCAGGGCCAGCCATGTTTCTGCCATAGAACAGCATGCTGAAGGGAAAAACAAACAGGAATGGATTAGTCCATCCCAGGGATCCAAATGGATGTTTTAGCATCCCTGATTCTGTACAGGGCCCTCAGTGGAATTTGTTTTTAAAGTGACCAAACCGGCAAAGATGAAGTGTACAGACGAGAAAGATGAAGGCAGTGAGGCAACTGTGATTGTTGGGAGACAAATGGAAATTTGCTCCTTGGCCACTTCAAGTACACTTTTCTGGCAGCCAAAGGAGGGAGATAGGAACGTTGCCTGAATATTTTGGTAAAGGTATCTTCACTTCTCCCCAGTACACTCAATTTTAAAGCTATATCCACTAGTCATAGCTCCTCTGTCCTTATACAATCTTTTTTCCCCAGCTTTATTGAAGTATAATTGACATAAAATGTATATATTTAAGATGTACAATATTATATATATTTACTAAATATATATTTTATATATATATATATATATATATATATATATATGGTATATATATTTACCAAAGTCAAAGTTAATTAATACATCCATGACCTCACATAGTTACCTTTTCTTAGGTGTGCTCAGAACACTTAGGATCTACACTCTGAGCAACCTTCAAGTGTCAATATAGTATTGTTAACTATAGTCATCATGTTGTTCATCTTAGAATAAAAGTTTGTACCTTTGATCAGCATCTCCCCATTTCCCAGATTTGTTCATCTTAGAATAAAAGTTTGTACCTTTGATCAACATCTCCCCATTTCCCCCACTATTAAGCACCCTTCTATTTTGTTTCTGAGCTTGACATTTTTAGATTCCACATGTAAGTGGAATCATGTAGTATTTGTCTTTCTATTTCTGGTTTATTTCACTTAGCATAATGTCCTCCAGATTCATCAATGTTATCACAAATAGAAATGTTTCTTAATTTTTGATGGCTAAAGAATATTCTACTGCATATATGCACGCAGACAGGAACAGATTTCTTTATCTATTCATTCACTGACAGATTCTCTGATCTCTTGTGCTTGACTATGGTGTATTACTTGTCTTCAGGGTATGTGAAAGGGGGAGTAAAGGTGCAGCCAGAGAGACAGAACAGATAGGAAATGGGAGATGAAGCTGCACTGTGGACATACAGCTGCTACTGTTTCCATTCTTGTGCTATGCTGTAAGGGCCTATCATCCCCTGATACAGTACCAGGAGAGAAGCAGATCCAATGTGCCTCCCTTCTTAGAAAACCCTGAGATGGACAACCTACCCCAGTTGTGCCGATGCCACTAAAAGCAGAAAAGAGCATTCTGAAGAGCCAAGGAAGCCACCTGCTTCATCAGGGTCAGTTCTATTATATGTAACGCTGGTGTAGCAGACACTATTACTGGCCCACCTATATCCACTTAGGGCTCATTCTCACAACATCTACATTTATTTCTGTGGCCACAGGACCATGTGTGGCCTGCTCCTTTGGTGGGTTGGAAGAACCAGGAAGTAATGCCCCTGGAAGCAACCCTCAACCTAGGAGAGGAAGCTGGTAAACAGATTCCTCGGTTTCCTTGCTCTGTGGGTAGTGAAGCCCTGATGTGTCTCAACACAGATTCCAGAGGTCCTCAATGGGACTGAGCCTCACTCAAACACATGGTAACATCCATCAACACACAATTTACTGCCTTCCTCTCATTCCTTATAGCACTCCTTACTCTCTTACCCTCTTACCGGAGATTCCTGTCACTTCACAAATAAATTATTTTCACTGAATCCTTGTGTCACATTTGCTTTGGGGAATAGAAGCTAAGACACCTGGGTTTGGCATGAATGTGGATGACAAACTTAGAACTGCACCCTCCCCCATCCCAATCTATACATTTATAGTGACAACAGTTCAAGAGCTGTTAAAAGATTCTGGGTTTCAAAAAATTACTTAGAATCATTTTATATGCTGTATATGGGTTCATTGAAGAAACTAAAGTGGCACTTTCAATTTATTATCTAGTTTCTTCCAGTTAATTTTTGCACGTTCCTTGATTACTGACCCCAGAATGTCATGCTGGCTCCTCTTGTTGCCTTGAGTCAATATCCTTGTCTAAAGAGTCAAGTATTGTTGACTCAATAGTCATTAGCAGTAGCCCTATTTACTGTTCTCAATCCTGGCTGCCCCATCATGACTTCATATCTGTGATCAAGCGCTGATTCTGGTAGTTGCTTGACTTGATAGAAATTCAGGGGGCAGAGAGGTTCCTGGGAGATTGCGCCAAACTAGAAGATACTAGAGATAGAGTGGATCAGATGGGGCGGGGGGTGGGTCCCCAAAGCATTTGAATCTATAGGGGTAAAATATCTCTTGAGGAGCATCAAGCCATTGTTAGAAGGACTCACAATGGGGACAATCATTAATAAATTTAGCAGCCAGGTTAATTGGAAACAGGCTAAAAGTACTTTGCAAGATGGGCTGGGGGAAAAGATTCAGGAAGAAACCTGTGTATAACTTTTGGGTGTTGGTGGCAATCTTTCTAAGTGTCTGCAGGGTGGAAGGTGAGTCTTAAAGCCTCTGAAGTCAAGCATGATTAGACACCAAATAACCTAGTTTCTAAGCATCAAGCACTCCTGAGATACAAACATGTAACTTTAGGATATTTTGAGATTTAAGACTTCCAATTCCATTTTTCCCCTTGTTTAGCGGTGAAAAATATAACAAATAGAATCCAAAGAAGGAAAAAGACAATAAGATACCTGGAAATCCACCTGTTCTATTTAAATAATTGAATACTGGCTGCAAATGAGGAAAATAACCAAACTTAACATGAGTGGGTTTCTCATCTGAGACTCCAAAATCCCAGAACAAACTTTAGCACAGGATCAGTATTTCTTTGGGATTTAGTTAAGTCCTCTTCATTTTCTTTTATATCATGAGGTGTGAAGTGGTTGAACACCTATCCAAGTTAGTGAATATATGGTAAATATGCCCCAAATCATATATTATTTCCAGATCCCATTATTTAGAAGAATTACCTAAGATAATTGATTCATAACCTTTCTGGATCATAAGCCCTTTTGTTAATGTGATACTATTTGTGAAATATGTCCACACCTGCAGCATTTTGCATACATTTGAAGGTTGGTGGGCCTCCTAAAGTCCATCCCTTAGTCTCTGTTCCATGAATCTCAAGTTAAGAAATCTGATTATGTTTAGGGGCTCACCTGGGGATCTCTTCAATACAAGGAAGACCTTTTGGAAGTTAATAGCCATCATTTGTCCAAATTCACTGAGAAATCCATTGAACTAGGTCTTGATACAAGATAATCATATGACTGGCTGGGTATGGCTCGGTGGTTGAGCCTTGACCTATGAACCAGGAGGTCACATCTCCATTCCCAATTAGGGCACATTCCCAGGTTGCAGGTTCAGTCCCCAGTAGCAGGTGTGCAGGACACAGCCAATCAATGATTTTCTCTCATCATTGATGTTTCTATCTCTCCCTCTCCCTTCCACTCTGAAATCAATAAAAATCACACACACACACACACACACACACACACGCTGAGTGGCCAGATTATTATGATCTCTGAATGCATAATAATCTGGCCACTCAGTGTATATCCTATGTAATAAAAGGCTAATAGGCAAATTGTCCCCTCAACCAGGAGTTCTACCAGCAGGCAGGCCAGCCAATACACAAATTCATGCACTGGGCCTCTAATATATATTAGAGGCCCGGTGCATTCAGAGATCAAAATAATCTGGCCACTCAGAAAAAGAAAAAAAATATATACATGTATATCATAGAATTTTAAAAGAGATCTAGCCCACTGAATGAAAGCCAACTTCCTCATTCAATGAGAAGGACTGTTGACATAATCTCAAATTTGGTTAACCCCAAATAAACAAATAAATGGAAAGCAAGATTAGATAAGCTTTATCTAATTGACAAGATAGACAGACAAATATGCAATATTAATGTCAACCAAAGCATCTATGTATCTTTTAATCACATTGGCAACAACCATACCCAACAACACAAAATGCAATTTCATTTGTGTGCAGTAGGCAAATCCTCAAAAACCATCAGCTTAGAAAATGGATGCTCTTTGCTTGCAATAGTCATGACAATGTAGCAGTTTCACTGTTCCTATTTAGGAGCCAATAAATTGTCCAATCTGACAGCTAGAAGTCTGGTAGTGGGTTGCCATAAGCCAAAATCTATAATATCAGGAGATAGAGACACATGTTGGAAATAAAAAACCTATACTGCATGTAGAAAATTATATTCAGTAGTCACCATGTTTTAAAAAGAATTTTTTTTTCAAAAAAAGACAAAAGAATATTTTTCTATTTGAAAAATATCTCTGTCAATTATGGAGACATAGATTCCCTGCATCAGAGACTAAACAGGTAAAATGAATTGAACCAATATTCTCTGAGAAGTCACTGGTGGAAATAAAAGAGTCCCAATGAATTAATACTAAATGTTTCTGTTCATTTTTCCTTTATTATAAGGTAGAATTAAAAATATTGGGGGGCTAAGGGGTAAACAAACAGTAAAGTGATGTGTTTGCCCTGATAGCATCCCTTAATAAGAACTGCTTCTAGATGCTTATGTGCTTTCATAGCAAACTGCTAAGTACATCTAGATTTTAGGGTTAAAAGCCCATCTTATGGTAAATTACTCTAGACTCTAATTTGGCAAGAGTAAATGATTTGTGATCCAAAAGGGGATTTGGTGCCAAGCTCCTAATTTGGGCTGTATACAATATTTCAAGACCAACTTCATTAGTATCAATTTACAAATGAATTATGTGTAAGCAACTGAATCCTACAACAAAAACTAGCATGCATTAGACTTTTCTTTGATCACACTCTAGCTTTGTTAACCCAGTGCTTTTAAAGATGTTGAAAGAAATTGGGAACAGGATGAGAGATCATTGACTAGTCTTTTATCTCCAAGTTTATCTATTGTTTTCTGAGTGGATTTGCTATGTTTGACAGTTAAAAGAGGTGTGAAATTTAGAGGTTAAGTGAGGACTCTGCTGCAGACTGCCTAAATTAGAATTTTACCTCTGCCAAGTTCTAAATAATTTAGCTTCTTTGGGCAAATTACTTCATCTCTCTGGGCCTCAGTTTCTTCATCTGAAAAAAATAGAGAATTAAACTGTGTTCTCTCACTTCCTAGGATTATTATCAGTATTAAGTGGGATGATCCATCTAAGAACTTAGCCCAGTGACTGGCACATGGCAGATATTCAATAAGTGTTAGCTATGATACTGACGTCGCTTCTAGATATGAAGGAGAGGATAAAAAGGAAGAAAAGGATAAATAAGGTGCAAGAAAATAATATTTCCTGATCATGTCTCTGTTGAAAACTGTAGTTGATGCTTTCAAATGTATAGATCTGAAGAATGCTATAAGAAAAAAATAAACAACCAATACTGAGTGATATGTACACCCCTCCTATAGTCTACAACCACATTCTTTCTACAGTCTACAACCACATCCTTCCTGTAGTCTATAACCACAACACATGGTAGCCACTGGTAAGTTTCAAGCCCTTGGGATGCTATCAGGACACCAGCCTCAGACATATAGAAGGGGAAGACTATTCTTTACAGGTGACCAAAGTAAAAAGAGGTGTTTTAGGTAATCAGTCAACCAGTTCCCTCATTTTTTAATTTTTATCACCTTTAAGAACATCAAATTTAAAATTACCCACCAGGAACTCTGAGAACAAACCACCTAAGAGAAAACAGGTCCAGTGGGCCAGTTCCTTGTGTTATGGCCAATTTTTCTCCTCCAAAAGTAAACTACAGCAATCTCTAAATACTGAGCAATGTGTAAGTTGCTATCGCTGCAGCTCTTAGACTGGCCAATTTTTGAATTTTTTTTGACTCCCAATGCTACATCTTCTGATGTCCCTCCAAATTTCAAGTGGGGAGCACCAGCAGGAAATTAAAGAAAAGAGAGAGAGTGACTTTGGGAGATGTATTTCTCTGCCCATATCTTTGCAAACATTCCTTCATTAGGTATCTTCCAATGAGCCAGTTGGAGCTGTCCATGGTCTCAGTGCTGGGACCCAGAAATCATCCTAATGGAATCAAGACCCCTACTCTTGGTTGGCATGTGTGTTCTAGGAAACCCAGCTCCCCAAACCCATCACTGACCTCCTGCCACGAACCAGTATGAGGCTCTTATTTATGGTAACTACCCAGCCCCTGTGGGTATTTGTGCTTATAACCCCTGTCCTGGCATGGGGAACTGACTTCTAAAAACAGTTCTGATTAAGTCAGACATTACCAAGCCCACATTAGAAAGGTTGACCTGCATTTATGGCTTACCTTGCTATTATCCCTTCAGCCTCACATGTCAATTTCTTTTAAAATAATGTTGGGGAGTAATAACCAGAAGTATAATCACATCATTACATCTCAAGAAACCATATATTGAAAGCAGAGCTACAAATTTAAGAAACAATCTTGGGGGGGGGGGGGAAGAAAAGCTTTCATCTGGTGCATGAATATTTTAGGTAGTGTGGAAAGAGCTTTGAAACCAACAAACCTGAGATCTAATATTATTAGCCTCTGGTAGTGCAGCTCCTACCCAAATGCTTAATCACTTGGATGCTCTTGTTTCCAGATTTTAAAATGGGGATGATAACATCCACCCATGGGGTTATTATTTACATGAAGTGAAATGGAGTTGCAGGGATAACCTGGCATTCGGTAGATAGTCAATAACTGACAGACTTTTTTCTTTCATGCTTCCAGTTCAAGACACTGAGTCTGTATTTGATTTATTCATAGTTTAGTCTTCAGAGAAAGTTTCCTCAACACAGAGATACCTGAGGAAGAAAGTGTCTGATTAGTTTGTGACGGCCCAATGGTATCTTAAATCTGGACCCAGATGGTGACAGAGTTATCACTGCATGCACATGACCTCCACTCCTGAGAAAACAAGCACTAACCAGTGATAAGGACACACTGCAGATGTCTTCTGAAAAGGCCATGGTCTCTCTCTGTTTTATTAGTTATCAAATTAAATAAACACACACACACACACACACACACACATTATTCATTGGATTCTCACCCAAATGACAGATACATCTTGAGCATTAAATTAAATTAGCATTTGAACCTGCATCTAAATAATGTGTTTTTTCCTAAACATAAAAATTTATCAGCATCTCTCCGGGTGGGGGTAGAGGAGGTCCCTTTGTTTTCTAGTTAAACAGCAGCCTGGATACAGGATGGTGACAGGTTTAATTTCTTGAGCTAATTCTGATCCATTGGTAGTAGCTGCCTGAAGTGATGTGATGAAAATTTTCTGAGGTCTTGAGGAGGGAAGTCATGGATTAGCAATGCCTCCCCCTGAAACAGGTAAGTGACTGGTGGCAGCACAAGTATCACCTATTTGCTACCTTTGGTCCAAGGTCTAGGCCAGTGGTCGGCAAACTGCGGCTTGCGAGCCACATGTGGCTCGCGGGCCGCGGTTTGCTGCTCTGTTGACTAATGAGTTTGCCAACCACTGGTCTAGGCAGACAGTGCACAGTGGAAGTGCTCTTTCTGTGGCTACTGTGGCCTTTACTCTGAACTTATTCGTGACCTGTCTTTTGGGTGTGCAAATGAGCAACGTTGAGTTGTACTCCATGTGAGTGAGTCTCCCGAAGCTGGGTTCTATCAAATCACATTGGTAATACACAGTAAACAGCAAACTTTAATTAACTGAAAAGTCAACATTCTTTCCCACAACAAAAGAGTAATTTATAGAAAAAACTATTCAGAGATATTACAATAGAAAAACTGGAACCTTATCTCATTTGGACGGTTGGACTTTGAGGTCAAATTGTGAAAGAATAAGGAGTAAGTGATGCCAAGTACATAGATGTGGATGAATCCGATCAAATGTGCACTGTGCTGGGCTCATTTTGGAGGAAAGAAAAGATGACAAAATCCTTGTACCTCATAGGCATTCAGTCTAGTTGGAAAAGGCAAACTCCCATAGGCTATGTGGGCAAGGCTGACATTCGGCCAGTACACACATGTACAGCCATGTGGAAACATTGGAATACTTCTGTGCCCCTGGATAAAAAGCTGATACTCCAACACCCATGAGTCCTCTGTCCTAGTGGCCAGCTTTCCTCTGGGATCCCCAAGAACCTTGTTTTAATTCAGCAACTAAAAGTGTAATGCTCATCACAGTAGGAAACTCTAGGAACTCCAGACACAGGCGGTCCATTCTGAATTAACAAGGTGTTAATTATTTTAAAATCATGCCTGGACTCAGTGCAATAAGCCAAAATATCACAAGTGAATATTTTTCCAGTGCCCATAAATAAAGGTTTTTTGGCACAAAGACTCACCATTCATTCACCTGTTGTCAACTGCAGAGTTGAATGGTTGTAGAAAACTTGAAATATTTATTATTTGGTCCTGTATTGAGAATGTCTGCCAACTCTCTCTACCTCCCTTTCCCTTCATTGGAATATTAAAACATTCTGTGGGCTTTCATTGCTAACTCAGCACAGGGACTCAGTATCTGACTGTTCAATAAAATAATGAATTACTGGAGTTATTTTGAGAATGCACTCTGGGGAGGTGTTGAAGTTGGCACTAAATGAAGAGACGAGCAGGAATAGGAGAGAGTATTCCAGGGAAGACTTGTTACCTCCAGTGACCTGTGTACTCCCTTTACACATCCATGGGGGGAAGGGACTAGAGGGAAAACAAAATAAAGCAAAACGAAAACCCCACGGGTTCTAGCTAGAATCAGAGAACTGCGTTTACCTAGCTTTGCTACTGCATGACCTTGGCCCAGCCACTCCACCTTCCAGAACTTTTGTTTCCTATTTATGATATGCCTCTCAGGGGAGCTGTCAAATTTAGTAAGATAATGTATGTAAGAAACCTGACTCTAGGCTGTAAGTTCCAAGAGGGCAATGGTTTTGTCAGCTTTGTTCACAGAGTTGTATCTAGGGCCCAGAGCATTCTTGAAAAACAACGAACACAAAAAAAAATGTTAGTGGAATGAAAAACAAAAGTAAATAAATAAATGGTGGCAATTTTGTTTTTCATTGTATTATGTGAATAGGGACATAATCTGTTTGGATACCTGCAAAGTATATAAGAGATAGAGAGTTAGGAATTAGGGTACTTTTCCCAGAATGAGCCAAAGAGCTCATCATGATCCAAGATAGAACTTGGCAAAGAGGAGCCAGTTCATGATTATTGGGGAGCACGAGAGACTTGGTTGGAAAGTTTGTAAGGAGGACATTCTGATAAAAGGGACCTGTGTAGAAGGCCACCTGCTCTGTTTATGGGAATTCCGACTTAGGGGCACCCCTAATTATTCCTTGACCTTTCCAAACAAATCTGTGCATATGCAGACCCCCGGGGTGTTTACTGGAATCCTTATGCTTAATCCCTTGTTGCCCTTGCTTAGAGGACAATGTAAACACTTATGTCCTCCTAAGAGTGCTCACTCTACTGATTGTATTTAAAGATAAAAATTCCAATAAAAGCCTAACTAGGCAGGCAATTGAGGCTGCCTGGATCCTTTAGCCAGGCTGTCCCTTAGCCCTCTCCCTCACAGTGAAACTGTGTCAGAGTAATCTGTTCATCCTTCATTCAGAGGCTGCTGGTCAGCCATAGCACGTGACCACAACTGCTGTTTTCCTCCTTTGGTGTCTGAAGTAGTTACCAGTAGCCCTGGTGAGGAATGGGTGGATAGTGTAATTGCTAAGGGTAAAGGGTCTATAGATAACTTGCTTGGGTGCTGGGCTCTGTTTCACTATTTACTCATTGTATGAACTTGGATGAGTAAAGTGCTCTACCTCCCTAAATCTCTGTGTCTTCATCTGTACAATGGGGATAATATAGTACATGATTCAAGAGTTGGTTTAAGCATTTCACAAAATGATGCAGGACAAGTGGCTGGTGCATGGCAATGAGCCTGAAAAATGATCATCATCATTATTTAAAAAGGGTGCGACTTTGAGGTTTCCCTGTTCTCTTTAAACCCAAGCTGATTCCAACATGTCATTTGACTGGTCTTTTCTGTCTCCCTCCCCACTGTTCCTCTCCTTAGTTTAGGTTGCTAAGATGGAGAACACAGTCTCCGAGTTAACCAAATGAAGGGGTTCACATAGACTGAAGTTGGCACAAACCCTTAATTTTTAGTCTGCTTGCACAATTGTCCATGAACTAGTGCTCTCAGATCAGAAGTTAGAGCTGCCAAGCAGAGACCTGAGTTAGCTAACTACAGACAAAGGATTCTCTCACCTAACTGTTTGTGCCATTTGGTGAAGGGGTGTGTGTGTCTGTTGGAGATGAGTATGCAAATCAAACACTGTGGAACACTGAGCTGAGGAAAGAGTGAGCTGGGAAGGTGGGGCCTCTGAGTTCACCTGAGTCTTCAGCTGAATCCAGTGCTAGTTAACCTTTAGAATGGAGCAGAGAGCTCTGAGCACCAGGAGCAATCAGCATGATGGTTTTCCTAGAGTCCATTACTCAGCGCTGGAATGGAGTCCTGAATCCTGGAAACAAATATCTTTTCTGCCAGTGCAGGAGGTAAGGGGAGTTTACAAGTTCTGTGAAGAAGGAATTCAGGCATAAGAATCAACCTCAACCTCAAAGGAACTGAAGTAGGAAAAATTGGTTTATATTATTCTACAGCTTCAGAGATAAAATATCATAACAGCTGGAAATGAAAACTATAGTTTTTGAAATATTAAGGGTGAAGGGATATTATATTTATAGGATATTTGGTTAAGGTATGACAACATAACTACTCATTTCAGTCATAGAGAAATTAAACCTAAGTTTGAGAAAATGGGATTGGATTCAGTATCATCAAATATTTTCAAAATTAACAAAATGTGGTAGGTGCTATGTGAGTCAGATGTGAAACTTTTAAACAATTATTTTATGTTGTTTATCAGTCAACTGGATTAGTTTATCTCCAAAGGGAAATATTTGAAATAATTCTCTACCCCTCCACCCCCTGATTTCCACCTCAGGGGAGAAAAACAAAAATAACCTCCTTGATGTTGCAATGATTTGAAACTGATTTACAATGTTCTCAAAAACAACAAAGAGGATTATTTCGCAGAACTGGTGCATCTGCTGGGAGGGTCTATATCCTGTGCTCTTCCCTGATTCCTCCAGAAAAGGCTGCCTCATTGAAAGCTCTTTTGCAGACAATATTAATCATCTGGACCATTTCCACCCTGCACAGGCCTGTGGCCTCCTGATAGACTGACTGACTTAAAGCACTCACCAATGCCCCAGGCCATCCCCTATTTTTCTAACTTCAAGAGGATACCTCTGAGAGGAGCATCTTCTGATTAAATGGTTGCCCTGAGATAATGCTGCCCCCACTAAGCCTTCTAATCTCTTTCCCCCCAGTGGTTCTCAACCTTTCTAATGCCACGACCCTTTAATACAGTTTCTCATGTTGTGGTGACCCCCAACCATGCCATTATTTTCGTTGCTACTTCATAACTGTAATTTTGCTACTGTTATGAATCGTAATGTAAATATCTGTGTTTTCCGATGGTCTTAGGTGACCCTGCTAGCAGTTCTCAACCTGTGGGCCATGACTCACAGGTTGAGAACCGCTGCTGTGAAGCCTAAGACCATCGGAAAACACAGATATTTACATTACGATTCATAACAGTAGCAAAATTACAGTTATGAAGTAGCAACGAAAATAATGGCATGGTTGGGGGTCACCACAACATGAGAAACTGTATTAAAGGGTCGTGGCATTAGAAAGGTTGAGAACCACTGCTCTAGGGCCTTTCACAGAATTAAGAAAGGGTTTGGAGAGCAGCCCTGTGGATTTCAAGCATCCTTAGTAGCACAGAAATCTACATAACAGACAAGAGGAAGGAGGCTGTAGAGAATAAAATGAGTAATACCAAGTTTGCTCTGTTACTATATTGAGCGTAAAAATACTTTAAAGGTTTTGACTTTTAAATGATATGGTCCAGTAGGGGTTCACTGAGCATGGGGCACAGTGACACAGAAATAAGAATAATCATTCAGGAGAATAGTCTTTGAAACTTGAGATACAGAATTCAATTGAATATGAAACACTGGGAACTCCACAAGGTATTTTTTCACCTCTATAAAGAACATTCAATTAAATGCTTTTTCATTTGGACAGGAGGGTTTTTGTTTGTTTGTTTTTGTTTGTTTGGTTCTCTCTCTCTCTCTCTCTCTCATTTCCACAAAGAGTATCTTCTTGGCTCCTGGTCCCATTTTCTTTTTCTGATTTTTATGGCCTGATTTTACTCCCTCCTGAGTCCACAATGCCTACATACCCTGCCTTCTCACAGGTTGATGGAAATCCCCCATGTTGCCCTTGGAAATGCTCATTACCAAGGAAAGACACAGTGGCTTCACTAGGTGATGCATTGGTGATGCTTCCAGAGGCTTCTAGTGCCTCCATTTCATGGGCCACTTGCTTAGCTGCTTCTGAAATGCCTTTGTGCTATGAAGGCTGCATTTAACTTAGCCATCTGTGAATAACTCCATCAGGGGCAGATTGAAATCCAAAGTCAAGACTGCTTCCTGGTCAGAATGTCATCCTGTATCACACAGGCCAGCAAGCACGATTTTCTGACATAAGAGACCAATGCTGTTGTCCCTCTCGTGGGAGCCCTTGGGAGCCCTTGGGGGTGTGCCATGCATTACTGTGTACTTTCTTACAAATCAATTAGTACTTGGAACTTTATAGTCTGTAATGATGTCATACAGCCTGTGTGTAGTCAGGCATTAGACAATGATTTCAAAATTAATTGTCATTGGACTAGCAAAGGTATACATTTCTTTTCCGGAGTGTGGCAAGATAGTAGGAATGCAGAAAATGAATACAGGGCTCCAGAGGATGGGGTCATGCAGCCAATTCAACTCACCCTGATTAAAAATCTATGGGGATTATGCTTGGTGCTCGGTGCTTGGTGCAGTGGCATGTAAGACACAGCTTTTGTCTCAAGGGCCTTATAGACTAGTGGAGGGAACAGGGGATCTCAACCGGAATTCCAGAATTTGGAGAGCCTTATGAATGGCCTTTAGGGGGTACATAAACCTCTAAAATTGTACACAGACTAAATTTCTATAAATGGGGAATAATGGATCCATGGTTTTTATCAGACTCTAAGAGGGATATAGGACATCACTATACACAAAAACACCAACTATTAGTCTATTATATTTTTATTTTGTATCCCTCAAGCATGTGAGAATGGGTTTGGAATGAATAAGTAATGATCGAATGAGTAAGGGATGATTTCCACCCTGGGATGGACATATGTGTCCACCTGCCTGACAGTAATCCTGTGTTCCAGGACAGAGAAGTTGTAGAATCATCTCTTAGCTCAGGTTGCAAGTATAAGAAGTCAAGTATTGGAGAAAGTTCAGAGATGAATGGCTCATATATAGAAAAGTAAAAATGAGAAGGAGGTCAAAGCAAGGAGAGACTGTATGGGTATTTCCAGCCAGAGCAGTTACCAAAGAATATAGAGGTAAATGAGCAATAGGCCAAAACATGCAAGTTCAGGGCAATATGGGATGTTGGTGGACAATAAAGCCTTAGGAAGGGGGTCTAAAGAAGATTTTAAGAACTTGGGTTTGGAATCAGGCAGCCTTGACTTCAAATCCTTCCTCTACTCTTTGTTAACTTCTCTTTGATTAGTTTCTTCAGCTGCAAAATGGAGATACAGCACTACCTCCTCAAAGGGTTATTGACAGGAATAAATGAAAGAACTCATGCAAAGCACAACGCTATTGCTCAGAATAGGGCTCTGATTGAATTCTAGGGGAGAGTCAGATTTCCCTAGATGGCTACATTAGAGTGGATACTCGTTACCATGGTTTGATGCCACTTAAGTGTTTCAAAAAAATGTATTCACATTCATTTCTCTTCTACTGTACATTCTCACTTCTCCCATGTGGCTCTTGCAAGGTCCCTCCTATTATTGAACTAAATTTACTCTTTCCTTATATTAATCAAAATCTCCACATATGAAATTTATTTTTTTTGAGAAAATAATATTTTCCTGATAGAGAATTATTAGGAAACCTGATGAGGGAGAAGAATGCTCTCAACTCTTCATCTGACTGCTCTCTCCCTCTCTTTCACCACCATCCTCTCTGCAGCTTCCAAGCCCTATTAATTCAGTCTCTTCCATGTGGGTTCTTTGGACCTTAGTGATTCCAACCATATGCAACTGTCCACACCAGCTGTCACTGGATGATTGCAACTTGATGGATCTCCTGGTCCCCAGTTACTCTCTCTTCTACTTCTCCCCTACAGTTCTAGATAACTACTCTTCCTACATCACCGATTCACTTGAAGACCTATGAAAATTACTGTTCCTTACAGAATAAATAACAAGGCATTCAAAGCCTTTCATAAATTGGTGCAACTGAATTTCCTGTTCTTCTCACCCCATTTTTTCATACTTCTGATGCTCCAGAACCAACTGACTACCAGCCATTCTCTGAAGGAGGTACATGCTTGCAGGGCCCATGCTTGGAACACTTATTGCATTTGGCTTTTTATTAATATGTAGTTGATTACTCATTTTTCTCTTCTCCGAATGAGGCAGGCATTGTATATTATTTATTCCATATTTTCCAGCGCCTGGTTCTGTGTGTTGTATGAACAAGGCAGTCAGTACATTACTGATGAATCAGTTAGGATGAATCTAGCCCCCTATTTGATTAATGGAGTATTTCCTAAATCAGTTATTATCAAAGTGTTATTTGGTACCCCCCCGGGATCCCTGAAGCCCTTTCAGTGGATATATAAGGTTAAAACTATTTTCATAATAATTCCAAGATATTATTTGCATTTTCAGTCTTATTCTCTCATAAATGCAGTGTATAAAAGGTTCATTGACAAAGTCACTAATCATCCAAGAAATGCAAATCAAAACAACAATGAGATACCATCTCATACCTGTTAGAATGGCTATCATCAACAAATCAAGAAACCACAAGTTCTGGCAAGGATGCAGAGAAAAAGGAACCTTCCTGCATTGCTGGTGGGAATGCAGACTGCTGCTACCACTATGGAAGACAGTATGGAGTTTCCTCAAAAAGTTAAAAATGGAACTCCCACTTGACCCAGTAATCCCACTTCTAGGACTATATCCCAAGAAACCAGAAACTCCAATCAGAAAGGATATATGCATCCCTATGTTCATAGCAGCACAATTTACAATAGCTAAGATTTGGAAACAGCCTAAGTGCCCATCAGCAGATGAGTGGATTAAAAAACTGTGGTACATCTACACAATGGAATACTAGCCTATCCAATAAAAGAGTGATATGCAAATTAACCATCACTCCACTACAAAATGGCGGCAGCCATAGCCACAAGATGGCGCCCAGTCCTCTTAGGCCCGCAGGAGTCCCCCAGTCAGCCCAGCGGCAGCAGTCTGGGGTGTCCGGCTGGGAGGTGCCCACCCTCCATGCAGCGATACCCACCCAGCAGTGGCAGCCCGGGGTGTCCAGCTGGGAGGCACCAGCACCCAGTGCGATCCCCAGCCACAGCCTGGGCTGGGGTCTCAGGCCAGCAGGGCCGCGCACCCCACCACACGATCTTCTGCCACAGCCTGGGCTGGGATCTCAGGCCAGCAGGGCCTTGCACCCAAGCCACACGATTCCCCAGCTGCGGTGGCAGCTTGGGCTGGGGTCTCAGGCCTGGAGGACCTCGCACCCGAGCCATGTGATCCCTGGGCCACGGCGGCAGCCTAAGCTGGGGTCTCAGGCTGGTAGGGCCGCACACCCCCCGCCACACGATCTTCTGGCCAGCAGCAGCAGCCTGGGCTGAGGTCTCAGCCTGGCCAGGGCACTCACCCCCAACAGAGCCATCCCCAGCCAGGCTCATATGGCATCCTGGGCTGGGGTCTCAGCCTGGCTGGGCTGAGGCGGCAACCTGGGCTGAGGTCTCAGCCTGGTAGGGGTGTGCACCCCCAGTGGCGCCATCCTCAGCTGGACTGGGACAGAAGCTCGGGCTGTGGTTTCAGCCTGGCCAGGGCGTGTAAGCCCCGCTGCGCCATCCCCGCCCAGGCGCGGCAGCCTGGACTGGGGTCTCAGCCTGGCCAGGGTGTGATCCCCTTCCAGTGGTGGCAGCCTGGGGTCTCAACCACTGAGTCACACCAGCCAGGCAGATATGGAGGTATCTTAAATGATTCTTTTTTTTAAAATATATATTTTATTGATTTTTTACAGAGAGGAAGGGAAAGGGATAGAGAGCTAGAAACATCTATGAGAGAGAAACACCGATTAGCTGCCTCCTGCACACTCCCCACTGGGTACGTGCCCCCAACCAAGGTACATGCCCTTGACCGGAATCGAACCTGGGACCCTTGAGTCTGCAAGGCCGATGCTCCATCCACTGAGCCAAACCAGTTAGGGCTGTCCAATACGCTAAAGAAAAAACCCTATCTAATAAAGAGGAAATATGCAGGGGAGGGCATTTGGGGGTGACCGGGTTGTCAGTGGAGGGCAGTTGGGATGAGCAAGCTGGCAGGGGAGCAGTTAGGCATTGACTAGGCTGGCAGGGAAGTGGTTAGGGGGTGATCAGGGTGGCAGGCAGAAGTGGTTAGGGGCAATCAGGCAGGCAGGCGAGCAGTTGGGAGCCAGCAGTTCTAGATTGTGAAAGGGATGTCTGACTGCCTGGATTGGGCCGGCAGTCGGACTTCCCCCAAGGGGTCCCAGATTGGGGAGGGTGCAGGTTGGGCTGAGGGACACCCCCCACCCCAGTGCACGAATTTCATACACTGGGCCTCTAGTGCTGCTATAAAAAGAAGGATCTTTTACCATTTGCAACAGCATGGATGGAACTGGAGAGCATTATGGTAAGCCAGTGGTCGGCAAACCACGGCTCGCGAGCCACATGTGGCTTGTGAGCCGCAGTTTGCCGCTCTGTTGACTAATGAGTTTGCTGACCACTGTCATAACTACCCTTTACCTCTTTGCACACAATATGCCACAATTGCCTAATCCTCACAGCTTCAAACTATACGGTAACATTTAGTCTAGCAAAATAAGCCAGTTGGAGAAAAATAAATATCACATGATCTCACTCATAGGTGGGATATAATGATTAACATAATTTGATGAACAAGAATAGATCCAGAGAGATAAATGGTGGTGGTGGGGCAGTTAGAGAGCAACCAAAGGACTTGTATGCATGCATATTAGCATATCCAATGGACACAGACACTGGGGAGGCGGGGGCTTGTCCGGGGTGGAATGGCTGGGAGGAGGGGTCAATTGGGGAAAAAGAAGACATATGTAAAACTTTAGACAATAAAAAAAAGGTAAAAAAAAAATATATAAAGTTCTCCTAATGGGGACAAGGGGCAATGGGGGGATAAGGACACATATGTAATACCTTAATCACCAAAGGGGGGGGGGGAAAGGTTCAGTGATAGGATTTCAGATTCTACATACCAATTACTAGTAGCCTATAAGAAACTAGGACTTCTTGAGTACCAAAGAACAATATCCATAGTTATCTAAAAAGACTATTAAAATGCCCATCCCTTTTCAACTACGTATCTGTGTGAGACAGGATTTTCTTCAACCAAAACAACATATCACAACAAATTGAATGCTGAAACAGATATGAGAACCCAGCTAATTCCTATTGCTATGTCAAGAAGCCCTATTTTAGAAATGTTGATCTAAAGCATTCAATATAGACATACTACATTCTCCCAATGTATTTTATAAGAAGTATGTGTGAGTATGTGAAATACAATTTTAAATTCCATTAATCAGTAAGTCAGTCTCCACCTAGAGCTCCAGGACTATCTAGATGAGGACACAACCCTTCATGTTACAGTGAGTAGCAGCTAAAGAAGAAACATTCCCTTTAAGTGAAGGTGGGAGTCATTCTGAGACAGAGGGTATCAAGATTGGGAAATTCCTCTTTATTGCTTTGTCATCCCGGTTCTCCTGGAGTATGCCCACAATGCCTGCCCACAGAAAGGAGATACTCACTGAGCAGACTGGTCAGAAATGAAGCCAGAAATAGGGACCTGAGATGTGAAAGCTCTCAGAATCTGAAGACTGGCCTACAGATGGCCTAAGACTCCCAGAGTGAGAAGAAATCACTTAGATCTGTGGGCTTTGTACAGTAACTCTATTTTTCAAATACAATATTAACTGACAATCTCTTGATTAAAACAACCAACAACTGAAAGAGTGAATTGCTCTGGTAGAAACAGGAGTGTCCTTCATACTGGAATTTGCTGTTGCTACCCTATTTTTCTGCAACTCAGAATGCCATTTGAAACTATTTCTCTAGCTCAGCTCTCAAACTGAACACTCAGGAGGTGAAGTGTCCTGTCAACAGCACACCACCATGCCTGGACCATCCATTCTCAAGACACCTTCTTGATATAATTCTGAGTCACCCTCAAAGGTGGGCTTTATCTACTCACAGGGTACAATGGCCCCTTCATACACTATATATCCTCCAGCATCACCTAAAAAAGACACTACCTCATGAGTTTACAATCCCTCTCATTAACTCCCAGGCTTAGGGATTCAGACTGAATTAGCTTTCTGTGTAATTAACCAGAAAGATACTGATATTTTGTGACATCTCTAATTTCTTTAAGCAAGCCAACCACATAGAAACTGAAGACAGATTGCCTCCCAACCCCTCCAAGACACCCTGAGGGGTGGGGAGTGGAAAATCCCCAAGAGAAATGGGAGAAGGCCAAATGCAGGGCTCATCCTAACAACCTTTTATTAACCTGAATCTAACCTGAGCTCCTTAGCTCTGATGATGTGATAAGAAACAGTCAAAGTAACAAATGATAACTCCTTTGGAGCACAGAAGCAAGTCCAAAAAGGAAATATGTAATTGACAACCCGGTGGGCAATTGGACCTGGAAGCTCACCTCTACCTGTGCCCAAGCCCTACCTATGTTCTTGCCAACATGTCCTACAAAAGTTGATCCAAAGGCTTAATGAGCCAAAAGGTATTAAAAGTCGTACATGTGAGCAATGCCACTGATTGTTGCTTCTTTAATTGGATGCAAATAGCATCACCTGGGCTCCACATCCAAGGATCTGCCCTGCTCTTTGTCACACAGTACTCTAATGCACCCTGTTCCAAAGAGTCTGGCAAGAGAGAAAGATATTAACTGTGAGCTCTGCTGGCTTCTGCCAAATTCACAAACTCCCAGCTAAGCCTTTAGATAGAATGAGGGGTAATTTCATGCAAATGATCTGTGCTATTCCCTAAACTCCAAGATTAGAGATGTCAGAAAATGTAAGTGCTCCTCCAGTTCATAACACAAAGAACTAATTCAGTCTGATTCCCTAAGCTAGGTGTTAAGAAGCAGCAGTTGTAACTTGTGGAGGGATGGTCTCCTTAGGGTGATGCTAGAGAGGGCCAGGTGTGCAGAGGCTATAGTACGCTTCTTGGAGTTAACTTTACATCGTGTGAATGATATGTAGCAATGGAACACTTTTTTGGGGCAAATGACACCATTCTCCCATTTATTGGGTCCACAGTGTAGCACAGGAATTACGTGTCAGGTTTTAGATTTTCAGATTTTAATTTTCAGGTTATCCTGAAGTATCTTTGATGTTCTTCGAAATAAAATACATACACTCTCTCCCTCCATTGCTCCCCATACAGTCACTGGAATACATCCTTGATTACTACGTTTTCTAAAAGAAAAATAAATAAATTGTCATCAATTAGGAATACCTGGGTGGCTTTATTGGTCACCAAATTTCTGGACTAGAATGTCAAATTGTAGACAGATATATCTTAAGCCAGATGGTATAAATTAAAACATAGTTAGTCATTTTCTTGGAGGCTGACTGAGGATTGGGTCCTGCCTTCCCCCAGGGGCTATGAGACCCTATGACTTTCCTAGGTTACATAGCTCTCTAATTATTAAATTCAGGGTTATAGTAATTCCTATTTCTGAAGTTAATGTTGATGATTAAGTGAGGTGATGCATATGTCTCACATATAATAAATTCTCAAAAGGCAGCACATAAACTATTTTTCATTTTACATAATTAAAGCCCACAGCACAATTCTTTGCACTTAGTAAGTACTCAGAATTTCCCTATCATCATCAGTATCGATCCACTCACATCATCCTTTCTAATGACATTTTCTTCCAAATAATAAAATGAGTCAAATGGGACACTTCTATGTATGTTTGTTTCCTCCACCCAGGACATATACTCTGTTGGTTGTTTTGTGTGGAGGTGGGGGGATTCTGTTTTTAACAGTGTAATATATGCCAGGACATTGGCCACGCCTAGCTATATAAATGCATAAGGCAAAAAAGCCAAATCAATTATTTAAAAAGTTTGGAGAATCTGTTTCCAGAAGAATTCCACCTAAAAATATTTACCTTGCCCAGCATGAGACTGGCCTCAATGAAGAAGAGTGTTCAGCAATAAGGCCATGGGTTTGTTTTATCATGTGACATAGAGGAGCTCTTTACAAGTGAACTGCATTTTATTTTATGGAGCTACCTCTTCCACATAAGTAGAGTCATGACTCACTTATTATGAATCACCACGTGGTCCATATATCTGTTAATTTACAACTCTTTGAGGCCACACATAGTGAGGCATGTTTTACTGTTAAGTAGCCATGATTCTTGTCCAACTACTCTTGAAAATAATAGTTTTCTGATTTGGAAGAGCACAGATACATTCATTGCAATCATGCTCTCTGGCATAGATGTTTCTAGAAATGAGTTTACACATTTTCATTTTCAATGAGATAGTATAAATTTCATCCCACAGATTATCCTGAAATATCAATGATGGGTTTTGAGATAAATAAAACAACACACATTCCTCCATTTGGCCTCCTTCATACAGTTATTCGGATATGCCTAGATTCCTAACTTTTCCAAAAGAAAGGAAATAAATTGTAGTCAATTAGGAATCCACGGGTGACTTTACTGATTATCAAATTTATAGAACAGAGTACAAGATTATAGACAGATGAATCTTGAACAGACGGTACATGTTATTAAAATCAAGAGCATGATTAATTAGTCACTTACTTGGAGTGATTTATCTTGGACCTCTCTCTACTGGTGTTGGAATTGCCCGCTGTGGATGTCAGGTGTACCACTCTATTCTGAATGCTAATCAAAGTCCACATAAGTGCAGATTAAGGATAAATTTGAGCTTCTATGAACATCCATTTTAAAGAGCTGACTTTTATTAAATAGGCCTGAAGTCAAGAAGCTCATAAAACTACAGAGAAAAGGATAAACTCTCAAATGAGCCAAGTGCTAACCTAGTCCTGTGTACCTGGGACCTCAGGGCTGCCTTCCTAACTTACGTCTAAACTAGAGGCTCAGTGCACGAAGTTCGTGCACTGGTAGGGTCCCTAGGGGCTGCTGCTGGAACCTCCCTCCCTTCCCTCCAGTCACCTGCCACCACCAGCGCCTCCCTCCCTTCCCCTAGTTGCCTGCCACCATGGCCAGCCGAGGCCTCCTTACCTTCCCCTGGTTGGCCCCACCCCGTGGTTGAACTCCCAGACAACTCCTGCTCAAGGGGACAATTTGTATACTACGCTTTTATTATATAGGATAAGAGAGCCCTACCTCATCTCCTTTCCATATTTCTTCAATCCACTCCACTTCTCTTATTTCAGAGGTCATTTTCTTCTGATTATGCCCTTCTGCTGTGCCTCTAACTGGCTAAGTCTTTCCGTCTTCCTGTTGGTAGCTTAAATGTAATTTCCTCCTACAAACCCAAATTCATTTTGCCCATGATTTCAGAAGCACAGCTGAAACCTTGACTTAAAATCAAGCAATGGTTGGTCTTTGCAATTCATCTAATACCCAGAATCCTGCTCCCTTTCCCTTGTAGGAATTGGGGTGTTGGGCAGTCAGTGATATATATTTAAGGGGAAAACCAAAGATATGGACCCTAAGTGCAACAGAATTGGTTTATTTGAAAGTTCTGTCTCCTCTTCCCATACAAAAGTTCAGGTAAGGACCTAGGGATTTACAAAGGTAGAGGAGTTTTCTCTCCCTTGCTCTCTGATAAAGGGTGTAGCAGGCTGGAAACAACTGCTGGGAAGCAAGGGATATAAATATTCAGTCATGACAAGTCTCCAAAGGATAAACGACAGCAGCCCATGCAATGTACCTTCTGCACACATTAAACTGACTCTTCTCCTCCACACCCAGGCTGACATATTAGTAAACGGATTCCAGGTGATGCTGACATTTTGTAATTATCACTATCTATAATTTTCATTTGGTCCCATTGAATATTTTGATCATTTAAAATAGAGTAGCATACCTAATAGTGGTCATTCGTTTTCCTCAAGGGAAAATTCATGGTTTAATAAACTCACATTAGAAATAACTTACTAAAATTACAATTGGCATGATTAGTTCCCCATTTTTTAATAAAAAAAAAGAAACAGTCTGATTTTGTCCAAACTGATAGCTTTTCTCTTTTAAACTGGTTCATTGTTTTTTGTTATCTCAGAGGAAGGAAAGAGGTCTCTAACACAGTAGTGGTAATAAAAATGTAATAACCCAATACACAAAAACAAGGGTTATGTGTCATTTTACATTTGGCAATAGCAGAGTACTGTACGTTCTCTTGTTTTCTGACTAACTGTTGATTGGAGCACGAAAAGTGGGGGTAAAGGGGAGAGATCAACCAAAGGACTTGTATGCATGCATATAAGCCTAATCAATGGACACAGACCACAGCGGGGTGGGGGCATGAATGGGAGGTGGGGGTAATGGGGGAATAAGGACACATATGTAATACCTTAATCAATAAAGAAATTTTAAAAAAAGAAAAGAAAAAAAAAAGAAAATCCGTGTGGCTTCGAAACAAGGTCACATTTGCGGGAGTCAGTCCTCATCCTGCTGTCTGAAGGGGCTGTTTTGTGAGGATTGCCTGAGAAGGCAGGCATTTCTGGGCTTGACTTCCTTATTTCCCTAGGTGTCAATTTTTGTTTTAAACGCATCTTCTGCAGCTTGCCTTTACATTTATTTAAGGTTCATTTCTGAAGATTAAAGGGGGCATTTTAATATGCAGGAAGTGATTTTTTAAAGGTAATGAAGTAGATTTGTTTATTGCCAGGGCAATGCTGTTTGTTTGGTTGCCATAGGGAAACATTTCACCTATTGGCTAATAACCCGAAGTTTCAGCATTCTCCATATTCCTTCAGCTCCAGGGAATGCAGGCCACAAGGGACCTGCCTTCTGTTACACTTGCGGGCAGTTCAGGTTTTGTGAGTTTATTAAGGGTTTACTAGTTGAGATTATTTTACTGGAAGTAAGCTATATTGTTGATGTGCATATTGGCACCTTGATGGCTGAAGTAATTCTTTATTCATTCATCTAGCTATCTACCTATGCACCACCCTCACGCATCAAGCATCCATTTATTCTCTATCTACTCATCAATTTATCACCTATCCATTCATCCATCCACTCACTGAGCCATCCACTCACCCAAACATCCATCTACTCATCCAAACATCCAACCATTTATCCACACATCTATCTATCTATCTATCTATCTATCTATCTATCTATCTATCTATCTATCTATCTATCATCTATCTATCCATCCATCCATCTCTATCTATCTATCTATTAATCCACTCATTTATCTATTTATTTACCTATAAATCTATTTATCCAGTCATCTTTTTATTCATCTATCCATTCACGGACCATTTCATCCATCAAAATAGTCTTTAATCTATCCACACAACACCCCTCCCCCCCATTCTTAAAATAATCATTTAGCAAACATTTACAATCCTGGCCTTGTCTCTACTTTCTTCCTAATGTTGCTGAGTCTGCAAGAATCCTAATAGGCTCTGACTGCCTTTCAACTCCAAGTGCCTGGCACTCACCTTTGCACAGGGGCCTGGATGAGGCTTTATGACTTTCCCAGAGGCTTCCAGTCTCTATTGAAACACAGCAGCTGTTACCAGGGGCAACTCCACTTCCCAAATAAGAGCATAGGCTCTATGTAGCTTTCCAGGTGCTGTGGACACTGTGTTGCCAAAAAAAAAAAAATGCCTGAGACCCACACAGTCTCCTTCCCCCATGGTGCTTAAATAGATTGGAAGCAAATGCTTGTTGACAACAGGTGTGGCTCAATATGAGCAAATGCTCCATTCCATTTTGGCAGAGTTGGCACTAAGCAATATTTCCTGTGGAAGGAACGGGATTTCAGGAGTATGGGAGAACCATACCGGGCCAGAAAGTGCTCAGTTCCTCCCTTTTAGGGAAAAGGCCCCACAACTCTGGGAGCAAGTGTTCCTAATAAGAGCAGAGGTTTCCACCGCTAGAGGAAGGTTAGATCAGGAGGGGCAGGTTTCCTGGCCAGGAAGCTCCAAGTGATGGTGGGTAGTGGCTGCATCTTCATTAACTCAGTTAGATTAACTTGCTCAGCAGAAACTTGCATAGCTGCGTGAGCCTGCCTCTGCTCAGCTGGAGTCAGAGGTTGGGCAGTCAGTGTACAGAGAGGCAACTTCCAGGAGGTAGGCTGCAGCCCTAAGGTGACTTGACAAAAACCTCAAGGACATAGAGAAGAACTTTTTATTTGTTTGAGAAATCCACCAATTCTTTCTATCCCTGAACTGTCTTAGGGCCAAAAGTAAGTTCTGCATTGAACTAAATGGAATTGCTTGCTAGATGAGATTCTAATTTCAATGACAAGACTGCTCGGTTTTCTATTGCTTTGGGAAGTCCCTCCTCATAACTGTGAGAGCTCATCCATACCCAGGTCTTTATGTGGAATTTCTAGGGCAGCATAGAAGAATAGGGAAAAATATAAGAGGCAATGGAGTCTCTCTTACCAAGACGCACCAGTCATCAGACTATTCTCATAGATATTGGAGGTTGAGTTAGAAGTGGAAAAGAAATAAGTGGAGATAAATAGAAAATTTTTGTTTTATTTTAAAGACTATTGTCACTCATTGCTAAGGCTGAATCTAATGTATCAGTATCCTAATACATTAAGTTGAGTGGGCTAAGTTGCAATAACAAATTGACCCTGATATTTTAGTCATTTGGCAGCTCTGAAGTTTATTTCCTGCTCACACAACAGCCTGGGTCAGTAGTGTAGGTCCCAGAAACCCAAGCCAATGGGTGACTCTCCCATTTTCAACACATGGCTTTCAAAGTGACCCTAGACATCAACATCCCTGTCAGCCAGAATGAAGAAATATCACAGAGCTGCTCTGAGACATTTATGTGGTTTGAGTCTAGAAATGACAAGTCATCCTGACTCGGTCATATGACCACACTACCTACAAGGATGTTTGGGAAATGCAGTCCAGCTGTGAGCCCAGCTGCACACTGATTTGGGTGGGCAGCTAGTGGTTTCCTCTACATGTGGCTTTCATCATTATTGTTTGACCCCCCCCCCCTTTTATTGAGGGCCTGCTAGGAGCCCTGCACTGCACTCAGGAACTGAGGAAAAGCCCATACATGGTTAGAACCTAGGGAATGTAGAAAAAGTGCTAATGGCTTATTATAAAAGCTATTAGTGACCATTTTGATACAGGCTATAAGGGGAAACTCCAAGGCACCATGAGAGCTGATAACTCTCTCTAGAATGAGGTGAAGGGGAAACAAGGCTCCCCCAATATCCTTCTGCTACACAAAAGACATGCAAGTGCACACACACACTCACCAGACACTCAAGCATTGCATTCCTCAGTGTAAACAATTCCACCTATTTGGTTCTGGTGGGAGGGGTGCCTACATAAACTCCCAAAGTAAAGCTGATTGGTGATAGAAAAATTACTAGATTACTTTAAATCCGTATTTCCAGTATTCCCACTTCCTCTTCTGCTCCCTCCAGCCCTGCCCTTTGAAGCCATTGATCATCCTGTAGGTCCACTCCCAAACCTCTTCAAACCAGCTCAGAATCTTTTTGTCCCAAGAGAACAAGAATCTTTCCTACTAAAAACCAGGGAGTAACCCCTACTGTGCCAGCAGCCTGATTTGACAATGACCCTTGGACTCTGTATAGAAAGTCCTGAAGTAGCCTCTGCTCAATCTGGGTGAATAGCTAAGGGAAGCAGCAAAGAGCAATTGTAGAGAACATAGCTGTGAAGCTAGATTGCTGCCTAGCATCTGTGTGACCTTGGCAAGTCCTCAGTGTCTCTGTGGCTTGGTTTCCTCATCTACAAAATATAGGAAATTATTGTATCTACCTCCTAAGGGATTACAGTTATCAACTTAGCACACAGTAAGTGCTTTTTACATATTTATTACATTAAATATAATTTCTAATGAGCTAACTATTCAAGCCTCACCCTCTCCCTCCTCAATCTTTTATACTTCGAGGTTTTCTGTCACCTCTGCTACAAATTCCACCACCTTTCTTAGCTCTCTGGGATCTCAATCTTTCTATCTAAGGTTGGTTAATGTACCCAGCAATCCTCAGAACTTATTCTTGATCATTCTCTTTTCTTAGACCTGCACTTCTCTTTAAAAGTATCACAGATTAAAGATCAAGGGTACCTCAGTTCTTGAGATTCAGCCAATCTAAGCATTTTAAATCTACTATTAAACAAAGCAAGGGAGTGTATAGTCCTTGCCATAGCTTATGTTTAGAAACGATTAAATATGGGTTCCTATAGTCTTGTGTGCATAAAGCATAAAACTGTTATAAATAATGAGGCTCTGGATAGGTCAGTACAAATCCACTAGTTCTAGGCAGGAAATACATGGAATCCTATATAATAAAAGGCTAATATGCAAATAGACCAAATGGCAGAATGACCAGTCGCTATGACTCATAATGACCCACCAGGGGGCAGATGCCCAACACAGGAACTGCCCCCTGGTGGTCAGCTCACAGCTGGGAAGTGCAGTGGCAGTGGCAGGGCTCCTGCCTCTGCTGCAGCACTAAGGACCCCTTAGGGGATGTCTGCCGAGGGGTCCCGGGCTGTGAGAGGGCACAGGCCAGGCTGAAGGATGTCCCCCCAGTGCACAAATGTCGTGCACCTGGCCTCTAATAATAAATAAGGAAGGGGAATACCTACTTGCCAACTATATCTAATAAATATAGTACATCCTGGTGATCACAATCACAACTTAAAGAGAGGAGTCAGCCCTCATTTATGTAGAAAGAACATAGCAGCAACACGGAAATGCCACCCCCCCCCCCACACACACACACACATACACACCCAGAACCTAGCAGTAAGGTTGGCTTTAGCATAATGGATCAAAGCAGGCAAATACAAAGTTATTGAAAGAGACTTAATATTTCTAGATCAGCAAAAATTGACTGCTATTCTGGGTTTTCCAGACTGGGATGCCCTTATCCTACAAAGGGAATGTAGACAGTTATAAGGGAATGCATGACTTCTCAAGACAAGCAGGATTTTCTGGAGGGACAATTCTATTCAGTGTAAGTAATTTGGAGCATTATTTTTCATTAAAGTAATCATGGATATTGTTGTAGTCAGTGTCTGGCTATGAATAATACTCCCTTACCATATTCCTGCCCTTGAGTATTTGAGATTTGAGTGTGGGGCGAACCTAGTGACTTGCTTTTAATCAACAGAATAAGGTAAAAGTGGCAGGATATCCACCACAAGTCACCAAAGACTGTGATTTCTGTCTTGTTGCCATTTCGGGTCCCTGATTCTTCTCACTGAAGAAGTATGCTGCCATGTTGTTTGCTGCCCTATGGTGAAGTCCATAAGGCAAGGACCTGAAGGGTCCCTAGACAACAGCCAGCAAGGAAGTAAGGTCCTCAATCTAATAGCCTGCAAGCCTATTGAGTGAGTCTGTACAAGAACCCATGCCTAGCCAAGCTTTGAGATGACTGCAGCCCCAGCCCACACCTTGATGCAGTCTTGAGTGTAGCTAGGACTCAGCTAAGCTGCACCCAGATTCCTGATCCACACAAACTGTGAGATAAACCATGTTGTAATTTTAAACCACGAAGTCTTTGAGTTATTTATTATGCAGCAATAGATAACTAATGCAGATATATTAATGACTAGGATACAAAACTATCAAGAAAGACAAGGTCCGTTGCATCTATTTAATTTTTCAATATGCCCATACAGGGCATATTGAAAATATGTATAACTCTAGGAGGCACCATCCACAACCAACATGATGTAGAGTTATGTAAATTAAAATGCTGAAACCATCTTTAAACAACATCTTTTCATCCTTTTTTATTTTCAGCTCTGCAACAAATTGTCTATCTAGCTTGCATCAGGTCTCACTTCCTTGACCCTCAGTTTCCTCATTGGTAATGTGAGTGTAAGAATCTTGGCTTCATCAGTTTTCTGGGAAAGGTATACCAGATGTTTATGGAAGGCACAGCAACTGGCACATAGCAAAAACTAATTATGAATTCAATAATTCCAAGTCTCTGGCTTCAAGCAGAATTTCCAGGCTTAGGTTCTGTGCAAAGTGCTAGGACACTTAGTTTTCTGTCTTTACTCCAGCAGGAAGTGGCAGAGGAAAAAGAAGAACAAAGTCACCTCAGACCAGTTCTGCTTTCCCAAGGCAGTTCCCCCAGGGTGTTTGATTATACCACTAAGTAGCAGGTGTTTAACTGGGAAAGAAAACCAACTCCATAGTCAACCCATCTAGCTACAATGAAAACAGAAAACAGAACACAGATTTAATGTCCTAATTCAGTGCTCCCCAAATCATAGATTCTTATTTGAAGAGAAGATTCATATCTGTAGGTTGTTGCATATTATTAAATTTGCTGCTGTGTTCAGATGGTCCCTCTGTGTTTCCCTATTTTCTACTGTAATATCTATATATTCAAAGATTCCTACTAAACATGGCTGCTTATTAACATCAATAGGTTCCTGCTAATTGAGCACCAACTCTGTGCTGGGCATTTTTGCATAGAGGTTTTGATATCCTCACAAAAGCACATGGTATGAATCGTGCCCTTTCCTGTTATTCCCTTCAGAACTCCATTCATTAATAATAATAAAAAAAGCCATCAGCAAGTGTCCTCAAAAAAGTCAGTCTAGTTAGGAACAGAGGCTAAAGGATTTTCCCCCCAACATGCACCCAAACAAAAATGAAAGGTACTAATGTTGCAAGGGTCAACTGTGTGCCTGGCCTGGGCTGGGAGCCTCCTGCAGTGGGTCTCAGGGAGGCTGTGAGGCATGGGGTAGAGTCATTAGCTGAGGAGCCACACTGCCTGATTTTAGTCCTTACCCCACTATTGACTGACGAGAGAACTTGGGGCATCTTAAACTCTCTGAGACTCAGTTTCTTCAGCTATAAAATGTAAACAATAGAATCCTATCTCATAACATCTTCTCAGGGATTAAATGAGGCAACAGATTTAAAATATTTTGTTACTCTTACCAAGGAATCAATAAATGTTAGCAATCTAAACCTCAACATAGACTATTGGGTGGGTGTGATTCTACTCCATTTTACTGAAGAGAAATGTGAAGGTTAGAGAAGGCAAAATACTTCCCCAAGCTTATACAGCTGGTGACAGAACTGGAATTCAAAACCACACATGACTGCACCTAAAGTTGTGGCTACTGTGACTGTTGAATTATGAGGTTCTGCTGATTCTCTTCTAAATAATGATAATGGCAATCATGACCACAAAATGGCCATTTCCTGTGTTCCAGGTACTGTCCTAAAAGCTTCATGTGTATTTTTTCTCATTCAATCTTTCTCACGACTGTACACAGTTGGTGCAATTGTCATCTCCATTTCTCAGGTGAGGAAATTTAGTTTTAGAAAGGGTAAGCAATGTGTTCAAAGTCACAGTGGATGATGGAGCCTTCTAATGCCCATCATACCCTGCCCTGCTCTCCCTCCAGGCACATGGGAGGAATACGGTTCCTAGGACCATTGGGCTATAGGAAGAAGTCACCTGTTTCATTTTCAAGTAAAAGCCTTTAATCACCAAGACTCTCTAATGCCATCTCCCAGCTTTAGCAATTGTAGGATCACATCTGCTAATGGAGAGGCCACAAGACTGGGCAGCCTTGCTGCTCAGCCCCCTCAGGGAGGAGTGCTTCCTGACTTATCATGCATAGGCACTGAGACCTGTGTTCGGGACGGAGGCTGAACCTCACCTATCCTGGTTGATATAGCTGGTGCATGGTGTTTCCAGGGTTCAAACCCTAGAAAATGAGAATGAGAATGGTGGTGGTGAGAATTAAGTTATATCAAATATGGAACAACATAGCACAGAGCCAAGAATGTGATAAGTGATCAATAAATGCTTGTTGAATAGAAGAAGAAAATCATTTTTTCTGAATATCAAAATAAAAGCTCTCGAAGAACACGCACTGATAGCTGATGGCATGTAGTGCTTACTCTGTGCCAAGCATATTTCTAAGGGCTTAGTGCATATCGACTCACCTGTTTCTTGCAATAACTTATGAGCAAAGTACTGTAAGTATGCACAGTTTGCAGATGGCAAACTGAAGCATATAGAAAGGAAGGAAGAGAATTAAAGTCATAGCTGTCAGTGGAAGATCTGGGTCTCAAGCCCAGTCAGTATGGCCCAGAGCATACATTCTTGACCTAGTGGTAAGCAAACAGATTTTGTTAAAAAGGTAATTCCATGAACTATTTACTTAGATGTAAAGGAAAATAATACTCCTGGATGAAATTAAAAAGAAGAAAAAGTGTAATGTTGGCAACATAAGATTTATTTTCAATTTATTTCAGTGAAGTTACTTCATAATAGTGAGCATGTAGACATGTGAATTGACATGCATAGAAGAAAATACTAAATGCCTTGGAAACCTGTGACATTTAAAAGGCAGCTAGACTGTTATGAGATAAAACACAAGATAAAAGTACCCCAAACACAAAGCTGCAACATGCTAATGTTCAAATGATTTTTCCAGATATATCTCCACTATGTCACAGGGGCAAGTCTGTCTATTACTCCCCCCTACAAAACTATTTATGTCAAGGGATCGCTGTGGGCCTAGCAAGGCAGATATGGCAGGAATAAGCTACAGTGGCAGCCTTCCAGACCCTTCCACATCCTCGCTGCTGACCACCAATCAATCCAGGGATTGGCAAACCAGAGAAAGGAAAGGAGGAACTTTTGCAAAGTGATGGCGCGCACAGCAAATAAAACCACACAAAATAAGAGGGACGTTTATCTCTGTTGCCACAAGAGAATTTAGACAGCCTGGCCATCAGTGCTTTTGCAGGCTCAGCTCCTCTCCAAGGTCTCCTCTGCCTTTCCCTGTATTGGGCCCCAGTCTTGAGTTGAGTCTGAGAGGAAAGGAGTCCACCGAAAGCTCCATCACTTGATGGGACTTGGGTAACATCCTCCCCACACTGTGAGGCACAACTACTCTGGGCTCCCATGCTCCCTCTATGTTTCCTTTTTTGATAAGCAGGCCATGTACTCTTGGGGCATCTCCAGGACCCCTTACCATCGTGTTGCCCTCCTCATGCTGGCTCAGTTCATGGGAAGTAGACCAAAGAGGGATTCTGGCTTTTTTATTGAAAGTGCTGCCTTTAGAATCCGACTTAATGTGTTCAAACTCAGATATTCCCCTATGAAGCTGGATAAGTTATTTTTCTAAACCTCCGTTTTATCATCTGTAAAAAAAGGATGATGAATATGATGATGGTGAATACAGTGAGGATGATGATATCATCTACCTCTTAGGGCTCCTATGAAGAATAATCAAAGTAAAGCATCCAGTGCAGTGCCTGGCACTGGAAGTTCTCAATACTTTGATAGCAATTACTTCAGTTCTTCCTGGGTTTTGTCTGCCTAGTATTTCTCCTACCCAGACCACCTCCAGGTTCAGAGACTCAAATCCAACTGGTCACCTCCCTTTTCACCAGTTCCCTTTCTCTCAGACCTGCTGCTTTGCCTGTGGGTGGGTGGGCTGGAGTGGGCTTCCTGCTCCATTTGTAGTCAGCAGATGCTGTCAGTGCTCCATCCACATCTCCTCAGACCCCTCTGCCATTTTACTGCACACAGAGGCCCAGTGTGCTTTCCTCTCATTCCTGATAGTCAGCACCTGCAGTGGTATGCTGGTAGATATTTAACAACCACCTCTGGGGCTGGGAAAGCCCTAATTTGTAATGCTAGCCAATTTCCATGGTGTAACTATTCCAATGGCTGATTTCAAGCTATCAATGTGAGGTTAACTAGCTTGCAAAATTTCTAACAATTTAACACTAACTCTCATAAGGCAGTAAGAGCCAGTGCCTGCACACTCTAGGCATCTGTGTCCCTTTTGGAAGGCTGCATCCCGGCTGCCATGATCTGCTTTGGCTGTACCCCATGAGGTCAGGAAGTGTCTGGGCATTTATGCCTCTCCTTGTTCCCCATTCCAGCAGCCCTTAATCAAGGAATGGTGGGTTCAGAGGCGTAAATACTCAAGATCCCTCCCCTCCTCTGGGACCAACTCTGAAGTGTTACCCTTATCATCTCCAGTTTTCCTGGAGGATTAGGCCAACATTACCTCCATGGGACTTTGCTTTGATACCACAACTTCGCTTACCTTCCTCCCTTCTAAGTCTCACTCTCCCACTTACCTATCAGTTTCCCCTGGGAACATTTCTAATAAGTCACTTTTACACAACTTCTCATCCCAGAGTCAGCTTCTGGGGAACCCAACTAAGATAGTACTTGAGAGCTTGCATTGTAAAGCTCTGAGTTCAAATTCTGATTCTGATACAAGCCATGTGACTTGGGAAAGTTATTTAGTCTCTGAGCCTCTATATGTAAAATGAGTGTAGTATGTCCCTACCTGTAGGTCTGTTGGGAGAATGAAAAAAGATAAATTACCTAAGGAGTTTAACACAGAGTCTGGCATGTGATATATCCCTCATAAATGCTGCTGCTGCTGCTGTTGTTATTATTATTATTATTTTTAAAGAGAGCATCATGCCTGGCCTCTAGGCCAGAGCTTCACTTTGAATTGTTGAAGATTGAGCCCTCCCAGCTAATAGGGCTGTTGACCTGAGTCATCCCTGAGCTTACACTGACCTTAGGAATCAGAGTGCAGGTTCCTTAGCTGTCCTTTCCTGGAACAGGCTCCCATCACTTTTTTCTGCTGCAGGGGAAAGGAGTCTCCTGGATGGGCTTTGGTCCCACTAGACCAGCTCTGGGATTTGGAAACTGCAGTATGCCTTACTTCTGAGCTTCCCCAAACCTGCACCACCAGACAGTGCCCAATGCAGGGCAACAAGCAAGAAGGATCCTCAGAAGAGACAAAGCCAGTGTGCTTATTGTGATCCAATCAGGCCCCTTGCCCCATTGTCTCCACTTTCTCCCAAGGGAAAAATATTAGTTGACTACCTAGGAGAGGTGAAATGAGCACTCAGGAAAAGCAGGTGGCTGAATAGCTTAGTAAAAGCCCTTCCCAAAGCCATCTGGCAACTTCTCAAAGTCATCTGGCAACCTCTACCCCGACCCTTAGAAACACCCATATTGTCCAATGACACCAAGTTTAGACATCTTTCCTAAGTAAAGATTCCTAAACTTGGAAAAGCTTTATGTACAAAGACAACCAGTTTAGCCTGGTATTCAGTATATATTTGACATATATACACATTTTAACTAATTAATAAGTCAATATATTATTTATCATTGTAAAAAATTGGGAGAGATAAATGTTATGAGACTAAACACAAAGGAAGAGATAAATGTTATTAGAATAACTTTTGATTTTTAAAAATGTGGCTATTAAATAAAAATGTGATTAAAAATTATGTTTGTGAAAATTTATTTTAAATTTATAAAATAAAACCTGTGTAAAGGTTTATAAAGTTGAATACAACAAGTTTTAATTTAAAGTCACAACTTAATTTTTTTAGATATAAAAAGAAAGCACTGTAAACATTGAAAACAAATGCGCCACAGTAAGAGAATGCTTAACTAAAATGTGTTGTAACTAAGCAGAAGAATATTATATATCCATTGAAAATTGGCTATGTAAAAAATTATGGAATAATGTCTGTCTATGAAATGGCATTACAGCTCAAAGCATAATTATTGCTAATGTAATTATGTAGACTAAACTTATGATTTCTTAGCAGAATATTTAACATATGATTTTGGATAGGCCCATCTACATGAAAATTAAGCTTAAAATGCATGCATCAAATCATAGAGATATAATGTAGAAAACATAGTCAATAATCTATAGTAAGTTTGTATGGTAACAGATGGTTACCAGACTTAATGTGGTGATCATTTCATAAGGTATTTAAATGTTGAATCATTGTTGTACACCTGAAACAAATATAATATTATATGCCAACGATTCTTCAATTAAAAATAATGAATAAAGTTAAAAAAATTCTAAAGTAACTATAGTAAGCTATTAATAATGATCATATTGGGGCTGCAACCCTTGAGTGTTGTTTTATTTTTCTAAATCGTTATTGTTGAAAGTATTGGAGTATTTTTTAATCTTCCTTTGATATAGTCCAAATTTTATTTAATTATGGAGAATTACTTTTATAATAAATAGTGGTTTTGATTGATTTGTTGAGAAACAACAACCAACATATACACAGATGAAATAGTAAGGAGTGGAAAGCGAGGAAGAACATTACTATTCAAACACTCTTCTCTTTAAATGGTTTGCAAATTTGTATTCTAATAAGGCTAAATCACAGCCATGTTCTACAGCAGGCAGCAGCCCAGCCTAACCAGAGAATCCCCTCTAAGATAACTTCCCAAACCTCAGCTACACTTTGGCTGTCACTTAGCTCTGGTAGCATAAGCTGGGGACAGCAGCTGGGCGGTAAGTTATGCAATTCAAGAGCAAGAGGATTCAGAACTCTATGCTCATTGAAAACTCAGTTCAGTCTCTTGCTGGTGCCATTTGCATCCTGCATTCACCGGCTTGCCAAATCTCACATTTGAAATCAAATTTCCTCTCTGCTGCGTACTGTTGCTCTCTGTAGGTCTAAGTCCATTGTTTCTAACTGAATTTCCCTTTTCAATTGCAATGCATTCAGGTATGTATGTTCTTGCTGATGTACTAGAAAAAACAGCTCAATGGAGGCTCACTGAATCACCACTTGGTGGGTACATGTCTTCCCATGAACAAGTTCCCCTCACACCCTCCAGCAACTAACTACTGCTACAAGAAAAAGATAGCATTCATCCTAAGTAATATCCGTTCACCTACATCCTGGATGGCATTATGAGACATGTTAACACTAATGTCCTTTCCAATGTTCCCCTTTCCAGACAGCTTCCTCAATTGGAGGTTTAGCCTGCCCCCCATAAAAATGCGGGTGTTTGCCTTTATTCCTCCTTCCTCCTTTATACAGGGGCATGACACCCTTTTCATACCCTATTTCCTAACACATGAAGATACAGTATATAAAACCTGCCATCTGGCTTTTTCTGTTTTTGCTGAAGCCATTTACATTGTCTTAGTATAATTAGTATTTTGCAGTAACTTGCCAAATTTTTCTGCCATGGCACCAAGTACAGTGAAGTGTACCTGCAACTTTGATGATTTATTTGTTGCAGCATGCTTTCAAGCACTGGTGAGCGAAAATTACCACGGGGATCACTACATGATGTTGGGTAAATTAAATATGATAAAGCTATTTGCCTGTGACATGATGAGTCTGTTTCAATCTAAATTATATAAAATGGTCAGACTCATTGAAGGCAACATAGTGACCCCACAGAAGATTAGACCTAACCGAAATAGAATCCGTTAATGATGTCTCTGAATTTGATGTTCTATCTTAGTTTCACTAGCTGTCTTTTTAATCAGAAAGATGCCATTACAATTCTCACTCTTGAGCATTCATGCCCAGCCCTCATGAGAAAATGGGAGACCTTCAAACTACCTTGAAATGTTGGAAAAATAAAAATACTTAAGGCATAAAAGGGAGTCTGCTGACAAAGAATTGCTTCTGATAGTCTTTGTTAGACTGAATCAGAGTCCGTGTTAATTAAGAAAAGCCTGCTGGGTTAGGGAGGTAAGAAAAGGTAAGAAACATGTCCAGGGGCTGTCGGACCCTGTCTCTCCTCCAACAGGGATATCGCTGGGCTATAAAAACAGACCTAAGCACTAGGCTGGGCGTGTGAACAAAACTTCGTGGACAAAGCTGCCTATTTTAATTTTAGAGCAACAGGAACAGAGATGGATATTATACCATATTTTTTAAGACAAAAAGCACCTGATACCATGAACATTAATGGGTGGGTACAGCCATACTATGGTGGTAAAATGGCAACAGAATTAAAATAGTCTCCATTGCCCAATTTCCACTTCCTTGGCACAGCTGATGCACACAACTGCTACAAAGCTTATAGTGGCCAAAACGGTCAATTTAATCAAATACACATTAAGTTCAGCCCCCCAAATATCAATAAAACTAATTGCTAGAATGACTGAGCAGGTGAGAGGCTGCATTTGCAATCAGCAGGTATCTATTGAGGCCTCCCAACAGCAGGGCACTGTAGGGAACAAAAACACCTTAGGAAACTTTCTCCCATTCAATAGTAAGAGACTACCTTGCAGTTTAATTCAGCAAATACAACATACGTTGCAAGATTGTGCAGAAAGGAGTAACACTCCCAACAGCCACACAGAAAATCAACCTAGTTACTTAGTATTTCAAGAACTTACACATAGTACTATACCTCCTGATAGCTTTCCTCTTCTTGCTCCTGAACCACCAGCCTCAACCCAGCTCACTCTCACTGCTAATGGAGCTGATCGCCTTGACTTCTTCGCCCTCACTCCTCAGTCCTTTTCTCTTTGGGGTTTTGCAATCATCACTCTGGTTTCCCTTCTAAACCATGGTAGGAAACAGAGCAGTGGTTGCTCTGGGCATGGTGGGGTTAGAATTGGCTAGGAAGGGGCTTAGGGAACTCTCTGGAGTAATGGTAATATTCTACATCTTGATAAGAGATTGGATTACATAGGGGCATGCATTTGTTAAAACTCGGAAAATACATTTAACACATACATTTCACCGTCTTTAAATTTTACATCAAAAGAGAAAATATATATAGTATAATAATGCCAACAGTTAATAATATGCACGCTGAAGTATTTTGGAGGAAAGTATACCAGTGTCTGCAATTTACTTTGAAATGCATTAAACAAAACACACACAAGATGGTCCTGGATGGTTTGACTCAGTGGCTAGAGTGTCGGCCTGTGGACTGAAGGGTCCCAGGTTAGATTCCAATCAAGGGAACATGCGTGGGTTGCAGGCTTGACCCCAGGAGGCAGCCAATCAATGGTTCTCTCTCATCATTTTATGTTTCTATCTCTCTCTCCCTCTCCCTTGCTCACTGAAATCAATAAAAAATACATTTAAAAAAACAAAACCACAAGATGAATTAGTGGATGAAAAGAAGAATGCATTGAGGGAGTGAACAGTAGAAAAACAAGAGGTAAATGTTAATGGTAGAATGTAGGTAGTGAGTACATGTGCCCATTGCAAAATTCAACTTTTCAGTAGGTTTGAAGATTTCTATAATTAAATGTTAGTTTTTAAAAACAAAAATAGTTTGGGCACAGATGGGCTTGAAGTAAAGTAGGTGTTATATAGCAGGTCCTCAAATAATGTCATTTTGTTCAACATTGTTTCACTATAACATTGATAAAATGCTGTAGGAACTTAATTCTTATTTATATCAATTAGCCTATAGTAAAACAGGTTTCATTATACATAATTTTGTTTAAATTCACTCTTGACTATGTTAGGAGGATTTACTATATTTCACTGTAAAAGGACATCTCACATTTTACACTAAGGGGTGCTGAAAATAAAGCAATTTAGGGGAATTTAGTCACATTTATTGGAATTTACTAGATGATATACAGTATAGACAACAAAGGCAACTACTATTATTTCCATACTAGAGGCCCAGCACATGAAATTCATGCACAGTGGCAGGGGGGGGGGGCGGTGTCCCTCAGCCCGGCCTGTGCCCTCTCGGCCTGGGCCTCCCTCTGTGGGGCAATCAATCGCAGGGCCCCCAGATGGATTGCCCTGCAGAGGGAGGCCCCACCCACCAGCTGCAGCACTGCCACTGGCTGGGGCTCTGAGATCAATCACCATGCAGAGGGTGACCTGGGCCTCCCTCTACAGGGAGATCATGGAGCCCGCCATCCGCCCCCTGCGCCCCCACAATTGATTGCCCCACTGGCTAGTGGCCTGGGCCTCCCTCCTTGGGGCAATCGTGGGACCCCCCAACCAATCGCATTGCACCCACCTTGGCTGGCCTGGCAACAGTGCATGTGATAGTGTGGTTATCCGGAAGGTCGTCTAGACAGTCGTTGGGTCGATTTGCATATGATGCTTTCATTATTATAGATACTGGCCACTCTTTTCATCAAGCATTAATCCTACAACAACCCTAAGAGAGAGGTGCAAATATTATCATATATTGCGAGAGTAAACTAAGCTTCAATAGATTGACTTTCCCAAAGCTAATCAGACAGAGGTTGTGGGGCTGAGATTCAAACCTAGGCTTAGGCAGCCATATACTGGGACACAGAAGGCAACTGGTAGGACCTGGATTTGAACCCTGGTCTATATGATCCAGAATCCATGTAGCATCTTTATTCTTTGTCACAATACTCTGCAGTTAGCCTTAGCAGACTGTTTCATCCCTAGACAAAGACTGAACTTCAATTCCTCTCAGAGTTAAGGAGAATTTCAATCCTTCAGAAACAGTCTGTACCTGGTATTAAATATATCAGCTTTGCATTTATGGGTTTTGCAAATTATTCTCAGTGCATCTTGACTTAAAGTCTACAAGTTTTCCTTGACTTAAAAAGAGGTTATGCTTCACATCTCACATTGCACAAGATATTTTAGCAGATGCCTAAAGAAGACTCTTGCCTTGCAATACAAGAGTGATTTCATAGTGGATGCTCAGAAAGTGAAGTGAGGTGGTGAGAGGCAGGCAGCTCTTGGGACACCTCATTTCTTAAGTGGAAACTGTAGGATGTGGAGTCACTGTGTATTCCTTAGGAAACCTGGATTTGCATCTGAATTTTCACATAACTGTAGGGAGGTGATTTTATGAGAAGTTATGTAAGCCCTGTGAGAATCTATCCTCTTTTATAATAATGATAATACTATGTAATTCTCACGTCATTATAAAGAGAAACCCATATCTGGGAACTACAGGGCCTAACCCTGAGTAGACACTCAATGAAAGTTTATTTTCTTCCCACTCTCTTCTCTGGTCCACCGGAAGAAATGACACTCAGAGAGCTGGGCCATGAAATATCCCTCAGAAGTATGTTTAATATTGGAATTAGCAGTTATGCCACCCTTAGAATGCCTTCCCATTGAGAAACTCATAGTATAAAAAATGTGCATATGAAGGCAATTATGCTTCTTTATGCCACATGATTTTCTCATAATACCATTCACAATGTAGATTCCCCATTGATACCGGTATCAGGCAGTGCCAGTGCTTGGAAGGAACAACAAGGTGATCGGCAGGGAGTTGTTAGTGGTTTTTCAGTCAGAAACAATACAGTCTATGATTTTGATAGTTAAAATAGGAGGAGTAGGGAAGCAATTTCCATTTAAGACTTTTAGTGCTGGCTAAACTCAATGGAAACTTGCTGAATTGAGCTAATGATGAGGGGGCTTTTCACAAGATGTATAATAGCAGTATCTTTACAAGGAAGCCCTTGTGGTTCTAGAGGATTTATTGTCTCAGTAATCAGGGCCTCAAGAGGTGTTCAGCCGACAGAATTCTGAAATTCACTGCAGATCCAAAGAACCAAATACTTACTAATCTCTTTAAAAAGCGAAACTAAAAATGACATTCAAGTTGACTTGATGCATCCACAAACTTTATGGAGATGATGGAATTCCAGAAAGAAATGAATGGGTTAAGAATGAATGAAGTGACTGTGAGTTTGGTTCAACCTCACAGGATAATGGGACACAAATCCAAACATCAAAATAATTCCAAAATCATCCATGTTCTTTATTCATCAGCCAACAGATATTTATTGAGCACCTTCTATGTGCCAGATCAATGCTATGGCTTCAGATACACCCATGAAATAAACGGACACAAATTGTACCTTATAGTTTTAACTCCATAAGGAAGGCAAGTTGGGTCTCAAAATGCCCTCTCTGTTCTCACATCTGCTTCCCCAACTAACTCAGGTTTTGCTGTACCATCTCCAGATGAAGATTTGAGCTTTCCCCTTCTACTTCCCCTCCCAGTCCTGCTTCGGCAGACTGGGAAATGGAAAGACCTGGATGGACAGAATCAGAATCTGCTCTTGCATTCCCTCATCCCAAACATTTGTTTGTTTGCTTCCAAATTGCATACGTGGAAATGTTACTGCTACTCACACCTAGACCCACACCCAGCTTATTGTTTTTCACGCATTGTCTTACCTAATCCTTGTGAGAAGCTGCAAAGTAGGTGTTATTTGTATTTTATGGTTGTTAAAATAGTTATCCCTCTTTTATAGATAAAGAAATAGGCTGCACAAGATTGCAGCTTTTGCACTTTCATGGACTCAGAATTAGAGCATGTAGAAATTGAGGTTGGCTATCAACTATTTGTTTCCCAACATCATGGTCTTGCCTCTCTATGTTTTTCCTTTGGAAACTCAGGGGCTCATTTATGTACCTATTGAATGGATGGCCCTCCATAAATAGCTATTAAATGCCAAATGTGTGCAGACAGTGCATTTTTAAGGTAAAGATTATCTTTGGTCTTATATTGTTGAACGGGAGCTCAAATCTTCTTGTGTATCTTTTCATTTATTCAGCAAGTAGTTACTGACTGCTCACTATGCTCTCCCAGGTCTGGGGATGAAATGGACCAAACCAGGCAAAGAGTCTACACTCACAGAACATTCTAGAGGAGGGAAGGAGGAGATGAAAAACAAACAACTTTTAAATATTTACTATGTCAAGATGTGATAAGTGCTATTAAGCAAAAGTGGGGTAAGGGGCCAGAGAGTGATGGGAGACAGAAGAGATGCAGATGACCTTTGTAGAAAGGTGATATCTGAGAAAAATCTAATTAGAAGTAACAAGTCATGAGGATATTGGGTGGCGAGGGGTGCATTACAAACAGTGAGAAGAGCAGGTGCCAAGTTCCCAAGGTGAATAGTGTCTGGTGTTTTCTAGGATTCGCAGAGGAAACTGTCATCTGGAATCCTACAGTCCTGTGTTTAAATAAAATCTACACACAGAAGGTGCTGCTGGTTCTTTTTCACACAGTTGCACCAGGGATGTCCTGCCTTGTAGATGCCATCTTACAGCAGTTCATGTACCACCAGGAGAGCCAGGGGACAATTATTTTTCCTCAAAAAGTCATCAATCTGCTTTAATCACGCCACTACAATGGCGGGATCATGAAGAGAGTATCCACCCACCCCACCCAGGGCATTCCCGAGAGTGAGAGCCTGCTATTTAGAAAGACATTTACAAACAAATGCAAAGAGCAGATCTCCCTTCCTCTTCCTCCAACATAGCAGGTCTTTGCTCTTAGCCCCCAAGCCTTTGCTCACAGCTTTCCAGGAAATCCCTCTTTTGAGTCCACTGTTCGGCCTCAGAATTTTAATCAGTACACATGGAAGCAGTGACCCGGCCAGGACCACAGCCACACTGAGCAGCACGAGGCAGGGCGAGCAACAGATAAAAAAGGCAGAGCTGAAAATTTGGCTTCCTAATGGAAAGTTAATATTGGTTTGAATCACTAGAATTACTGACTTAAGGGTTTATTAAATAACATCCTCTCACATATATTTTCTATTAATACTCTGTGGTAGTTCCAGTAAGCTTCAGTGCTTGAGAGCTGTGTGCATTAAGAGATAATATTTTAGGAAAGTCATGGGTAAATTTTGTGCCAAAAAGTACAAGCTTGAATAATTTTCTTTTTATGAAGAGTAGATAACAATTTAAAGGTAATCAATTCTAATGGCACAGAACTCTTAGAAGTCCTGAGAATCAGAGTATCTTTGGAGCAGAAAGAAAAGCTCAGTCATCACTGAATTCAATCTCTCATTTTGTCCATATTTACTATGGAGAAAGCAGACTGGCATTGGTTGAAGTCCAAGGTGCCAGTCACTGGGGGGGGCGGGGGGGGGGGGACAAAAGAGAAACATACCAGTCCACATCCTGCTCTATTGCCCAGTGGCTTCCCTTCTTACCACTGATTTGTGATTTCACTTTGCAACTCCCTTTGACATACTTTGTAAAACATTCAGGGAGCCTTTTAAGCGCTTGAATTGCCATTTCTCTTTGTCTTTTAGCTTTTGTGCATTTAATGCATATTTCACCTGTGAGAACTCAGAGTAAACAGGAGCCATTTTTCTTATCTAAAATTATTAAATTTTGATATATATCCTAGTAGGAAAACTATCAAAATACAATAAAAATTAACAAAATAATAAAAACTATCAAGCCCTAACCGGTTTGGCTCAGTGGATAGAGCATTGGCCTGCGGACTGAAGGGTCCCAGGTTCCATTCCAGTCAAGGGCATGTACCTGGGTTGCGGGCACATCCCCAGTAGAGGGCGTGCAGGAGGCAGCTGGTCAATGTCTCTCTCTCATCGATGTTTCTAGCTTTCTATCCCTCTCCCTTCCTCTCTGTAAAAAATCAATAAAATATATTTTAAAAAACTATCAAAATATAATAATTTTGGTCTAAAATAAAAATAGGTAAGTCAGGGGAAAATTTTTAGTCATCACTCCAAATATCATAGTTTTGAACCATTCTCATTTTTCCACCTCAAAAATGTCACATTCCACTCATAACAATGCAAGTTGGAACAACACTAGCTTAAACAAGTGAAAATTATTGAGATATAAAACAAGTGAAGGAGAATCTATATTTTGAAAGATTGCATGGCTTGTAATCATGCCTAAAGGTTGCCATTACCTTCTCTTGAGCTTGTCCAGCATATTCATATGCAATACCATATGCTGAAAGCAACTGACCCCAAATAATTTACCAAGGGCAGCCTCTTAGGTGAAAAGACAGTATGAAAGCTGAGTTCAGACAGTGTTGATTCTGAATACTAAACCTCAGCTAGCTCCCCAAAACTCTGTGCCTCAATGTTCTCATCTGAGAAACAAAAATATGAGTGTTTATCCCATAGGATTGATAATGTACCCATTCAGTATGGTTCTTAGCATGTAGTAGAGGTACTACAGTAAAACCTGTAAAACCTGGCCTATTTTTTTGTAAATAAGGTCCCAGATATGGATCATTTAAAATAAGTGGTTATGATACAAATATTATTAAAAATACATTTTTCACTTAGTCTATATTGGTATAAAATCTATTAAAAGAAGCAATGGTGAGACTTATACTGGCTGTAACTGACAGTACACCAAATGATCTTGATGTGGACATCTCCTAAACCCAATGTCCTTTCCCACCTCCTAGCAGAAGACAACTCAACTCTCCACTTTTGAGAACTATCTGGGCAGAGGATCAAATCTAATTGCCAATTGCCAGTCCCCATCGTATCTAAATTGTGTTATTGCCAGGGCTGTACTGCCTTCACTCCCTTCACCCAATTAGGAAGTACCAATAATGAACTGCACGCTTACGTCTACCAAAAACAGATGCTCATATGCTTAGAGTAACACTGAAATAGATGCCATGGGGTTTCAGGAAAACCCCATGCTTGTGAGAGTTGTGCAATATGAAAGTGTAATATGCTAATTAGACCGGATGACCTTCCGGATGAAGCCGGGGCTCTGGGGGAAGCCCTGGTCCTGGGTGTTAGAGGGAAGCCGGTGCCGGAAGCCAGGGTAAGGAAGACCTGCTCTTGCACGAATCTCGTGCATCAGGCCTCTAGATGTACAATAAAATCACAGGTTTTTTGAAAAAGATAGAATTAGGATAGACCACTCCAGATCTTTGCAAATTTTTAACTGCATGATCAATGCAAATAATCATCATTGCATTTTCTTAAACTTGTACATTTGAAAAGATGATAAATTCTAATTTTTTAATTTTTTTATTTTTTTTAGTATATAAAACTTTGCCTTTAAGAAAGTAAGTGCAGCTTATTTTCGGTGGGAGAGTTGTAAGGAAAGGCTGAGGCTGCCAAATTATGGAAACAAAGGCACAGCATTTCCAGCAAGATGAAGGAAATTACTCAATAAGCCCTTCCAAGAGGGAGGATCTGGCCATGTGAGTCACAAACAGGAACTTGGGGTAAGCAATACATAGCCCATTCTGTATTCCTCTGAGGCTTGCTGCATTCAGCACATTAGTTTGCTTTCATCCTGATGCTCCTTCTTGATGGGGCAAAACATTAATATTCTGGGGAATACTGCATACAGACCAAAGTAATTTTTATGCTATACTGATATTCCCATATTTAGTCAATTGCCTATAAGCTTGTTTACATCATAAAAATATGCAATACAGTAGAACACATTTTATTTAGATGAAGACTATGATGGCCCTTGCCTGTATAAATCTCCCTTGAAATGGGGATAATATTTTATTGTCTTAGTTTGGATTTCCCAAAAGCAGAGAGTGAGATAAGGATTTTGGTACTGATAATATATTTGGAAATTTATCCCAAGAAGCACAAGTAAGGAAGTAGAAAAATGAGGCAGAGAAGGGAGATATAGGAATAAAGCTTATGTTAATGAGGTTCCTGCTGTGGAGCCCAACCCCAAAGGGGACCCTCTATGAAGCCCTATGAACTATGACTCAGAATTGTCTCACTGGAAGCTGAGGCAGCTGGGGCCTTTTTTTTTTTTTTTTTTGCTTATTCTCATCTGTTAAGAGTGACCCCAGGGAGTCAACTTCCCCATATTTCCAGGATTCCCCTGTTTGCTGCTTAGCAAGTTCCCTATGCTGATAAAGTCATTAGAAGGAGAAGAGAGAGAGGCTTCTGAGGCGGTGCAAACTGCCCACCTCATGTAAGTGAACTTAGGTGGGCCAATGGGCCTCGAGCAGCCGTTCTCAACCTGTGGGTCGCAACCCCTTTGGGGGTCGAACGACCCTTTCACAGGGGTCGCCTAAGACCATCTGAAAACACAGATATTTACATTACGATTCATAACAGTAGCAAAATTACAGTTGTGAAGTAGCAACGAAAATAATTTTATGGTTGGGGGTCACCACAACATGAGGAACTGTATTAAAGGGTCGCGGCATTAGGAAGGCTGAGAACCACTGGCCTAGAGGAAGAGAACCACAGTGGCCATTGTACACATTTAAGGAAAGACTACCTGGGGCTTTACAGATTCACTAGTGAGTAAGAAGAATTGAGAACTGAAGTGTGCCAATTCAAGTTATTGTCACACCCCAGGCTACCACGCCTAAATTTCAATGATTAGTGAATATTCATAGGTTTAATCACGAGTCCATCTTCTGATAAGTCAGAAACACCCCAATGCCTGCCACTCTCACAGCCCATTTGTATGAAAGGGCACAAATCCACATCATCTCTTTAGGTAGGTGCCCTAGGTGGTTAATTAAGCACAGGGGGCCATGGTCTATACCACATGACCCCTTCTTTGGATACTGCTGATTGGTTCAAAGTGACCATGTGACCTTCTGCCCAATCAGATTCTCCCCAGGAACTTGAAGTAGGCAAAGTGAAAACACTGCTCAGTTGAAAGGAGACATATATGAAAAGAGATGCAGAAGCAAAGCAAATAGAGTAATATAACAGTCCTGTGGGTCCAGGTTGTAACATGAAAACCCAGTCACTAGAGCTGGGAACATAACTCTCTCCAGTTCCTCAACCACCTATCCATCTCTGGGAGATCTGAATGTCCAGCTATGCCTGAGTTCCCAGAGCTTCTCATCATCTCCCTTATTTATTTCTCAAGTCTCTGTTACTTCAACATAACCTGAGGGGGTGTCACTTTTTTTTTTTTTTTTTCAGCTCAAGGAGCCAAATTAACATGTGCCAGGAGAATATTCATCAACTCCCCAGTTTTGTCCAGTTTTTTCCCATTTGGTACAAGAAAAATGTCCCCTGGGGTCTATGCACTCAATGTTGGGGTCTTGGCACCCATCAAACCATTGCTCTAATCATGGGTGCAGTGTTTCTTGCCTTTAGCAGGCTGGAGGGTCACTAACAAAGACACAACCTGAAAGGCAAAGTCATTATCTTGGCATTTACATAGCTGCCACAGAGATTTCCAGTCCCAAAATTGATTGATAATGACATTTTAAGAAGCTAAGGCATTACCAAAGCTTGCATTTCCAAGTTGCAAAAGTCAAATTGTTTCTACCTGATCAATTAGCTAGACACTGAGATTTAAACCAAAATCTGCGTTGTCCTGCAAGCCCTCCAGGAAGCACAACTATCTCTTGCAATTAAATATGGGACCTAATTTTATTTAGAGCTGAAGACTTTCTTTTGCTCCAAGTCTTCCTTCCAGGTTTATGAGAACTGCCCAGTCCCCAGGTATACATTCTTTTAAAACCTCTGAGCAAGTGGTAAAGATCTATGGGCTTGAGGCTATTGGTAAGAAGTTCAAGGATCAAGAAAATTGAGCAGATAAGGTAGTTGTAATTATGTGTTCACGTATCTGCAAAATGTCTGCTATGAGCCAACCTTGAGCAAAGAACCAGGGGCACTGAATTGGATAAAAAGTATTCCCTACCTTTGTGGAGTCTAAGCAAGCAGGGCAACAGACAGGAAGGTAAATATATTAGAAGCCAACAGGAAAATTCTTTGATCACGATCTGAATCAAGAACTGCATGGGAATCCAGGACAGAATGACTGAGTCCGGAGAGTTGGTAGGCTAGGGGGAGAGGGATGCTAATACTAGCTAATACTATAATTCTCACTGACCCACTACTTCCTGCTTGATACTGTGCTAAGCACATAACAAGCATTGTCTCATTTACTGTCCCCCACCGTCCTGTGGTCTCCATTTGAAGAAGGGGAAACTGAGTCTGGGAGAGGCTAAGCCACTGGAACAAGGAACTGCTGCACTACCTGTACAATCCAATCACCTGGTTTGTCAGGCAGGTTAAAGGAGACAGTACCCGAGAGGGATTTAACACAGTATCTGGTTTATGCTAAGTGATCAACAAATGGTAACTATTGCCTGGCCTGGTATCACTCAGTTGGTTGGGTGTTGTCCCATGCACCAAAAGGTTTCCAGTTCGATTCCCAGTCAGGGACATGTCTGGGTTGTGGGCTTAATCTCTGGTGGGAGAAATTCAGGAGGCAGCCAACCAATGTTTTGCTCTCACATCAATGTTTTTTTCTCTTTTCCCCTCTCCCTTCCTCTCTCTTTAAAGAATCAATTTCATCCATTCATTCATTTTTAAATCCTCACCTGAGATGATATTTTTCATTGCTCTTTAGAAAGAATAGAAGAGAATACGGAGAGAGAGAGGGAGAGGGAGAGGGAGAGGGAGACAGAAACATCTATGTGAGAGAGACACATCAATTGGTTGTCTCCTGCATGTGCCCCGACCTGGGCTGGGTATCCAGCCTGCAACCAAGGTTTATACCCTTGACCAGAATCAAACAGTGGAGCCTTCAGTCCACTGGCCTACACTCTATCCATTGAGCCAAACCCGCCAGGACTAAAAATCAATTTTAAAAAATCTTTTTTAAAATGGTGACTATTATCATTATTATTATTACCAGAGCAGTCCAAACCCATGAATCATTACTTACTCCCCTCTCAGAAGAATATCAGTTTTCAGTTGCCCTTCTTGGGAGCATGGGACCTTCTCTTTCCTCTCTCTCTCTCTCTCTCTCTCACTCTCTCTCTCTTTCTGTCTACATCTAATTGACAGATAGTGCTCCCACACTTAACCAATAGGTTTGTGGCCAGCCTACCCTAGCAACAAATGGAAGTATTCAACTTTCACAAGCCACCTCAAAAAAAGAAAAAAGAAAAAAAAAGAAAAACAGAATAGTAAAAAAGCAAACCTTTCCTCAACAGAGCTTAAACATTGAACATTTTAATTGTTTGTGGACTCAGTTAAACTTGAAAACACCACTTGCTTTACTGCCTCCAGCCTTTACTCACGCAGTGTTCCACCTAGAATGTTCTAAGACCTCTTTTACGCTTAAGGCACAAGCAACCCAATTTATAAAGTTTTTCTGACCCATCTCTGAGCTCCAACTAAAATTTTAATGACTCTTTCCATATTTTCTTCATTGTGCTCATACCACTACCATAACTCTTATCACAATTTTTTTCACAGCACATATTTAACAAGACATTTAATCAGAACAAGTGGCTTAAAGACCCAATAAGGCCATACCTCCTACCAGTGAGCCCTGTCACAATGAATTCTCATTAAATTTTGGTTTGGGTTTGGTTTTGCCCCATAGCTTTAATTCAGGGATCTTATTCATCTGAATCATCAGTAAATGTCAGTTTAATAAATGAATAGACAATAGATTGAATAAACAGACAAACAATGCATCAGAATGATAAAAGAAGAATAAGAAATTGAAGGAAGGGTGCTAGAATCTAAGTTTTAAAATATTTCAGAAATGGAAGGAAAAAGAGGACATATGTAATGCTGTAATACTTTTAACACTAAAGATTTAAAGGAAAAGATTTCAGAAAATTGAAGACCCTATCAGAAATAACCAACCTGAGAAAATACGGTTACAAGAAAAACTATTATTTGAACAAGATTACTTCCTTAGAGATTTCAAATTAATCCTTGTGTGCACTCCCTTCTCTAATCCTCCCAAACACAAATTGCTCAAGCAGTTTCCTTTGTTATTCCCCAGTTTCCTCCCAATGCAATCACTGCCATATAACCAAAGGGACAGAGAGAAGGCTGGTAAATGCTCTGACCCGGTGAGGCATCACTTGGGGCTGAATGCATAGGCCACAGTCCCCTATAGTTCTTGTGGGTTAAGCCTCCATCAGAAGAGAAAGGAGGAAAGATTTGGGGGACTGCAGCCAAAAGCTAATTGTCTATAGTGTCCCTATAGGACCAACTGGAATTAGAACAAAGAGAATACTCACATATTTTATCAGGCCCATTTACTACAATGTGTGTGCACATATGTGTCTGCACATACACACAGACATATATACACACTTCTAAAAATTTTTTGTTTCTCATGATTATAGTAATAAAAACTTTGAAACGACTGCATTGGTTTGAGTTTCCCCTTAAAATACATAATTGCTCTCACAAAATGTCATTTCAATTACAGATACCTAATAATGAACCAAAAATAGCCTCCCATGCACTCTTGGCTCATGAAGTACCCACTGACTGTGACGAGCACTAGTTGAGGTTTGGGGGTTTTTGTATTATTAATAAAAGGATGAAAATGAAATGAGTTGGCTTTTAGAGATCATTATCAACAGTCTAGATAGCAAAGGTCTATCAGAAGCTGTTTTGCATTTTGCCCTATCATCATCACCACAAAAGGTAGAGCTCCTTAGAAACCTAAAGAAATTAATAAATAAATCAAATGATAACAATATTGATCCAGCAGCCCGAACAGAGAAAGGCCTACTATTTCTCTCTGTAAAACCTTTGCCTGATAATGCTTAGCATAGGTGAAAGCAAAATGTATGTTTCAAGGCAACTCTCAGGAACTCCCACACAAAAACTTAACTCTTTTCCAGAAAATAGAAAGCTGGTTTGAAAAACCAATTCAACAACTGGCCAGAGAGAGATATTTGAAGATGTAAGAGAAAAATGAAGACAAGAACACATCTGGATATATTTTTACATGAAGTTAAGATATTAATTTTGAATTATGCAAAACTAAAATATCTGTTGGGATACTGAACTAGAGATGTCAACCATTTGCTTCTTCCGACAGTCATTTCCTTCAAAGCCTGTAGCCTCTTCTGCTTTTTGCCTTCTCACACAGGCTGCTCCTACAGCCCCAAAAGGAGGAAACAATGAAATGTGGAAGCCAAAATGTACTGTTCCCAAAAGTTCATTTTTAAATTTTCAGAGGTTTTGTGAACCTGTAGTTAAGCACTGATGTTATTAAAAATCAAATTAGATAAATTTATGGTTAAATAAATTATCTTAAAAGCAAAGGCAACAATTACTGAAAATGCATCATTCTTAATTCTTTTTACTATCCTATCTAATAAAAGAGTAATATGCAAATTAACCATCACTCTGCTACACCCATAAGCCATGCCCACCAGCAAATCAGGAGGGAATATGCAAATAAACCCAACCAAGATGGCTGCAGCCACAGAGAGCAGGAGGGAGGCTTGGGTTTCCCTGGCAATGGAGGAAGCCAAGCTTTCTGCAGCCAAGCTTTCTGCCTGCCCTTGCCAGCCCAGGCCTCCACTCAATGCTACAAAGTTTCAATTATAGAAGATAAATAAAGCCCAACAGAAGTGGCGGCAGCCATGGAGCTGGAGCGAGCAGGAGGCTAGGGTTGCCCGCGGCGATGGAGGAAGCCAAGCTTCTACAGCCCTGGCCTGCTTTGGCCTCCGCTTAAGGCTACAAAGTTTCAATTATAGAAGATACATAAATCCCAACAGAAATGGCTGCCACCATGGAGCGAGCAGAAGGCTTGGCTCCATTCCAGGCTACAAAGTTTCAATTGTAGAAGATAAATAAATCCCAGATCCCAGGGCCTCTGCTTGGGTTGCGGGGGGGGGGGGGGGGGGGGGGGGCATGGCCGCCCTGCAAACCACCACAGGCCCCTCGCCCAGGCCGCCCTATACCCCAAGGGAACCCCCACCCTGATCCGGGACACCCTTCAGGGCAAACCAGCTGGCCCCCACCCATGCACCAGGCCTCTATCCTATCTAATAAAAGAGTAATATGCAGATTGACCATCACTCCAACACACAAGATGGCTACCCCCATGTGGTCAAAGATCCTGCCCCCATGTGAACACAAAATGGCCAGCAGGAGAGGGAAGTTGGGAGGAACCAGGCCTGCAAGGGAGGGCAGTTGTGGGTGATCAAGCCTGCAGGGGAGGGCAGTTAGGGGTGACCTGTCCGGCAAGGAGGGAAGTTGGGGGTGACTGGGTCTGCAGGGAAGGGCAGTTGCAGGGGGGACCCAGGCCTGCAGGGGAAGGCAGTTAGGGGAAAATAGGCTGGCAGAGGAGCAGTTAGGCATCAATCAGGCTGGCAGGCAGAAGCAGTTAGGGGCAATCAGGAAGGCAAGCAGGCGAGCAGTTGGGAGCCAGCAGTCCTGGATTGTGAGAGGGATTGCAAGGGGTCCCAGATTGAAGAGGGTTCAGGCTGGGCTGCAGGACACCCCCCCCCCCATGCACAAATTTCGTGAACTGGGCCTCTAGTATTTTATCATTATCTGTGCTGTGATAGTTAATTCTGTATATTATATCTATATGGTAGAAATACTATATATAGTATATACCATATAGAAATACTATGCATCTATTCCCAACTCCTCGTTCAGTAATGCCTTTTAGGTAGTTTGAAATCAGCATGGTGGAATTATTTATCATGGAAATAGGCAGATGTTACAAATCAGGACTTGGACACCTCTGGGGAGAGATGACTGGTCTCCCAGGACTCAATATTCTGCCTCCTACTTCTGGCCTTTTGGAAGGCCTGGCTGAACTCTCTGCCCCATGTCCTCCCAATAATTCCTCATTTCCTTACTTGTTTGAGTAGGCGTGTGCTACTTTCCAATGAATAACCAATGACTGAGAATTGAACATTTTCAGAAGGAAAATCATATATGTTTAGAGCTGGGACTTGCATCAGCTTAGACTTGTACCAACCAATCAAAAAAATGTGCAAGTATCTATTCAAAATAAGACTCTAGGTTAAGTCATTTAAGAAGTGAAGGATTGCATAGGATATTGTTCTAGACACATGGGGTGTAGTGCTGAGGATGGGGGAAGGGTGAGGAAAAGGAGCCTACATAAGGCAGCACAGAGAAAACAGGAACAGAGAAAGATTTACTTACTGTATGCTGCTCTCTATGCTTCATTGCCAGGATCTTCCAACAGAAGTTGACAGTCCAGATAAACCCACTATTAGCTCCCTTACATTTCCAGTATTATTCTATTCAATGTTTTTGTACCTCGGGCCATCCTATTTACATAATGAGGGGAGATATTTGGTGGAGAGGAGGGGCAATGCATTGATTGTCAAGGGCCTGCCTTGTTAATTTATACTGTAAATAATACACTTGTTTCCCATGCTCCTGCTTTAGGAGACATTCTGTTAATTTCAGTCATCATCTTGTTTTCCCAAAATTTGGCAGCAGAATTTTTAGAAGATTTTTTAAATGGGTAGACATAGTCATTATTTGATGCTGCTTTAGCCAGTATGTTTCTGTGAGTCAGATACAATCAATTAGCATGCCAGCTGAGAGCAGAGCTAGCCTCCATGGGACTGCGTTCTGGGCATTTAAGCTGGAGAATGATTTCCCATACTCACACGTGTTTGGACCCATATTCTCATCCACTCACTGACCCTGTTTGTGGATAAACATTAATGACTGTGACTGGGGTCAGCCACACAATTTTCAGGGTTAGGTACAAAATGAAAATGTGGGGCCTCTTGTTCAAAGAATAGACAAAAATATATTTTTTCTTTTTTTTCCACAGTCTCTCTCTGAGCCTGTCATGGTGGTTTTCATTTGCTATTATGTCATGCTCCCTCAGGCACATGATATTCATAGGGTGTGGATAAACCCTTCCAGGTGTCTAGAGCTCTCAGCTGGGCAGATCAGGGAGCAGGGAGCCAAGAACCTGACTCAGGGCAATGGGGAAGCAGTGGGAGGTGGGACGTGAGATTCCAAGCCCCAGGTCATGCTCCATTGTCCCATTGGACTTCATTTACAAAACACAGAGACAATATATATATATATATAAAGAATTTCAAAATGGTGACCACAGAGCATAAACCCCCAACCACAAGGCCCCTTCTAAGCATAGGAACTATGCAATTGCATGTAGCCCATGCCCATAAAGCTGTCTCCTCATTGTAAATTCCTTGTCTATGGCGGTATTAGTAGTACTTTGTAAGAGCACATGCTGAAAATTACATATGACTAAGCAGAGAATGGGGAAGATGGTCAGAAAGAACAACCGATGCTCAGGAAGAGAGGAGAAGGAGAGAAGCCCAGCTGGGAAGGGGACCAGCATCCTAATGTTTCCAAGTCACTGATGACTGGCTCTCAGTCTATCCCTGTCGTGGTTTGAAGCTTATGTGTCTAAATAAAATATATTTGAAGACACTTGTTTTAAGTGACCAACTTAGCATAAAAAGAGCTCAGTATGTATTTGCCAAAAGAATGCACTCAACTCTAACAGAAAAGTGAAATTCAAAGTCTCTGCCTGTGCTTTGGGGAAAAGAAAAGAGCACAAGCCAGTCTCTGGCAATTTTCAATGTTAACAAGTTCCAGGTAGATTTGGAAAATTCTCCTTGCTGTTCTGGCCAACCCCAATCAGCTGGAAGATTCTTTCAGATATTTTTCCCCTTTCATTATTAAAAAACCCAAAGTGCTATCATTTAAAACGCCCTTCTCCATCTGAGGGCCGATTTCTTAAGAGAATGGTGAGCAGAATTGAGCTCAGCTTTTGGGCAAATCCTTGGAGTCTTCTTCAGTCCTGTGTCAGGTCATTACCTCCTCACTCGGACCTGATGTGGGTGAGCAAGTGTGGGGGTCTCTTAGGTGGGCTACCAGGAGAATAACCCACAAGCTTCTCACAAAACAGGGGGGCAGTAAACCACAAGAAAAAGGCAGAGGCTGGTGAGACACACACACACACTCAGGTCCTCACTGAGGTTGTCTTTTCAAATACAGATTAAGATTGGACATCCTTCCTGGATGTTCAGGAAACTTCTGCTCCTTTAGATCAGCACCTGGCTTGCTCTCTTATTCAGCAATAAAGATATTCTTATTTCTGGTTGCAGATACTCCCCACCCCCACCACCTAATTTCTGTTTACCACTGTCCTGGAGTTTTATGACATATGGTAACCACCATTGACTCAGCTCAGCCTCTGTCTGCTAGGAATCACACACAAGTGTGTAGAAAAAAAGTCTTCTGGTACAGTACCTCCATGCACTGTTGGATGTATAAAGTTGTTGAGGATTCTTAATCTGATCTTTGACTTAACTCAGGTAAGTCAAAGATCAGATTTAAAAATTAAAAAATAGAAACCCAGAATTAAAAAATAGAAACCTGCTAGCTTTTAGTTCCATATTTCTAGGGACAGAGAGCCCTGACCTTAGCATACAGTAATTCTGTCAGTCAGTCATTGGGAAAAATATCACTGAGTACCTTGGATAGTGTTGTAGTAATATAAAGAAATGTTTTAAAATGTCTAAAAATGTTTAAAAGGTTTTAAAATGTTTGAGTTAACTTTCCTGAAACCTAAAGCGTGATATTAAGGACACAGACCCCACTACCCTGAACGTGTGTAGCCCATAGATAAGGATTTGAACTTTGATTGCTGACTTAGAGTGACTTGCTATTGATAGCCATATGTGTGAGTGATGTACTTTCCCCAGATATGAACCTACGAGTGCACACCCTGATTGATAACCGCATGTAACCCCTCGCCCTGTTAAGATTAACATGTGTTCATTGATGTAACTCATGGATAGCCACCTGAACTGCTGTGGGTACGAACAGGCTTTAAAAATGGGTCCTGACCAGCTGGCAGTGCTCGCCTGTCGAGACAGCACAAAGGCACATCCTTCTGCCAGTCCAACAGACAACGCCACACTGTGCCACTCCACTCTCTGCTCCCTGACAGATGACAGAAGAATGACTAGTACCTCCTGATCCAGATGCAACAGAGCTCTCGGGTGAGGAACGCTGGCCCTCTGCATCTGGACCGGACTGGACCAGCCCAACTGCCAACCCCAGAGAACACCACCACCAAGGTCCCGTTAAGCCTGTACCCGCAGCATCAGGAACTTTTGTGAGGAATAAAATGCTGTGTGATTTGCAACTGCATATGTTTTTATGTGGTGTAATTCCTCCAGCAGTTAATTAATTTGTTTTGCGTACGCTTGAAATTGAAACTAAGGTTTTTGGTCTTTTCGGTCCTAAGCCTGCCCTTGGCCCTGCTTGCGTAGAGCAGTCTCTTCGCTAGCAACTACTTAAATGTCCCAACACCAGCACGGTTAAACTTATCTCAAGGGACGCCTTGGATAACACCCCAAATCTTTTTCCAGGATCTACTTGGGACAGATAGGCCTGGCTGTATGTTAGATGCTGGTGAAAATAAAGGAAGGGAGAAAATAAGGGACCGATGGAAAGAATGAGAAAAGGAAGAGAGAGAGGGAGGGAAGAAAGAAAAAAATGGTCTTGTCCTGGTGTAGTCTAGTGGACCATGCAAATAATTACAATATATTTAGTTTAAGGAGTTTTAAAGAAGGTACATATGCAATACCATGAAAGCTCAGGAGTAGAAAAGCCTACTTAAAACAATTGCACAGTCCTGAGCTCTAATCCCAGTTCCACCACTTTGTTCATGACTAAGCAAGTTACCAACTTATGCTGAGTTTTCCTATCTATAGCATGGACTTAATAACAGCTCATGCTTCAGAGCACTGTTTGGAGGAACAGATGAGTTATACATAAAGTCCTCTTCGAGGCAGCTACTGTCATCATCACCGTAGTGCTGTAGATTCATTGGTATTTATTCTTCTGTAATTTTCTAAATATTTCTTTGGTTCCCCTTCCACCTGTCCTAGAGGACCACCAGAATGATATAAAAATGGCCCCTCAATCCTTCCATTTGCTTCTGTTTCCCTTTGATTGGACACAAAACACCTTATTCATCCTCCAAAGACCTGCATGTTCTAACTCTCCAACCCCATCTCTATCAGCTCCCTGGGAGCTTCACTCTGACTTTCTAGTATTCCCTTCACATCACAGCAACTCTGCACATGCTGTTCCCATTGCAGGGAATGTTTCCTTTGATCCTTACACTCCTCCTGACCCTTCAGACCTCAGCTAAGGCCTCCTTCGCTGTGTCGCCTGCCTGGTTAGCTCTATCCTCTGATAGGCTGTCACAGCCCCCACACATCTTTCCCCTCATCATGCTGACAACTCTACAGTCATGTGTATGATTCTTACATTTACTGATAATCCATTTCACCCTCACCAGAGTAGACTGTAAGTACCATGAGGGCTTCGATTTTGTCTTTTTTTGTTCATTCCTGGGTCTTGAATGCCTGTTACAGTGTCTGACGTATACTGGATACTCAATAAATAGTAATATGTAATTTTCACTTGATGCAGAGGGATAAGGGGCAGAGAGTACTATAACCATTTCATCAATGAGGAAATTGAGTCTGAAAAGTTATCTAACTTGAGCAAGGTTTGAAAATGGCAGAATCAGAGTGGGTGCCTGGGTTCCATGAGGCGGAGATCTGTGTGTCTGTCTCCCCTCATCCCCTCCCCCCCTGCTCCTACCATTACTGTGCTACCTCCCTGGCTGCTCCTGACCCTGCTCCCTGGAAGAGCTGAGAACAAGAGAACACCTTCTTCCACACTCTAAACCTGGGCACACTTAAAGTGAGTGCTCCTGCTCTGCCCTGCCATCATCAAGCCTCATTTTTTTTCCTATGAAGTTTGTCTCTGTCTTTAACCAATTCCTCATACGTGGTATTTCTGGGCTATGTCAGTTAAGCTTCCGAATGTACTGTGAATTTGAATTGTAAGCAAATAGAATGTGTGCTAGTGCTTGTAACTGGGAAGTCCCAGGTATGGATTTCAAGTACAGCTGGATCCAAGAATTAGAATAACACCATCTTATCTCTCTCTCTCTCTCTCTCTCTCTCTCTCTCTCTCTCTCTCTCTCTCTCTCTCTCTCTCTCTCTCTCACCTCTGTTGAGCTTTTTTTCTAACTCACTGTATCACAGTTGGATCTACAGCTCCAGGTTCACCTAATATTCAGAACTAATTATTTCTGAGGAGTGAAAATGGACAACTCTCTGCACACTCAAATTAGTTCCCTCAAAGGACTCTTGATTGCACCATGTGGGTCATAAATATATATCTAGTATAATCGCTGAGCCCAAACAATACAGATCTGGGGCCAGCTTGATGCAGGTATCTGTTGGGGTGATAAAGACAGATATTTGAAAGTTCAAATAGAAGTGCTTGAAATAGTCAATAGCAGAGGAGAAGGTGCTGGGCAAACAAAAAGTAGCTGGAGTACACAGACAGGCCTTGAGCCATCTGGGCCTCATACAGAGGATCATCTAGCATATGTAGGCTTCAGATACATCCTAATTCTCCAGGTTGATTCTGACCTGTGGCAAGCACAGTGTGACCAACATGCCTCACTTTCATACCATGTACATTTATTAATGGAGTTTAGAGCAATCTTTCTCTATCTCTGAAGATGTATCTGTCACATTGCTTACTCCTATTGAAATCACAGTTCAAGAAGAAGGGGGAAAAGAAGAAGCTGTCACATAGAATCAAAGTTCAACTAAGGGAAAAATTTCCTCTCTGTTCCTGACATTGCCAAGAGATTACTCAAAGCCCATTTTGACTGTCAAATTGTGCATACAATAAGGACAAAGGCGATCATCTTATCCTGGAAGTAAGAATGAAAGCTGATACCACGCAAAGCACACTCTGCTTAATAAATGAACTGCCATGTGCAATTGCAGCTGAAGCCCTCTTCTGGATGGCAACATGAATTCAGTTGCAGTAATGAGACTAATTTACTATGGGGTTTGTAGATCCAGTCTCTTAGCTGGTTAAGTCACACCACAGAGAAACACCAAGGGCTCCAGCAGAGCCATCAACTAGGATGCTGAAAGCTGGTGAGTCATGGATTACAGACCAGCTGCTTTGTCAGATGGAGGACACTGGGGTACAGAGAGCAGAGCACAAAATTCTGGACCCACAGAGATCATACTAGTATAAATGGATTTTTCTACATTTGCAAAATACAGGGAAAAGTCAAGTGGAACCTACTTGTTAAACTTGAACCCTAACTTTTCTGGGTATCATCAACTCTCTGAAGGCAAACCTTGGTTTTGAAATATAGAAGTTGCCTGGTGCAAACAAATGGCCCTTCTCCTGTTAATCATAGCCTTTTGTTGAGTGTCAAAAAGGAAAAAAGCAGAGAAAACTGTTATAATTTTGCCTTTGGAATACTGATACTGTGCTATTCCTAAATCCTTCGAGTTGACATAATTCAGACATTAAAAAAAAAAAAAAACACCTTTGGGGACACTAATTTGTAAATGGTTTCAAAGCCTCTACGCTTTCTATTCAAACAACTAATTCAGGTCTTTTTAGTTTTTTAGGATCAAAGGAGTGGTTCTCAAACTCTAGGCATTAGAGTTATCTGAGGGACTGGTTAAATAGTAACACCACACCCCAGAATTTCTGATTCAGTAGCCCTGGGGTGTGGCCCAAGAATTCACATTTCTAACAACGTCCCAGGTGATACTGATGCTGTTGGTCTGGAAACAAAGCACTGCACTGAAAAAGAAATAAGTGTCTTGATATATGAAAGAATCCAGCCCATGCCTTTATACCTAAAGGGCATTTAAGGAGGGACCAAAGCTACCTGAATAACCACTCCTCTAACTTTAAAGTGCCAATCACTTCCCTGGGCATCTGGATGGAGTATGCATATCCCAGTTCACTGGGTTTCAGGGAGGGGCTGAGACTCTGCATTTCTAACCAGATCCCAGGCTGCTGGTCTGAGAATCACTGTTTGTGCTCCATAATAAAAGAGCTGACCTCTTTGGGCAAGGCAATTATCCACGGCACAACAACATTTCATTCCAATAAACAGTCCACTGGAAATAAACTCCTTGCATAGAGGGAGCATAATTTCTACTTTTTTGGATCAATCACATTCTATCCAAAGTGTGTGGCATAGAGGAGAACTAAGTCAATTTAATAACATATCTACTATTTACATGGCAATCTTTACTGTTGGCCACACAAAAAATAAAGAAAATAGGGCTGCTCTAATCACATATCTGGTCCCTAATAATTGTTTTAAGATTTCAGGAAGTTAAATTGCTGTAAGCAATCATCAAAAATAGTCTATAGCATACCAAAAAATATATGTAACAACACAAAACAATTAAGAATAGCTTTGATCATTGTACTGCTCTTGCAACTTCTGTGCAAGTCGGACACCTTTCAAAGTAAAAATATTAGAAAAGTAGGTTTGGAATTTCTTCTGGATCTTAGGAAAATTACATTTTATACATATAAATGTACAAGTAAACAACCTACTTAAGAGGAAGATAAATGAATTAATTTCTTCCAGTATGCCTCTTGATATTTCAAATTAGAAAATACTATTTGATAGGGCAACTTCACTCATAAACCAAACTTTTATAATTAAATTAGAGGCCCAGTGAACAAATTTGTGCACAGGTGGGGTCTGGCTGGCCCAGCCCCAATTGGGGCAGATCAGGGCCAGGCCTGTGGGGACAGGGATAGTGGGAGGTTGGCCAGCTGGCCAGCCCTGATTGGCCAGATCAGGGCCAGGCTGGCTGGGTGGAGGGCTGAGGGTGATTGGCCAGTGGACCCCGCCCCCTATTAGGGCTGGGGGGTAATGGGGGGAAGGGGGCTGGCCAGGGGGGAGCCAAGGAGGGAGATCAAATCTGATCTTTGCAGCATCAAGCTGGAAGGGATTAAAACAAGAAACTACAGTAAATACTCAATAATTTTAAAATAGCAACATCAGTTATGGTTAATTAATTCAATGATGTCACCATGAAAAGTCATATGTCTATAAAAGAGCTGTGATAACATGGGAAATGCTTATATCTAAGGAATAAATTTTTTTAATTGTATACATTCTAGGATGATAAGCAAGTAAAACTTCTAATAAAAATGAATAGAATGGAAATGTACAAAAATACAATTATATATATCCAGGCAGGATTATGGGTAATCTTAGCTTTGATTTTCTTTTTCAGACTTTGTAGAATGTCTCTATTACTGACCTTATGATACTTTGTTAACAGAGAAAAAGCATGTTTAAAATAATCAAAATCAGTCCTGAACTACACATTGTATCTTTATTTAATAATGCATTAAAGCAGTCATTGTTACTGAGGCTTGAATCTCTTTCAAAATCACCATAAACCAAAGCTTCTATCTCTGGGAGGGCATCATCTCAACCACATGAATTCTTCAGCCAAATCAAACCACATCCTTCTGTTCCACAGAGCCCATAGTGTGCTGGATTACCCTGTAGACTCTGAAGAGAGAGATGCCAAACATGAATCTCGGCTCTTATGCTTTGTTGCTTTGCCACTACATTGAATCTGCTATGACTATAGCTCCTCACAACTCACTCACTTTCTGCAAAAGAGAAGCAACTCTGTGGCTGCAGCCTACCAGCCTTACAGTTATTTATGTCTCTCGGGAGAGGCAGCCCTGCAAGGTGGTCCCTATGATTAGTAACACTCCTAGGTGTCACTGCCAAGCTGCCATTCCACAGGCTCTGCACCTCGAAAATGATCAAAGCTCTCTGTGTCTCAGTTTCCTCATCTATACCTCAAGAATATAAACGCCCCATGAAACAGGTGGTGGGTTTTAAATAAGGTAATATGACAGAACAGTCACTGCCAGCCTAGCACATAGTAAATATTCAATTTATCCATAAATTGTGGGAAGGGAACATCTTTGTTTCTACCCTGTTATCTTCGAAACTTCAGTGGTAGGGGACAGGAATTTGAGGAACAAAATGGACTAGATATCCTCTAAGCCAGGAGAGATTTATATCTGAAAAGAGAGCGGCTTGATGCATAAATAGAACAACCAGACCAACTGGGTATATGAAATCCCCTCCTGAGTTTCAGTAACCATTAGAAACCAGAGGAAGCTATCCTCAACTCAACCTACTGCTACCCACAGATCATGTACAATTTGGTTTGTTCCATCTGGAGCACAGGAAGTTCAACATGTGAACAATGACTACAAGGGGGAGAGATCTGGGCCCTAAACAGACACGTTTTTCAGTGTTTACTATAATTACTCATGTAACAGGCCTTCTTTTGCTTGCTTTTGGGGGTTGTTCCAACCAGGTATTCGCTTCTCATCTTGAGGATGTGGCTGAAGATTCTTGTAACAAGCTGGGAGAGGGTGCCATGCTGGGGTGAAAAAATGGGCTTGAGCAAGTAAAGGGAGGTGAGTTAGATTCAATGTGTCCTCAGCTGAAGTCTTCTTTTATCTCTCAAATAAGAAATAGCTGGAGAAAGTTGGTGCTTCAAAAATGGAATTCCATTGTGTTCCCTGTTTATGCCAATGTCTAGAACAGTACCTGACATGTTCTGGAGGCCTAGTACATGCTGAATGAACAAAGCAGTCAATCAGTACAACCATTTCAAAAGTTCCTATAAAAAATTGAGTTTACACAGTCTGAATAGCTAAATGTATTTTCTAAGTATGCTATGTTTGTAAAATTTTAAAATATATACATTTTTTGAAAAACAGATAAGTGGCATGATTTTTTTACATAAAAGATGCAGAAAGAAACTTCAGAAAGGAATATTAAAAAAAAACAAAACACATTAACAGTGGGGAAAGGAGCAATACTTAACATATTTTCCACATTCATATCTTTTATGCTGTCCAAGGAAAAGACTGTTGAATGTTTGGGTCTGTATTTTAAATTGTGAAAATAAATTAAAGATGTGCCCATTTTTGGTCCAGATAAAACCCTTTTGATATCCATGCTACAGCATTCTTCTAAGACAATCCAAATAGTGCCTTCAAAATATGTGTTAGTGTTATTCTGCAACCATTAAAAGTTCAACTGCTATTCAAAACTGATTTTGCCCATAAAATGGGCCAAAAAGTAAGCATTTGGTGTTAAGTTTCAGATTTTTAAATCATCCAAAAGAGAGATTGGAGCAAAAAAGAAAAAATGCTGAGTTTATTATACTTTTATGTTTGCATTACATAGGTTTCAATATTTCTATAATAGAAAATCTTATAATGGTTACTTATGTTCTATCTTTTTTTTTATAAATGTATAATTAGTTTTATAATTTTATCCACTTAAAAATATTATGTCACCTATACTTTATTTCAGCATGTGCTGGAATTAAACTAATCAATTTATTTCTAATGGACTCGTGGTGAAATTTTCAGTATCTTCTTAAGACATATAGGTTGCTACCAGCTTTACTCAGCATATGATGGATAGCTTCTATTTTAAAATACGGCATTTGTTGTGATATAATTTAAATTACTTTTCTGTTGGGAGCATGCATTCTTTGGAGTTACAATAACGCAAAGGGAAATTATACATTATATTCCTTCTTTATCTTCCTTTATAGTCCTTATTGCAGTTACTTTCAATCAGGTACAATTACATTAGAGAAAACAGAATTTTGCATTTATATTTAGAACAATTCTATTTAGAAAATGCATTTCAGTTCTTAGTTAATTACAGAAGAAAAATGGGAGCCATTTAAAAAATAAACAAGAGTAAAGACTCAAAAGTTAGCAGAATTCACATATAAAGTAAAGTGCTTTGTAGAAGCAATAATTTAGAGTTCTCACAAACCCAGTTAACAATACCAGTCACTATATCATAATTATATAGTAAGAAAACTATTTTTAGATATTTTTATTTACTTTACTAGGGGCCCAGTGCACAAATTCCTGCACCTTGAAAGGAACTGTGGGCCATGAGACTGTGCTGGGCACAGGGGCAAATCTTGGCCCATCCTCTATGCCTCCGCCCAGCCCCTCCCACTGCAGCCCCTGGTCCTGTCTGTGGGTAGCCCCGCTCCTGCTACCGCCACTCCCACACAATGATGGCACCAGCCCCCCTCACATCCACTGACAGTGTGGAGTGATTGGGGCCGTAGCCAGCAGTGGGTGCGAGATGCAGCTGCTGCCCTGATTGCCCCTCAGGAGCAGGGGGAGGTAGAGAAGCCCTCAGGGGTGATTGGGGCCAGCAACCGCTGCTCACACCCACTGACGGTGCTGAGCAATCTTGGACAGCATCGGGTGCTGGCAGTGGGTGTGAGCAGGGCTGGCACCTGCAGCAGGTGCCAGCACTGGGCAGGACCGCAGCACATGGGAGCAAATAATTTTCATTAACAACCAGAGGCTCGCCCCGATGACAGCGACCTGCACCCCACCTTGGTCTGGTTCCCCCATCTCGCCGTGGCTGACGCCCACCATGTTCCGTGCGCCCCCTGGTGGTCAGCGCACGTCATAGAGACTGGTTGTTCAGTTGTTCTGCTATTTGGTCTATTAGCATATTAGCCTTTTATTCTATAGGATAATTATTATGTATGCTCATTGTGGAAAATTTGGAAACTCAGATAAAAGTGCAAAAATAAATTAAGATCACCCTGTGATCACTATACCTAAATGTAACCACTATAAACATTTTGCTGTATTTTCAAGTCTATTTTTTTATTATAAAGAATGCAAATATCAAGAGCCCATTATATTTTACAAAATTGGCATCAGCCAGTATACTCTGTTTTATAAACTACTCTGTTGGAAAATATATAATAACATTTCCCCTTTTTATTAACTGCCCTTCTTAATTATTGCATACTTTCGAGTGTTATATCTACACCATGACTTATCTCATCCATCTCATGCTGTTAGAAATTTGGAGTGTTTCTATGTTTTCCTCTTATAAATGATGCTATAATCAATGACACTCTATAAAAAATTTTACATCTTTATTTCCATTTGATATATTATTTGAAATCAAATTTCTGGGTCACAACATATGGGTATATTTACATATTTTGAAACAAAATGATAAAAAATTCTAAAAATTGTCACTAAGACTCCTACAAACAATTCCAGATATTGCATTCCTTACAAGCTTTTTATAAAAGTAATTGCCAATTTTAATATCATTTATTTGTTTCTTTGTACTTTATTTCATGATTGGTGAGATTACATATATCTACCTGTGCCAACTCCACCTCCCCCCTATAATCACCACACTGTTGTCCATGTCTTTTTTTTTAATGAACCAACTGAACTACCAAGCAAAATAGAGACAGACTCATAGGTAGAGAACAGGCAGACAACTCTGGTTGGTGGGAGTATTGGGGGAGGGGTGGTGTTCGTGAAGGGAGTGAGTAAAAAGTCATTTAAAAAAATATCCTTCAATTTCATCCAACCACCTTATCTGAAGTCTACCAGGTTACAGGCATAGAGAGGAGTGCTGAGGATAGAAAATTAATGAGATATGGACCCTATTGTCAAGAGTTTCACAGTCTGGTAGAAAAATAGACATGTGAATGACTAATTCCAAACTATTAATAAAAGTGCTATATGGACATATGTATAACATGCTAGGAAACTACAGATAAGGAAGCAGGAAAGTCTATGGAGGATTAGTAAAGGATAGGCAGAAGCTGTAGATTTAGCTGGGCTCTGACAAATAAATGAGCATTCACCAGGCAGGTGGGAGATAGAAGAGAGTGTCCAGCAGGACTGATAGAGGAGACAATCAACATATTGTGAAGGACATTATGAAGCCAGCCAAGAATTTGAGCTGTATTAGTGGGAAATAGGGATTCATTGACATGTTTTTTTAAATATATTTTGATTGATTTCAGAGAGGAAGGGAGAGGGAGAGAGAGATAGAAACATCAATGATGAGAGAGAATCATTGATCGGCTGCCTCCTGCATGCCCCCAACTGGGGATTGAGCCCGCAACCCAGCATGTGCCCTTGACCAGAATCAAACCTGGGACCCTCCAGTCCGCAGTCTGATGCTCTATCTACTGAGCCAAACCAGCTAGGGCCATTGACATGTTTTTGAGCCAAGAATAGACATGATGAGTTCTGGGTTTTAGAAAGTAGAAGAAAAGAAAGTTTTGGATTCATTTAGAAAATTATAGAGAGAATTGGGTCAAGGATAAAAGCAAGATACTTGTAGCTTGAGCTATTCAATGTAGAGTGATATATTTACTTTAAAACATACAAGCATGAGGAAGAGGTAACTCATTTGGAAGAATCATTCCTTTTTTAAAATTCCTAAAACACAGTAGCTGTGGCAGAATGTATTATTTTTCCCAAATGACTTGTTTTGACCAGTGGGTAGAAGTGACCTTGTGCCAGTTACTGCCTAGACTTCAAGAAGGGTTTTCACATACTAACCTGGGAACTTTAAGTCTCCACCAGGAAAAGATTTGCCCCAAGGGGGTCTGCTGTTCCCAGAAAAATAGACACACATGGAGCAGACCTTAATGAAACCCACAATTTGGAGCCAAGCCCAGCTGGGCCCACTCTTGTTCAGCTAACCCCTCGGACAACCTACAGTGGGTAAGCCACTGAGTTTTAACATGGTTTGTGTGAAGGATTATTATGGTAACAACTGACTAATACACTGGTATTTTCTGTTTCCTTTAATTTCTAGATCCAGCCCATCTCTACTTAAAAACACTTCTAGCTCTAGCTCATTTGGCTCAGTGGATAGAGTGTCCACCTGTGAACTAAAGAGTCCCAGGTTCGATTCCATTCAAGAGCACATGTGAGGTTGCGGGCTCGGTCCCCAGTGGGGGGTGTGCAAGAGGCAGCCAATTGATGATTCTCTCTCATCATTGATGTTTCTATCTCTCTCTCCCCTCTCTTTTCCTTTCTGAAATCAATAAAAATAGATTTTAAAAAAAGTCACTTCTAAAGAACTTGGATCAGGCTAGTAAATTCCCAATGCAGTATCTGGAAGATAGGCTAATACAATTGGAAGTTTGTAATGATTAAATGTAGCCCAGTCCTTGCAAGTGCAGAACGACGTCATTTCATCAACCAGAATTTGCTGAATTTCCATCCAGAATTAAAGTAATCACATGCTGTACATAAGAAATGGATTAACTATTGATCCTGCTGGGCTGCCATGAATTATAATAAAATACTAAATGGACAGACATGAGCTCAGCTCTCTGTTGTGAATAAGAATATTTGCATCTCTATTGTCTCCTGATCATGTTATATGTAAGCAGCAACCTGCTGCATGGTGTGGAGGCTTTTTAAACAGGTTGTAATAAACTTCCTCATTCTGTTCATTAAGATTAAAAAAGGTTTGCTAGGGAAATGGTCTATTAGCTTGTAATTTGCTCTCACATGCAAATTAAGGGATAATTAATCTCGAATGTCTGGAGATGTCGAATCTGTGTGTTTGACACATTTTCATATGTAGCCAACATCCAAAGTTCAAGTGTCTTCAGAGAAAAGAAAGGTTTTTTAAAAGTTAAAAGAAATTAAACTATATTCCATTCTTAATGTATACTATTCAGGTAAATGTTACAGGTGCCACAGACTTCACTCACAATTCAGAACAAACTTTTTTTAACTTTTTAATATTTTGGAAAGGTCAACAAAAGTCTACATGTCACCATATTTCCCTTTTCTTTCCCAAAGGCCAGATGTTCTTTGAAATACAGTTAAACCAAGATATTATTTTAAGTAATTAGAGGCAAATACATGTGCCTTCCATTAACTTAAAGTAGCACTTTCTTGTCTAACATTTTTAAATACACTGATTCTTCTTCATCATGTAAACAGGCAGTATAAGGCTGAAATGATTTCTTACTTTTTATAAAGTGTTACTTGGGCTTCTCTTATTCTACTAAATTTAGGGAAACAGATCATGTTTCATGATGAACTTCAAAATGTCTGAGGTAAAATGCCTCTAAATTTGAAATAAAATATGAATTCTTGGTAGGGAACTTCTCCCTCTTACAGGTGAGCCAAATCTTGGTAGAGAAAGAGATTTCTTTATTTGGAAGTAGACCGGGCAGCTTGCCTAGCCCAGCATGAGGGCACAGCTTCTGAAAATGATTTTTCCTGATTTATAATGTTACCAAAATATACAATAGTCAAATCACATCTGGTTAGGCTACTAACACATCACCTTTTTAGAAAAGAATAAAATTGTATGCAATTAGGATTATAATGCAGGTGACTATCACATCTAAATGGTAGTCAGGGCATCGTCCCTAGGAATGCAGAAATCTGAAGCTTTGTTTCTAAAAGGTGGACTAGAAAGCATATTTTTCTAACTACTTCCTTGAATATATAATTTATTTCTACAATAAAATGAATGGTATACCAAAAGGTTTTGGAAAGTCTGTGATATGTGAGGCATGCCAAAATTAGTAAGACAGCCAGTGGCAGAACAAATACTGCTGGTTCTCACACAGAGAGAGAGCATTTCCCCCAACTGCAGAGAACAGATAAAACTTAAATATGGAAAGAGAAGAGGACATTCTAGGAAAAGGAAATGAAAGATATTGGCACAGATATCAGGAACCAGAAAGGTATTTCTTTCCGGCAGTGTTGTTTAACTACAACAATTTTCTATAACCTAGAAAATTATACTAATGGCAGATGGGGTGGAGGTGGGTCAAATACCAGTCTAAGAAATTTGGAAACTAGCTTGTGAGTCTCTAAACATTTTAGACCAGGAGGATAAAGTGTTAAAAACTTCTGAAAAGTTAATGGATTCGAATGAAGAGACATTAAGTGAGGAGTCCCACTAGGGGATTATTTCTGTTTGAGATGGGTTTCCTTTACCTTCAAATTCCTGGAGTTTGATATTGATATCAACAAAGACTGAGGGGCTCTGTATTATGTAACTCAAATCAAGTGAGAATTCAGACACTAGTTTAGCATAAGACATTGAAGACATTTTCACAGTGGGAAAAAAAACCTGATTATCTTGCAGCCATCCCACCTTTCATCATCAGATGCATCATATTCTAGCAAGAGACTCTTACAGAGTAAAGACAATCTCTTAGCCCATCCCCAAGGACAGGTTTACATGGAAACTAGCGAATGTGTGATCAGTGGCTAGTACTGTACAACACAGTGCCTGTAGTTAACCATACTGCACTGTGCACTTAAAAATTTTGTTAAGAGAGTATATCTCATGTTAAGTGTTTTACCACAAAAGAGGGGAGGACACAAAGACACCTTAGGAGGTGATGGATATGTTTATTACCTTGATGCGGTGGTTTCACCAGTGTATGCCTATGTAAAACTCATCAAATTGTATCCATTAAAATGTGCAGTTTTTGTATATCAATTATACATCAATAAAGATGTTTTTAAATGAAAAAGGTCATAGAGGTAAAGGAGGAGAAATAAATGTTGGGAAGGTGGGGTTAAATCTCTGCATCTGGGGTCAAAGCTCAGGAATCAAATAGACTAGAACAAAGAAGCCACCCTCAAATTCCTACCACCTCATGGGTCCTTTCTGCCTAGGACTATATGGCTGAAGTATGAAATACAAGACTTATGGGGCATTTTGGGGACTCTGTTTATACACATTACTGGTTAACAGTAAGATCATTCTAAAAGAGCCACCATACCACCCATCCATTGCACAATAAGAAGCATATTTCTGTGGTTATATTTATTTTGTCCAGTGGGAGGTAACACAGACCCTTATGAGGAAGGTGAAATGGAAATGACATGGAAAAGCAAAGGAGAGAAATAGAGAAAGGGGTGAATCCACTGGATATGGTCACTGAGTAAATCTGGAGAGCAGCAAAGTGGGAGGAGTAGGAAAGCTCCATCCCAACCCTCGGTCTTCAGCCTGGATGACTAAAAGAACGGCAACACCATTAGGTGATATTAGTAAGTCAGAACGAGTGTGGCTCCTGACATGAGTTTGTATGGCTTTGGGCTATCCAGATGCCCAGCACACAAGTGAAACTGTTCTAAAGTGTCAGGGAATTAATACAAGCATAACTCATTTAATGTACTTCACTTTGCTGCATTTCACAGATATTGCATTTCTTACAAACTGAAGGTTTATGGCAATCCTGCAATGAGATAAACTATTAGCACAAAAAAGATTACGAACTATAGCTGAAGGCTCAGATGATGGTTAGCATTTTTTAGAATAAAGTACTTTATTAATTGAAGTGTGTATATTTTTAAATCATTATGCACACTTAATAGACTACAGTATAGTATAAACATATATACACTGGGAAACCAAAACGTTTGTGTGACTCACTTTATTGTGATATTTGCTGTGGTCTGGGACCAAACCCTCAATATCTCTGAGGTAAGCCTGTATAGAGAATTAGGCATTGTCTCTTAAGTTAAACTATGACAGGATACTTGAAACAAATGTTAATGGGAACGTATAGAAAGAGAAGGATTTTTTCAAATATCACATGGGTTTGGGGAAGAAGGAAAGGAACCCAGAAAGGCAGAGTAAGACTATTCAGAGAGGAGGAAGAGAAACCAATAGCATGCTGTATATGTGAAGCCAAGGGAAGAGGAATCAACTAACTACAACGCAATCAAGGGGCTGAGGAGGAAGATAACTGGAAAAGGCTGTAGGACCAGGCAACAGGATGTCTGCGATGACCAAGAGAATCCTTCCCTTGAGGTGGCATGGGCAGATATCACATCAAAGTGCCTGAGGGAATGAAGGGGCAAGACAGTGAGTGTATCCTAGGGAGGTGGGAATAGAGACTGTGTAATATAATTTTTCCAAAAACTTGTTGGTGAGAAACATGAGAAAAATGATATTATTGGTAAATAAGTAAATACGATTTGAACAAAAGGCAATGAAAAGGAGAAAATATTATGAGACAATAAACTTTCATTTGACAGGTATTTAGAGGGTTCTACTCTGTACCAGAATATGATGCCTGGCACTTAAATCTGTGCATTGCAATGATCTGTTTATTTGGACCATTCGTTCACTGAAGCAGGAATTGTGACTTGTTTACCAGTATATCCTGTGTCCAGACTCTCAGCAAACATTTATGGAGTTGAAGTACGGTAGCAACCATACTTGGGTAAAAATTGCTGTTTAATATTTTAACCTTGCTGTTTTGGATTCTGTACTCATTTAAAAGTTATTTTGATTTTCTGAACTTACGTATGATTGAATACGCCATTGATGGCGGTTTGGATATTGCATTGATTGTGATCTCACTGGTCATAGAAGCACATTCCTCTGGGACCCAGGACAGATAGTGATCCTAAATTGTCTCAGCAGCTACAGAGAACTGAGTTTCGGTTGACTCAGTCATCTCAGAATCTAGACAGCACAATTATTCTAAAATTGCCCAGGTGGTCCTAGATAATGTGTTTCTGTTGATTCAGTGATTCCTAGATACTTTAGATAACTAAATTGCTTGATTTCGCTTCTGTAAAAATGCTTTTTCGCGAAACAGTTTCCTCATTCCAGACCCAAAGATGTAATCAATACTTTTGTGATATTCTGCCACTATAAGCCTGATGTGATGAGCTGTTCGGGGCTGTGAGGTCTGGAGCGCTTTTGCTCCCTTGTATGCCGCCGGCTTTTAATAATGACTCCATAATTCGACTTTTTGAGGCGTCCTTTGTAAGATGGGGATTACACTACAATACAGTCAGTGAATGACACAGCCTCAACCTTTAAGAGGCTCTTTGCTTGGTTAACTCCTCTTTGTATTTTGGGTCTAAACTTAGGCATTGCTTCTTCCAGGAAGCCTTCTTCAACCTCTAGGGTCTAGTTAGCCACTTGCCTCTGCATGCCCATTATAACTCTGGGCATGCCTTCAGTCTAAAGAAAGAAAAACAAGTGAACACATGGTTTCAAGATTTTTACCAACCCCTAAGCAAAGGAGAGACGTAGACAGCAAAACCACAGTAGGGCTCCCTGACTGGTTTGGAAACTCAGCGGAATTAATTTCTTATGCACTTCAGGTTTTGTTTAAAAAAATGTATGTTTTTATTGATTTTAGAAAGTGAGGGAGAGGGAGAGAAAAAGATCATTGATCAGCTGACTCCTGCATGCCCTCTGCCAGGGATCAAGCCCACAACCAGGGCATGTGACCTGACATGGAATCAAACTGGATACTTGGGATCATGCTCAACCAATTCACAGCCACACCCGCTGGCCAGACAAACACTTCAGGTTTTTCATGAATAACTCCCATTGGTTCTCGTTTCACTCCCGCAGGTTTTCCTGGGCTAGCCTGACCAGCTCTGCTGAATTCAAATGAGTAGAGAAGCTTCTAAAATCATCCTTGGGAGTGTAATATCTGTTTTTTCTCATAATGTCAACCTTGTTTTAAATAGCCAAGCTGTGCACATTATAAGTAAAGCCTGTTAGACTTCATTGGCTGGCTGGGCACCCACATTAAAAATGCAACTTGCTAAATAGTCTACCCAACAGATAGCTTTCTTTGGCAGAATAGTGCTATTCAGCCTGGGAGGGAATTTGATGAAGTGCTTTGCTGGGTGACAACATTTTGGTCTCAGCTTTCCTCAGATCATAGTGGGATAATAAAATTGGAATCCATTTAAACCTTCCATTTCACCCCACAGGCTCACAGACACCGTATCAAACCACATCACACTGCAATAAATGTGCTAAAATCTACGAGTTTACTTGGCCTATTATATCCAATACTCTTTGTCAGACTGGAGATAAATTATGGAATGCATTTTCTTGATTTGCCCACTCATGTAGCTATAGCAGAATCTCAAATCTGAGATAATACTGCACACCATGAAGATGCATAAATAACTATTGTTTTGTGCCAAGTTTAGCAACACACATTGTTGCTGGCCAGTCTATGAATAGTACAGTCACTGCTGGGACAGACCCAGCCCCATGACAGGTTCTATTCCATGGAGGTGATTGAAACATTGGTGATTATACAAAATTTTGTCTATACTACCTGGAAAAAGAGAACTTCAGGTTACATTGAACCAACAACCATCCATGGACAATAATCATTGAATTTAGAGACTTTATAACTTTGAATAAATCCTTGGAGCATTTTCCTTTCACTTATTCCCCTTTACTTTGCCCCTTTGAAAGGATCTAGGCTAGGGATAAAGAATATATGAAGACTCTCACTTCAGAAAATATTCAGAATTTGCCTTTATCTCTCAGATTATCGGGTAGACTACGCAATAGTCTGGCTTGATCTCTAGTTCTCTATATCTATGGGGTGGGCACTATGATGTGCCGCCAAGGTCCTACTTCAATAAAGGACCCATTGCCCTCCATCCCCCCTTCCACCACCTGGGCTGGGAGTCCAGTCAGCAGACAGTCCTCATCTGTGAGCCCCTCAGATTAAGCTCCTTTGTTCTCATTACTGTCATTGAAAGACCTACATTTAATGACTACTGGATATTCTGAAGTTCTTATGTGAGTGGCTAAGGCTGTGATTGGCTGCATCATAGCTGGACTTTTCCCTCTTCCCACTCCTGCTTTCTGCCCCAAACTTCTATAGGAGTTGATTCTGAGGGGTCAGATATATCCTGCATACTAAACTCCATCTCAGAGCTGCTTCCCCAGCCTGTGAAGGTACATGTATCACAAGTATCCATAGGCATTCTGTTAACTCTTAAGTGTGATGAGCACTCTACCCTACTTAGAACCCTGTCTCTCCTCCCCCTATCTTCAGAGACCTTATAATTACCCACAGGCTCCATAGGATCTGCCCCCCACTTGCTATCTGACTTCATCTCCTCCCACTCAAGCCCTACTTACTCTGCTCCAGCCATACCCACCTCCCCAAATACATCAAATATTTGCTGTTTGTTCCCTCTAGAAAAGTCTTCTCCTGAATCAGAGGTAGGCTTTTTTTTTTTTCCTGTAAAGGGAAAATAGTAAATACTTCAGGCTTTATGAGCCACAAAATCTTTGTTGCAACTGCAGATGGTCCCTGACTTATAATGGTTCAACTTTTCAACTTTATGATGCTGCTAATGTGATACGCATGTAGTAGAAACTGTACTTCAAATTTTGAATTTGGTATTTTCTTGGGCTATCAATATGCGCTAAAATACTATTTCATGATGCTGGGCAGCCATGGAGAGCTGCATCTCCAACTCAGCCATGCAATCACAAGGGTAAACAATAGATTCTCTAAATGCAGTATTAAATGCACTTTGACTTATAAGATTTCCAATTTATGATGGTTTTATCAGGATGTAACCCCATCACAATGTTAGCATAGGTAGCCAGATATTAATAATGGAAGAGAGCAAAGGGAATCAGACACCAAGGTTAATAAACTAGGAAGCTGCATCAAACAATAAACCTGTTTCACTAGGAAGTTGCAACATTCAGAGGCTCCCCAGTGGATGCATCCTCTGCCCTTGAGGCCTAATTCCATAAACAGGAAGGATTGTTACCTGTCATTAACCGGGATTACTAAGGGAGAGATAAAACAATAAAGGGGAAATCCCTATGCTGGATACCCAGCAGAAGCCAAGATGGTGCAGGGCGAGATGTGCAGTAGGAACCAAGATGACAACCATAAAGGGGAGGTCTGTAACCTAGGAAAAGGATGGGATTGGATGAAGGACACAGAACTCAAGAAGGTCCAAGAAATGGATTCATTAGGGGACGGCACAGCACAAACCTGCCTAACAAAAGCAAGGTCTCTCTCTAGCTAGGTAACACGTGTTCCTTCGTGTGTTCATGCTTGCGCATTCTCTCTTCATAGCAGCCATGTGGGCCTAGCAGCCACACAAGTCCAGCAGCCACCCAAGCCCAAGTATGGGCTCCAAGGGGAAGCCTGGGTACAGTAACGCAGCACTGGCTGGAGTGCAGAAGGGAACAGAGATAAGGGTAGCCTATGGGGCCAGGGGCTGAAGTGGACTAAGCTTTATCATGGACTGAACAAATGGAGCAGTATTTCTGGACCCTGACCTTTCTTCTGGGTTTAATGAAGACAAAGTTACAGACTTTTTTCACTGCAGGATGGATGGAGATAAGATACCAGGAACTTGGGGGCAGTCATTTATTTCAACACCAATAAATTTTACCACTACACCTTATCCTCCCCTGTATGTGTTTCCCCAGAAATGGTTTTTTTGTTGTGGTTGTTATTTTTTACCATTCTATGAAAGGACTCCATTTCTACTGGCAACAATAATTTGAGGTGCATCTGTACTCAATTCTGTCATTTTAGCATGAAAACTGTCACAGATAATGCATAAACTTGCTTTATGAAAATAGGTGGCTGGATCTGACATGTTGGCTGTCATTTGGTGACCTCTGCCCTAAATAGTCCAGTAGTTGGTTCTCTTGCCTCCTTCAGGTCCTGATTCAAATGTTTCCTTCTTTTATCACCCAATTGAAATGCCAACTTATTTCTCTTTCCTACCTTACTTTCTCCGTATTTTACTTATTGCTTTGGTTTTTTTATTGTTTGTTTTTTTAAACTTGGAAAATTTATTTACTTTCCTACCTGACCAATCACTGATGTGAGTAGCTAAATCATATATCTCTTCAGGACAAAATAGACACTATTGAGAGTGTCTATAACATCCTATGGAGAACTTCAATTTTAGGTCACAGCGTTCAGAGCTCCTGGGGTTTTAGTCCCATAAGCTCTCTTTGAAATGACCCATACTTATTGCTCTGTTTACCTTCTGTCTTCCCCTACAAAGAGGTAAGCTAGATCAAGGCAGGGATTTTGTTTGCTTTAAGGACCTTAACAGTAACTAGTCTAAAAGAGGTGCTAAATAAACATCTGTTAAATAAACAGGTATTTTAGTATTCCCTCCAGTTTTTATTTTGTGTGCTTGTTTTTATTCTGTTTATATGCTCAAAGACCCCTTTTACCTTTTATATCCCAACAAGGTGCCTGGTGCACAAAATTCGTGAACAGGGTTGGGGGGGTTCCCTCAGCCCAGCTTGTACCCTCTCCAATCTGGGACCCCTCCGGGGATGTCCGACTGCTGGTTTAGGCCCACAGGGATTGGGCCTAAACCGGCAGTCGGACATACCCCTTGCAATCTGGAACCGCTGGCTCCTAACCACTCGCCTGCCTGCCTACTTGCCTGATCTCCCCTAACCCTTCTGCCTGCCTGCCTGATCAACCCTAACTTGACCCCTGCCGGCCTGATCAACGCTAACTGCCTCTGCCTCAGCCCCAGCCTAAGCTGCAGTCTGGCCAACCTCTGCAGGAGGTGACCTGGCAGATTAGGAGAAGGGGCTGCCCCCATTACTTCACTGCTGCTGCCACTGCCAGCCTGAGCCTGGACCCTTCGCAGCTGCCCATGGTTGCCTGAGTCTGGGACTTTCACAGCCGCACCTTGACCTCACAGCAGCTGCGGCTTTGTCTGGAAGGACATCCGGAAGATGTCCACCCTAATTAGCATATTACCCTTTTATTAGTATAGATAGAGTAAAGTGCTTAGCAATGGGACCCACTTGAGTTTTAAACCCAGCTCAGTTACCTACTAGCTCTGTGACCTTGTGCTTTTATATTTGACCTCATGAAGCCTCAGTTTTCTCTTTTGTAAGATGAAGATATAGCATTAAACAATTCATAGGATCATGATTATGAAAAAACTAAGCACAGAACCTGTCATCTAGAAATCACTCAGTTCATAGGAGCCACAATCTGTCAAATAATTAGCTCTTTTCCTTGATTAGCATTCTGCCCAGGTAAATAGGGATCATATTTACAAACTGGACCCTTAGGTGCTTTTAACCAAAACTCACATATACATGCTTGAGATCACTTTTTCTTTTTACATATAGCTAAAAGAAATTCTAATAAGAAAAATGAAAGAATTATAATGATCTTTTATTGAGTGCTCTCTTTGTGCCTGCTGATGAACTGATAACTTTGCATGCTTGGTTTCTATATAATCAATAATGCATTGGGGAGAACCAGTGGAATGATTTTCCGCATGTCCTCTCATTGGTTGGGCATGTTGAGATGTAAATTTCTCTGCCCTATTTTTGAAGACTTAATAGAAACAACTGCCCTTGCACTGCAGAACATACCTATGGAATAAACCTGGTCACCTGTTGGCATTTGCTTTCAGTGGGGAATGCAGAAAGGAAAACAGCAATATCCTGCTTGAGAGAACTTCACTTCCATCCCTCCTGAACTTATTTAAATTCCAGATGGGAGCTCCCTCCTGTATCCCAGTAAGACTCTTCCTCCACAGTGGGGTCCGAGACCCCAAACTCATCCTCAGACAACTGACACCAAGAGTCCATGAAACCAGAAAACCAAAGCAATAGATTCCCAGTGTATCTGAAAATATGTACTGCTGTGAAGAATTATAATAAAACTTTGTAAATCAGCACTTACATGAATGTAGTCACTAGGATAAGGGTTAGAAAATGCTCCCAGATTTCATCTGAGATGTATCTGTGGCCATTGACTACTCATTTCTTGACCAAGGTTGAGGAGGGGGAAGTCTCTTTTAAAACAACCCTCATTCCATTCCATTCATCTTCCTGAATCAAGTCATTTGTAACAGCTTGAGAAATAGAGTTGTCCTGGGTTGTACTTAAAGAGGTCAATAACAATATGAGAAATAATTACTATACCTGGAAAAAGTGGGCATCAATTTCAGCAATGATTGGGAATTCAAAACTGGATTTCAAATATGTTATAGTGAAGTGATAGCCATTTATTACTTAACTTGCTGAATTTATAGTCAACTTGGGCGGGATAGAGTTAATGCTGAAACTCTTAAATTTAAAGTTTATTTTCCTTCTTTTAAATGTCAATTCAATCCCACTATTCATATATTGAGTGCTTACTGTTTTCAAGGAACTGTTTTAGGCTCCAAAGACTCAATGATAAAGAAGATGGGCCATCCCTGCAGGGGGATACTTATCTTCTTTTGGTGAAAGGAGATAATAAGCCATCACAAAATTCATCATTTAACTATAATTAATGCAAGTATCACAAGGAAAATGTGCATAATGGGGAGAACTCATTTGGTTTTGGAGGAATTGAGGAAGTCTTTTGAAGAAGTGGCATTTAAGCTGCAAATCAAGGAATGAGTAAAAATTAGAGAGACAAAGTAAAGAAGAAAGGTGGAGGGACCACACACAAAAGCCTGGAGGCTGGAAAGAACCTGCTCTCTTCAAGCAACTACGTCCTGATAAAAGTTAAAAATCCTCTCTCCACAAATCCAATATGCGTATATCTATTCATACCCAAGTTTATTATAAATACTATTGATATATGATACAAGTAACATAAATTGTAACCAATAATGAAACATATAATATTCTCTATTGTAAATTCTACACAGCCAATTGATTTTCACAGAATGCTTTTGTTGATTTTTGTCAAATTCTTATTATCTATGGCCAACCTATGGTCGCAACTGATGAGCAAGTGTAGTTCCCATATCAGTGTTGAGATTTTAAGTTAAGAAGTAAATCTAAGTGAAACAATGAATATATGTCAGAACTTCACTCATTTGTCAATGATGTGAGATACTTCTTTGATGAACTGTATAGTAGTTTTCAAATGTTGGAGGAATATGTCTCAGGTTTTTTGAAGGGTGGGGCTATATACAAATTAACAGCTACCAGACACAACACATTTTAACATTTAATTAGCATTGTTAACACTTTCTCCACCACTCTTAGCCTAGACTAGAGGTCAGCAAACTATGAGCCTCCTATCTGTCTTGGTAAGTAAAATTTTATTGAAACACAGCCATGAGTATTTATTTATGTATTTTTTATGGTTGTTTTCAGTCTAAAACTTAGGGATTGAATAATTGCAACAGAGTGTTTATTGCTCACAAAGCCTAAGATATTTATTAACTAGCCCTTTACAGAAAGAAGTTTTCCGACTACTATTTTAAATTACCAACCAAACAGTGAATCAAGCCCTGATTGTAGTGTTTGCCAATTCCTGTGGTGGAACTATGCCTACAAAGGCTGATTTGAAGCTACCATGGTGACATTAGTGAATGAAGTGCTGGGAAGAGTTGTGGGGTAGTAGCATATCATTATATAGATTTCACCGTATAGATACAACAGCCCTAAGTAACTTCAAAAGCATAGACAACAGTAAAGTAATCAAATAATTAGGAAGTAATGTTTTGTGTATTTATTACTCTTGTTTTTAATATAACTTATTTGTAAGGTCATATAATTTAATTTTTAATAATAGCTGTATTTAACAACTGACTTTTAAACTTCCTAAAAATATAACAATTCCCTGTCAGGGCTGTGATGAGCTGGCTGCAGCACATCAGTGTCCTAAACCAACTGAAAGATATAATGTGTGGCTGGGGGCAGAGATAGATGTGTGGGATCAAGCCAGGCAGATAAACTAAAGAAGGCCTTGTAAACTAGATTGAGGACATTAGGACTTACCCTGTAAGGAATGGGAGGCCATTGAATGTTTATAACTTGGAAGAAGTTTGATCTCTCTCAGTTCCTATTACCTAATGTTTTTAATCCCAGTGAGCATTTTTGGAGTGATTTCTATGTATCAAGCACCATTCTAGGTGTTTTACAAATATTAATTCTCACAACAACATCATAACATTAACAATAGTGTTAATATTATGCCCCAATTTCAAAGATGAAACAGAGATAGTAAGCAAGTAATCACTAGTTAAGAACTTGATTAACGAGTGGTGGAGCTGGGATATGTGGAACATATTCTAACTTTTCTCTCATTCAGGGGCACTTGAACCTGCAGAGAGACAGAGCTATCTCCAAAACATGCATGATGGGTTTCATGACATGGAACGGAAGGTCTGTTCAAACACTGCAGACATACATGGCAAAGATGGGTGGGGTAGGTCTAGGATCTGTCATGAAGGCCATCCCATGTTAAGCAGATTCCTCTAAGTTGGAGCCAACTATTTTCCGAAGGAAGAACTTTGGAAACTGACCACATAGGACCTAAATGCAGAACTTGCCAGCTACCCATAACATGTGCTTTTTGTCAAAAAAAAAAAAATTAGTAACTTAAATCCCTCCAGAATCTACTCTGATACTTTCTTAGATCTTTTATCCCTATCATAAATTATATGAGCAAGAAGGGAAAGGAAGGAATATACCAAACCCTAAATAGGATGGATTCTTACCATATAAATCTTGGGTGACTGCCCCAGAAGCCAAAGTTGATTCTTAACTTTAAGTAGAGCTAATGCATCTCTAAATCACAATAGACCTGATTATTTTCAGGGAAATAGTGAATAGGGTGGAATAACTGCTGGTTAGAAGCTGCTGTAGCTACTAAATGCATCATAGACACTTGTGATTTAAGCTGAAATTTTGCTTTTTAGGGATAATGAAAATCAGCCAATCTTCTAATTTGGTGCATTAGGGAGGAAAGAATTATGTAATGGTAGAGAATAAATGTGCATCTTGCAATTGTGGCCTCAGGCAATTTGCAAACCTAACAGGGATGTCCCAGATGCAAACTCCAAAATGTGTCCAAAAAGAGAACAATGGAAAGAAAATGAAAAAATGCAGCGACCACTGCTCTGTTACTGACATTTGCTTTGTCACTCCCTCCTCTTCTTAACTTGTAACCTCTCTTAACTTTCTATATCCCCTTGCTAAAGGTCAGTTTCTGATAGCCATAGTTGAATTCTGATGGATGGGGGAATCTTTGGAGCATCACTAGAAAGAGAACAAAAGCAGTATAGTTCCCCACTGCTTTGCAAAAATAAGTCTTGGTCCAACTCTGGCCTCAGAAAAATGACTAAGCATACCTACGCTTCAGTTTTTTCATCTGGTAAATGGAAATAATAACACTACCTCCCTCACAATGTGGTTGTGGGAATTCAATGAGAGATAGTAAGCAATAACTTACATGATTATGTGTACATGATTACGTCAACAGCTAATATTTCTCAAGTGTGTGCTGTGCACCAGTTTTAAACACTTCATCTCCACTAACTCTTAATTTTCCCTGCCACCTTAGAGGGTGTATCACTATGATTCCCATTTTGTAACTGGTGAAAAATATCAAAAGAAAAATAATAGACTGTATCCTATGAAAATAATATGAAATTTAAGTTTCAACATCTACAAGTCAAATTTATTGGAGCTAGCCTCATCCATTTATCTATACAGTTAACCCTTGAACAACTCAGGGGTTAAAGGTGCTGACCCTCCCCCCTCACACAGTCAAAAATCCACATATAACTTTTGACTCCCCCAAAACTTAAGTACTTATAGCTTGTTATTGACCAGAACCAAAGCTTGTTATTGATCAGAAGCCTTACCAATAGCATAAATGGTAGATTAATGAATATTTTGCATGTTACATGCATTATATAATATATTCCCACAATAAAAATAAGCCAGAGGAAATAAACAGTTATTAAGAAAATCATAAGAAAGAGAAAATACATTTACAGTATTTACTGGAAAAAAATCTGTGTGTGGGTGGACCTGTGCATTTCCCACCCATGTTGTTCAGGGGCCAGCCATATTGCCTTTCACTGCTTTTACACCGTATCGGCAGAACTCAGTAGCTGAAAGAGAGACTTTATGGCTTAGAAAAGATAAAATATTTACAGAAAATGCTTTATAAGAAAAGCCTGCTGATTCCTACCCTAAACCACTGCAGGACACAGCCAAACAGTCTATTTGACACCCCCCGCCCCTACCCTCAAGATGCTGGGGAACCAAAGCTGTATTAGCTAGGTCCTGGTTTCCATCATATATAATAAAGAGCTAATATGCTAATTAGACCAAACAGCCGAACAACTTTCCCCACATCCTTCCAGACAACCTTCTGGATAAACCTGGGCTGTGAGGGCCAGCTGGCCAAGGCTGAGAGGGGCTGTGAAGCCCAAGCCCCTTGTACGAAATTCGTGCAGCGGGACTCTAGTTTGCATATAACTTACTAAGTATGTGTGTGCACACATACACATATTCATCAACTTATTTCTGGATATCTTTTGCATATGCAAACCTAACAGTATTAGGAACACTGGAAATTCCCCACAATTAATAAAATCTTGCACTGGTTTCCAAAGGAGCAGAGCCCTTTTCACAGTCAGAGGCCACCCAGCTGGTGAGGGCACTCCCTGCGCATGCATCTATTCACACTTTCACCTTAGAGCCTCAGTAATTCTCTCATTTCAGCCAAGAAAAGCACTACCACATATCTTAAGAGCTTATTAAGTCTGTGCACAGAAAGGCAACTAGAGAACTGCAATAATTATCTGGGTAATGAGTTAAAAATCTTGCTTAAAATAACCTGGTAATGAGTGAGCTCTGCTATCATATTCACTAAAGAGGAACATTTCTCGGAAAGCCAACCAGAATGGATATTGTGTCAAAATTAGTTTACAAGTCATGAATGCACTGTCAGGGACACTGAATATAATTATCCAAAGTAAAACAGAAGCAAAACACATAAGGAAAACCTACCAAGTAAAGTTGAAGGGACTTCTTAAGTTGATAGTGACAATAGCTAACATTCATTGAGAGATTACCATGTGCCAGGAATTAGGTTAATAGTCTTGTGTGGATCATTTCATTATAACTCAATGAGATGGTTACTATTTTCATTTCCATATTGCAGATGAAAAAACTGAGGCTCTGAGTTGAATTATGTGCCCAATGGCACACAGCTGATAAGTGAAGGAGCTAGCATGTGAATCCAGGCAACTTTAGCTCAGAGTTTACTAGTCTGTACTCCCTATAAAAAAAAAAAAAAGAGACCAAGACAGGTTACTTGCTGGAGATCAAATCACAGCACTTATCATAGGCAGGTTCATATTTAAGAAGCTTATCTATGTGCCTGTGTCTCTAATACCCTGTGTGCATCTGGAGGGCAGAAACAGAATAATTTATCTCTGATTCCCCTGCAGGAGAATAAGGCAGATCCTTGCATATGACTGCAGATGCAAGCGGTATATTAGTATGTCTGTCCTTCTGGTCTACCAGGATCCATCCTTTCTCAGCTTCATGCAGCAGTGCCCAGCTTGCCTTTGGGAAACCATCTCACTCTCCACATTTAATCTATGAAATCAAGATGATTCAGTGTCCAGCTTCAGAGTTAGTATTGTAACTATAGCCTGGTCCATCTTAACAGTCCATCTTAATGAAAGATGTTTATAGGACCCAAGCTGGGTGAATCCTGGTCACCCCTCTGAAATATGGCTGGGGAACAACAGCTCTCTTTTTACTAGATTTTAAAACTATGAGGCTACAAATCTGGGCCTGCCAGCAGTCATTTGATACCTCATGGAGAGCACCTGCCGGAAAGTGAAGTCACCATAGAAGAAAACAGATCCAAGAGATAAAGAGAAACCTCTTCCATTTGACAATAGTCAAGCTCCTATATTCAATTGTTTCTGAAGTTCAATATCCTGGACTTTTTCAGTTTAGGGAACTCTACATTTCCCATTTTGAGTTGGATATTAATCCCTTAAAATTGAGAGGGTCTTAATGAAAATAGGGTTCAAAATACTTGTTGAATCAAATTGAATTAACATTTGAAATACTTTTATTCTACAGATGCCCTGTTGGGTTTCAATATAAACCAAGTCTTCCTTGAATCCATGCTCCTGCCACCATGGTCTAGTTCCAGTGTAGTCTGTCTGAGGATAGGGCACTGGAGGAGGGAAGGGTTATGGCAGTCAAGCACACAGCACACCCCAACTACATTTTACAAAAGCAAATAGTGATGCATGCATTTCCTTCCATTTTCACTGCCATAAACTCAGTCTAACCAAACTGTAATTTCCCACCTGAGCTACATTCACAGTATCCTGATGACTTTCCCCACTGCAAACTTAACCTCTGTGCTCATCATAGTAGCAAGAGTGACTCTAAAACTTGACTTATTGAATGCTCCTTGCTTACAATTGCCAGTGCCTTCCATTGTATCCTATATAATAAAAGGCTAATATGCAAATTGACCAAACGGCAGAACAACCAGACGCTATGACGTGCACTGACCACCAGGGGGCAGATGCTCAACACGGGAGCTGCCCCCTGGTGGTTAGTGTGCTCCCACAGGGGAGTGTTGCTCAGCCAGAGTCAGGTTTATGGCTGGCCAGCTCAGCAGTGGTGGTGGGAGCCTCTCCCGCCTCTGCGGCAGCGCTAAGGACCCCTAGGGGATGTCTGACAGTTGTCTTAGGCCCACTCTCTGTGGGTGGGCCTCAGCTGGCAGTCGGACATCCCCTGAGAGGTCCTGGACTGCCAGAGGGCGCAGGCTGGGCTGAGGGACTCCCCATTCCCAGTGCATGAATGCTGTGCACCGGGCCTCTAGTATAGAATAAAACCTGAACTCTTACCCTGGCCTACAAAGACCAGAACAATGTGGCCCCTATCTTTCAAACCACAAGCACATGATTTAGCTTTTAATTCTTCAAACATATCAATCTAGATGCCGATTCCTGGCCTTTGACCTTGATGTTAATTCCACCTGAAGTGCCTTTCTCTCAGCTTAATTAGCAATCTTAGAAACCAGCTCCAAGGTTTTTCCCATGGCTTTGTTTATCCTGTACCTTCTATCCCTCACTCTTAGCTGCCTAAGAGCCTCCTAGCCTTCCTATCCCCCAGCCATCCTAAATATAACTTTCAGAGCTGGTCTTCACTGGCCCCATGTCAGAATCAATGCTCCCTCATCTGTATTCCTTCAGCACACCTTGTGTATAAATATTATACCATGGCACATGCAATGCAGTCTTTTGTTTATGTATCTGAATCCTCTACCAGATCATGAATTTATCAAGGAATAGGGAATATCTTATTCTTTCTTATAGAATGTGGGTTTTAAATACCACCAGCAACCTTATAAGTGCTGAATGAAGGTTTTGTTAAATGAAAGAAAAATGTATGGTTGTTTCTTCAATAAATTAACCAAGTGCTCTTGGAGTGAATTACTTAGCAACCCCAATGGAAATTTCATCATCTATAAAATAAACATTTTGGCCAGTAGTTTTCAGCATGGCTGTATCCCATAATCATATGGGGAGAACTCAGAAATGCAGGTTCTTAATCCCACCTCCAGGAAAGCTCATTCATTCATTAGTTCATTCATTCACTTTTTTCAACACATGCTTATTGAACACTTCCTACTTGCTAGATTGTGTTTTGGGCATAGGAAACCAACAGTGGATGAGTCAAGTTGGGCTTTGCCCTCATGGAGCTTCTATTCCAAGAATCACATTAGGTCATATTTATTGAGGTCCTGTCACCCTCCAACATTGAAACAAAGACTTTGCCTGTATTAACCTCCTGAGTTCCCACCTCAGCCCTAAGAGGTGGGGCTCTTATTTATCCCTGAGGGGAAGAGAGCTACAATTGGCCCACTTCAGACCTGCTATAAGTATAGGAGCTGGCCTAGGAGCCTGATTTCAAACTAGTTCTCCTACATCAGGCTGCTCTGCTGAAAACACATACGGGAGAGCTAAGTGGAACCACTGTTCAACTAAATCTTGTAGTCTTTACCACTCACTGACTGACTCAAGCAAGAATTCACAAAGAGCTGGCAAGCGTGAACAAAAGCCTTCTCAATAAAGAGTTGTATATAATCAAATGCTTAAAAACAGGGGAAATATTGGACTCTCCTCTGTGTCCATCAATGCATTCACTCCTCATGTAACCTGTGAGGCAGGTGTCATTACCTCATTCTACAGGTGAAGAAACTAAGAGTCAGTGAAGCCTACCCAAGGCCACTCAGCAGTCACTGGTAGAACAGGGACTTGAACCCAGGACTGCCTGACTCCATGAAACTGTGGACTTTTAGCTGCCAAGCTGTAAGTAACAGGGTCTCTCCACACCATCTGTTCCAGAAAATCTCAGGCCCAAATTATTATAATAGGTCCATGGCAGCAACTTAAGTGTGTCCTGATCAAGTAACCCCTAAGAATGGGCACTGAGGCTTGAATTTTTCTACCTTTTCATATTTCAACATGAAACCTCCCTAGCAGCAATCTAACCTTCATAAAAGACTTCACAATTGCAACCTGCTTTCCCATGGGATATCTAATTTATTGGCCATGGCCACCCAGTGAAAGAGATATTGACCTCATCACGGAGGCTACTAAAAATATTTAACAACTGTTACGGTATGGGCACTGACCGATCAGAGCAGACAGTGGCCATAGTCACCAATGTAGCCATACCAGGGCATACCTGCCAGCTCTCAAGTTTGAATGAGACACTGTCCCACCTGAACTCCTTTAACACCAGTGAATAGACTGTGCCCACAGACCTCAGGGCTGTGGTACTTTCTGTTTCTTCCCTAACACTGCCCCTTCCTCTCCTCCTCATTGCTAGATACCTTCTACTTACACTTCAGGTCCAGTTCAGAGGTCCTCTTTTTGGGTACCTTCCCAATCAGAGTTGCTTTTACGAATCTTCTTTGCTCTCACCCTGACTCTGCAGAGACTGCTTACTGGGAATGCCTGCAGCTTTCCAGGAGCTGCCCTCAGCAAGGGCAGATGGAGAGTTGGTGCCTGGATACCTCAGCCCTTCACGTGTTGGTGGGGGTAACTGAAGCATGCTCACACTGTCCACCAGACTTTCTAGTGGGATCAGCTCCAGTTGCCCTCAAAGGTAACCAGCTGGCGTGATAACCCATTTATTGGCTGCCTTCCTTTTTCTGTATTACTTCCACATTTCTCTACCAGTGTTTCCTGGGATCACCTCCAAAATAAACAGTTTGCACACAAATCCTTGTTGCAGAGTCTGCTTCTGCAGGTAGCCAAACTAAAACAGCTTTCCTGAACACACAGGCTAACTCAGGTCTCACAGAGCCCTGTTCTTTTCCTTCAGGAAACTCATCATTCAGGGTATTATCATGCCTGGTGGTCCCTACACTCCACTCACAGGTAAGCCCCTACTGTACTATGCTGAATAATGACACCCCCCTCCAAAGAAAGCAAGTCCTAGTTCCTGTGTTGTCATCGTAATTAGCTAGTTATTAATATAATAGAAAGAGAGCAAATGGGAGGTCAAACATTATAAGCATGGTCATCTGGGCAGTTTCACCAGGAAACTACAACTTCACTTTCCTGAAGGAACCAGTCCATTCCCTGAAGGTCACTGGGGAAGGCATTGAACAAAGGGGAAGGTGGAGAGATGTGCAGTGAAGTAGGGGTGACACAGGGAAAACGCTTGTCTGTCAGTCTAACCTGGGAAAAAGATTACTGACTGGGGGTGAGGGTGGGATGAAGCCACTGCAAGCACATGGAATCTTGAAGGGCTAATTGGTTAAGGTCCTGATTAAAATTTCCAGAAAAAGAGTTTTCTCTCTTTGCTTTACTCTTGCCCATTTGCTCCTCTCTTGCTCCGTGACCCACACTTGCCTGTCCTCTCGTCATAGCCATGTGGCCATTGGCCATGCAGACTCCACATGCAATGGACTGCGGCTGGGAACACAAGCTAAGCTAGACAGATGCTGGGTTGGAATGCACTTAGATTGGAGTGAAGACTCTGGGCAGTGACCTTAATTCTTGCCCTGCTTGAAGACAAGACTGGACTTTTTTCATGGCAGGATAGAAGGAAATGGGACATTGGGAACACAGAGGTTTAATTCCAGGGAAATAAAGATCACCCATCCTCCCATGCAAGTCTCAGGATATTCCTTTCCTTGCGACCTTGCAAAGACCCCACTTCCACCTGTAACAGGTGGCGATGCAGATATCATTGCAAAAAGGAAGCAGAGGGAAATTTGACACAGAAGAGGAGATGACCACGTGACCACAGAGTAGAGACTGGAATTGTGTGGCCACAGACCAAGGAATCCTGGCATCCAGCAGAAGTTGGAAGAGGCAAGAGATGAATTCACCTCTAGAGCCTGCTGACAGCCCCTTGAAACTGAAATTGGCCTCCAGAACTGTAAGGGAATGAATGTGTGTTGTTTTAGGCCACTAGTTTTATGGCAATTTGTTACAGCAGCCCCACGAAGGCAGTTTCCCTGCTGTTTGAGGCCTGTGGATCCTCTCAAATCCTCTTACCTGAGGCTGAACCAACAACATCTGTATCCAAGTCCGTTAAAGGTTGAATTGTGTCCCCCAAAAAGATATTTTGAACCCCGAACTCCTCAGTACCAGTGAATCTAACCTTATTTGGAAATAGTCTTGGCAGATGTAATCAAGGTAAGATGAGGTTATTTTTTGAAGGGGAGAGGGACCTAAGTCATTATGACTGGTGTTCTTCTAAGAGGCCAGAGACACACAGAGAACTCTGATGATGGAAGCAGAGACTGGAGTGATATGTCCATAGGCCAAGGAGTGCCAAGGATTGCCAGCAACACCAGAAGCTAAGAGAAAGGCATGAGACAGATCCTCCCCTAGAGCCTTCAGAGGGAGCATGGCCTTGTTGACACCTTGATTTCAGACTTTTTGCCTGCAGGACTGTAACAGAATACATTTCTGTTGTTTTAAGCCACCTGGTTTGTGAATCTATTCCAGTAGCCCTAGTAGAAAAGTTCAAACCCAATTCTACCGTGTCTAGATCCAGTCACCAAAAGGTCTGTCTGCAGGCAGCACTGGGAACCTAGACAGACCCCTTGCTAAATTCACTCCTGAAGTATCGCAGTCATGCTCTCTCAATTATTAATTGTTATTAACTCCCTCAGTTAATGTGCGGGTAGCAAGCATTATGAAGTACTTTAAGTCAGGATATGGCTTTTCAGAAGATGCCATAAGCACCATGAGAAACTCTGTCATGTTGCAGAAGGCACTCTAATTTTGAAACTCACAGGCTTACAGCCAACTGTGGCCACAAATGAGTCCCACGGCCATTGTCAGCACCACTCCTGTGTTGCCGACTACCGAGTCAGGCAACCTTTGTGTTGGGAGACAGGGAGGCCCTGCTCCCTGCTCTGGTTTCTCTCCCATATTATTAACATGTAATGAAGAGCAGGTTCTGTCTAATTGATCTTC